>CM074859.1:86578893-87813393 GCA_037501455.1 Lantana camara | reverse complement strand
ACCTCTTCAACAGGTATGATCGTTGAATCATCGGGATAGTACTTCCAAAGTTGTGATACATGGAAAACATTATTTCCATGTATTGTTTAAACATTATTTCCACGTGGTTTTCCGAAGTTTAAGAATATGTATCGTCGATATAAGTTCAACGCCGAAGACGGATCTCGATTTCGAGGTCCGGAGCTCAAGATATCACGAAAATCGTTCAGGGTTGCCTATTATACAAATTGGTCCCTAAACTTTCAAAAAGTGGCAATTAAGCCCAAACTCAATTTCCAATTGAGTCCAAAACATTCAAATAAGTTACAATCAAGCCCCCCGGCACGCACATATAACACGACAGATTTCAATTAACACCAAATTCAAGAAATTCACATTCTCACAATTCCGTTCATATATTCATAGCTCACATTGGAATTCATATGAAATTTAAACAAATAATGCAAATTATAAACGAATTTAAACCAATTAATCAAAATATAAAATCCTATAATTAAATTTAAATGCGCACGTAACACTTACCTGCACGTGTGAAAACACGGGGCGTTACAACCTCTCCCCCTTAAAGAGAATCCGTCCTCGGATTCATTGCTCACTCGGAACCAATTCGGGATACAACTTCTTCATTTTCTCTTCCGTTTCCCACGTGGCTTTCTCCGTCATATCACTTCGCCACAATACTTTCACCAAAGCGAATCGTCTGTTTCGAAGTTCTTGAAATTTTCAATCCAGAATCTTAACTGGTTTCTGAACAAAAGTTAGATTCGGTTCAAGCTCAACCTCTTCAACCGGTATGATCGCTGAATCATTGGGATAGTACTTCCGAAGTTGTGATACATGGAAAACATTATTTCCATGTATTGTTTAAACATTATTTCCACGTGGTTTTCCGATGTTTAAGAATATGTATCGTCTATATAAGTTCAACGCCGAAGACGGATCTCGATTTCGAGGTCCGGAGCTCAAGATATCACGAAAACCGTTCAGGGTTGTCTATTATACAAATAGGTCCCTAAACTTTCAAAAAGTGTCAATTAAGCCCAAACTCAATTTCCAATTGAGTCCAAAACATTCAAATAAGTTACAATCAAGCCCCCGGCACGCACATATAACACGACAGATTTCAATTAACACCAAATTCAAGAAATTCACATTCTCATAATTCCGTTCAAATATTCATAGCTCACATTGGAATTCATATGAAATTTAAACAAATAATGCAAATTATAAACGAATTTAAACCAATTAATCAAAATATAAAATCCTATAACTAAATGTAAATGCGCACCTAACACTTACCTGCACGTGTGAAAACACGGGGCGTTACAACCTCTCCCCCTTAAAGAGAATCCTTCCTCGGATTCATTACTCACTCGAAACCCATTCGGGATACAACTTCTTCATTTTCTCGTCCGTTTCCCACGTGGCTTTCTCCGTCTTACCACTTCGCCAAAATACTTTCACCAAAGGAAATCGTCTGTTTCGAAGTTCTTGAAATTTCCGATCCAGAATCTTAACTGGTTTCTGAACGAAAGTGAGATTCGGTTCAAGCTCAACCTCTTCAACCGGTATAATCGCTGAATCTTCCGGATAGTACTTCCAAAGTTGTGATACATGGAAAACATTATTTCCATGTATTGTTTAAACATTATTTCCACGTGGTTTTCCGAAGTTTAAGAATATGTATCGTCGATATAAGTTCAATGCCGAAGACGGATCTCGATTTCGAGGTCCGGAGCTCAAGATATCACGAAAACCGTTCAGGGTTGCTTATTATACAAATAGGTCCCTAAACTTTCAAAAAGTGGCAATTAAGCCCAAACTCAATTTCCAATTGAGTCCAAAACATTCAAATAAGTTACAATCAAGCCCCCGGCATGCACGTATAACTCGACAGATTTCAATTAACACCAAATTCAAGAAATTAACATTCTCAAAATTCCGTTCATATATTCATAGCTCACATTGGAATTCATTATAAACGAATTTAAACCAATTAATCAAAATATAAAATCCTATAATTAAATGAAAATGCGCACGTAACACTTACCTGCACGTGTGAAAATACGGGGCGTTACAACCTCTCCCCCTTAAAGAGAATCAGTCCTCGAATTTATTGCTCACTCGGAACCCATTCGGGATACAACTTCTTCATTTTCTCGTCTGTTTCCCACGTGGCTTTCTCCGTCTTACCACTTCGCCACAATACTTTCACCAAAGGGAATCGTCTGTTTCGAAGTTCTTGAAATTTCCGATCCAGAATCTTAACTGGTTTCTGAACGAAAGTGAGATTCGGTTCAAGCTCAACCTCTTCAACCGGTATGATCGCTGATTCATCGGGATAGTACTTCCGAAGTTGTAATACATGAAAAACATTATTTCCATGTATTGTTTAAACATTATTTCCACGTGGTTTTTCGAAGTTTAAGAATATGTATCGTCGATATAAGTTCAACGCCGAAGACGGATCTCGATTTCGAGGTCCGGAGCGCAAGATATCACGAAAACCGTTCAGGGTTTCCTATTATACAAATAGGTTCCTAAACTTTCAAAAATTGGCAATTAAGCCCAAACTCAATTTCCAATTGAGTCAAAAACATTCAAATAAGTTACAATCAAGCCCCCGGCACGCACATATAACACGACAGATTTCAATTAACACCAAATTCAAGAAATTCACATTCTCACAATTCTGTTCATATATTCATAGCTCACATTGGAATTCATATGAAATTTAAACAAATAATGCGAATTATAAACGAATTTAAACCAATTAATCAAAATATAAAATCCCATAATTAAATGTAAATGCGCACGTAACACTTACCTGCACGTGTGAAAACATGGGGCGTTACAACCTCTCCCCTTAAAGAGAATCCGTCCTCGGATTCATTGCTCACTCGGAAACAATTCGGGATACAACTTCTTCATTTTCTCTTCCGTTCCCTACGTGGCTTTCTCCGTCTTATCACTTCGCCACAATACTTTCACCAAAGGGAATCGTCTGTTTCGAAGTTCTTGAAATTTCCGATCCAGAATCTTAACTGGTTTCTGAACGAAAGTGAGATTCGGTTCAAGCTCAACCTCTTCAACCGGTATGATCGCTGAATCATCGGGATAGTACTTCCGAAGTTGTGATACATGGAAAACATTATTTCCATGTATTGTTTAAACATTATTTCCACTTGGTTTTCCGAAGTTTAAGAATATGTATCGTCGAAATAAGTTCAATGCCGAAGACGGATCTCGATTTCGAGGTCCAGAGCTCGAGATATCACGAAAACCGTTCAGGGTTGCCTATTATACAAATAGGTCCCTAAACTTTCAAAAAGTGTCAATTAAGCCCAAACTCAATTTCCAATTGAGTCCAAAACATTCAAATAAGTTACAATCAAGCCCCCGGTACGCACATATAACACGACATATTTCAATTAACACCAAATTCAAGAAATTCACATTCTCACAATTCTGTTCATATATTCATAGCTCACATTGGAATTCATATGAAATTTAAACAAATAATGCAAATTATAAACGAATTTAAACCAATTAATCAAAATATAAAATCCTATAATTAAATGTAAATGCGCACGTAACACTTACCTGCACGTGTGAAAACACGGGTCGTTACAACCTCTCCCCCTTAAATCGAATCCGTCCTCGGATTCATTGCTCACTCGGAAACAATTCTGGATACAACTTCTTCATTTTCTCTTCCGTTCCCCACGTGCCTTTCACCGTCTTATCACTTCGCCACAATACTTTCACCAAAGGGAATCGTCTGTTTCGAAGTTCTTGAAATTTCCGATCCAGAATCTTAACTGGTTTCTGAACGAAAGTGAGATTCGGTTCAAGCTCAACCTCTTCAACCGTTATGATCGCTGATTCATCGGGATAGTACTTCCGAAGTCGTGATACATGGAAAACATTATTTCCATGTATTGTTTAAACATTATTTCCACGTGGTTTTCCGAAGTTTAAGAATATGTATCGTCGATATAAGTTCAACGCCGAAGACGGATCTCGATTTCGAGGTCCGGAGCTCAAGATATCACGAAAACCGTTCAGGGTTGCCTATTATACAAATAGGTTCCTAAACTTTCAAAAAGTGGCAATTATGCCCAAACTCAATTTCCAATTGAGTCCAAAACATTCAAATAAGTTACAATCAAGCCCCCGGCACGCACATATAACACGACAGATTTCAATTAACACCAAATTCAAGAAATTCACATTCTCACAATTCTGTTCATATATTCATAGCTCACATTGGAATTCATATGAAATTTAAACAAATAATGCGAATTATAAACGAATTTAAACCAATTAATCAAAATATAAAATCCCATAATTAAATGTAAATGCGCACGTAACACTTACCTGCACGTGTGAAAACATGGGGCGTTACAACCTCTCCCCTTAAAGAGAATCCGTCCTCGGATTCATTGCTCACTCGGAAACAATTCGGGATACAACTTCTTCATTTTCTCTTCCGTTCCCCACGTGGCTTTCTCCGTCTTATCACTTCGCCACAATACTTTCACCAAAGGGAATCGTCTGTTTCGAAGTTCTTGAAATTTCCGATCCAGAATCTTAACTGGTTTCTGAACGAAAGTGAGATTCGGTTCAAGCTCAACCTCTTCAACCGGTATGATCGCTGAATCATCGGGATAGTACTTCCGAAGTTGTGATACATGGAAAACATTATTTCCATGTATTGTTTAAACATTATTTCCACTTGGTTTTCCGAAGTTTAAGAATATGTATCGTCGAAATAAGTTCAATGCCGAAGACGGATCTCGATTTCGAGGTCCAGAGCTCGAGATATCACGAAAACCGTTCAGGGTTGCCTATTATACAAATAGGTCCCTAAACTTTCAAAAAGTGTCAATTAAGCCCAAACTCAATTTCCAATTGAGTCCAAAACATTCAAATAAGTTACAATCAAGCCCCCGGTACGCACATATAACACGACATATTTCAATTAACACCAAATTCAAGAAATTCACATTCTCACAATTCTGTTCATATATTCATAGCTCACATTGGAATTCGTATGAAATTTAAACAAATAATGCAAATTATAAACGAATTTAAACCAATTAATCAAAATATAAAATCCTATAATTAAATGTATATGCGCACGTAACACTTACCTGCACGTGTGAAAACACGGGTCGTTACAACCTCTCCCCCTTAAAGCGAATCCGTCCTCGGATTCATTGCTCACTCGGAAACAATTCTGGATACAACTTCTTCATTTTCTCTTCCGTTCCCCACGTGGCTTTCTCCGTATTATCACTTCGCCACAATACTTTCACCAAAGGGAATCGTCTGTTTCGAAGTTCTTGAAATTTTCGATCCAGAATCTTAACTGGTTTCTGAACGAAAGTGAGATTCAGTTCAAGCTCAACCTCTTCAACCGGTATGATCGCTGATTCATCGGGATAGTACTTCCGAAGTCGTGATACATGGAAAACATTATTTCCATGTATTGTTTAAACATTATTTCCACGTGGTTTTCCGAAGTTTAAGAATATGTATCGTCGATATAAGTTCAACGCCGAAGACGGATCTCGATTTCGAGGTCCGGAGCTCAAGATATCACGAAAACCGTTCAGGGTTGCCTATTATACAAATAGGTTCCTAAACTTTCAAAAAGTGGCAATTATGCCCAAACTCAATTTCCAATTGAGTCCAAAACATTCAAATAAGTTACAATCAAGCCCCCGGCACGCACATATAACACGACAGATTTCAATTAACACCAAATTCAAGAAATTCACATTCTCACAATTCTGTTCATATATTCATAGCTCACATTGGAATTCATATGAAATTTAAACAAATAATGCGAATTATAAACGAATTTAAACCAATTAATCAAAATATAAAATCCCATAATTAAATGTAAATGCGCAAGTAACACTTACCTGCACGTGTGAAAACATGGGGTGTTACAACCTCTCCCCTTAAAGAGAATCCGTCCTCGGATTCATTGCTCACTCGGAAACAATTCGGGATACAACTTCTTCATTTTCTCTTCCGTTCCCCACGTGGCTTTCTCCGTCTTATCACTTCGCCACAATACTTTCACCAAAGGGAATCGTCTGTTTCGAAGTTCTTGAAATTTTCGATCCAGAATCTTAACTGGTTTCTGAACGAAAGTGAGATTCGGTTCAAGCTCAACCTCTTCAACCGGTATGATCGCTGAATCATCGGGATAGTACTTCCGAAGTTGTGATACATGGAAAACATTATTTCCATGTATTGTTTAAACATTATTTCCACTTGGTTTTCCGAAGTTTAAGAATATGTATCGTCGAAATAAGTTCAATGCCGAAGACGGATCTCGATTTCGAGGTCCAGAGCTCGAGATATCACGAAAACCGTTCAGGGTTGCCTATTATACAAATAGGTCCCTAAACTTTCAAAAAGTGTCAATTAAGCCCAAACTCAATTTCCAATTGAGTCCAAAACATTCAAATAAGTTACAATCAAGCCCCCGGTACGCACATATAACACGACATATTTCAATTAACACCAAATTCAAGAAATTCACATTCTCACAATTCTGTTCATATATTCATAGCTCACATTGGAATTCATATGAAATTTAAACAAATAATGCAAATTATAAACGAATTTAAACCAATTAATCAAAATATAAAATCCTATAATTAAATGTAAATGCGCACGTAACACTTACCTGCACGTGTGAAAACACGGGTCGTTACAACCTCTCCCCCTTAAATCGAATCCGTCCTCGGATTCATTGCTCACTCGGAAACAATTCTGGATACAACTTCTTCATTTTCTCTTCCGTTCCCCACGTGGCTTTCACCGTCTTATCACTTCGCCACAATACTTTCACCAAAGGGAATCGTCTGTTTCGAAGTTCTTGAAATTTCCGATCCAGAATCTTAACTGGTTTCTGAACGAAAGTGAGATTCGGTTCAAGCTCAACCTCTTCAACCGGTATGATCGCTGATTCATCGGGATAGTACTTCCGAAGTCGTGATACATGGAAAACATTATTTCCATGTATTGTTTAAACATTATTTCCACGTGGTTTTCCGAAGTTTAAGAATATGTATCGTCGATATAAGTTCAACGCCGAAGACGGATCTCGATTTCGAGGTCCGGAGCTCAAGATATGACGAAAACCGTTCAGGGTTGCCTATTATACAAATAGGTTCCTAAACTTTCAAAAAGTGGCAATTAAGCCCAAACTCAATTTCCAATTGAGTCCAAAACATTCAAATAAGTTACAATCGAGCCCCCGGCACGCACATATAACACGACAGATTTCAATTAACACCAAATTCAAGAAATTCACATTCTCACAATTCTGTTCATATATTCATAGCTCACATTGGAATTCATATGAAATTTAAACAAATAATGCGAATTATAAACGAATTTAAACCAATTAATCAAAATATAAAATTCCATAATTAAATGTAAATGCGCACGTAACACTTACCTGCTGAAAACACGGGGCGTTACAACCTCTCCCCCTTAAAGAGAATCCGTCCTCGGATTCATTGCTCACTCGGAAACAATTCTGGATACAACTTCTTCATTTTCTCTTCCGTTCCCCACGTGGCTTTCTCCATCTTATCACTTCGCCACAATACTTTCACCAAAGGGAATCGTCTGTTTCGAAGTTCTTGAAATTTCCGATCCAGAATCTTAACTGGTTTCTGAACGAAAGTGAGATTCGGTTCAAGCTCAACCTCTTCAACCGGTATGATCGCTGATTCATCGGGATAGTACTTCCGAAGTCGTGATACATGGAAAACATTATTTCCATGTATTGTTTAAACATTATTTCCACGTGGTTTTCCGAAGTTTAAGAATATGTATAGTCGATATAAGTTCAACGACGAAGACGGATCTCGATTTCGAGGTCCGGAGCTCAAGATATCACGAAAACCGTTCAGGGTTGCCTATTATACAAATAGGTTCCTAAACTTTCAAAAAGTGGCAATTAAGCCCAAACTCAATTTCCAATTGAGTCCAAAACATTCAAATAAGTTACAATCGAGCCCCCGGCACGCACATATAGCACGACAGATTTCAATTAACACCAAATTCAAGAAATTCACATTCTCACAATTCTGTTCATATATTCATAGCTCACATTGGAATTCATATGAAATTTAAACAAATAATGCGAATTATAAACGAATTTAAACCAATTAATCAAAATATAAAATCCCATAATTAAATGTAAATGCGCACGTAACACTTACCTGCACGTGTGAAAACACGGGGCGTTACAACCTCTCCCCCTTAAAGAGAATCCGTCCTCGGATTCATTGCTCACTCGGAAACAATTCTGGATACAACTTCTTCATTTTCTCTTCCGTTCCCCACGTGGCTTTCTCCGTCTTATCACTTCGCCACAATACTTTCACCAAAGGGAATCGTCTGTTTCGAAGTTCTTGAAATTTCCGATCCAGAATCTTAACTGGTTTCTGAACGAAAGTGAGATTCGGTTCAAGCTCAACCTCTGCAACCGGTATGATCGCTGATTCATCGGGATAGTACTTCCGAAGTCGTGCTACATGGAAAACATTATTTCCATGTATTGTTTAAACATTATTTCCACGTGGTTTTCCAAAGTTTAAGAATATGTATCGTCGATATAAGTTCAACGCCGAAGACGGATCTCGATTTCGAGGTCCGGAGCTCAAGATATCACGAAAACCGTTCAGGGTTGCCTATTATACAAATAGGTTCCTAAACTTTCAAAAAGTGGCAATTAAGCCCAAACTCAATTTCCAATTGAGTCCAAAACATTCAAATAAGTTACAATCGAGCCCCCGGCACGCACATATAACACGACAGATTTCAATTAACACCAAATTCAAGAAATTCACATTCTCACAATTCTGTTCATATATTCATAGCTCACATTGGAATTCATATGAAATTTAAACAAATAATGCAAATTATAAACGAATTTAAACCAATTAATCAAAATATAAAATCCTATAATTAAATGTAAATGCGCACGTAACACTTACCTGCACGTGTGAAAACACGGGTCGTTACAACCTCTCCCCCTTAAAGCGAATCCGTCCTCGGATTCATTGCTCACTCGGAAACAATTCTGGATACAACTTCTTCATTTTCTCTTCCGTTCCCCACGTGGCTTTCTCCGTCTTATCACTTCGCCACAATACTTTCACCAAAGGGAATCGTCTGTTTCGAAGTTCTTGAAATTTCCGATCCAGAATCTTAACATGTTTCTGAACGAAAGTGAGATTCGGTTCAAGCTCAACCTCTTCAACCGGTATGATCGCTGATTCATCGGGATAGTACTTCCGAAGTTGTGATACATGGAAAACATTATTTCCATGTATTGTTTAAACATTATTTCCACATGGTTTTCCGAAGTTTAAGAATAGGTATCGTCGAAATAAGTTCAACGCCGAAGACGGATCTCGATTTCGAGGTCCGGAGCTCAAGATATCACGAAAACCGTTCAGGGTTGCCTATTATACAAATAGGTCCCTAAACTTTCAAAAAGTGGCAACTAAGCCCAAACTCAATTTCCAATTGAGTCCAAAACATTCAAATAAGTTACAATCAAGCCCCCGGCACGCACATATAACACGACAGATTTCAATTAACACCAAATTCAAGAAATTCACATTCTCACAATTCCGTTCATATATTCATAGCTCACATTGGAATTCATATGAAATTTAAACAAACAATGCAAATTATAAACGAATTTAAACCAATTAATCAAAATATAAAATCCTATAATTAAATGTAAATGCGCACGTAACACTTACCTGCACGTGTGAAAACACGGGTCGTTACAACCTCTCCCGCTTAAAGTGAATCCGTCCTCGGATTCATTGCTCACTCGGAAACAATTCTGGATACAACTTCTTCATTTTCTCTTACGTTCCCCACGTGGCTTTCTCCGTCTTATCACTTCGCCACAATACTTTCACCAAAGGGAATCGTCTGTTTCGAAGTTCTCGAAATTTTCGATCCAGAACCTTAACTGGTTTCTGAACGAAAGTGAGATTCGTTTCAAGCTCAACCTCTTCAACCGGTATGATCGATGATTCATCGGGATAGCACTTCCGAAGTTGTGATACATGGAAAACATTATTTCCATGTATTGTTTAAACATTATTTCCACGTGGTTTTCCGAAGTTTAAGAATATGTATCGTCGAAATAAGTTCAACGCCGAAGACGGATCTCGATTTCGAGGTCCGGAGCTCAAGATATCACGAAAACCGTTCAGGGTTGCCTATTATACAAATAGGTTCCTAAACTTTCAAAAAGTGGCAATTAAGCCCAAACTCAATTTCCAATTGAGTCCAAAACATTGAAATAAGTTACAATCAAGCCCCCGGCACGCACATATAACACGACAGATTTCAATTAACACCAAATTCAAGAAATTCACATCCTCACAATTCTGTTCATATATTGATAGTTCACATTGGAATTCATATGAAATTTAAACCAATAATGCAAATTCTAAACGAATTTAAACCAATTAATCAAACTATAAAATCCTATAATTAAATGTAAATGCACATATAACACTTACCTGCACGTGTGAAAACACGGGGCGTTACAACCTCTCCCCCTTAAATAGAATCCGTCCTCGGATTCATTGCTCACTCGGAAACAATTCGGGATACAACTTCTTCATTTTCTCTTCCGTTCCCCACGTGGCTTTCTCCGTCTTATCACTTCGCCACAATACTTTCACCAAAGGGAATCGTATGTTTCGAAGTTCTTGAAATTTCCGATCCAGAATCTTAACTGGTTTCTGAACGAAAGTTAGTTTCGGTTCAAGCTCAACCTCTTCAACCGGTATGATCGCTGAATCATCGGGATAGTACTTCCGAAGTTGTGATACATGTAAAACATTATTTCCATGTATTGTTTAAACATTATTTCCACGTGGTTTTCCGAAGTTTAAGAATAGGTATCGTCGAAATAAGTTCAACGTCGAAGGCGGATCTCGATTTCGAGGTCCTGAGCTCAAGATATCACGAAAACCGTTGAGGATTGCCTATTATACAAATAGGTCCCTAAACTTTCAAAAAGTGGCAATTAAGCCCAAACTCAATTTCCAATTGAGTCCAAAACATTCAAATAAGTTACAATCAAGCCCCCGGCACGCACATATAACACGACAGATTTCAATTAACACCAAATTCAAGAAATTCACATTCTCACAATTCTGTTCATATATTCATAGCTCACATTGAAATTCATATGAAATTTAAACAAATAATGCAAATTATAAATGAATTTAAACCAATTAATCAAAATATAAAATCCTATCGTTAAATGTAAATGCGCACGTAACACTTACCTGCACGTGTGAAAACACGGGGCGTTACAACCTCTCCCCCTTAAAGAGAATCCGTCCTCGGATTCATTGCTCACTCGGAAACAATTCGGGATACAACTTCTTCATTTTCTCTTCCGTTCCCCACGTGGCTTTCTTTGTCTTATCACTTCGCCACAATACTTTCACCAAAGGGAATCGTCTGTTTCGAAGTTCTTGAAATTTCCGATCCAGAATCTTAACTGGTTTCTGAACGAAAGTGAGTTTCGGTTCAAGCTCAACCTCTTCAACCGGTATGATCGCTGAATCATCGGGATAGAACTTTCTAAGCTGTGATACATGGAAAACATTATTTCCATGTATTGTTTAAACATTATTTCCACGTGGTTTTCCGAAATTTAAGAATAGGTATCGTCGAAATAAGTTCAACGCCGAAGACGGATCTCGATTTCGAGGTCCGGAGCTCAAGATATCACAAAAACCGTTCAGGGTTGCCTATTATACAAATAGGTCCCTAAACTTTCAAAAAGTGGCAATTAAGCCCAAACTCAATTTCCAATTGAGTCCAAAACATTCAAATAAGTTACAATCAAGCCCCCGGCACGCACATATAACACGACAGATTTCAATTAACACAAAATTCAAGAAATTCACATTCTCACAATTCCGTTCATATATTCATAACTCACATTGGAATTCATATGAAATTTAAACAAATAATGCAAATTATAAACGAATTTAAACCAATTAATCAAAATATAAAATCATATAATTAAATGTAAATGCGCACGTAACACTTACCTGCACGTGTGAAAAGACGGGGCGTTACAACCTCTCCCCCTTAAAGAGAATCCGTCCTCGGATTCATTGCTCACTCGGAAACAATTCGAGATACAACTTCTTCTTTTTCTCTTCCGTTCCCCCCGTGGCTTTCTTCGTCTTATCACTTCGCCACAATACTCTCACCAAAGGGAATCGTCTGTTACGAAGTTCTTGAAATTTCCGATCCAGAATCTTAACTGGTTTCTGAACGAAAGTGAGATTCGGTTCAAGCTCAACCTCTTCAACCGGTATGATCGCTGGAAGTTGTGATACATGGAAAACATTATTTCCATGTATTGTTTAAACATTATTTCCACGTGGTTTTCCGAATTTTAAGAATAGGTATCGTCGAAATAAGTTCAACGCCGAAGACGGATCTCGATTTCGAGGTCCGGAGCTCAAGATATCACGAAAACCGTTCAGGGTTGCCTATTATACAAATAGGTCCCTAAACTTTCAAAAAGTGGCAATTAAGCCCAAACTTAATTTCCAATTGAGTCCAAAACATTCAAATAAGTTACAATCAAGCCCCCGGCACGCACATATAACACGACAGATTTCAATTAACACCAAATTCAAGAAATTCACATTCTCACAATTCCGTTCATATATTCATAGCTCACATTGGAATTCATATGAAATTTAAGCAAATAATGCAAATTATAAACGAATTTAAACCAATTAATCAAAATATAAAATCCTATAATTAAATGTAAATGCGCACGTAACACTTACCTCCACGTGTGAAAACACGGGGCGTTACAACCTCTCCCCCTTAAAGAGAATCCGTCCTCGGATTCATTGCTCACTCGGAAACAATTCGGCATACAACTTCTTCTTTTTCTCTTCCGTTCCCCACGTGGCTTTCTCCGTCTTATCACTTCGCCACAATACTTTCACCAAAGGGAATCGTCTGTTTCGATGTTCTTGAAATTTCCGATCCGGAATCCTAACTGGTTTCTGAACGAAAGTGAGTTTCGGTTCAAGCTCAACCTCTTCAACCGGTATGATCGCTGATTCATCGGGATAGTACTTCCGAAGTTGTGATACATGGAAAACATTATTTCCATGTATTGTTTAAACATGATTTCCACATGGTTTTCCGAAGTTTAAGAATATAAATCGTCGAAATAAGTTCAACACCGAAGACGGATCTCGATTTCGACGTCCGGAGCTCAAGATATCACGATAACCGTTCAGGGTTGCCTATTATAAAAATAGGTTCCTAAACTTTCAAAAAGTGGCAATTAAGCCGAAACTCAATTTCCAATTGAGTCCAAAACACTCAAATAAGTTACAATCAAGCCCCCGGCACGCACATATAACACGACAGATTTCAATTAACACCAAATTCAAGAAATTCACATTCTCACAATTCCGTTCATATATTCATAACTCACATTGGAATTCATATGAAATTTAAACAAATAATGCAAATTATAAACGAATTTAAACCAATTAATCAAAATATAAAATCCTATCGTTAAATGTAAATGCGCACGTAACACTTACCTGCACGTGTGAAAACATGGGGCTTTACAACCTCTCCCCCTTAAAGAGAATCCGTCCTCGGATTCATTGCTCACTCGGAAACAATTCGGGATACAACTTCTTCTTTTTCTCTTCCGTTCCCCACGTGGCTTTCTCCGTCTTATCACTTCGCCACAATACTTTCACCAAAGGGAATCGTCTGTTTCGAAGTTCTTGAAATTTTCGATCCAGAATCTTAACTGGTTTCTGAACGAAAGTGAGATTCGGTTCAAGCTCAACCTCTTCAACCGGTATGATCGCTGATTCATCGGGATAGTACTTCCGAAGTTGTGATACATGGAAAACATTATTTCCATATATTGTTTAAACATGATTTCCACGTGGTTTTCCGAAGTTTAAGAATATGTATCGTCGAAATAAGTTCAACATCGAAGACGGATCTCGATTTCGACGTCCGGAGCTCAAGATATTACGATAACCGTTCAGGGTTGCCTATTATAAAAATAGGTTCCTAAACTTTCAAAAAGTGGCAATTAAGCCGAAACTCAATTTCCAATTGAGTCCAAAACATTCAAATAAGTTACAATCAAGCCCCCGACACGCACATATAACACGACAGATTTCAATTAACACCAAATTCAAGAAATTCACATTCTCACAATTCCGTTCATATATTCATAGCTCACATTGGAATTCATATGAAATTTAAACAAATAATGCAAATTATAAACGAATTTAAACCAATTAATCAAAATATAAAATCCTATCATTAAATGTAAATGCGCACGTAACACTTACCTGCACGTGTGAAAACACAGGGCGTTACAACCTCTCCCCCTTAAAGAGAATCCGTCCTCGGATTCATTGCTTACTCGGAAACAATTCGGGATACAACTTCTTCTTTTTCCCTTCCGTTCCCCACGTGGCTTTCTCCGTCTTATCACTTCGCCACAATACTTTCACCAAAGGGAATCGTCTGTTTCGATGTTCTTGAAATTTCCGATCCGGAATCCTAACTGGTTTCTGAACGAAAGTGAGTTTCGGTTCAAGCTCAACCTCTTCAACCGGTGTGATCGCTGATTCATCGGGATAGTACTTCCGAAGTTGTGATACATGGAAAACATTATTTCCATGTATTGTTTAAACATGATTTCCACATGGTTTTTCGAAGTTTAAGAATATAAATCGTCGAAATAAGTTCAACACCGAAGACGGATCTCGATTTCGACGTCCGGAGCTCAAGATATCACGATAACCGTTCAGGGTTGCCTATTATAAAAATAGGTTCCTAAACTTTCAAAAAGTGGCAATTAAGCCGAAACTCAATTTCCAATTGAGTCCAAAACACTCAAATAAGTTACAATCAAGCCCCCGGCACGCACATATAACACGACAGATTTCAATTAACACCAAATTCAAGAAATTCACATTCTCACAATTCCGTTCATATATTCATAACTCACATTGGAATTCATATGAAATTTAAACAAATAATGCAAATTATAAACGAATTTAAACCAATTAATCAAAATATAAAATCCTATCGTTAAATGTAAATGCGCGCGTAACACTTACCTGCACGTGTGAAAACATGGGGCTTTACAACCTCTCCCCCTTAAAGAGAATCCGTCCTCGGATTCATTGCTCACTCGGAAACAATTCGGGATACAACTTCTTCTTTTTCTCTTCCGTTCCCCACGTGGCTTTCTCCGTCTTATCACTTCGCCACAATACTTTCACCAAAGGGAATCGTCTGTTTCGAAGTTCTTGAAATTTTCGATCCAGAATCTTAACTGGTTTCTGAACGAAAGTGAGATTCGGTTCAAGCTCAACCTCTTCAACCGGTATGATCGCTGATTCATCGGGATAGTACTTCCGAAGTTGTGATACATGGAAAACATTATTTCCATATATTGTTTAAACATGATTTCCACGTGGTTTTCCGAAGTTTAAGAATATGTATCGTCGAAATAAGTTCAACATCGAAGACGGATCTCGATTTCGACGTCCGGAGCTCAAGATATTACGATAACCGTTCAGGGTTGCCTATTATAAAAATAGGTTCCTAAACTTTCAAAAAGTGGCAATTAAGCCGAAACTCAATTTCCAATTGAGTCCAAAACATTCAAATAAGTTACAATCAAGCCCCCGACACGCACATATAACACGACAGATTTCAATTAACACCAAATTCAAGAAATTCACATTCTCACAATTCCGTTCATATATTCATAGCTCACATTGGAATTCATATGAAATTTAAACAAATAATGCAAATTATAAACGAATTTAAACCAATTAATCAAAATATAAAATCCTATCATTAAATGTAAATGCGCACGTAACACTTACCTGCACGTGTGAAAACACAGGGCGTTACAACCTCTCCCCCTTAAAGAGAATCCGTCCTCGGATTCATTGCTTACTCGGAAACAATTCGGGATACAACTTCTTCTTTTTCCCTTCCGTTCCCCACGTGGCTTTCTCCGTCTTATCACTTCGCCACAATACTTTCACCAAAGGGAATCGTCTGTTTCGATGTTCTTGAAATTTCCGATCCGGAATCCTAACTGGTTTCTGAACGAAAGTGAGTTTCGGTTCAAGCTCAACCTCTTCAACCGGTGTGATCGCTGATTCATCGGGATAGTACTTCCGAAGTTGTGATACATGGAAAACATTATTTCCATGTATTGTTTAAACATGATTTCCACATGGTTTTTCGAAGTTTAAGAATATAAATCGTCGAAATAAGTTCAACACCGAAGACGGATCTCGATTTCGACGTCCGGAGCTCAAGATATCACGATAACCGTTCAGGGTTGCCTATTATAAAAATAGGTTCCTAAACTTTCAAAAGTGGCAATTAAGCCGAAACTCAATTTCCAATTGAGTCCAAAACACTCAAATAAGTTACAATCAAGCCCCCGGCACGCACATATAACACGACAGATTTCAATTAACACCAAATTCAAGAAATTCACATTCTCACAATTCCGTTCATATATTCATAACTCACATTGGAATTCATATGAAATTTAAACAAATAATGCAAATTATAAACGAATTTAAACCAATTAATCAAAATATAAAATCCTATCGTTAAATGTAAATGCGCGCGTAACACTTACCTGCACGTGTGAAAACATGGGGCTTTACAACCTCTCCCCCTTAAAGAGAATCCGTCCTCGGATTCATTGCTCACTCGGAAACAATTCGGGATACAACTTCTTCTTTTTCTCTTCCGTTCCCCACGTGGCTTTCTCCGTCTTATCACTTCGCCACAATACTTTCACCAAAGGGAATCGTCTGTTTCGAAGTTCTTGAAATTTTCGATCCAGAATCTTAACTGGTTTCTGAACGAAAGTGAGATTCGGTTCAAGCTCAACCTCTTCAACCGGTATGATCGCTGATTCATCGGGATAGTACTTCCGAAGTTGTGATACATGGAAAACATTATTTCCATATATTGTTTAAACATGATTTCCACGTGGTTTTCCGAAGTTTAAGAATATGTATCGTCGAAATAAGTTCAACATCGAAGACGGATCTCGATTTCGACGTCCGGAGCTCAAGATATTACGATAACCGTTCAGGGTTGCCTATTATAAAAATAGGTTCCTAAACTTTCAAAAAGTGGCAATTAAGCCGAAACTCAATTTCCAATTAAGTCCAAAACATTCAAATAAGTTACAATCAAGCCCCCGACACGCACATATAACACGACAGATTTCAATTAACACCAAATTCAAGAAATTCACATTCTCACAATTCCGTTCATATATTCATAGCTCACATTGGAATTCATATGAAATTTAAACAAATAATGCAAATTATAAACGAATTTAAACCAATTAATCAAAATATAAAATCCTATCATTAAATGTAAATGCGCACGTAACACTTACCTGCACGTGTGAAAACACGGGGCGTTACAACCTCTCCCCCTTAAAGAGAATCCGTCCTCGGATTCATTGCTTACTCGGAAACAATTCGGGATACAACTTCTTCTTTTTCCCTTCCGTTCCCCACGTGGCTTTCTCCGTCTTATCACTTCGCCACAATACTTTCACCAAAGGGAATCGTCTGTTTCGATGTTCTTGAAATTTCCGATCCGGAATCCTAACTGGTTTCTGAACGAAAGTGAGTTTCGGTTCAAGCTCAACCTCTTCAACCGGTGTGATCGCTGATTCATCGGGATAGTACTTCCGAAGTTGTGATACATGGAAAACATTATTTCCATGTATTGTTTAAACATGATTTCCACATGGTTTTTCGAAGTTTAAGAATATAAATCGTCGAAATAAGTTCAACACCGAAGACGGATCTCGATTTCGACGTCCGGAGCTCAAGATATCACGATAACCGTTCAGGGTTGCCTATTATAAAAATAGGTTCCTAAACTTTCAAAAAGTGGCAATTAAGCCGAAACTCAATTTCCAATTGAGTCCAAAACACTCAAATAAGTTACAATCAAGCCCCCGGCACGCACATATAACACGACAGATTTCAATTAACACCAAATTCAAGAAATTCACATTCTCACAATTCCGTTCATATATTCATAACTCACATTGGAATTCATATGAAATTTAAACAAATAATGCAAATTATAAACGAATTTAAACCAATTAATCAAAATATAAAATCCTATCGTTAAATGTAAATGCGCGCGTAACACTTACCTGCACGTGTGAAAACATGGGGCTTTACAACCTCTCCCCCTTAAAGAGAATCCGTCCTCGGATTCATTGCTCACTCGGAAACAATTCGGGATACAACTTCTTCTTTTTCTCTTCCGTTCCCCACGTGGCTTTCTCCGTCTTATCACTTCGCCACAATACTTTCACCAAAGGGAATCGTCTGTTTCGAAGTTCTTGAAATTTTCGATCCAGAATCTTAACTGGTTTCTGAACGAAAGTGAGATTCGGTTCAAGCTCAACCTCTTCAACCGGTATGATCGCTGATTCATCGGGATAGTACTTCCGAAGTTGTGATACATGGAAAACATTATTTCCATATATTGTTTAAACATGATTTCCACGTGGTTTTCCGAAGTTTAAGAATATGTATCGTCGAAATAAGTTCAACACCGAAGACGGATCTCGATTTCGACGTCCGGAGCTCAAGATATCACGATAACCGTTCAGGGTTGCCTATTATAAAAATAGGTTCCTAAACTTTCAAAAAGTGGCAATTAAGCCGAAACTCAATTTCCAATTGAGTCCAAAACATTCAAATAAGTTACAATCAAGCCCCCAGCACGCACATATAACACGACAGATTTCAATTAACACCAAATTCAAGAAATTCACATTCTCACAATTCCGTTTATATATTCATAGCTCACATTGGAATTCATATGAAATTTAAACAAATAATGCAAATTATAAACGAATTTAAACCAATTAATCAAAATATAAAATCCTATCGTTAAATGTAAATGCGCACGTAACACTTACCTGCACGTGTGAAAACACGGGACGTTACAACCTCTCCCCCTTAAAGAGAATCCATCCTCGGATTCATTGCTCACTCGGAAACAATTCGGGATACAACTTCTTCTTTTTCTCTTCCGTTCCCCAAGTGGCTTTCTCCGTCTTATCACTTCGCCACAATACTTTCACCAAAGGGAATCGTCTATTTCGAAGTTCTTGAAATTTCCGATCCGGAATCCTAACTGGTTTCTGAACGAAAGTGAGTTTCGGTTCAAGCTCAACCTCTTCAACCGGTATGATCGCTGATTCATCGGGATAGTACTTCCGAAGTTGTGATACATGGAAAACATTATTTCCATGTATTGTTTAAACATGATTTCCACGTGGTTTTCCGAAGTTTAAGAATATGTATCGTCGAAATAAGTTCAACACCGAAGACGGATCTCGATTTCGACGTCCGGAGCTCAAGATATCACGATAACCGTTCAGGGTTGCCTATTATAAAAATAGGTTCCTAAACTTTCAAAAAGTGGCAATTAAGCCCAAACTCAATTTCCAATTGAGTCTAAAACATTGAAATAAGTTACAATCAAGCCCCCGGCATGCACATATAACACGACAGATTTCAATTAACACCAAATTCAAGAAATTCACATTCTCACAATTCTGTTCATATATTCATAGCTCACATTGGAATTCATATGAAATTTAAACAAATAATGCAAATTATAAACGAATTTAAACCAATTAATCAAAATATAAAATCCTATAATTAAATGTAAATGCACACGTAACACTTACCCGTACGTGTGAAAACACGGGGCGTTACAACCTCTCCCCCTTAAAGAGAATCCGTCCTCGGATTCATTGCTCACTCAGAAACAATTCGGGATACAACTTCTTCATTTTGTCTTCCGTTCCCCACATGGCTTTCTCCGTCTTATCACTTCGCCACAATACTTTCACCGAAGGGAATCGTCTGTTTCGAAGTTCTTGAAATTTCCGATCCAGAATCTTAACTGGTTTCTGAACGAAAGTGAGATTCGGTTCAAGCTCAACCTCTTCAACCGGTATGATCGCTGATTCATCGGGATAGTACTTCCGAAGTTGTGATACATGGAAAACATTATTTCCATGTATTGTTTAAACATTATTTCCACGTGGTTTTCCGGAGTTTAAGAATAGGTATCGTCGAAATAAGTTCAACGCCGAAGACGGATCTCGATTTCGAGGTCCGGAGCTCAAGATATCACGACAACCGTTCAGGGTTGCCTATTATACAAATAGGTTCCTAAACATTCAAAAAGTGGCAATTAAGCCCAAACTCAATTTCCAATTGAGTCTAAAACATTGAAATAAGTTACAATCAAGCCCCCGGCATGCACATATAACACGATAGATTTCAATTAACACCAAATTCAAGAAATTCACATTCTCACAATTCCTTTCATATATTCATAGCTCACATTGGAATTCAAATGAAATTTAAACAAATAATGCAAATTATAAACGAATTTAAACCAATTAATCAAAATATAAAATCCTATAATTAAATGTAAATTCGCACGTAACACTTACCTGCACGTGTGAAAACACGGGGCGTTACAACCTCTCCCCCTTAAAGAGAATCCGTCCTCGGATTCATTGCTCACTCGAAAACAATTCGGGATACAACTTCTTCATTTTCTCTTCCGTTCCCCACGTGGCTTTTTCCGTCTTATCACTTCGCCACAATACTTTCACCAAAGGGAATCGTCTGTTTCGAAATTCTTGAAATTTCCCATCCAGAATCTTAACTGGTTTCTGAACGAAAGTGAGATTCGGTTCAAGCTCAACCTCTTCAACCGGTATGATCGATGAATCATCGGGATAGTACTTCCGAAGTTGTGATACATGGAAAACATTATTTCCATGTATTGTTTAAACATTATTTCCACATGGTTTTCCGAAGTTTAAGAATAGGTATCGTCGAAATAAGTTCAACGCCGAAGACGGATCTCGATTTCGAGGTCCGGAGCTCAAGATATCACGAAAACCGTTGAGGGTTGCCTATTATACAAATAGGTCCCTAAACTTTTAAAAAGTGGCAATTAAGCCGAAACTCAATTTCCAATTGAGTCCAAAACATTCAAATAAGTTACAATCGAGCCCCCGGCATGCACATATGACACGACAGATTTCAATTAACACCAAATTCAAGAAATTCACATTCGCAAAACTCCATTCAGATATTCATAGCTCACATTGGAATTCATATGAAATTTAAACAAATAATGCAAATTATAAACGAATTTAAACAAATTAATCAAAATATAAAATCCTATAATTAAATGTAAATGCGCACGTAACACTTACCTGCACGTGTGAAAACACGGGGCGTTACAACCTCTCCCCCTTAAAGAGAATCCGTCCTCGGATTCATTGCTCACTCGGAAACAATTCGGGATACAACTTCTTCTTTTTCTCTTCCGTTCCCCACGTGGCTTTCTCCGTCTTATCACTTCGCCACAATACTTTCACCAAAGGGAATCATCTGTTTCGAAGTTCTTGAAATTTCCGATTCAGAATCTTAACTGGTTTCTGAACGAAAGTGAGATTCGGTTCAAGCTCAACTTCTTCAACCGGTAAGATCGCTTAATCATCGGGATAGTACTTCCGAAGTTGTGGTACATGGAAAACATTATTTCCATGTATTGTTTAAACATTATTTCCACGTGGTTTTTCGAAGTTTAAGAATAGGTATCGTCGAAATAAGTTCAACGCCGAAGACGGATCTCGATTTCGACGTCCGGAGCTCAAGATATCACGATAACCGTTGAGGGTTGCCTATTATACAAATAGGTCCCTAAACTTTCAAAAAGGGGCAATGAAGCCGAAACTCAATTTCCAATTGAGTCCAAAACATTCTAATAAGTTACAATCAAGCCCCCGGCACGCACATATAACACGACAGATTTTAATTAACACCAAATTCAAGAAATTCACATTCTCACAATTCCGTTCGTATATTCATAGCTCACATTGGAATTCAAATGAAATTTAAACAAATAATGCAAATTATAAACGAATTTAAACCAATTAATCAAAATATAAAATCCTATAATTAAATGTAAATGCGCACGTAACACTTACCTGCACGTGTGAAAACACGGGGCGTTACAACCTCTCCCCCTTAAAGAGAATCCGTCCTCGGATTCATTGCTCACTCGGAAACAATTCGGGATACAACTTCTTCATTTTCTCTTCCGTTCCCCACGTGGCTTTCTCCGTCTTATCACTTCACCACAATACTTTCACCAAAGGGAATCGTCTGTTTCGAAGTTCTTGAAATTTTTGATCCAGAATCTTAACTGGTTTCTGAACGAAAATGAGATTCGGTTCAAGCTCAACCTCTTCAACCGGTATGATCGCTGAATCATCGGGATAGTACTTCCGAAGTTGTGATACATGGAAAACATTATTTCCATGTATTGTTTAAACATTATTTCCACATGGTTTTCCGAAGTTTATGAATAGGTATCGTCGAAATAAGTTCAACGCCGAAGACGGATCTCGATTTCGAGGTCCGGAGCTCAAGATATCACGAAAACCGTTGAGGGTTGCCTATTATACAAATAGGTCCCTAAACTTTCAAAAAGTGGCAATTAAGCCGAAACTCAATTTCCAATTGAGTCCAAAACATTCAAATAAGTTACAATCGAGCCCCCGGCATGCACATATGACACGACAGATTTCAATTAACACCAAATTCAAGAAATTCACATTCTCAAAACTCCATTCATATATTCATAGCTCACATTGGAATTGATATGAAATTTAAACAAATAATGCAAATTATAAACGAATTTAAACAAATTAATCAAAATATAAAATCCTATAATTAAATGTAAATGCGCACGTAACACTTACCTGCACGTGTGAAAACACGGGGCGTTACAACCTCTCCCCCTTAAAGAGAATCCGTCCTCGGATTCATTGCTCACTCGGAAACAATTCGGGATACAACTTCTTCTTTTTCTCTTCCGTTCCCCACGTGGCTTTCTCCGTCTTATCACTTCGCCACAATACTTTCACCAAAGGGAATCGTCTGTTTCGAAGTTCTTGAAATTTCCGATTCAGAATCTTAACTGGTTTCTGAACGAAAGTGAGATTCGGTTCAAGCTCAACTTCTTCAACCGGTAAGATCGCTTAATCATCGGGATAGTACTTCCGAAGTTGTGGTACATGGAAAACATTATTTCCATGTATTGTTTAAACATTATTTCCACGTGGTTTTTCGAAGTTTAAGAATAGGTATCGTCGAAATAAGTTCAACGCCGAAGACGGATCTCGATTTCGACGTCCGGAGCTCAAGATATCACGATAACCGTTGAGGGTTGCCTATTATACAAATAGGTCCCTAAACTTTCAAAAAGGGGCAATGAAGCCGAAACTCAATTTCCAATTGAGTCTAAAACATTCTAATAAGTTACAATCAAGCCCCCGGCACGCACATATAACACGACAGATTTTAATTAACACCAAATTCAAGAAAGTCACATTCTCACAATTCCGTTCGTATATTCATAGCTCACATTGGAATTCAAATGAAATTTAAACAAATAATGCAAATTATAAACGAATTTAAACCAATTAATCAAAATATAAAATCCTATAATTAAATGTAAATGCGCACGTAACACTTACCTGCACGTGTGAAAACACGGGGCGTTACAACCTCTCCCCCTTAAAGAGAATCCGTCCTCGGATTCATTGCTCACTCGGAAACAATTCGGGATACAACTTCTTCATTTTCTCTTCCGTTCCCCACGTGGCTTTCTCCGTCTTATCACTTCGCCACAATACTTTCACCAAAGGAAATCGTCTGTTTCGAAGTTCTTGAAATTTTTGATCCAGAATCTTAACTGGTTTCTGAACGAAAATGAGATTCGGTTCAAGCTCAACCTCTTCAACCGGTATGATCGCTGAATCATCGGGATAGTACTTCCGAAGTTGTGATACATGGAAAACATTATTTCCATGTATTGTTTAAACATTATTTCCACATGGTTTTCCGAAGTTTATGAATAGGTATCGTCGAAATAAGTTCAACGCCGAAGACGGATCTCGATTTCGAGGTCCGGAGCTCAAGATATCACGAAAACCGTTGAGGGTTGCCTATTATACAAATAGGTCCCTAATGTAACGCCCCAAATTCCAGAAGTTCAGGTAAGCACGCCACGTGCGGGTCTTCGGGAGTTGGGAGTTTAAGTTATACATTTACTTGCTTATTATGATTTCATTACAATATTGTGTGCATTATACAATTCTCTATAGTTATATGAATTAATTTTAATGAGAAATTCATGAATTAAGTGATAGTGTGCTTAATTGTATTATGTGACTTTAATTGATCATTTCATGAATTTATGGACTCAATTGTATAACTTGGTTTGGAGCTAATGGATCTTTTAGGTAGGGAAAATACTTGATTGCATTCATTTAAATAACCTAGGGACTTGTTTGCAAATTGGGGACATATGTTTAGATAGTGGATGATATAATATATATCTAGTATATGCATCTCTTCCAACACTCTCATACATCACATACACACAAGAACATCACCCATACACACCCTAAGGATCGGTTCTTACACATTCAAGAGAGAAGAAGGAAGATTTCAACTAATCTCAAGTTACTTTGAAGAACTTTGGAGCTAGAAGCATCAACATCTTCATCTCTTCATCTCATCTCATTCTTCATCCATTTCAAGGCATATATGGAAGCATGGATTGAATTTCTTGATTGGTTATATGAGTAGGGTTTGATGTTAGCTTGATGCTTTCTTGGTTATTCTTGTATAGAAGCATGTTTAGGTCCTTTTTCCCTTCATTTCTTGCATGAAACATGAGGTTATGTGATGGTTGGTGTATATGAATAATTATGGGGTTTTGGGGCTTGATTCTTGGAGATTTGATGCATATTTATTGGTTTGATTGTTGAATACTTGAAGTATGATGCATATATGAGGTGTTTTAACAATTGTTTTGGTTGGTGTTTGGGAGTTATTTGGTTTGGAGTTGGTCTTGCATGGAAACCCCTGTTTTCTCCCCTGTTTTTCTGTCACGCACAGGTGACACGGGCGTGTCACCTTTGCTTTGTTTTGCGTGACACGGGGGTACGGGTTGGCTGGGGCGGTTTTTCTGTACCGTGACACGGGGGTGTCACGGTTTGCCTTGTTTTGGTGACACGGGCATGTCACCTTGTTTTGCAAGCTTTTGGCCCGCTGTACCGTGACACGGGGGTGTCACGGCTTAGTGTAATTTTGTGACACGGGCGTGTCACTCCCTGTTTTCTTGCATATTGTTTTGCATGCTTGGATGTATGTGTATGTGTTATATACTTGGGTTATTGACATCATGCTCGTATTTGACATTCATTAAATAATTATTGCATAACATATTGGTGCATGATTTTGCCGTTCGTCATACTTGGTTCATTCGAGTCGAGTCTTACTTCACACTTGTCCTTGTTGCACAGATCACGGTCCGGGTTTTGAGGAGCCCGCTCAGTAGGGTGCTCTCTTGCTTTCTTTTGGTCCTCTGGTCAGGTGAGGTTTAAATTCTAGATAATTAGAACCCTTACAACCCCTATGTGACTATTTCGGCCAAAATGTATATATATATATATATATAGTTTGCGAACTTTATGACTTTCAAACGATTTGATAAATTGATTGATTGATTGACGGATTGATTGTATTGGGCGAGTATTGAATTGCACTGTGGGCCCGAGGATAGTGGCTCGAGCCAACCGGGAAAGCATGGGCTGACGGGTAACTCGAGTGCTATCCTCACTAAATGGGATGACCCCTGAACCCCCTAGGAGATTAGGGGAGGAAGGAGTTCCGGGCTTAGGGATTCATGTACCCTCTGCCCAGACTGATTGGATGGTGGGGCCTTGCAATCCCACCATCACCCGGAGGAAGAAGGATGGACGGAAACTGCTAATTGTGCACAGTAAATAATTGCTTGATCACCTAATCACCTAATAAATTGATTGATTGTACACGGTCGGAGCAAGGTTGGAGAATTGCCCTCACTCGCCGGGCCACATATTGATTGTACTGAACTGAATGAATTGATAAACTGAATTAGTGGTAATCTCGGGCGATAATACCTTTTTCTCTTACTATTGATGTTGTGTTTTTTCTAAAATTATTACCCGAGATTATAACTTGCATGTAAGTGCGCATATATTTATTTATACCCCTCGCTCAGTCCGTTTGGACTGACACCTCAACTTTTCAGATTTTGCAGGTTCGTGCTAGGCGGGGATTAGAGTCTCGTGTCTTTTATTCGGGTCTAGCACTGCACCTTCATACTTTGTACCGGTTATTTTGTATTAAATCTTACATTATACTTGAATGGAGATTGTATTGGTATGATTTGTCGGTACCTATAAGTAAATATGGTATCTATATGTATTGAACGCTTTTGCTTCCGCTATTTTATTGCTCTGAGTTGTTTTGGTTTTAATTGAGGGTACCCGCCTAGCCTTGTGTTTTTCTTGATTGTCTCCCGTTCGCTATAGTTTCGGTTCATGTATGAATTGCCCGTTTCATATGTGGATTGAGCCTATAGTGCGGGGGATGTGGCGCCTAGCGTTCCGGGTGCTACATCCCAAGGTGGTATCAGAGCCCGGTTGCAAAACCGGGTCTCTAGTGTCGTGTCTTGTGAGTCTAAGTCGCACGGCATAGGATTAATTGATTATTTGAGAGTCTTGCAACCTATTTGAACTTATTTGAGTCTATTTGAAGTGCTTGGATTATGTGACTATGTGGTTGGATTACATTGTGTGTTGTAATTACACTCATTGCACTTGTTAATCAAACATGCATGTAAAGTGTTTGAGTTTCAGGATGGCTCGTGACCGACATCACCGGGATCGATCTCCTCGACATCGACGTCATCACCGGCGTGATCGAACCCCTCCTCCTCCACCTCCAGCTCAACCCCAAGATTTCTTAAATTCAATGGTGCAACTCATGGATCAGAGGCTAAGGGATTATGTGCCTCCAGCACCGCCAGCTCCTCCACCGCCACAACAAGCCCCTATTTCCGTTATTTTAAGGGAATTCCAGAATCAACATCCGCCGAGATTCCAAAAAGGGAACGATATTCAAGCCGAGCAATGGCTTAAAGAAGTTGAACGGGTGTGGGAACTTATTCCATGTGAGTCTCGGGAAAAGGTCCGGTGTACTCTTACCCTCATCCAGGGAGAAGCATATTCATGGTGGGAGAGTACCAAAATTGTCTTGGATGCCACCGAGGAGCAAATTACATGGGAGGTATTCGAAAGAGAGTTCAAGAATAAGTTTATTCCGCCATCTTCGCGCACTAGAAGACTTAAAGAGTTTACTGAGCTTAAACAAGGGGGAAGATCAGTTTCAGAGTATATAGCCGAGTTCGAGAGGTTGTCCAAATACGCCCCTAATATTGCTAGCGACGACTTCCACAAGGCTATGCAATTCGTACAAGGTTTGAGGCCGGATATTCAAGCGGCGATTGAAGCGGTTAACACAAGCACTTGGAAGAAGGCCACTACCAAAGCTCTTAAGGTTGAAGACTCGGTTGTTGCACGGAGGTCTTCCTTTAGGACGGGACAGGTTCAGGTTCCGGGTCAAGATCGGGTTACAATGCCGGCAAGAGGCCGATGGTTTATGATACCGCTCCTCCTCAGCTTAAGGGCCCCATGAAGAAGTTTAAACCACAAGGGCCAGTCCAGAAGGCTCCTCAGCCAACAGTTATGCCGCCACCACCGGAGAAGCCTAAGTGCACTTTTTGCGGGCAACCTACACATCATTATGATAATTGTCGAAGGCGTCTAGGGTTATGCCTAATTTGTGGGGCTGCCGATCACATGGTGGATACTTGTCCGGATCGACGTAATCCGCCGCCTGGAGGACAGAGGCCGATGATTCGGGCCCGTGCTTATGCCTTGGAAGGCGAGGAACATGATGCAGACGTTGACCCGGCTGCCGTTGTGGAAGGTATCATTTGCATTCATGGCATCAACATACACACTTTATTTGATCCGGGAGCCACTCACTCCTTCATTTCTTGTGATGTTTCTATTAAATTGCCCTTGTGTGTTACTTATTCTGATGCATGCTACGTGGTTAGTACTCCTTTTGGTGGTAGTATAGAAACTAACCGGGTTTTTCGAGAGGTGCCGGTGAGTATTGAGGGTCGAGTTTTCTCAACGGATTTCATTGAGTTGCCTATGTCTCGGTATGGTTCTATCTTGGGTATGGATTGGTTGTACAAGCACTACGCCACTGTTGATTGTCGGACCAAGAGAGTTAGTTTGGGTTCTGAATTGGTTACGGGTCAAAGTTCGAAGACGGTGCCTTTATTATCTTTTTCAGAAGTTCAGAGATTGGTTCGTGATGGGGCTAAGGGGTTTATAGCCTATATTCTTAATCAATCAAAGGATCAAGTGAAGTTAGAAGAAACGGAGGTTGTTAAAGAGTTTCCCGAAGTGTTTCCTGAGAGGTTGAATTCGTTACCGTCAGAAAGGGAGATAGAGTTTATGATTGATTTGTATCCGGATGCCGAACCTTATTCTAAGACTCCATATAGGATGGCACCGACAGAATTGAAGGAATTAAAAGTACAATTGGATGGTCTTTTGGAAGTTGGGTATGTGAGACCGAGCTCGTCACCATGGGGTGCTCCAGTTTTATTCGTGAAGAAGAAGGACGGTACTTTAAGAATGTGTATTGATTACCGGGAGCTTAATCGGATGACCGTTAAGATAAGTATCCTCTTCCACATATTGAAGAGCTGTTTGATATACTCCAAGGGTCTAAGGTGTATTCGAAGCTTGATTTAAGACAAGGGTATTATCAACTACGGATCCGAGCCGAGGATATTCCAAAGACGGGCTTTAACACAAGATATGGGCATTATGAATTCGTGGTCATGCCTTTTGGATTGACAAATGCTCCCGCAGCTTTTATGGACATGATGCATAGAATTTTCCAGCCGTTTCTTGACCAGTTCGTTGTAATCTTCATTGATGATATACTGGTTTTCTCTAAATCAGCCGAGGAACATGCAAGACATCTCAGATTGGTTTTAAGGACGTTGAAAGAACATCAATTATTTGCGAAGTTTAGCAAGTGTGAGTTTTGGATCGATCGGGTTTCATTCTTGGGTCATATTATTTCGGGGAATGGATTAGAGGTTGACCCATCAAAGATTGAAGCGGTGTTGAAGTGGGAGAAGCCAAAGAACGCCTCCGAGATCAGAAGTTTCTTGGGATTGGCGGGTTATTATAGAAGATTCGTGCAAGATTTCTCTAAGATCGCTGCTCCTTTGACTCGGTTAACTAAGAAGGATGTGAAATTTGATTGGGATGAGAAATGCGAGAGAAGCTTCAATGTTTTGAGAGAGAGATTAGTTTCTGCTCCAGTGTTAACTCTTCCAGAGGGTTCAGAGGGATATGCTGTGTACACTGACGCGTCGAAGGAGGGT
Source organism: Lantana camara (assembly GCA_037501455.1). Lineage (NCBI taxonomy): Eukaryota > Viridiplantae > Streptophyta > Magnoliopsida > Lamiales > Verbenaceae > Lantana > Lantana camara. The sequence goes on along the minus strand of CM074859.1, from coordinate 87,783,780 downwards.
TTGGGAAGTGTATTAACCCAGAAGGGCAAGGTTGTCGCTTATGCCTCACGGAAGTTGAAGGATCATGAGAAGAACTACCCGACACATGATCTAGAGCTTGCTGCCGTGATTTACGCACTCGGGAAGTGGAGACATTACTTGTATGGAGTGTCGTTTGAGATTTTCACCGATCATAAGAGTCTCCAATATCTTTTCACCCAAAAGGAACTCAATATGAGGCAACGGAGATGGATGGAGCGACTAGAAGATTATGATTGTGTTATCAAATATCATCCCGGGAAAGCTAATGTAGTTGCCGACGCTTTAAGTAGGAAAGTGGGTGTTTCGAACTTGGAAATAGGTACAAGTAAGGCAGTTGAGCCTATTGTGATTAGAGCTCGAGTTTCCAATATCTCCATTTATCCGGATTTGAAATACAGAATGTTCGAGGCTCAAGGAAAGGATCCGGGAGTTCAGAGATTGGTCTCTAAGGTTAGAGAGGATCCGGAGAGTCCATTTGGGTTCGATGAAACCGGTCTTCTTCGTTTCAAGAACCGAGTAGTAGTACCCGATGATTTGAAAAGGGTATTGCTCGAGGAAGCTCACAAGTCGGCTTATTCAATTCACCCTGGAGGGAATAAGATGTACAGAGATCTCAAGCAGTTTTACTGGTGGCGTGGATTGAAAAAGGATGTAGCAGAGTTTGTGAAGCACTGCCTCACTTGTCAGAAAGTAAAAGCCGAGCACCATAAACCGGGAGGTCTTCTTCAGCCGTTACCTATTCCTGAGTGGAAGTGGGAACAGGTGACGATGGATTTTATATCCGGGTTACCTAGAGTGAAGGGTGGATTCGATGGTATTTGGGTGATTGTGGATCGTCTGACAAAATCTGCTCATTTTCTACCGGTCAGAATGTCTTTCAAGATTCGGAAGTTGGCTGAGATTTACAACCGGGAGATTGTACGACTTCATGGTATTCCGGTGAGTATTATTTCGGATCGAGATCCCCGTTTCACTTCGAAGTTATGGCAAGAGTTACAAGAGTTGTTGGGTACAAAGCTTCAGTTCAGTACGGCATTTCATCCACAAACTGATGGGCAATCGGAGAGGGTTATTCGGTATTTGGAAGATCTACTGCGAGCTTGTGCCTTGGATTTCCAAACCTCGTGGCACGATCAACTTCCTTTGGTAGAGTTCGCTTACAATAATAGCTTTCAGGCAACGATTGGTATGGCTCCGTATGAATTGTTATATGGGCGGAAATGTAGATCGCCTTTATTCTTTGATTTGGAAGAGTGGAAATGGTCAAAACAGGAAGGAGTCAAGAAAGGGAAAAAGCTTGAGAAATCTTCGAAGGCTGTGGAAGCCATGATTGAGAAAGTTCGGATTATACAACAACGGATGAAAGCTGCACAAGATAGACAGAAAAGCTACGCCGATATCCGTAGAAGGGATCTTAAGTTTGAAGTTGGAGATCGGGTTTTCTTGAAGGTATCTCCTCGAAAGGGATTTTCTAGAATTGAAAAGGGAGGGAAGTTGAATCCCCGTTACCTAGGTCCGTTTGAAGTTATTGAGAGAATCGGAGAAGTAGCTTATCGAGTGGATCTACCTCCTAATCTTACCGGAATTCACAATATTTTTCATGTATCTCAACTCAGGAAGTATTACCCAGATGAAACCGAAATTCTCCCTGTGGAAGAAGTGGAGTTGGAACCGAATTTATCTTTTGTGCAGAAGCCGGTCAGAATATTGGACAGAAAGTATCAAGAGTTGAGGAATCGGAATATTTCTATGGTGAAGGTGTTATGGCGAAGTGACAAATCTGAGGAGATGACTTGGGAACCGGAAGAGAAGATGAAGAAATCTCACCCGGAGTTATTTTCATCCGATCAATGAATCTGGGGACCAGATTCTTCTAAGGGGGGGAGAGTTGTAACGCCCCAAATTCCGGAAGTTCAGGTAAGCACGCCACGTGCGGGTCTTCGGGAGTTGGGAGTTTAAGTTATACATTTACTTGCTTATTATGATTTCATTACAATATTGTGTGCATTATACAATTCTCTATAGTTATATGAATTAATTTTAATGAGAAATTCATGAATTAAGTGATAGTGTGCTTAATTGTATTATGTGACTTTAATTGATCATTTCATGAATTTATGGACTCAATTGCATAACTTGGTTTGGAGCTAATGGATCTTTTAGGTAGGGAAAATACTTGATTGCATTCATTTAAATAACCTAGGGACTTGTTTGCAAATTGGGGACATATGTTTAGATAGTGGATGATATAATATATATCTAGTATATGCATCTCTTCCAACACTCTCATACATCACATACACACAAGAACATCACCCATACACACCCTAAGGATCGGTTCTTACACATTCAAGAGAGAAGAAGGAAGATTTCAACTAATCTCAAGTTACTTTGAAGAACTTTGGAGCTAGAAGCATCAACATCTTCATCTCTTCATCTCATCTCATTCTTCATCCATTTCAAGGTATATATGGAAGCATGGATTGAATTTCTTGATTGGTTATATGAGTAGGGTTTGATGTTAGCTTGATGCTTTCTTGGTTATTCTTGTATAGAAGCATGTTTAGGTCCTTTTTCCCTTCATTTCTTGCATGAAACATGAGGTTATGTGATGGTTGGTGTATATGAATAATTATGGGGTTTTGGGGCTTGATTCTTGGAGATTTGATGCATATTTATTGGTTTGATTGTTGAACACTTGAAGTATGATGCATATATGAGGTGTTTTAACAATTGTTTTGGTTGGTGTTTGGGAGTTATTTGGTTTGGAGTTGGTTTTGCATGGAAACCCCTGTTTTCTCCCCTGTTTTTCTGTCACGCACAGGTGACACGGGCGTGCCACCTTTGCTTTGTTTTGCGTGACACGGGGGTGCGGGTTGGCTGGGGCGGTTTTTCTGTACCGTGACACGGGGGTGTCACGGTTTGCCTTGTTTTGGTGACACGGGCGTGTCACCTTGTTTTGCAAGCTTTTGGCCCGCTGTACCGTGACACGGGGGTGTCACGGCTTAGTGTAATTTTGTGACACGGGCGTGTCACTCCCTGTTTTCTTGCATATTGTTTTGCATGCTTGGATGTATGTGTATGTGTTATATACTTGGGTTATTGACATCATGCTCGTATTTGACATTCATTAAATAATTATTGCATAACATATTGGTGCATGATTTTGCCGTTCGTCATACTTGGTTCATTCGAGTCGAGTCTTACTTCACACTTGTCCTTGTTGCACAGATCACGGTCCGGGTTTTGAGGAGCCCGCTCAGTAGGGTGCTCTCTTGCTTTCTTTTGGTCCTCTGGTCAGGTGAGGTTTAAATTCTAGATAATTAGAACCCTTACAACCCCTATGTGACTATTTCGGCCAAAATGTATATATATATATATATAGTTTGCGAACTTTATGACTTTCAAACGATTTGATAAATTGATTGATTGATTGACGGATTGATTGTATTGGGCGAGTATTGAATTGCACTGTGGGCCCGAGGATAGTGGCTCGAGCCAACCGGGAAAGCATGGGCTGACGGGTAACTCGAGTGCTATCCTCACCAAATGGGATGACCCCTGAACCCCCTAGGAGATTAGGGGAGGAAGGAGTTCCGGGCTTAGGGATTCATGTACCCTCTGCCCAGACTGATTGGATGGTGGGGCCTTGCAATCCCACCATCACCCGGAGGAAGAAGGATGGACGGAAACTGCTAATTGTGCACAGTAAATAATTGCTTGATCACCTAATCACCTAATAAATTGATTGATTGTACACGGTCGGAGCAAGGTTGGAGAATTGCCCTCACTCGCCGGGCCACATATTGATTGTACTGAACTGAATGAATTGATAAACTGAATTAGTGGTAATCTCGGGCGATAATACCTTTTTCTCTTACTATTGATGTTGTGTTTTTTCTAAAATTATTACCCGAGATTATAACTTGCATGTAAGTGCGCATATATTTATTTATACCCCTCGCTCAGTCCGTTTGGACTGACACCTCAACTTTTCAGATTTTGCAGGTTCGTGCTAGGCGGGGATTAGAGTCTCGTGTCTTTTATTCGGGTCTAGCACTGCACCTTCATACTTTGTACCGGTTATTTTGTATTAAATCTTACATTATACTTGAATGGAGATTGTATTGGTATGATTTGTCGGTACCTATAAGTAAATATGGTATCTATATGTATTGAACGCTTTTGCTTCCGCTATTTTATTGCTCTGAGTTGTTTTGGTTTTAATTGAGGGTACCCGCCTAGCCTTGTGTTTTTCTTGATTGTCTCCCGTTCGCTATAGTTTCGGTTCATGTATGAATTGCCCGTTTCATATGTGGATTGAGCCTATAGTGCGGGGGATGTGGCGCCTAGCGTTCCGGGTGCTACACCTAAACTTTCAAAAAGTGGCAATTAAGCCGAAACTCAATTTCCAATTGAGTCCAAAACATTCAAATAAGTTACAATCAAGCCCCTGGCACGCACATATGACACGACAGATTTCAATTAACACCAAATTCAAGAAATTCACATTCTCACAACTCCGTTCATATATTCATAGCTCACATTGGAATTGATATGAAATTTAAACAAATAATGCAAATTATAAACGAATTTAAACCAACTAATCAAAATATAAAATCCTATCGTTAAATGTAAATGCGCACGTAACACTTACTTGCACGTGTGAAAACACGGGGCGTTACAACCTCTCCCCCTTAAAGAGAATCCGTCGTCGGATTCATTGCTCACTCGGAAACAATTCGGGATACAACTTCTTCTTTTTCTGTCCCGTTCCCCACGTGGCTTTCTCCGTCTTATCACTTCGCCACAATACTTTCACCAAAGGGAATCGTCTGTTTCGAAGTTCTTGAAATTTCCCATCCAGAATCTTAACTGGTTTCTGAACGAAAGTGAGATTCGGTTCAAGCTCAACCTCTTCAACCAGTATGATCGCTGAATCATCGGGATAGTACTTCCGAAGTTGTGATACATGGAAAACATTATTTCCATGTATTGTTTAAACATTATTTCCACATGGTTTTCCGAAGTTTAAGAATAGGTATCGTCGAAATAAGTTCAACGCCGAAGACGGATCTCGATTTCGAGGTCCGGAGGTCAAGATATCACGAAAACCGTTCAGGGTTGCCTATTATACTAATAGGTCACTAAACTTTCAAAAAGTGGCAATTAAGCCCAAACTCAATTTCCAATTGAGTCCAAAACATTCAAATAAGTTACAATCAAGCCCCCGGCACGCACATATGACACGACAGATTTCAATTAACACCAAATTCAAGAAATTCACATTCTCACAACTCCGTTCATACATTCATAGCTCACATTGGAATTCATATGAAATTTAAACAAATAATGCAAATTATAAACGAATTTAAACCAACTAATCAAAATATAAAATCCTATCGTTAAATGTAAATGCGCACGTAACACTTACTTGCACGTGTGAAAACACGGGGCGTTACAACCTCTCCCCCTTAAAGAGAATCCGTCCTCGGATTCATTGCTCACTCGGAAACAATTCGGGATACAACTTCTTCTTTTTCTGTCCCGTTCCCCACGTGGCTTTCTCCGTCTTATCACTTCGCCACAATACTTTCACCGAAGGGAATCGTCTGTTTCGAAGTTCTTGAAATTTTCGATCCAGAATCTTAACTGGTTTCTGAACGAAAGTGAGATTCGGTTCAAGCTCAACCTCTTCAACCGGTATGATCCCTGATTCATCGGGATAGTACTTCCGAAGTTGTGATACATGGAAAACATTATTTCCATGTATTGTTTAAACATTATTTCCACGTGGTTTTCCGAAGTTTAAGAATAGGTATCGTCGAAATAAGTTCAACGCCGAAGACGGATCTCGATTTCGAGGTCCGGAGGTCAAGATATCACGAAAACCGTTCAGGGTTGCCTATTATACAAATAGGTCACTAAACTTTCAAAAAGTGGCAATTAAGCCCAAACTCAATTTCCAATTGAGTCCAAAACATTCAAATAAGTTACAATCAAGCCCCCGGCACGCACATATAACACGACAGATTTCAATTAACACCAAATTCAAGAAATTAACATTCTCACAATTCCGTTCATATATTCATAGCTCATATTGGAATTCATATGAAATTTAAACAAATAATGCAAATTATAAACGAATTTAAACCAATTAATCAAAATATAAAATCCTACAATTAAATGTAAATGCGCACGTAACACTTACCTGCACGTGTGAAAACACGGGGCGTTACAACCTCTCCCCCTTAAAGAGAATCCGTCCTCGGATTCATTGCTCACTCGGAAACAATTCGGGATACAACTTCTTCTTTTTCTCTTCCGTTCCCCATGTGGCTTTCTCCGTCTTATCACTTCGCCACAATACTTTCACCAAAGGGAATCGTCTGTTTCGAAGTTCTTGAAATTTCCGATTCAGAATCTTAACTGGTTTCTGAACGAAAGTGAGATTCGGTTCAAGCTCAACTTCTTCAACTGGTAAGATCGCTTAATCATCGGGATAGTACTTCCGAAGTTGTGGTACATGGAAAACATTATTTCCATGTATTGTTTAAACATTATTTCCACGTGGTTTTTCGAAGTTTAAGAATAGGTATCGTCGAAATAAGTTCAACGCCGAAGACGGATCTCGATTTCGACGTCCGGAGCTCAAGATATCACGATAACCGTTGAGGGTTGCCTATTATACAAATAGGTCCCTAAACTTTCAAAAAGGGGCAATTAAGCCGAAACTCAATTTCCAATTGAGTCCAAAACATTCTAATAAGTTACAATCAAGCCCCCGGCACGCACATATAACACGACAGATTTTAATTAACACCAAATTCAAGAAATTCACATTCTCACAATTCCGTTCGTATATTCATAGCTCACATTGGAATTCAAATGAAATTTAAACAAATAATGCAAATTATAAACGAATTTAAACCAATTAATCAAAATATAAAATCCTATAATTAAATGTAAATGCGCACGTAACACTTACCTGCACGTGTGAAAACACGGGGCGTTACAACCTCTCCCCCTTAAAGAGAATCCGTCCTCGGATTCATTGCTCACTCGGAAACAATTCGGGATACAACTTCTTCATTTTCTCTTCCGTTCCCCACGTGGCTTTCTCCGTCTTATCACTTCGCCACAATACTTTCACCAAAGGGAATCGTCTGTTTCGAAGTTCTTGAAATTTCCCATCCAGAATCTTAACTGGTTTCTGAACGAAAGTGAGATTCGGTTCAAGCTCAACCTCTTCAACCGGTATGATCGCTGAATCATCGGGATAGTACTTCCGAAGTTGTGATACATGGAAAACATTATTTCCATGTATTGTTTAAACATTATTTCCACATGGTTTTCCGAAGTTTAAGAATAGGTATCGTCGAAATAAGTTCAACGCCGAAGACGGATCTCGATTTCGAAGTCCGGAGCTCAAGATATCACGAAAACCGTTGAGGGTTGCCTATTATACAAATAGGTCCCTAAACTTTCAAAAAGTGGCAATTAAGCCGAAACTCAATTTCCAATTGAGTCCAAAACATTCAAATAAGTTACAATCAAGCCCCCGGCACGCACATATGACACGACAGATTTCAATTAACACCAAATTCAAGAAATTCACATTCTCCCAACTCCGTTCATATATTCATAGCTCACATTGGAATTCATATGAAATTTAAACAAATAATGCAAAATATAAACGAATTTAAACCAACTAATCAAAATATAAAATCCTATCGTTAAATGTAAATGCGCACGTAACACTTACTTGCACGTGTGAAAACACGGGGCATGACAACCTCTCCCCCTTAAAGAGAATCCGTCCTCGGATTCATTGCTCACTCGGAAACAATTCGGGATACAACTTCTTCTTTTTCTCTCCCGTTCCCCACGTGGCTTTCTCCGTCTTATCACTTCGCCATAATACTTTCACCAAAGGGAATCGTCTATTTCGTAGTTCTTGAAATTTTCGATCCAGAATCTTAACTGGTTTCTGAACGAAAGTGAGATTCGGTTCAAGCTCAACCTCTTCAACCGGTATGATCCCTGATTCATCGGGATAGTACTTCCGAAGTTGTGATACATGGAAAACATTATTTCCATGTACTGTTTAAACATTATTTCCACGTGGTTTTCCGAAGTTTAAGAATAGGTATCGTCGAAATAAGTTCAACGCCGAAGACGGATCTCGATTTCGAGGTCCGGAGCTCAAGATATCACGAAAACCGTTCGGGGTTGCCTATTATACAAATAGGTCACTAAACTTTCAAAAAGTGGCAATTAAGCCCAAACTCAATTTCCAATTGAGTCCAAAACATTCAAATAAGTTACAATCAAGCCCCCGGCACGCACATATAACACGACAGATTTCAATTAACACCAAATTCAAGAAATTAACATTCTCACAATTCCGTTCATATATTCATAGCTCATATTGGAATTCATATGAAATTTAAACAAATAATGCAAATTATAAACGAATTTAAACCAATTAATCAAAATATAAAATCCTATAATTAAATGTAAATGCGCACGTAACACTTACCTGCACGTGTGAAAACACGGGGCGTTACAACCTCTCCCCCTTAAAGAGAATCCGTCCTCGGATTCATTGCTCACTCGGAAACAATTCGGGATCCAACTTCTTCATTTTCTCTTCCGTTCCCCACGTGGCTTTCTCCGTCTTATCACTTCGCCACAATACTTTCACCAAAGGGAATCGTCTGTTTCGAAGTTCTTGAAATTTCCCATCCAGAATCTTAACTGGTTTCTGAACGAAAGTGAGATTCGGTTCAAGCTCAACCTCTTCAACCGGTATGATCGCTGAATCATCGGGATAGTACTTCCGAAGTTGTGATACATGGAAAACATTATTTCCATGTATTGTTTAAACATTATTTCCACGTGGTTTTCCGAAGTTTAAGAATAGGTATCGTCGAAATAAGTTCAACGCCGAAGACGGATCTCGATTTCGAGGTCCGGAGCTCAAGATATCACGAAAACCATTGAGGGTTGCCTATTATACAAATAGGTCCCTAAACTTTCAAAAAGTGACAATTAAGCCGAAACTCAATTTCCAATTGAGTCCAAAACATTCAAATAAGTTACAATCAAGCCCCCGGCATGCACATATGACACGACAGATTTCAATTAACACCAAATTCAAGAAATTCACATTCTCACAACTCCATTCATATATTCATAGCTCACATTGGAATTCATATGAAATTTAAACAAATAATGCAAATTATAAACGAATTTAAACAAATTAATCAAAATATAAAATCCTATAATTAAATGTAAATGCGCACGTAACACTTACCTGCACGTGTGAAAACACGGGGCGTTACAACCTCTCCCCCTTAAAGAGAATCCGTCCTCGGATTCATTGCTCACTCGGAAACAATTCGGGATCCAACTTCTTCTTTTTCTCTTCCGTTCCCCACGTAGCTTTCTCCGTCTTATCACTTCGCCACAATACTTTCACCAAAGGGAATCGTCTGTTTCGAAGTTCTTGAAATTTCCGATCAAGAATCTTAACTGGTTTCTGAACGAAAGTGAGATTCGGTTCAAGCTCAACTTCTTCAACCGGTAAGATCGCTGAATCATCGGGATAGTACTTCCGAAGTTGTGGTACATGGAAAACATTATTTCCATGTAATGTTTAAACATTATTTCCACGTGGTTTTTCGAAGTTTAAGAATAGGTATCGTCGAAATAAGTTCAACGCCGAAGACGGATCTCGATTTCGACGTCCGGAGCTCAAGATATCACGATAACCGTTGAGGGTTGCCTATTATACAAATAGGTCCCTAAACTTTCAAAAAGGGGCAATTAAGCCGAAATTCAATTTCCAATTGAGTCCAAAACATTCTAATAAGTTACAATCAAGCCCCCGGCACGCACATATAACAGTACAGATTTTAATTAACACCAAATTCAAGAAATTCACATTCTCACAATTCCGTTCGTATATTCATAGCTCACATTGGAATTCATATGAAATTTAAACAAATAATGCAAATTATAAACGAATTTAAACCAATTAATCAAAATATAAAATCCTATAATTAAATGTAAATGCGCACGTAACACTTACCTGCACGTGTGAAAACACGGGGCGTTACAACCTCTCCCCCTTAAAGAGAATCCGTCCTCGGATTCATTGCTCACTCGGAAACAATTCGGGATACAACTTCGTCATTTTCTCTTCCGTTCCCCACGTGGCTTTCTCCGTCTTATCACTTCGCCACAATACTTTCACCAAAGGGAATCGTCTGTTTCGAAGTTCTTGAAATTTCCCATCCAGAATCTTAACTGGTTTCTGAACGAAAGTGAGATTCGGTTCAAGCTCAACCTCTTCAACCGGTATGATCGCTGAATCATCGGGATAGTACTTCCGAAGTTGTGATACATGGAAAACATTATTTCCATGTATTGTTTAAACATTATTTCCACATGGTTTTCCGAAGTTTAATAATAGGTATCGTCGAAATAAGTTCAACGCCGAAGACGGATCTCGATTTCGAGGTCCGGAGCTCAAGATATCACGAAAACCGTTGAGGGTTGCCTATTATACAAATAGGTCCCTAAACTTTCAAAAAGTGGCAATTAAGCCGAAACTCAATTTCCAATTGAGTCCAAAACATTCTAATAAGTTACAATCAAGCCCCCGGCACGCACATATGACACGACAGATTTCAATTAACACCAAATTCAAGAAATTCACATTCTCACAACTCCGTTCATATATTCATAGCTCACATTGGAATTCATATGAAATTTAAACAAATAATGTAAATTATAAACGAATTTAAACAAATTAATCAAAATATAAAATCCTATAATTAAATGTAAATGCGCACGTAACACTTACCTGCACGTGTGAAAACACGGGGCGTTACAACCTCTCCCCCTTAAAGAGAATCCGTCCTCAGATTCATTGCTCACCCGGAAACAATTCGGGATACAACTTCTTCTTTTTCTCTTCCGTTCCCCACGTGGCTTTCTCCGTCTTATCACTTCGCCACAATACTTTCACCAAAGGGAATCGTCTGTTTCGAAGTTCTTGAAATTTCCGATCCAGAATCTTAACTGGTTTCTGAACGAAAGTGAGATTCGGTTCAAGCTCAACTTCTTCAACCGGTATGATCGCTGAATCATCGGGATAGTACTTCCGAAGTTGTGGTACATGGAAAACATTATTTCCATGTATTGTTTAAACATTATTTCCACGTGGTTTTTCGAAGTTTAAGAATAGGTATCGTCGAAATAAGTTCAACGCCGAAGACGGATCTCGATTTCGACGTCCGGAGCTCAAGATATCACGATAACCGTTGAGGGTTGCCTATTATACAAATAGGTCCCTAAACTTTCAAAAAGGGGCAATTAAGCCGAAACTCAATTTCCAATTGAGTCCAAAACATTCAAATAAGTTACAATCAAGCCCCCGGCACGCACATATAACACGACAGATTTTAATTAACACCAAATTCAAGAAATTCACATTCTCACAATTCCGTTCATATATTCATAGCTCACATTGGAATTCATATGAAATTTAAACAAATAATGCAAATTATAAACGAATTTAAACCAATTAATCAAAATATAAAATCCTATAATTAAATGTAAATGCGTACGTAACACTTACCTGCACGTGTGAAAACACGGGGCGTTACAACCTCTCCCCCTTTAAGAGAATCCGTCCTCGGATTCATTGCTCACTCGGAAACAATTCGGGATACAACTTCTTCATTTTCTCTTCCGTTCCCCACGTGGCTTTCTCCGTCTTATCACTTCGCCACAATACTTTCACCAAAGGGAATCGTCTGTTTCGAAGTTCTTGAAATTTCCCATCCAGAATCTTAACTGGTTTCTGAACGAAAGTGAGATTCGGTTCAAGCTCAACCTCTTCAACCGGTATGATCGCTGAATCATCGGGATAGTACTTCCGAAGTTGTGATACATGGAAAACATTATTTCCATGTATTGTTTAAACATTATTTCCACATGGTTTTCCGAAGTTTAAGAATAGGTATCGTCGAAATAAGTTCAACGCCGAAGACGGATCTCGATTTCGAGGTCCGGAGCTCAAGATATCACGAAAACCGTTGAGGGTTGCCTATTATACAAATAGGTCCCTAAACTTTCAAAAAGTGGCAATTAAGCCGAAACTCAATTTCCAATTTAGTCCAAAACATTCAAATAAGTTACAATCAAGCCCCCGACACGCACATATGACACGACTGATTTCAATTAACACCAAATTCAAGAAATTCACATTCTCACAACTCCGTTCATATATTCATAGCTCACATTGGAATTCATATGAAATTTAAACAAATAATGCAAATTATAAACGAATTTAAACAAATTAATCAAAATATAAAATCCTATAATTAAATGTAAATGCGCACGTAACACTTACCTGCACGTGTGAAAACACGGGGCGTTACAACCTCTCCCCCTTAAAGAGAATCCGTCCTCGGATTCATTGCTCACTCGGAAACAATTCGGGATACAACTTCTTCTTTTTCTCTTCCGTTCCCCACGTGGCTTTCTCCGTCTTATCACTTCGCAACAATACTTTCACCAAAGGGAATCGTCTGTTTCGAAGTTCTTGAAATTTCCGATCCAGAATCTTAACTGGTTTCTGAACGAAAGTGAGATTCGGTTCAAGCTCAACTTCTTCAACCGGTATGATCGCTGAATCATCGGGATAGTACTTCCGAAGTTGTGATACATGGAAAACATTATTTCCATGTATTGTTTAAACATTATTTCCACATGGTTTTCCGAAGTTTAATAATAGGTATCGTCGAAATAAGTTCAACGCCGAAGACGGATCTCGATTTCGAGGTCCGGAGCTCAAGATATCACGAAAACCGTTGAGGGTTGCCTATTATACAAATAGGTCCCTAAACTTTCAAAAAGTGGCAATTAAGCCGAAACTCAATTTCCAATTGAGTCCAAAACATTCAAATAAGTTACAATCAAGCCCCCGACACGCACATATGACACGACTGATTTCAATTAACACCAAATTCAAGAAATTCACAGTCTCACAACTCCGTTCATATATTCATAGCTCACATTGGAATTCATATGAAATTTAAACAAATAATGCAAATTATAAATGAATTTAAACAAATTAATCAAAATATAAAATCCTATAATTAAATGTAAATGCGCACGTAACACTTACCTGCACGTGTGAAAACACGGGGCGTTACAACCTCTCCCCCTTAAAGAGAATCCGTCCTCGGATTCATTGCTCACTCGGAAACAATTCGGGATACAACTTCTTCTTTTTCTCTTCCGTTCCCCACGTGGCTTTCTCCGTCTTATCACTTCGCCACAATACTTTCACCAAAGGGAATCGTCTGTTTCGAAGTTCTTGAAATTTCCGATCCAAAATCTTAACTGGTTTCTGAACGAAAGTGAGATTCGGTTCAAGCTCAACCTCTTCAACCGGTATGATCCCTGATTCATCGGGATAGTACTTCCGAAGTTGTGGTACATGGAAAATATTATTTCCATGTATTGTTTAAACATTATTTCCACGTGGTTTTTCGAAGTTTAAGAATAGGTATCGTCGAAATAAGTTCAACGCCGAAGACGGATCTCAATTTCGACGTCCGGAGCTCAAGATATCACGATAACCGTTGAGGGTTGCCTATTATACAAATAGGTCCCTAAACTTTCAAAAAGGGGCAATTAAGCCGAAACTCAATTTCCAATTGAGTCCAAAACATTCAAATAAGTTACAATCAAGCCCCCGGCACGCACATATAACACGACAGATTTTAATTAACACCCAATTCAAGAAATTCACATTCTCACAATTCCGTTCATATATTCATAGCTCACATTGGAATTCATATGAAATTTAAACAAATAATGCAAATTATAAACGAATTTAAACCAATTAATCAAAATATAAAATCCTATAATTAAATGTAAATGCACACGTAACACTTACCTGCACATGTGAAAACACGGGGCGTTACAACCTCTCCCCCTTTAAGAGAATCCGTCCTCGGATTCATTGCTCACTCGGAAACAATTCGGGATACAACTTCTTCATTTTCTCTTCCGTTCCCCACGTGGCTTTCTCCGTCTTATCACTTCGCCACAATACTTTCACCAAAGGGAATCGTCTGTTTCGAAGTTCTTGAAATTTCCCATCCAGAATCTTAACTGGATTCTGAACGAAAGTGAGATTCGGTTCAAGTTCAACCTCTTCAACCGGTATGATCGCTGAATCATCGGGATAGTACTTTCGAAGTTGTGATACATGGAAAACATTATTTCCATGTATTGTTTAAACATTATTTCCACATGGTTTTCCGAAGTTTAAGAATAGGTATCGTCGAAATAAGTTCAACGCCGAAGACGGATCTCGATTTCGAGGTCCGGAGCTCAAGATATCACGAAAACCGTTGAGGGTTACCTATTATACAAATAGGTCCCTAAACTTTCAAAAAGTGGCAATTAAGCCGAAACTCAATTTCCAATTGAGTCCAAAACATTCAAATAAGTTACAATCAAGCCCCCGGCACGCACATATGACACGACTGATTTCAATTAACACCAAATTCAAGAAATTCACATTCTCACAACTCCGTTCATATATTCATAGCTCATATTGGAATTCATATGAAATTTAAACAAATAATGCAAATTATAAACGAATTTAAACAAATTAATCAAAATATAAAATCCTATAATTAAATGTAAATGCGCACGTAACACTTACCTGCACGTGTGAAAACACGGGGCGTTACAACCTCTCCCCCTTAAAGAGAATCCGTCCTCGGATTCATTGCTCACTCGGAAACAATTCGGGATACAACTTCATCTTTTTCTCTTCCGTTCCCCACGTGGCTTTCTCCGTCTTATCACTTCGCCACAATACTTTCACCAAAGGGAATCGTCTGTTTCGAAGTTCTTGAAATTTCCGATCCAGAATCTTAACTGGTTTCTGAACGAAAGTGAGATTCGGTTCAAGCTCAACTTCTTCAACCGGTATGATCGCTGAATCATCGGGATAGTACTTCCAAAGTTGTGGTATATGGAAAACATTATTTCCATGTATTGTTTAAACATTATTTCCACGTGGTTTTTCGAAGTTTAAGAATAGGTATCGTCGAAATAAGTTCAACGCCGAAGACGGATCTCGATTTCGACATCCGGAGCTCAAGATATCACGATAACCGTTGAGGGTTGCCTATTATACAAATAGGTCCCTAAACTTTCAAAAAGGGGCAATTAAGCCGAAACTCAATTTCCAATTGAGTCCAAAACATTCAAATAAGTTACAATCAAGCCCCCAGCACGCACATATAACACGACAGATTTCAATTAACACCAAATTCAAGAAATTCACATTCTCACAATTCCGTTCATATATTCATAGCTCACATTGGAATTCATATGAAATTTAAACAAATAATGCAAATTATAAACGAATTTAAACAAATTAATCAAAATATAAAATCCTATAATTAAATGTAAATGCGCACGTAACACTTACCTGCACGTGTGAAAACACGGGGCGTTACAACCTTTCCCCCTTTAAGAGAATCCGTCCTCGGATTCATTGCTCACTCGGAAACAATTCGGGATACAACTTCTTCATTTTCTCTTCCGTTCCCCACGTGGCTTTCTCCGTCTTATCACTTCGCCACAATACTTTCACCAAAGGGAATCGTCTGTTTCGAAGTTCTTGAAATTTCCCATCCAGAATCTTAACTGGATTCTGAACGAAAGTGAGATTCGGTTCAAGTTCAACCTCTTCAACCGGTATGATCGCTGAATCATCGGGATAGTACTTTCGAAGTTGTGATACATGGAAAACATTATTTCCATGTATTGTTTAAACATTATTTCCACATGGTTTTCCGAAGTTTAAGAATAGGTATCGTCGAAATAAGTTCAACGCCGAAGACGGATCTCGATTTCGAGGTCCGGAGCTCAAGATATCACGAAAACCGTTGAGGGTTACCTATTATACAAATAGGTCCCTAAACTTTCAAAAAGTGGCAATTAAGCCGAAACTCAATTTCCAATTGAGTCCAAAACATTCAAATAAGTTACAATCAAGCCCCCGGCACGCACATATGACACGACTGATTTCAATTAACACCAAATTCAAGAAATTCACATTCTCACAACTCCGTTCATATATTCATAGCTCATATTGGAATTCATATGAAATTTAAACAAATAATGCAAATTATAAACGAATTTAAACAAATTAATCAAAATATAAAATCCTATAATTAAATGTAAATGCGCACGTAACACTTACCTGCACGTGTGAAAACACGGGGCGTTACAACCTCTCCCCCTTAAAGAGAATCCGTCCTCGGATTCATTGCTCACTCGGAAACAATTCGGGATACAACTTCATCTTTTTCTCTTCCGTTCCCCACGTGGCTTTCTCCGTCTTATCACTTCGCCACAATACTTTCACCAAAGGGAATCGTCTGTTTCGAAGTTCTTGAAATTTCCGATCCAGAATCTTAACTGGTTTCTGAACGAAAGTGAGATTCGGTTCAAGCTCAACTTCTTCAACCGGTATGATCGCTGAATCATCGGGATAGTACTTCCAAAGTTGTGGTATATGGAAAACATTATTTCCATGTATTGTTTAAACATTATTTCCACGTGGTTTTTCGAAGTTTAAGAATAGGTATCGTCGAAATAAGTTCAACGCCGAAGACGGATCTCGATTTCGACATCCGGAGCTCAAGATATCACGATAACCGTTGAGGGTTGCCTATTATACAAATAGGTCCCTAAACTTTCAAAAAGGGGCAATTAAGCCGAAACTCAATTTCCAATTGAGTCCAAAACATTCAAATAAGTTACAATCAAGCCCCCAGCACGCACATATAACACGACAGATTTCAATTAACACCAAATTCAAGAAATTCACATTCTCACAATTCCGTTCATATATTCATAGCTCACATTGGAATTCATATGAAATTTAAACAAATAATGCAAATTATAAACGAATTTAAACAAATTAATCAAAATATAAAATCCTATAATTAAATGTAAATGCGCACGTAACACTTACCTGCACGTGTGAAAACACGGGGCGTTACACCCTCTCCCCCTTAAAGAGAATCCGTCCTCGGATTCATTGCTCACTCGGAAACAATTCGGGATAGAACTTCTTCATTTTCTCTTCCGTTCCCCACGTGGCTTTCTCCGTCTTATCACTTCGCCACAATATTTTGACCAAAGGGAATCGTCTGTTTCGAAGTTCTTGAAATTTTCGATCCAGAATCTTAACTGCTTTCTGAACGAAAGTGAGATTCGGTTCAAGCTCAACCTCTTCAACCGGTATGATCGCTGAATCATCGGGATAGTACTTCCGAAGTTGTGATTCATGGAAAACATTATTTCCATGTATTGTTTAAACATTATTTCTGTTGGAAAACACGAATCAGAAAGCAGCGGAATTTAAAAAAAATTTCCCAACAATAGAAAACTTACTTTTCTTTTATTCTTTCTTGAAGCGTTTCAAGCCACCCAAGAACGCTCTTCACGCGGCTTGATCCCCTCTCCTTGGTAAAGCTCGAATCTTCAAACTTCTAACTTGAAGTCTCTAGAGAAAGTCCACCAACTTGATCACAATCTAACTAGTAAGGATGCTAGTTCTCTAGTTAGTGTTTAGGCTTAACCTAGGGTTTAATTTAATCTTGGAGAAAGGAAGGTGTTCAACACATGAACCAAGAATTGTCAATTCGCTCTAAAGGGGAGCTCGAGCTCCGCTATATATAGGAGGGAGTGCCGATCCAAATCCTTATTGGACAAGGATTTGGTTCCTCTCTCTCCTATTACTTGATCACCAAGTATTTTCCAACTTTGACTTTGAATTCTAATTCTAGTCAACTTTTAAGAGAGCTAAAAATATCCAAACTATTTTTGGATAATTTTATACTTTATTTATTATAAAATAAATAACTTATTTTTATCTAATTAATTAATTCATAATTAATTAACTAGATTATTTTCTCCAAAATTAGACTTTCTTTTTAATTCAAAATTAAACCAAAGTCTATTAAATAATTAACTAATTAATTATTTAATATATATATATAATATATATATACACACGTGTGTGACACGTGTCACAGTGACACGTGTCACTCACGTGAGCCACACGTGTGATATCACACGTGTGGAACCCTCTTGGCCCGATTAACTCGTTTAATCATTTTCAAGCCTCAACTCATGTAACCAAGTTGTTGTGTGTGACCCTCTAGGTTCTCAATTCAATTAGCAGTGACCCTAATTAATTAATTCACTAATTAATTAATCAGTCCACAGATTAAACGACCATAGGCTAGCAACAGGTGTGTAACTCCTAGCTGAATTGGAATGTTCGGATTCGACAGAACCTTTAAGTCATTGATTCATGTGAGATACCATCCTCCTACTTACTATCTCTCAACCAAGATCTAGGGCAAGGGAATAATCAGAACCCTAATAATCCGGTCTTAAAGCTAAGTGCATTTCATATCCATTTGATCTCAATCCAAGAAACCCTTTTCTTGATGTCTTGATCTACTGCCTTGGCCAAGGACTCCATATGGCATATGAATGACTTACACAATAAGAGATCACCTTGCAAATGCAAGTGTAGGTCCTTTCTTGATTCTCATTCACTTTCACGAGTCACTTGTGCAGCCCCAGCATAAGCCTTGAATCAGTTGTCTAAGGCGACACCCTTTAAAGCTTATACCTAAGACTACAGAGTTAACTCATAAAGTGACAAGGAACCTCAAGTCTAAGGATCAATTAATCACATCAATGACTCGTGAGATATTTCCTAATTTGGAAGTTTCCATTTCCTGAAATAGAAACTTCCTTTCCCATTTAGGAATGTTCTCACACGGGGCGCCTCAGTGAACTCACTTATTAAAGTAAGCACCCTCATGTATCACGCACGTATCAACTATACACTTTCCACCTCCATGAAACAAGGTGGTCCTTCTTAAGGGCGTGATCCCACAAGCAAGCCTTAGAGGAGTCAGGTTGACACTCCCACTGTCTGTAGGACTCATCGGCTTGGAGTATTTTACTAATCATGACTTATGTGATATAGGGCTCGTTTCATGAACCATTTCACCTAAATGGCAGAGTCCTAAAGTCATCAGGATTAGGGGAGTTCTCATACATGCACAGATAAAGTAAACGCATACCAAACAAGAGCATATAAAGAAGTGTTGCCTCAATTCGTTATTTCATTCAAAGATTGTCTGTGATTACAATAAGGAAAAGCACAAAGCGGATATACAACCGGCTTTCTAGGGCACTATTCCTAACAATCTCCCACTTGCCCGTCAAAGCCATTCTAAAGCTACTCTAAGTCCCATCTTCTGAAGATGACCTTGGAAAGCTTCTCGACTAAGGGGTTTAGTAAGTAGATCTGCCACGTTCTCTGCTGATGTGACCCTCTCAATTAGCACATCTCCTCTTTTGATAATATCACGGATTAGGTGATACTTCCTCATAATGTGCTTGGTCCGTTGGTGAGTTCTTGGTTCTCTTGCTTGAGCAACCGCCCCAGTGTTGTCACAAAACACAGTAATGGGGTCTTTCATGCTAGGAACAACATTCAACTCTTGAATGAAGTTTCTAATCCAAACACCTTCCTTAGCTGCATCATTTGCAGCTAAGTATTCGGCCTCAGTGGTCGAATCTACAGTGGTTGTTTGCTTGGAACTCTTCCAACTCACTGCTCCGCCGTTTAGGCAGAAAATGTATCCTGACATTGACTTAAAATCATCTAAGTCAGACGCAAAGCTTGCATCGCAGTATCCTTCGACAGCAAGATCTTTCTGACCTCCGTAAACTAAGAATAAATCTTTAGTACTTTTCAAGTACTTAAGAATATTCTTCACGGCAGCCCAGTGACCATCTCCAGGGTCAGATTGGAAACGACTTGTTACACTAAGTGCATAAGCCACATCCGGTCGAGTACATAACATTGCATACATTATGCTACCTATTGCTGATGCATAAGGTGTATGAGTCATTCTCTCCTTCTCAAGGTTAGTCTTAGGACACATCTTCTTTGAAAGACACGTTCCTACACTCATAGGAAGGTTCTTAACCTTTGCTGACTCCATATTGAATCTCTTCAATACTTTGTCAATGTACATCGACTGTGATAGTCCTATTAACCTTCTGGATCTATCTCTATAGATTTTAATTCCAAGGATATAGGACGCATCACCAAGATCTTTCATCTCGAATTGGTACGATAACCATAACTTAGTCACTTTCATGTCATCCTTCGAATTCCCAATAAGAAGGATGTCATCAACATAAAGTACTAAGAATTGTACTGAGGTCTCCAATTCCTTTCTATACACACATGATTCATTCGAAATTTGGATGAATCCAAACGCTTTGACCGATTCATCAAATCGAATGTTCCAATTCCTAGAAGCCTGTTTGAATCCATAGATTGATCTTTGGAGTTTGCAAACCTTTTGCTCACTCCCACTGAATGTGAAACCTATGGGTTGTTAAATATAAATGTCTTTGTCAATGTCACCATTGAGAAAGGCAGTTTTCACATCCATTTGCCATATCTCATAGTCATAATATGCAGCAATGGCAAACATGATCCGAATAGACTTTTGCATTGCAACTGGTGAAAAGGTTTCGTCAAAGTCCACGCCGGGTCTCTGAGTGAATCCTTTTGCAACCAGTCTTGCTTTGTAGGCTGCAATGCTTCCATCAACTCCAAGCTTTCTCTTAAAGATCCATTTGCAACCTATGGGTTTGACCCCATCAGACAAATCTACCAAGGTCCAAACTTGGTTGGAGTTCATGGAATCCATTTCGGATTTCATGGCTTCTATCCACTGTTCAGACTCAGAATCTGAAAGTGCCTCCTCATATGTTGAAGGATCATTATCCTTTTGAGAGATTTCATGGACGAATCCATACCATCTCTCCGGCTGTCTAGGATTGCGTTCAGAACGCCTTAGAGGAGGATTTTCATGTGTATCGAAATTCGTGATTGGTTGTGGTTGATCAGAGTGGGACGTTTCTTCAGTGGGTGGTATGGGGTCACTTTGTACTTCTTCTAATTCTATGATCTTGCCTTGCTTTTCTTTAAGGAACGGTTCCTCCAGAAAAGTA
Source organism: Lantana camara (assembly GCA_037501455.1). NCBI lineage: Eukaryota > Viridiplantae > Streptophyta > Magnoliopsida > Lamiales > Verbenaceae > Lantana > Lantana camara. Next base: position 87,762,582 of record CM074859.1, on the reverse strand, counting down.
GCATTTCTGGAAACAAACACCTTTTGCTCAGATTGATCATAGAAGTAGTATCCTATGGATTCCTTAGGATAACCTACAAAGTAGCATAAGTTAGAACGAGATTCTAACTTATCTCCCACTGTCCTCTTCACGTAAGCAGGACAACCCCAAATTCTTAAGTAAGAATAACTAGGGATTTTACCATGCCACATTTCATAGGGCGTTTTAGGGACTGACTTAGAGGGAACTAGATTCAAAATCTTTGCTGCACTTTCTAGGGCATAACCCCAGAAAGAAGGTGGTAAGTCAGTGAAACTCATCATGGAACGCACCATATCAAGTAGGGTTCGATTCCTTCTCTCAGAAACTCCATTAAGCTGAGGAGTTCCCGGAGGAGTCCACTGAGAGATAATCCCATTATCTTTGAGATGATTAAGGAATTCTTCACTAAGATATTCGCCTCCTCGATCAGATCGAAGTGCTTTGATCTTGTGACCAGTTTGGTTCTCAACCTCCTTTTGAAATTCTAAGAATTTCTCAAAAGCTTCAGATTTATACTTCATTAAGTATACATAACCATACCGACTAAAGTCATCAGTAAAGGTTATGAAGTACTGATGATTGTTTCTAGTGCTTACACTAAGCGGTCCACAAACATCAGTATGGATCAAATCCAAAACCTTAGTGGCACGTTCCACAGTTCCTTTAAAAGGGACTTTGGACATTTTTCCTTTGAGACAGGATTCGCAAGAAGTTAACTCTTTGAGATCATTTTCAGAGAATGATCCTAAAATGTTTATCTTGCTAATTCTGTTCTTGGAAATGTGTCCTAATCTAGCGTGCCATAAGGGAGCTGAAACTTTGTCATCTCTCTTATGCTTTGTTTCTCGTTGTATATTCATAATATTGATATTTTGAGTTAGGTAAAGTCCATTACTTAGAGTACCGATATGAACGGAAGAGTTGTTCCGTTTGATAAAATATTTACCATTCTTAATATAAGTTTCATAACCTTCACAATCTAATATTGGAACTGAAATTATATTACGAATAATACTCAGTACATAAAGGACTTTATTTAATACTAACTCAAAACTACCTAAATCTAATCTAATTGTGCCTAAAGCTAGAGCTTCAACGTTTGAGCCATCGCCGATCTTCAAGACACATTCTCCTTCTTTTAGTTGTTGAACATCACTTAGCATCTGTACATCATTACAGATATGAGTTCCACAACCGGTATCAAGTACCCAAGAACTAGAATTAATAGACAGATTTACTTCAACGAGAAAGATACCTTTCTTTAGAGTAGCCTTGTACTCTCGGCAGTTTCTCCTCCAATGTCCCGCTTTGCCACAATGGAAGCAAACATCCTCTTTCTGATCACGCTTCTTCTTTTGGGCCTTCCCCTTCGATATGCCACCAGTGGGCCTAAGGGGTTTCTTCTTCTTCTTTTGGGCTTTCTTGCCCTTACCTTTAGAAGGCCTAGAAGAGGAAGATGGAGCATTCACCATCAAAACCTTATTGTCCTTCTTGATCGTGCTTTCAGCAGTCACAAGCTGACTAATCAGCTCATCTACAGTAGCACCAGCATGATTCATGTTGAAGTTAAGGACAAATGGGTTGAATGATGGTGGGAGCGAAGCTAGCAACAAATCCACTGAAAGCTCATCTTTCAGCGGCATGTCCATGGAAGCAAGTTTCTCAGTAAGGGCAAGAAACTTGAGTCCATATTCATGGACACTTGAACCTTCCCTCATTCTCAAGTGGAACAATTCCTTTGAAGTGTTATACCTTGTAACACGTTCATGAGGGCGGTAAAGTTGCTCTAAGTGGCCGTAAATCTCCCAAGCAAATTCCATGGCCTCATGTTGTCTTTGCAAGTCCGGAGACATGTTAGCCAACATAAGGCAACGGGCTTGGAGATTATCATCCTTCCACTTCTGAATCGCGTCCCGCTCGGCCCGAGTGGGAGCCTCCCCTTCGGGACTAGGCTCCCCTTCGAAGAAAACATAAGTTCTCTTCTCAGAATCTAAAATGATTTTTAGATTCCTCAGCCAATCAGAATAGTTGGGACCAGTCAACTTGTTTGATTCGAGGATCGATACAAGAGGGTTTTTGGTTGCCATTTCAAAACACGTAGAGAATCACAGAATCTACGACCTAAATGGTAAAACAGAGAACTAGTGAGCATGCTGAATTATAACGATATACAAAAGATAAGGTCTTTAATCTATTGTAGCTCCCACTGTTTTTCAAAGATCTATAATTCCCAAAGATCTAAGAGGAACACGTTTCCCAATGGGTACTAAGATCCTAGGCATTTTACCTCGAACCCACGACTCGCGGACATTCTAAGTAAGAACCTAGGTAGGTACAACTTACCAATTCTAATACTTTTAGAATTCTTAGTAGTTGTTTTTGCATCACCTATCTTTCAATATGGACCCACGACTCGTGCGACATCCATATTTACTTAGGCGTTAAGCTAGACCCATCAATCATAAGATCATGACCAAAACTTAGTTCGAACGACCCACGACTCGCGGACATCGCCCTTGCTAAAATTGACCACGAAATATTGATCATTTAAAATGATTAATTAGGTAACTAAGAACTAATAAGCTCCACTAGCTATCCCACGACTCGCGGACAATAACTAGCTTTACTTACTAAACTTAAAACCTATTGATGGAATGCTAGGAATTTAATTCAAAATTTGCATCTCGAATTAAACACCTATTTGTTCGAAATTAGCTTAATATTTAATGGGAATTTTCGAATCAACCGGAGAGTTGTCCGGTTCGACCTCACCAACATATATGTTATCCAATTTTATTAGTCTTGATTAATGCAAGTACACTTAAATGCATTTCAAACAAGCACATAAACAGATAACATGTCCTAGCATGATACTAACATGTAATGATCATGGGTTCTACCTATCTTATGCGTGATATGTGGGAGCCACTCCACAATCACAAGTTCTAACATACATACCACATAAACAGTTCAAATCACATAAGGGAAAGCGGTAACAAAATACGAGCCCTATCTCTATTACATTTAACAATTGAGATTCCCCTCCCTAACATTTTGAGGGGTCTTCACTTATGGCCTCCTTGTTACTTGAATGTGGTCCATCTTACTCCATGGGTGCATTGTCTCCAAAATGAAAATAAAAACCTCACCACCTATCTCTACTCTCAAATTACAATAAAAAGAAAAAGACATAAAGTAATAAGGCTCAATCTTCATATTGGCCTTAGACAATTACACGGGGCATACCCCGGCCTCAAAAACAGTAATATGGAAAGCCACATAATAAATCACATAACAGTACGCACATAAGTGAGGCTCCAACCTCAATTGAAAAACGCAACTATAGGGCTCCAACCCCAATTTAAACCATCCATGAGCATAAATTAAAACCATACATAGATCTAAACCCATGATCACCTAACATGCTTTTGCGAGAATTTAAATTTAGCGAATAAATTAAAATTCTCGTTTCAAGTCCTAATGACTTAAAACACGACTTAGATGCAATTCTTGTTCAAGAGCCTTTTCAATAAAACCCGATAAACAACAAACCAATAAAATTCCAATTAATTTTCAAAATTAATAATTTTATTCTTTCATTATTTTCAGAAAATAAAGTTCATAATTTTCCCAAAATCCAAATCGCTTCAATTTCTCAAAAATCCCAATTTAATCAAAAATTTTAAAATAATTTTATTTTAACAAAACTGATTTTAAAAGATAAAATTAAAATAAAATTAAATCGGGATTTTACGGACTGAAAACACGAAAAACACGAAACACGAAAACGGGCCCGAAAAGGGGCCTAGCCGCGCGAGGCACAGACGCGCAGCAGCGCGCGCACAGCGCGCGACAGTTGCCGCTCGCGTGTGCGCGCCGGCCGCGCATCATGCGCCCGCCGCGACTAGGCGGACTGGGCAGGCGTCCCGCGCGGTTGCGGGACGGGCTGGGCGGGCGCGCCTGGAACGGCTCCCGCGCTGTTGCGGGAGGAACTGGGCGGCGGCGACGGGCCTGGGCGTGCGACGTGCTAGCACGCCTAGGCTCGTTGCTTTCGTGTTCGTTTCGTATTTCTGGGTTTCTCGAAAACCCGGTTCAATCCAAAATTAAAAAATTCGATTTAAACATATTTTAATCAAAACAATTTTCAAAAACACAATTTGAGAAAACAGTTTTAGAAATTCAGAAAAAATTACAGTTTCGTAATTCAGGCTTTCTAAAAGAACTCATGAATACCTAATTCGCATCTAAGCCTAAGAATTTCTACCAAATTCAGAATAATTGAGACGAATCAGAAACACGATTAACAAGGTAGCTCTGATACCACTTGTTGGAAAACACGAATCAGAAAGCAGCGAAATTTAAAAAAATTTCCCAACAAAAGGACCTTGAACTCGCAATCGTGTAACCAAATTCGTAAAGATAGAAAACTTACTTTTCTTTTATTCTTTCTTGAAGCGTTTCAAGCCACCCAAGAACGCTCTTCACGCGGCTTGATCCCCTCTCCTTGGTAAAGCTCGAATCTTCAAACTTCTAACTTGAAGTCTCTAGAGAAAGTCCACCAATTTGATCACAATCTAACTAGTAAGGATGCTAGTTCTCTAGTTAGTGTTTAGGCTTAACCTAGGGTTTAATTTAATCTTGGAGAAAGGAAGGTGTTCAACACATGAACCAAGAATTGTCAATTCGCTCTAAAGGGGAGCTCGAGCTCCCCTATATATAGGAGGGAGTGCCGATCCAAATCCTTATTGGACAAGGATTTGGTTCCTCTCTCTCCTATTACTTGATCACCAAGTATTTTCCAACTTTGACTTTGAATTCTAATTCTAGTCAACTTTTAAGAGAGCTAAAAATATCCAAACTATTTTTGGATAATTTTATACTTTATTTATTATAAAATAAATAACTTATTTTTATCTAATTAATTAATTCATAATTAATTAACTAGATTATTTTCTCCAAAATTAGACTTTCTTTTTAATTCAAAATTAAACCAAAGTCTATTAAATAATTAACTAATTAATTATTTAATATATATATATAATATATATATACACACGTGTGTGTGACACGTGTCACAGTGACACGTGTCACTCACGTGAGCCACACGTGTGATATCACACGTGTGGAACCCTCTTGGCCCGATTAACTCGTTTAATCATTTTCAAGCCTCAACTCATGTAACCAAGTTGTTGTGTGTGACCCTCTAGGTTCTCAATTCAATTAGCAGTGACCCTAATTAATTAATTCACTAATTAATTAATCAGTCCACAGATTAAACGACCATAGTCTAGCAACAAGTGTTTAACCCCTAGCTGAATTGGAATGTTCGGATTCGACAGAACCTTTAAGTCATTGATTCATGTGAGATACCATCCTCCTACTTACTATCTCTCAACCAAGATCTAAGGCAAGGGAATAATCAGAACCCTAATAATCCGGTCTTAAAGCTAAGTGCATTTCATATCCATTTGATCTCAATCCAAGAAACCCTTTTCTTGATGTCTTGATCTACTGCCTTGGCCAAGGACTCCATATGGCATATGAATGACTTACACAATAAGAGATCACCTTGCAAATGCAAGTGTAGGTCCTTTCTTGATTCTCATTCACTTTCACGAGTCACTTGTGCAGCCCCATCATAAGCCTTGAATCAGTTGTCTAAGGCGATACCCTTTAAAGCTTATACCTAAGACTACAGAGTTAACTCATAAAGTGACAAGGAACCTCAAGTCTAAGGATCAATTAATCACATCAATGACTCGTGAGATATTTCCTAATCTGGAAGTTTCCATTTCCTGAAATAGAAACTTCCTTTCCCATTTAGGAATGTTCTCACACGGGGCGCCTCAGTGAACTCACTTATTAAAGTAAGCACCCTCATGTATCACGCACGTATCAACTATACACTTTCCACCTCCATGAAACAAGGTGGTCCTTCTTAAGGGCGTGATCCCACAAGCAAGCCTTAGAGGAGTCAGGTTGACACTCCCACTGTCTGTAGGACTCATCGGCTTGGAGTATTTTACTAATCATGACTTATGTGATATAGGGCTCGTTTCATGAACCATTTCACCTAAATGGCAGAGTCCTAAAGTCATCAGGATTAGGGGAGTTCTCATACATGCACAGATAAAGTAAACGCATACCAAACAAGAGCATATAAAGAAGTGTTGCCTCAATTCGTTATTTCATTCAAAGATTGTCTGTGATTACAATAAGGAAAAGCACAAAGCGGACATACAACCGGCTTTCTAGGGCACTATTCCTAACAATCTCCCACTTGCCCATCAAAGCCATTCTAAAGCTACTCTAAGTCCCATCTTCTGAAGATGACCTTGGAAAGCTTCTCGACTAAGGGGTTTAGTAAGTAGATCTGCCACGTTCTCTGCTGATGTGACCCTCTCAATTAGCACATCTCCTCTTTTGATAATATCACGGATTAGGTGATACTTCCTCATAATGTGCTTGGTCCGTTGGTGAGTTCTTGGTTCTCTTGCTTGAGCAACCGCCCCAGTGTTGTCACAAAACACAGTAATGGGGTCTTTCATGCTAGGAACAACATTCAACTCTTGAATGAAGTTTCTAATCCAAACACCTTCCTTAGCTGCATCATTTGCAGCTAAGTATTCGGCCTCAGTGGTCGAATCTACAGTGGTTGTTTGCTTGGAACTCTTCCAACTCACTGCTTCGCCGTTTAGGCAGAAAATGTATCCTGACATTGACTTAAAATCATCTAAGTCAGACGCAAAGCTTGCATCGCAGTATCCTTCGACAGTAAGATCTTTCTGACCTCCGTAAACTAAGAATAAATCTTTAGTACTTTTCAAGTACTTAAGAATATTCTTCACGGCAGCCCAGTGACCATCTCCAGGGTCAGATTGGAAACGACTTGTTACACTAAGTGCATAAGCCACATCCGGTCAAGTACATAACATTGCATACATTATGCTACCTATTGCTGATGCATAAGGTGTATGAGTCATTCTCTCCTTCTCAAGGTTAGTCTTAGGACACATCTTCTTTGAAAGACACGTTCCTACACTCATAGGAAGGTTCTTAACCTTTGCTGACTCCATATTGAATCTCTTCAATACTTTGTCAATGTACATCGACTGTGATAGTCCTATTAACCTTCTGGATCTATCTCTATAGATTTTAATTCCAAGGATATAGGACGCATCACCAAGATCTTTCATCTCGAATTGGTACGATAACCATAACTTAGTCACTTTCATGTCATCCTTCGAATTCCCAATAAGAAGGATGTCATCAACATAAAGTACTAAGAATTGTACTGAGGTCTCCAATTCCTTTCTATACACACATGATTCATTCGAAATTTGGATGAATCCAAACGCTTTGACCGATTCATCAAATCGAATGTTCCAATTCCTAGAAGCCTGTTTGAATCCATAGATTGATCTTTGGAGTTTGTTTCACCAAAGGGAATCGTCTGTTTCGAAGTTCTTGAAATTTCCGATCCAGAATCTTAACTAGTTTCTGAACGAAAGTGAGATTCGGTTCAAGCTCAACTTCTTCAACCGGTATGATCGCTGATTCATCAGCATAATACTTCCGAAGTTGTGATACATGGAAAACATTATTTCCATGTATTGTTTAAACATTATTTCCACGTGGTTTTCCGAAGTTTAAGAATAGGTATCGTCGAAATAAGTTCAACGCCGAAGACGGATCTCGATTTCGAGGTCCGGAGCTCAAGATATCACGAAAACCGTTCAGGGTTGCCTATTATACAAATAGGTCCCTAAACTTTCAAAAAGTGGCAATTAAGCCGAAACTCAATTTCCAATTGAGTCCAAAACATTCAAATAAGTTACAATCAAGCCCCCGGCACTCACATATAACACGACAGATTTCAATTAACACCAAATTCAAGAAATTCACATTCTCACAATTCCGTTCATATATTCATAGCTCACATTGGAATTCATATGAAATTTAAACAAATAATGCAAATTATAAACGAATTTAAATAAATTAATCAAAATATAAAATCCTATAATTAAATGTAAATGCGCACGTAACACTTACCTGCACGTGTGAAAACACGGGGCGTTACAACCTCTCCCCCTTAAAGAGAATCCGTCCTCGGATTCATTGCTCACTCGGAAACAATTCGGGATACAACTTCTTCATTTTCTCTTTCGTTCCCCACGTGGCTTTCTCCGTCTTATCACTTCGCCACAATATTTTCACCAAAGGGAATTGTCTGTTTCGAAGTTCTTGAAATTTCTGATCCAGAATCTTAACTGGTTTCTGAACGAAAGTGAGATTCGGTTCAAGCTCAACCTCTTCAACCGGTATGATCGCTGATTCATCGGGATAGTACTTCCGAAGTTGTGATACATGGAAAACATTATTTCCATGTATTGTTTAAACATTATTTCCACGTGGTTTTCCGAAGTTTAAGAATAGGTATCGTCGAAATAAGTTCAACGCCGAAGACGGATCTCGATTTCGAGGTCCGGAGCTCAAGATATCACGAAAACCGTTCAGGGTTGCCTATTATACAAATAGGTCCCTAAACTTTCAAAAAGTGGCAATTAAGCCCAAACTCAATTTCCAATTGAGTCCAAAACATCCAAATAAGTTACAGTCAAGCCCCCGGCACGCACATATAACACGACAGATTTCAATTAACACCAAATTCAAGAAATTCACATTCTCACAATTCCGTTCATATATTCATAGCTCACATTGGAATTCATATGAAATTTAAACAAATAATGCAAATTATAAACGAATTTAAACCAATTAATCAAAATATAAAATCCTATAATTAAATGTAAATGCGCACGTAACACTTACCTTCACGTGTGAAAACACAGGGCGTTACAACCTCTCCCCCTTAAAGAGAATCCGTCCTCGGATTCATTGCTCACTCGAAAACAATTCGGGATACAACTTCTTCATTTTCTCTTCCGTTTCCCACATGGCTTTCTTCGTCTTATCACTTCGCCACAATACTTTCACCAAAGGGAATCTTCTGTTTCGAAATTCTTGAAATTTTCGTTCCAGAATCTTAACTGGTTTCTGAACGAAAGTGAGATTCGGTTCAAGTTCAACCTCTTCAACCGGTATGATCGCTGATTCATCGGGATAGTACTTCCGAAGTTGTGATACATGGAAAACATTATTTCCATGTATTGTTTAAACATTATTTCCACGTGGTTTTCCGAAGTTTAAGAATAGGTATCGTCGAAATAAGTTCAACGCCGAAGACGGATCTCGATTGCGAGGTCCGGAGCTCAAGATATCACGAAAACCGTTCAGGGTTGCCTATTATACAAATAGGTCCCTAAACTTTCAAAAAGTGGCAATTAAGCCCAAACTCAATTTCCAGTTGAGTCCAAAACATCCAAATAAGTTACAATCAAGCCCTCGACACGCACATATAACACGACAGATTTCAATTAACACCAAATTCAAGAAATTCACATTCTCACAATTCCGTTCATATATTCATAGCTCACATTGGAATTCATATGAAATTTAAACAAATAATGCAAATTATAAACGAATTTAAACCAATTAATCAAAATATAAAATCCTATAATTAAATGTAAATGCGTACGTAACACTTACCTGCACGTGTGAAAACACGGGGCGTTACAACCTCTCCCCCTTAAAGAGAATCCGTCCTCGGATTCATTGCTCACTCGAAAACAATTCGGGATACAACTTCTTCATTTTCTCTTCCGTTTCCCACGTGGCTTTCTCCGTCTTATCACTTCGCCACAATACTTTCACCAAAGGGAATCGTCTATTTCGAAATTCTTGAAATTTTCGATCCAGAATCTTAACTGGTTTCTGAACAAAAGTGAGATTCGGTTCAAGCTCAACCTCTTCGACCGGTATGATCGTTGATTCATCGGGATAGTACTTCCGAAGTTGTGATACATGGAAAACATTATTTCCATGTATTGTTTAAACATTATTTCCACGTGGTTTTCCGAAGTTTAAGAATAGGTATCGTCGAAATAAGTGCAACGCCGAAGACGGATCTCGATTTCGAGGTCCGGAGCTCAAGATATCACGAACACCGTTCAGGGTTGCCTATTATACAAATAGGTCCCTAAACTTTCAAAAAGTGGCAATTAAGCCCAAACTCAATTTCCAGTTGAGTCCAAAACATCCAAATAAGTTACAATCAAGCCCTCGACACGCACATATAACACGACAGATTTCAATTAACACCAAATTCAAGAAATTCACATTCTCACAATTCCGTTCATATATTCATAGCTCGCATTGGAATTCATATGAAATTTAAACAAATAATGCAAATTATAAACGAATTTAAACCAATTAATCAAAATATAAAATCCTATAATTAAATGTAAATGCGTACGTAACACTTACCTGCACGTGTGAAAACACGGGGCGTTACAACCTCTCCCCCTTAAAGAGAATCCGTCCTCGGATTCATTGCTCACTCGAAAACAATTCGGGATACAACTTCTTCATTTTCTCTTCCGTTTCCCACGTGGCTTTCTCCGTCTTATCACTTCGCCACAATACTTTCACCAAAGGGAATCGTCTGTTTCGAAATTCTTGAAATTTTCGTTCCAGAATCTTAACTGGTTTCTGAACGAAAGTGAGATTCGGTTCAAGTTCAACCTCTTCGACCGGTATGATCGCTGATTCATCGGGATAGTACTTCCGAAGTTGTGATACATGGAAAACATTATTTCCATGTATTGTTTAAACATTATTTCCACGTGGTTTTCCGAAGTTTAAGAATAGGTATCGTCGAAATAAGTTCAACGCCGAAGACGGATCTCGATTTCGAGGTCCGGAGCTCAAGATATCACGAAAACCGTTCAGGGTTGCCTATTATACAAATAGGTCCCTAAACTTTCAAAAAGTGGCAATTAAGCCCAAACTCAATTTCCAATTGAGTCCAAAACATCCAAATAAGTTACAATCAAGTCCCCGACACGCACACATAACACGATAGATTTCAATTAACACCAAATTCAAGAAATTCACATTCTCACAATTCCGTTCATATATTCATAGCTCACATTGGAATTCATATGAAATTTAAACGAATAATGCAAATTATAAACGAATTTAAACCAATTAATCAAAATATAAAATCCTATAATTAAATGTAAATGCGCACGTAACACTTACCTTCACGTGTGAAAACACAGGGCGTTACAACCTCTCCCCCTTAAAGAGAATCCGTCCTCGGATTCATTGCTCACTCGAAAACAATTCGGGATACAACTTCTTCATTTTCTCTTCCGTTTCCCACATGGCTTTCTTCGTCTTATCACTTCGCCACAATACTTTCACCAAAGGGAATCTTCTGTTTCGAAATTCTTGAAATTTTCGTTCCAGAATCTTAACTGGTTTCTGAACGAAAGTGAGATTCGGTTCAAGTTCAACCTCTTCAACCGGTATGATCGCTGATTCATCGGGATAGTACTTCCGAAGTTGTGATACATGGAAAACATTATTTCCATGTATTGTTTAAACATTATTTCCACGTGGTTTTCCGAAGTTTAAGAATAGGTATCGTCGAAATAAGTTCAACGCCGAAGACGGATCTCGATTGCGAGGTCCGGAGCTCAAGATATCACGAAAACCGTTCAGGGTTGCCTATTATACAAATAGGTCCCTAAACTTTCAAAAAGTGGCAATTAAGCCCAAACTCAATTTCCAGTTGAGTCCAAAACATCCAAATAAGTTACAATCAAGCCCTCGACACGCACATATAACACGACAGATTTCAATTAACACCAAATTCAAGAAATTCACATTCTCACAATTCCGTTCATATATTCATAGCTCACATTGGAATTCATATGAAATTTAAACAAATAATGCAAATTATAAACGAATTTAAACCAATTAATCAAAATATAAAATCCTATAATTAAATGTAAATGCGTACGTAACACTTACCTGCACGTGTGAAAACACGGGGCGTTACAACCTCTCCCCCTTAAAGAGAATCCGTCCTCGGATTCATTGCTCACTCGAAAACAATTCGGGATACAACTTCTTCATTTTCTCTTCCGTTTCCCACGTGGCTTTCTCCGTCTTATCACTTCGCCACAATACTTTCACCAAAGGGAATCGTCTATTTCGAAATTCTTGAAATTTTCGATCCAGAATCTTAACTGGTTTCTGAACAAAAGTGAGATTCGGTTCAAGCTCAACCTCTTCGACCGGTATGATCGCTGATTCATCGGGATAGTACTTCCGAAGTTGTGATACATGGAAAACATTATTTCCATGTATTGTTTAAACATTATTTCCACGTGGTTTTCCGAAGTTTAAGAATAGGTATCGTCGAAATAAGTGCAACGCCGAAGACGGATCTCGATTTCGAGGTCCGGAGCTCAAGATATCACGAACACCGTTCAGGGTTGCCTATTATACAAATAGGTCCCTAAACTTTCAAAAAGTGGCAATTAAGCCCAAACTCAATTTCCAGTTGAGTCCAAAACATCCAAATAAGTTACAATCAAGCCCTCGACACGCACATATAACACGACAGATTTCAATTAACACCAAATTCAAGAAATTCACATTCTCACAATTCCGTTCATATATTCATAGCTCACATTGGAATTCATATGAAATTTAAACAAATAATGCAAATTATAAACGAATTTAAACCAATTAATCAAAATATAAAATCCTATAATTAAATGTAAATGCGTACGTAACACTTACCTGCACGTGTGAAAACACGGGGCGTTACAACCTCTCCCCCTTAAAGAGAATCCGTCCTCGGATTCATTGCTCACTCGAAAACAATTCGGGATACAACTTCTTCATTTTCTCTTCCGTTTCCCACGTGGCTTTCTCCGTCTTATCACTTCGCCACAATACTTTCACCAAAGGGAATCGTCTGTTTCGAAATTCTTGAAATTTTCGTTCCAGAATCTTAACTGGTTTCTGAACGAAAGTGAGATTCGGTTCAAGTTCAACCTCTTCGACCGGTATGATCGCTGATTCATCGGGATAGTACTTCCGAAGTTGTGATACATGGAAAACATTATTTCCATGTATTGTTTAAACATTATTTCCACGTGGTTTTCCGAAGTTTAAGAATAGGTATCGTCGAAATAAGTTCAACGCCGAAGACGGATCTCGATTTCGAGGTCCGGAGCTCAAGATATCACGAAAACCGTTCAGGGTTGCCTATTATACAAATAGGTCCCTAAACTTTCAAAAAGTGGCAATTAAGCCCAAACTCAATTTCCAGTTGAGTCCAAAACATCCAAATAAGTTACAATCAAGCCCTCGACACGCACATATAACACGACAGATTTCAATTAACACCAAATTCAAGAAATTCACATTCTCACAATTCCGTTCATATATTCATAGCTCACATTGGAATTCATATGAAATTTAAACAAATAATGCAAATTATAAACGAATTTAAACCAATTAATCAAAATATAAAATCCTATAATTAAATGTAAATGCGTACGTAACACTTACCTGCACGTGTGAAAACACGGGGCGTTACAACCTCTCCCCCTTAAAGAGAATCCGTCCTCGGATTCATTGCTCACTCGAAAACAATTCGGGATACAACTTCTTCATTTTCTCTTCCGTTTCCCACGTGGCTTTCTCCGTCTTATCACTTCGCCACAATACTTTCACCAAAGGGAACCGTGTATTTCGAAATTCTTGAAATTTTCGATCCAGAATCTTAACTGGTTTCTGAACAAAAGTGAGATTCGGTTCAAGCTCAACCTCTTCGACCGGTATGATCGCTGATTCATCGGGATAGTACTTCCGAAGTTGTGATACATGGAAAACATTATTTCCATGTATTGTTTAAACATTATTTCCACGAGGTTTTCCGAAGTTTAAGAATAGGTATCGTCGAAATAAGTTCAACGGCGAAGACGGATCTCGATTTCGAGGTCCGGAGCTCAAAACCGTTCAGGGTTGCCTATTATACAAATAGGTCCCTAAACTTTCAAAAAGTGGCAATTAAGCCCAAACTCAATTTCCAATTGAGTCCAAAACATCCAAATAAGTTACAATCAAGTCCCCGACACGCACACATAACACGACAGATTTCAATTAACACCAAATTCAAGAAATTCACATTCTCACAATTCCGTTCATATATTCATAGCTCACATTGGAATTCATATGAAATTTAAACAAATAATGCAAATTATAAACGAATTTAAACCAATTAATCAAAATATAAAATCCTATAATTAAATGTAAATGCGCACGTAACACTAACCTGCACGTGTGAAAACACGGGGCGTTACAACCTCTCCCCCTTAAAGAGAATCCGTCCTCGGATTCATTGCTCACTCGAAAACAATTCGGGATACAACTTCTTCATTTTCTCTTCCGTTTCCCACGTGGCTTTCTCCGTCTTATCACTTCGCCACAATACTTTCACCAAAGGGAATCGTCTGTTTCGAAATTCTTGAAATTTTCGATCCAGAATCTTAACTGGTTTCTGAACGAAAGTGAGAGTCGGTTCAAGCTCAACCTCTTCAACTGGTATGATCGCTGAATCATCGGGATAGTACTTCCGAAGTTGTGATACATGGAAAACATTATTTCCATGTATTGTTTAAACATTATTTCGACGTGGTTTTCCAAAGTTTAAGAATAGGTATCGTCGAAATAAGTTCAACGCCGACGACGGATCTCGATTTCGAGGTCCGGAGCTCAAGATATCACGAAAACCGTTGAGGGTTGCCTATTATACAAATAGGTTCCTAAACTTTCAAAAAGTGGCAATTAAGCCCAAACTCAATTTCCAATTGAGTCCAAAACATTCAAATAAGTTACAATCAAGCCCCCGGCACGCACATATGACACAACACATTTCAATTAACACCAAATTCAAGAAATTCACATTCTCACAACTCCGTTCATATATTCATAGCTCACATTGGAATTCATATGAAATTTAAACAAATAATGCAAATTATAAACGAATTTAAACAAATTAATCAAAATATAAAATCCTATAATTAAATGTAAATGCGCACGTAACACTTACCTGCACGTGTGAAAACACGGGGCGTTACACCCTCTACCTCTTAAAGAGAATCCGTCCTCGGATTCATTGCTCACTCGGAAACAATTCGGGATATAACTTCTTCATTTTCTCTTCCGTTCCCCACGTGGCTTTCTCCGTCTTATCACTTCGCCACAATATTTTCACCAAAGGGAATCGTCTGTTTCGAAGTTCTTGAAATTTTCGATCCAGAATCTTAACTGGTTTCTGAACGAAAGTGAGATTCGGTTCAAGCTCAACCTCTTCAACCGGTATGATCGCTGAATCATCGGGATAGTACTTCCGAAGTTGTGATACAAGGAAAACATTATTTCCATGTATTGTTTAAACATTATTTCCACGTGGTTTTCCGAAGTTTAAGAATAGGTATCGTCGAAATAAGTTCAACGCCGAAGACGGATCTCGATTTCGACGTCCGGAGCTCAAGATATCACGATAACCGTTGAGGGTTACCTATTATACAAATAGGTCCCTAAACTTTCAAAAAGTGGCAATTAAGCCGAAACTCAATTTCCAATTGAGTCCAAAACATTCAAATAAGTTACAATCAAGCCCCCGGCACGCACATATGACACAACACATTTCAATTAACACCAAATTCAAGAAATTCACATTCTCACAACTCCGTTCATATATTCATAGCTCACATTGGAATTCATATGAAATTTAAACAAATAATGCAAATTATAAACGAATTTAAACAAATTAATCAAAATATAAAATCCTATAATTAAATGTAAATGCGCACATAACACTTACCTGCACGTGTGAAAACACGGGGCGTTACAACCTCTCCCCCTTAAAGAGAATCCGTCCTCGGATTCATTGCTCACTCGGAAACAATTCGGGATACAACTTCTTCATTTTCTCTTCCGTTCCCCACGTGGCTTTCTCCGTCTTATCACTTCGCCACAATATTTTCACCAAAGGGAATCGTCTTTTTCGAAGTTCTTGAAATTTCCGATCCAGAATCTTAACATGTTTCTGAACGAAAGTGAGATTCGGTTCAAGCTCAACCTCTTCAACCGGTATGATCGCTGATTCATCGGGATAGTACTTCCGAAGTTGTGATACATGGAAAACATTATTTCCATGTATTGTTTAAACATTATTTCCACATGGTTTTCCGAAGTTTAAGAATAGGTATCGTCGAAATAAGTTCAGCGCCGAAGACGGATCTCGATTTCGAGGTCCGGAGCTCAAGATATCACGAAAACCGTTCAGGGTTGCCTATTATACAAATAGGTCCCTAAACTTTCAAAAAGTGGCAACTAAGCCCAAACTCAATTTCCAATTGAGTCCAAAACATTCAAATAAGTTACAATCAAGCCCCGGCACGCACATATAACACGACAGATTTCAATTAACACCAAATTCAAGAAATTCACATTCTCACAATTCCGTTCATATATTCATTGCTCACATTGGAATTCATATGAAATTTAAACAAATAATGCAAATTATAAACGAATTTAAACCAATTAATCAAAATATAAAATCCTATAATTAACTGTAATTGCGCACGTAACACTTACCTGCACGTGTGAAAACACGGGGCGTTACAACCTCTCCCCCTTAAAGAGAATCCGTCCTCGGATTCATTGCTCACTCGAAAACAATTCGGGATACAACTTCTTCTTTTTCTCTTCCGTTCGCCACGTGGCTTTCTCCGTCTTATCACTTCGCCACAATACTTTCACCAAAGGGAATCGTCTGTTTCGAAATTCTTGAAATTTCCGATCCAGAATCTTAACTGGTTTTTGAACGAAAGTGAGTTTCGGTTCAAGCTCAACCTCTTCAACCGGTATGATCGCTGAATCATCGGGATAGTACTTTCGAAGTTGTGATACATGGAAAACATTATTTCCATGTATTGTTTAAACATTATTTCCACGTGGTTTTCCAAAGTTTAAGAATAGGTATCGTCGAAATAAGTTCAACGCCGAAGACGGATCTCGATTTCGAGGTTCGGAGCTCAAGATATCACGAAAACCGTTGAGGGTTGCCTATTATACAAATAGGTTCCTAAACTTTAAAAAAGTGGCAATTAAGCCCAAACTCAATTTCCAATTGAGTCCAAAACATTCAAATAAGTTACAAACAAGGCCCCGGCACGCACATATAACACGACAGATTTCAATTAACACCAAATTCAAGAAATTCACATTCTCACAATTCCGTTCATATATTCATAGCTCACATTGGAATTCATATGAAATTTAAACAAGTAATGCAAATTATAAACGAATTTAAACAAATTAATCAAAATATAAAATCCTATAATTAAATGTAAATGCGCACGTAACACTTACCTGTACGTGTGAAAACACGGGGCGTTACACCCTCTACCTCTTAAAGAGAATCCGTCCTCGGATTCATTGCTCACTCGGAAATAATTCGGGATATAACTTCTTCATTTTCTCTTTCGTTCCCCACGTGGCTTTCTCCGTCTTATCACTTCGCCACAATATTTTCACCAAGGGGAATCGTCTGTTTCGAAGTTCTTGAAATTTTCGATCCAGAATCTTAACTGGTTTCTGAACGAAAGTGAGATTCGGTTCAAGCTCAACCTCTTCAACCGGTATGATCGCTGAATCATCGGGATAGTACTTCCGAAGTTGTGATACATGGAAAACATTATTTCCATGTATTGTTTAAACATTATTTCCACGTGGTTTTCCGAAGTTTAAGAATAGGTATCGTCGAAATAAGTTCAACGCCGAAGACGGATCTCGATTTCGACGTCCGGAGCTCAAGATATCACGATAACCGTTGAGGGTTGCCTATTATACAAATAGGTCCCTAAACTTTCAAAAATTGGCAATTAAGCCGAAACTCAATTTCCAATTGAGTCCAAAACATTCAAATAAGTTACAATCAAGCCCCCAGCACGCACACATGACACGACACATTTCAATTAACACCAAATTCAAGAAATTCACATTCTCACAACTCCGTTCATATATTCATAGCTCACATTGGAATTCATATGAAATTTAAACAAATAATGCAAATTATAAACGAATTTAAACAAATTAATCAAAATATAAAATCCTATAATTAAATGTAAATGCGCACATAACACTTACCTGCACGTGTGAAAACACGGGGCGTTACAACCTCTCCCCCTTAAAGAGAATCCGTCCTCGGATTCATTGCTCACTCGGAAACAATTCGGGATACAACTTCTTCATTTTCTGTTCCGTTCCCCACGTGGCTTTCTCCGTCTTATCACTTCGCCACAATATTTTCACCAAAGGGAATCGTCTGTTTCGAAGTTCTTGAAATTTCCGATCCAGAATCTTAACTGGTTTCTGAACGAAAGTGAGATTCGGTTCAAGCTCAACTTCTTCAACCGGTATGATCGCTGATTCATCGGGATAGTACTTCCGAAGTTGTGATACATGGAAAACATTATTTCCATGTATTGTTTAAACATTATTTCCACGTGGTTTTCCGAAGTTTAAGAATAGGTATCGTCGAAATAAGTTCAACGCCGAAGACGGATCTCGATTTTGAGGTCCGGAGCTCAAGATATCACGAAAACCGTTCAGGGTTGCCTATTATACAAATAGGTCCCTAAACTTTCAAAAAGTGGCAATTAAGCCCAAACTCAATTTCCAATTGAGTCCAAAACACTCAAATAAGTTACAAACAAGGCCCCGGCACGCACATATAACACGACAGATTTCAATTAACACCAAATTCAAGAAATTCACATTCTCACAATTCCGTTCATATATTCATAGCTCACATTGGAATTCATATGAAATTTAAACAAGTAATGCAAATTATAAATGAATTTAAACAAATTAATCAAAATATAAAATCCTATAATTAAATGTAAATGCGCACGTAACACTTACCTGTACGTGTGAAAACACGGGGCGTTACACCCTCTACCTCTTAAAGAGAATCCGTCCTCGGATTCATTGCTCACTCGAAAACAATTCGGGATATAACTTCTTCATTTTCTCTTCCGTTCCCCACGTGGCTTTCTCCGTCTTATCACTTCGCCACAATATTTTCACCAAAGGGAATCGTCTGTTTCGAAGTTCTTAAAATTTTCGATCCAGAATCTTAACTGGTTTCTGAACGAAAGTGAGATTCGGTTCAAGCTCAACCTCTTCAACCGGTATGATCGCTGAATCATCGGGATAGTACTTCCGAAGTTGTGATACATGGAAAACATTATTTCCATGTATTGTTTAAACATTATTTCCACGTGGTTTTCCGAAGTTTAAGAATAGGTATCGTCGAAATAAGTTCAACGCCGAAGACGGATCTCGATTTCGACGTCCGGAGCTCAAGATATCACGATAACCGTTGAGGGTTGCCTATTATACAAATAGGTCCCTAAACTTTCAAAAAGTGGCAATTAAGCCGAAACTCAATTTCCAATTGAGTCCAAAACATTCAAATAAGTTACAATCAAGCCCCCGGCACGCACACATGACACGACACATTTCAATTAACACCAAATTCAAGAAATTCACATTCTCACAACTCCGTTCATATATTCATAGCTCACATTGGAATTCATATGAAATTTAAACAAATAATGCAAATTATAAACGAATTTAAACAAATTAATCAAAATATAAAATCCTATAATTAAATGTAAATGCGCAAGTAAAACTTACCTGCACGTGTGAAAACACGGGGCGTTACAACCTCTCCCCCTTAAAGAGAAGCCGTCCTCGGATTCATTGCTCACTCGGAAACAATTCGGGATACAACTTCTTCATTTTCTCTTCCGTTCCCCACGTGGCTTTCTCCGTCTTATCACTTCGCCACAATATTTTCACCAAAGGGAATCGTCTGTTTCGAAGTTCTTGAAATTTCCGATCCAGAATCTTAACTGGTTTCTGAACGAAAGTGAGATTCGGTTCAAGCTCAACTTCTTCAACCGGTATGATCGCTGATTCATCGGGATAATACTTCCGAAGTTGTGATACATGGAAAACATTATTTCCATGTATTGTTTAAACATTATTTCCACGTGGTTTTCCGAAGTTTAGGAATAGGTATCGTCGAAATAAGTTCAACGCCGAAGACGGATCTCGATTTCGAGGTCCGGAGCTCAAGATATCACGAAAACCGTTCAGGGTTGCCTATTATACAAATAGGTCCCTAAACTTTCAAAAAGTGGCAATTAAGCCCAAACTCAATTTCCAATTGAGTCCAAAACATTCAAATAAGTTACAATCAAGCCCCCGGCACGCACATATAACACGACAGATTTCAATTAACACCAAATTCAAGAAATTCACATTCTCACAATTCCGTTCATATATTCATAGCTCACATTGGAATTCATATGAAATTTAAACAAATAATGCAAATTATAAACGAATTTAAACCAATTAATCAAAATATAAAATCCTATAATTAAATGTAAATGCGCACGTAACACTTAACTGCACGTGTGAAAACACGGGGCGTTACAACCTCTCCCCCTTTAAGATAATCCGTCCTCGGATTCATTGCTCACTCGAAAACAATTCGGGATACAACTTCTTCATTTTCTCTTCCATTTCCCACGTGGCTTTCTCCGTCTTATCACTTCGCCACAATACTTTCACCAAAGGGAATCGTCTGTTTCGAAATTCTTGAAATTTTCTATCCAGAATCTTAACTGGTTTCTGAACGAAAGTGAGTTTCGGTTCAAGCTCAACCTCTTCAACCGGTATGATCGCTGAATCATCGGGATAGTACTTCCGAAGTTGTGATACATGGAAAACATTATTTCCATGTATTGTTTAAAGATTATTTCCACGTGGTTTTCCAAAGTTTAAGAATAGGTATCGTCGAAATAAGTTCAACGCCGAAGACGGATCTCGATTTCGAGGTCCGGAGCTCAAGATATCACGAAAACCGTTCAGGGTTGCCTATTATACAAATAGGTCCCTAAACTTTCAAAAAGTGGCAACTAAGCCCAAACTCAATTTCCAATTGAGTCCAAAACATTCAAATAAGTTACAATCAAGCCCCGGCACGCACATATAACACGACAGATTTCAATTAACACCAAATTCAAGAAATTCACATTCTCACAATTCCGTTCATATATTCATTGCTCACATTGGAATTCATATGAAATTTAAACAAATAATGCAAATTATAAACGAATTTAAACCAATTAATCAAAATATAAAATCCTATAATTAACTGTAATTGCGCACGTAACACTTACCTGCACGTGTGAAAACACGGGGCGTTACAACCTCTCCCCCTTAAAGAGAATCCGTCCTCGGATTCATTGCTCACTCGAAAACAATTCGGGATACAACTTCTTCTTTTTCTCTTCCGTTCGCCACGTGGCTTTCTCCGTCTTATCACTTCGCCACAATACTTTCACCAAAGGGAATCGTCTGTTTCGAAATTCTTGAAATTTCCGATCCAGAATCTTAACTGGTTTTTGAACGAAAGTGAGTTTCGGTTCAAGCTCAACCTCTTCAACCGGTATGATCGCTGAATCATCGGGATAGTACTTTCGAAGTTGTGATACATGGAAAACATTATTTCCATGTATTGTTTAAACATTATTTCCACGTGGTTTTCCAAAGTTTAAGAATAGGTATCGTCGAAATAAGTTCAACGCCGAAGACGGATCTCGATTTCGAGGTTCGGAGCTCAAGATATCACGAAAACCGTTGAGGGTTGCCTATTATACAAATAGGTTCCTAAACTTTAAAAAAGTGGCAATTAAGCCCAAACTCAATTTCCAATTGAGTCCAAAACATTCAAATAAGTTACAAACAAGGCCCCGGCACGCACATATAACACGACAGATTTCAATTAACACCAAATTCAAGAAATTCACATTCTCACAATTCCGTTCATATATTCATAGCTCACATTGGAATTCATATGAAATTTAAACAAGTAATGCAAATTATAAACGAATTTAAACAAATTAATCAAAATATAAAATCCTATAATTAAATGTAAATGCGCACGTAACACTTACCTGTACGTGTGAAAACACGGGGCGTTACACCCTCTACCTCTTAAAGAGAATCCGTCCTCGGATTCATTGCTCACTCGGAAATAATTCGGGATATAACTTCTTCATTTTCTCTTTCGTTCCCCACGTGGCTTTCTCCGTCTTATCACTTCGCCACAATATTTTCACCAAGGGGAATCGTCTGTTTCGAAGTTCTTGAAATTTTCGATCCAGAATCTTAACTGGTTTCTGAACGAAAGTGAGATTCGGTTCAAGCTCAACCTCTTCAACCGGTATGATCGCTGAATCATCGGGATAGTACTTCCGAAGTTGTGATACATGGAAAACATTATTTCCATGTATTGTTTAAACATTATTTCCACGTGGTTTTCCGAAGTTTAAGAATAGGTATCGTCGAAATAAGTTCAACGCCGAAGACGGATCTCGATTTCGACGTCCGGAGCTCAAGATATCACGATAACCGTTGAGGGTTGCCTATTATACAAATAGGTCCCTAAACTTTCAAAAATTGGCAATTAAGCCGAAACTCAATTTCCAATTGAGTCCAAAACATTCAAATAAGTTACAATCAAGCCCCCAGCACGCACACATGAGACGACACATTTCAATTAACACCAAATTCAAGAAATTCACATTCTCACAACTCCGTTCATATATTCATAGCTCACATTGGAATTCATATGAAATTTAAACAAATAATGCAAATTATAAACGAATTTAAACAAATTAATCAAAATATAAAATCCTATAATTAAATGTAAATGCGCACATAACACTTACCTGCACGTGTGAAAACACGGGGCGTTACAACCTCTCCCCCTTAAAGAGAATCCGTCCTCGGATTCATTGCTCACTCGGAAACAATTCGGGATACAACTTCTTCATTTTCTGTTCCGTTCCCCACGTGGCTTTCTCCGTCTTATCACTTCGCCACAATATTTTCACCAAAGGGAATCGTCTGTTTCGAAGTTCTTGAAATTTCCGATCCAGAATCTTAACTGGTTTCTGAACGAAAGTGAGATTCGGTTCAAGCTCAACTTCTTCAACCGGTATGATCGCTGATTCATCGGGATAGTACTTCCGAAGTTGTGATACATGGAAAACATTATTTCCATGTATTGTTTAAACATTATTTCCACGTGGTTTTCCGAAGTTTAAGAATAGGTATCGTCGAAATAAGTTCAACGCCGAAGACGGATCTCGATTTTGAGGTCCGGAGCTCAAGATATCACGAAAACCGTTCAGGGTTGCCTATTATACAAATAGGTCCCTAAACTTTCAAAAAGTGGCAATTAAGCCCAAACTCAATTTCCAATTGAGTCCAAAACACTCAAATAAGTTACAAACAAGGCCCCGGCACGCACATATAACACGACAGATTTCAATTAACACCAAATTCAAGAAATTCACATTCTCACAATTCCGTTCATATATTCATAGCTCACATTGGAATTCATATGAAATTTAAACAAGTAATGCAAATTATAAATGAATTTAAACAAATTAATCAAAATATAAAATCCTATAATTAAATGTAAATGCGCACGTAACACTTACCTGTACGTGTGAAAACACGGGGCGTTACACCCTCTACCTCTTAAAGAGAATCCGTCCTCGGATTCATTGCTCACTCGAAAACAATTCGGGATATAACTTCTTCATTTTCTCTTCCGTTCCCCACGTGGCTTTCTCCGTCTTATCACTTCGCCACAATATTTTCACCAAAGGGAATCGTCTGTTTCGAAGTTCTTAAAATTTTCGATCCAGAATCTTAACTGGTTTCTGAACGAAAGTGAGATTCGGTTCAAGCTCAACCTCTTCAACCGGTATGATCGCTGAATCATCGGGATAGTACTTCCGAAGTTGTGATACATGGAAAACATTATTTCCATGTATTGTTTAAACATTATTTCCACGTGGTTTTCCGAAGTTTAAGAATAGGTATCGTCGAAATAAGTTCAACGCCGAAGACGGATCTCGATTTCGACGTCCGGAGCTCAAGATATCACGATAACCGTTGAGGGTTGCCTATTATACAAATAGGTCCCAAAACTTTCAAAAAGTGGCAATTAAGCCGAAACTCAATTTCCAATTGAGTCCAAAACATTCAAATAAGTTACAATCGAGCCCCCGGCATGCACATATGACACAACACATTTCAATTAACACCAAATTCAAGAAATTCACATTCTCACAACTCCGTTCATATATTCATAGCTCACATTGGAATTCATATGAAATTTAAACAAATAATGCAAATTATAAACGAATTTAAACAAATTAATTAAAATATAAAATTCTATAATTAAATGTAAATGCGCACGTAACACTTACCTGCACGTGTGAAAACACGGGGCGTTACAACCTCTCCCCCTTAAAGAGAATCCGTCCTCGGATTCATTGCTCACTCGGAAACAATTCGGGATACAACTTCTTCATTTTCTCTTCCGTTCCCCACGTGGCTTTCTCCGTCTTATCACTTCGCCACAATATTTTCACCAAAGGAAATCGTCTGTTTCGAAGTTCTTGAAATTTTCGATCCAGAATCTTAACTGGTTTCTGAACGAAAGTGAGATTCGGTTCGCTCAACCTCTTCAACCGGTATGATCGCTGAATCATCGGGATAGTACTTCCGAAGTTGTGATACATGGAAAACATTATTTCCATGTATTGTTTAAACATTATTTCCACGTGGTTTTCCGAAGTTTAAGAATAGGTATCGTCGAAATAAGTTCAACGCCGAAGACGGATCTCGATTTCGACGTCCGGAGCTCAAGATATCACGATAACCGTTGAGGGTTGCCTATTATACAAATAGGTCCCTAAACTTTCAAAAAGTGGCAATTAAGCCGAAACTCAATTTCCAATTGAGTCCAAAACATTCAAATAAGTTACAATCGAGCCCCCGGCATGCACATATGACACAACACATTTCAATTAACACCAAATTCAAGAAATTCACATTCTCACAACTCCGTTCATATATTCATAGCTCACATTGGAATTCATATGAAATTTAAACAAATAATGCAAATTATAAACGAATTTAAACAAATTAATTAAAATATAAAATTCTATAATTAAATGTAAATGCGCACGTAACACTTACCTGCACGTGTGAAAACACGGGGCGTTACAACCTCTCCCCCTTAAAGAGAATCCGTCCTCGGATTCATTGCTCACTCGGAAACAATTCGGGATACAACTTCTTCATTTTCTCTTCCGTTCCCCACGTGGCTTTCTCCGTCTTATCACTTCGCCACAATATTTTCACCAAAGGAAATCGTCTGTTTCGAAGTTCTTGAAATTTTCGATCCAGAATCTTAACATGTTTCTGAACGAAAGTGAGATTCGGTTCGCTCAACCTCTTCAACCGGTATGATCGCTGAATCATCGGGATAGTACTTCCGAAGTTGTGATACATGGAAAACATTATTTCCATGTATTGTTTAAACATTATTTCCACGTGGTTTTCCAAAGTTTAAGAATAGGTATCGTCGAAATAAGTTCAACGCCGAAGACGGATCTCGATTTCGAGGTCCGGAGCTCAAGATATCACGAAAACCGTTGAGGGTTGCCTATTATACAAATAGGTTCCTAAACTTTCAAAAAGTGGCAATTAAGCCCAAACTCAATTTCCAATTGAGTCCAAAACATTCAAATAAGTTGCAAACAAGCCCCCGGCACACACATATAACACGACAGATTTCAATTAACACCAAATTCAAGAAATTCACATTCTCACAATTCCGTTCATATATTCATAGCTCACATTGGAATTCATATGAAATTTAAACAAGTAATGCAAATTATAAACGAATTTAAACAAATTAATCAAAATATAAAATCCTATAATTAAATGTAAATGCGCACATAACACTTACCTGCACGTGTGAAAACACGGGGCGTTACACCCTCTACCTCTTAAAGAGAATCCGTCCTCGGATTCATTGCTCACTCGAAAATAATTCGGGATATAACTTCTTCATTTTCTCTTCCGTTCCCCACGTGGCTTTCTCCGTCTTATCACTTCGCCACAATATTTTCACCAAAGGAAATCGTCTGTTTCGAAGTTCTTGAAATTTTCGATCCAGAATCTTAACTGGTTTCTGAACGAAAGTGAGATTCGGTTCGCTCAACCTCTTCAACCGGTATGATCGCTGAATCATCGGGATAGTACTTCCGAAGTTGTGATACATGGAAAACATTATTTCCATGTATTGTTTAAACATTATTTCCACGTGGTTTTCCGAAGTTTAAGAATAGGTATCGTCGAAATAAGTTCAACGCCGAAGACGGATCTCGATTTCGAGGTCCGGAGCTCAAGATATCACGATAACCGTTGAGGGTTGCCTATTATACAAATAGGTCCCTAAACTTTCAAAAAGTGGCAATTAAGCCGAAACTCAATTTCCAATTGAGTCCAAAACATTCAAATAAGTTACAATCAAGCCCCCGGCACGAACACATGACACGACACATTTCAATTAACACCAAATTCAAGAAATTCACATTCTCACAACTCCGTTCATATATTCATAGCTCACATTGGAATTCATATGAAATTTAAACAAATAATGCAAATTATAAACGAATTTAAACAAATTAATCAAAATATAAAATCCTATAATTAAATGTAAATGCGCACGTAACACTTACCTGCACGTGTGAAAACACGGGGCGTTACAACCTCTCCCCCTTAAAGAGAATCCGTCCTCGGATTCATTGCTCACTCGGAAACAATTCGGGATACAACTTCTTCATTTTCTGTTCCGTTCCCCACGTGGCTTTCTCCGTCTTATCACTTCGCCACAATATTTTCACCAAAGGGAATCGTCTGTTTCGAAGTTCTTGAAATTTCCGATCCAGAATCTTAACTGGTTTCTGAACGAAAGTGAGATTCGGTTCAAGCTCAACTTCTTCAACCGGTATGATCGCTGATTCATCGGGATAGTACTACCGAAGTTGTGATACATGGAAAACATTATTTCCATGTATTGTTTAAACATTATTTCCACGTGGTTTTCCGAAGTTTAAGAATAGGTATCGTCGAAATAAGTTCAACGCCGAAGACGGATCTCGATTTTGAGGTCCGGAGCTCAAGATATCACGAAAACCGTTCAGGGTTGCCTATTATACAAATAGGTCCCTAAACTTTCAAAAAGTGGCAATTAAGCCCAAACTCAATTTCCAATTGAGTCCAAAACATTCAAATAAGTTACAATCAAGCCCCCGGCACGCACATAAAACACGACAGATTTCAATTAACACCAAATTCAAGAAATTCACATTCTCACAATTCCGTTCATATATTCATAGCTCACATTGGAATTCATATGAAATTTAAACAAATAATGCAAATTATAAACGAATTTAAACCAATTAATCAAAATATAAAATCCTATAATTAAATGTAAATGCGCACGTAACACTTACCTGCACGTGTGAAAACACGGGGCGTTACACCCTCTACCTCTTAAAGAGAATCCGTCCTCGGATTCATTGCTCACTCGGAAACAATTCGGGATATAACTTCTTCATTTTCTCTTCCGTTCCCCACGTGGCTTTCTCCGTCTTATCACTTCGCCACAATATTTTCACCAAAGGGAATCGTCTGTTTCGAAGTTCTTGAAATTTCCGATCCAGAATCTTAACTGGTTTCTGAACGAAAGTGAGATTCGGTTCAAGCTCAACTTCTTCAACCGGTATGATCGCTGATTCATCAGGATAATACTTCCGAAGTTGTGATACATGGAAAACATTATTTCCATGTATTGTTTAAACATTATTTCCACGTGGTTTTCCGAAGTTTAAGAATAGGTATCGTCGAAATAAGTTCAACGCCGAAGACGGATCTCGATTTCGACGTCCGGAGCTCAAGATATCACGAAAACCGTTCAGGGTTGCCTATTATACAAATAGGTCCCTAAACTTTCAAAAAGTGGCAATTAAGCCGAAACTCAATTTCCAATTGAGTCCAAAACATTCAAATAAGTTACAATCAAGCCCCCGGCACTCACATATAACACGACAGATTTCAATTAACACCAAATTCAAGAAATTCACATTCTCACAATTCCGTTCATATATTCATAGCTCAGATTGGAATTCATATGAAATTTAAACAAATAATGCAAATTATAAACGAATTTAAACAAATTAATCAAAATATAAAATCCTATAATTAAATGTAAATGCGCACGTAACACTTACCTGCACGTGTGAAAACACGGGGCGTTACAACCTCTCCCCCTTAAAGAGAATCCGTCCTCGGATTCATTGCTCACTCGGAAACAATTCGGGATACAACTTCTTCATTTTCTCTTTCGTTCCCCACGTGGCTTTCTCCGTCTTATCACTTCGCCACAATATTTTCACCAAAGGGAATTGTCTGTTTCGAAGTTCTTGAAATTTCTGATCCAGAATCTTAACTGGTTTCTGAACGAAAGTGAGATTCGGTTCAAGCTCAACCTCTTCAACCGGTATGATCGCTGATTCATCGGGATAGTACTTCTGAAGTTGTGATACATGGAAAACATTATTTCCATGTATTGTTTAAACATTATTTCCACGTGGTTTTCCGAAGTTTAAGAATAGGTATCGTCGAAATAAGTTCAACGCCGAAGACGGATCTCGATTTCGAGGTCCGGAGCTCAAGATATCACGAAAACCGTTCAGGGTTGCCTATTATACAAATAGGTCCCTAAACTTTCAAAAAGTGGCAATTAAGCCCAAACTCAATTTCCAATTGAGTCCAAAACATCCAAATAAGTTACAGTCAAGCCCCCGGCACGCACATATAACACGACAGATTTCAATTAACACCAAATTCAAGAAATTCACATTCTCACAATTTCGTTCATATATTCATAGCTCACATTGGAATTCATATGAAATTTAAACAAATAATGCAAATTATAAACGAATTTAAACCAATTAATCAAAATATAAAATCCTATAATTAAATGTAAATGCGCACGTAACACTTACCTTCACGTGTGAAAACACAGGGCGTTACAACCTCTCCCCCTTAAAGAGAATCCGTCCTCGGATTCATTGCTCACTCGAAAACAATTCGGGATACAACTTCTTCATTTTCTCTTCCGTTTCCCACATGGCTTTCTTCGTCTTATCACTTCGCCACAATACTTTCACCAAAGGGAATCGTCTGTTTCGAAATTCTTGAAATTTTCGTTCCAGAATCTTAACTGGTTTCTGAACGAAAGTGAGATTCGGTTCAAGTTCAACCTCTTCAACCGGTATGATCGCTGATTCATCGGGATAGTACTTCCGAAGTTGTGATACATGGAAAACATTATTTCCATGTATTGTTTAAACATTATTTCCACGTGGTTTTCCGAAGTTTAAGAATAGGTATCGTCGAAATAAGTTCAACGCCGAAGACGGATCTCGATTTCGAGGTCCGGAGCTCAAGATATCACGAAAACCGTTCAGGGTTGCCTATTATACAAATAGGTCCCTAAACTTTCAAAAAGTGGCAATTAAGCCCAAACTCA
This sequence comes from Lantana camara, assembly GCA_037501455.1. Lineage (NCBI taxonomy): Eukaryota > Viridiplantae > Streptophyta > Magnoliopsida > Lamiales > Verbenaceae > Lantana > Lantana camara. Next base: position 87,733,022 of record CM074859.1, on the reverse strand, counting down.
ATTTCCAGTTGAGTCCAAAACATCCAAATAAGTTACAATCAAGCCCTCGACACGCACATATAACACGACAGATTTCAATTAACACCAAATTCAAGAAATTCACATTCTCACAATTCCGTTCATATATTCATAGCTCACATTGGAATTCATATGAAATTTAAACAAATAATGCAAATTATAAACGAATTTAAACCAATTAATCAAAATATAAAATCCTATAATTAAATGTGAATGCGTACGTAACACTTACCTGCACGTGTGAAAACACGGGGCGTTACAACCTCTCCCCCTTAAAGAGAATCCGTCCTCGGATTCATTGCTCACTCGAAAACAATTCGGGATACAACTTCTTCATTTTCTCTTCCGTTTCCCACGTGGCTTTCTCCGTCTTATCACTTCGCCACAATACTTTCACCAAAGGGAATCGTCTATTTCGAAATTCTTGAAATTTTCGATCCAGAATCTTAACTGGTTTCTGAACAAAAGTGAGATTCGGTTCAAGCTCAACCTCTTCGACCGGTATGATCGCTGATTCATCGGGATAGTACTTCCGAAGTTGTGATACATGGAAAACATTATTTCCATGTATTGTTTAAACATTATTTCCACGTGGTTTTCCGAAGTTTAAGAATAGGTATCGTCGAAATAAGTTCAACGCCGAAGACGGATCTCGATTTCGAGGTCCGGAGCTCAAGATATCACGAAAACCGTTCAGGGTTGCCTATTATACAAATAGGTCCCTAAACTTTCAAAAAGTGGCAATTAAGCCCAAACTCAATTTCCAGTTGAGTCCAAAACATCCAAATAAGTTACAATCAAGCCCTCGACACGCACATATAACACGACAGATTTCAATTAACACCAAATTCAAGAAATTCACATTCTCACAATTCCGTTCATATATTCATAGCGCACATTGGAATTCATATGAAATTTAAACAAATAATCCAAATTATAAACGAATTTAAACCAATTAATCAAAATATAAAATCCTATAATTAAATGTAAATGCGTACGTAACACTTACCTACACGTGTGAAAACACGGGGCGTTACAACCTCTCCCCCTTAAAGAGAATCCGTCCTCGGATTCATTGCTCACTCGAAAACAATTCGGGATACAACTTCTTCATTTTCTCTTCCGTTTCCCACGTGGCTTTCTCCGTCTTATCACTTCGCCACAATACTTTCACCAAAGGGAATCGTCTGTTTCGAAATTCTTGAAATTTTCGTTCCAGAATCTTAACTGGTTTCTGAACGAAAGTGAGATTCGGTTCAAGTTCAACCTCTTCGACCGGTATGATCGCTGATTCATCGGGATAGTACTTCCGAAGTTGTGATACATGGAAAACATTATTTCCATGTATTGTTTAAACATTATTTACACGTGGTTTTCCGAAGTTTAAGAATAGGTATCGTCGAAATAAGTTCAACGCCGAAGACGGATCTCGATTTCGAGGTCCGGAGCTCAAGATATCACGAAAACCGTTCAGGGTTGCCTATTATACAAATAGGTCCCTAAACTTTCAAAAAGTGGCAATTAAGCCCAAACTCAATTTCCAGTTGAGTCCAAAACATCCAAATAAGTTACAATCAAGCCCTCGACACGCACATATAACACGACAGATTTCAATTAACACCAAATTCAAGAAATTCACATTCTCACAATTCCGTTCATATATTCATAGCTCACATTGGAATTCATATGAAATTTAAACAAATAATGCAAATTATAAACGAATTTAAACCAATTAATCAAAATATAAAATCCTATAATTAAATGTGAATGCGTACGTAACACTTACCTGCACGTGTGAAAACACGGGGCGTTACAACCTCTCCCCCTTAAAGAGAATCCGTCCTCGGATTCATTGCTCACTCGAAAACAATTCAGGATACAACTTCTTCATTTTCTCTTCCGTTTCCCACGTGGCTTTCTCCGTCTTATCACTTCGCCACAATACTTTCACCAAAGGGAATCGTCTATTTCGAAATTCATGAAATTTTCGATCCAGAATCTTAACTGGTTTCTGAACAAAAGTGAGATTCGGTTCAAGCTCAACCTCTTCGACCGGTATGATCGCTGATTCATCGGGATAGTACTTCCGAAGTTGTGATACATGGAAAACATTATTTCCATGTATTGTTTAAACATTATTTCCACGTGGTTTTCCGAAGTTTAAGAATAGGTATCGTCGAAATAAGTTCAACGCCGAAGACGGATCTCGATTTCGAGGTCCGGAGCTCAAAACCTTTCAGGGTTGCCTATTATACAAATAGGTCCCTAAACTTTCAAAAAGTGGCAATTAAGCCCAAACTCAATTTCCAATTGAGTCCAAAACATCCAAATAAGTTACAATCAAGCCCCCGACACGCACACATAACACGACAGATTTCAATTAACACCAAATTCAAGAAATTCACATTCTCACAATTCCGTTCATATATTCATAGCTCACATTGGAATTCATATGAAATTTAAACAAATAATGCAAATTATAAACGAATTTAAACCAATTAATCAAAATATAAAATCCTATAATTAAATGTAAATGCGCACGTAACACATACCTGCACGTGTGAAAACACGGGGCGTTACAACCTCTCCCCCTTAAAGAGAATCCGTCCTCGGATTCATTGCTCACTCGAAAACAATTCGGGATACAACTTCTTCATTTTATCTTCCGTTTCCCACGTGGCTTTCTCCGTCTTATCACTTCGCCACAATACTTTCACCAAAGGGAATCGTCTGTTTCGAAATTCTTGAAATTTTCGATCCAGAATCTTAACTGGTTTCTGAACGAAAGTGAGAGTCGGATCAAGCTCAACCTCTTCAACTGGTATGATCGCTGAATCATCGGGATAGTACTTCCGAAGTTGTGATACATGGAAAATATTATTTCCATGTATTGTTTAAACATTATTTCGACGTGGTTTTCCAAAGTTTAAGAATAGGTATCGTCGAAATAAGTTCAACGCCGACGACGGATCTCGATTTCGAGGTCCGGAGCTCAAGATATCACGAAAACCGTTGAGGGTTGCCTATTATACAAATAGGTTCCTAAACTTTCAAAAAGTGGCAATTAAGCCCAAACTCAATTTCCAATTGAGTCCAAAACATTCAAATAAGTTACAATCAAGCCCCCGGCACGCACATATGACACAACACATTTCAATTAACACCAAATTCAAGAAATTCACATTCTCACAACTCCGTTCATATATTCATAGCTCACATTGGAATTCATATGAAATTTAAACAAATAATGCAAATTATAAACGAATTTAAACAAATTAATCAAAATATAAAATCCTATAATTAAATGTAAATGCGCACGTAACACTTACCTGCACGTGTGAAAACACGGGGCGTTACACCCTCTACCTCTTAAAGAGAATCCGTCCTCGGATTCATTGCTCACTCGGAAACAATTCGAGATATAACTTCTTCATTTTCTCTTCCGTTCCCCACGTGGCTTTCTCCGTCTTATCACTTCGCCACAATATTTTCACCAAAGGGAATCGTCTGTTTCGAAGTTCTTGAAATTTTCGATCCAGAATCTTAACTGGTTTCTGAACGAAAGTGAGATTCGGTTCAAGCTCAACCTCTTCAACCGGTATGATCGCTGAATCATCGGGATAGTACTTCCGAAGTTGTGATACATGGAAAACATTTTTTCCATGTATTGTTTAAACATTATTTCCACGTGGTTTTCCGAAGTTTAAGAATAGGTATCGTCGAAATAAGTTCAACGCCGAAGACGGATCTCGATTTCGACGTCCGGAGCTCAAGATATCACGATAACCGTTGAGGGTTACCTATTATACAAATAGGTCCCTAAACTTTCAAAAAGTGGCAATTAAGCCGAAACTCAATTTCCAATTGAGTCCAAAACATTCAAATAAGTTACAATCAAGCCCCCGGCACGCACATATGACACAACACATTTCAATTAACACCAAATTCAAGAAATTCACATTCTCACAACTCCGTTCATATATTCATAGCTCACATTGGAATTCATATGAAATTTAAACAAATAATGCAAATTATAAACGAATTTAAACAAATTAATCAAAATATAAAATCCTATAATTAAATGTAAATGCGCACATAACACTTACCTGCACGTGTGAAAACACGGGGCGTTACAACCTCTCCCCCTTAAAGAGAATCCGTCCTCGGATTCATTGCTCACTCGGAAACAATTCGGGATACAACTTCTTCATTTTCTCTTCCGTTCCCCACGTGGCTTTCTCCGTCTTATCACTTCGCCACAATATTTTCACCAAAGGGAATCGTCTTTTTCGAAGTTCTTGAAATTTCCGATCCAGAATCTTAACATGTTTCTGAACGAAAGTGAGATTCAGTTCAAGCTCAACCTCTTCAACCGGTATGATCGCTGATTCATCGGGATAGTACTTCCGAAGTTGTGATACATGGAAAACATTATTTCCATGTATTGTTTAAACATTATTTCCACGTGGTTTTCCGAAGTTTAAGAATAGTTATCGTCGAAATAAGTTCAACGCCGCAGACGGATCTCGATTTCGAGGTCCGAAGCTCAAGATATCACAAAAACCGTTCAGGGTTGCCTATTATACAAATAGGTCCCTAAACTTTCAAAAAGTGGCAACTAAGCCCAAACTCAATTTCCAATTGAGTCCAAAACATTCAAATAAGTTACAATCAAGCCCCCGCCACGCACATATAACACGACAGATTTCAATTAACACCAAATTCAAGAAATTCACATTCTCACAATTCCGTTCATATATTCATAGCTCACATTGGAATTCATATGAAATTTAAACAAATAATGCAAATTATAAACGAATTTAAACCAATTAATCAAAATATAAAATCCTATAATTAACTGTAAATGCGCACGTAACACTTACCTGCACGTGTGAAAACACGGTGCGTTACAGCCTCTCCCCCTTAAGGAGAATCCGTCCTCGGATTCATTGCTCACTCGAAAACAATTCGGGATACAACTTCTTCTTTTTCTCTTCCGTTCCCCACGTGGCTTTCTCCGTCTTATCACTTCGCCACAATACTTTCACCAAAGGGAATCGTCTGTTTCGAAATTCTTGAAATTTCCGATCCAGAATCTTAACTGGTTTCTGAACGAAAGTGAGTTTCGGTTCAAGCTCAACCTCTTCAACCGGTATGATCGCTGAATCATCGGGATAGTACTTCCGAAGTTGTGATACATGGAAAACATTATTTCCATGTATTGTTTAAACATTATTTCCACGTGGTTTTCCAAAGTTTAAGAATAGGTATCGTCGAAATAAGTTCAACGCCGAAGACGGATCTCGATTTCGAGGTCCGGAGCTCAAGATATCACGAAAACCGTTGAGGGTTGCCTATTATACAAATAGGTTCCTAAACTTTCAAAAAGTGGCAATTAAGCCCAAACTCAATTTCCAATTGAGTCCAAAACATTCAAATAAGTTACAAACAAGGCCCCGGCACGCACATATAACACGACAGATTTCAATTAACACCAAATTCAAGAAATTCACATTCTCACAATTCCGTTCATATATTCATAGCTCACATTGGAATTCATATGAAATTTAAACAAATAATGCAAATTATAAACGAATTTAAACCAATTAATCAAAATATAAAATCCTATAATTAAATGTAAATGCGCACGTAACACTTACCTGTACGTGTGAAAACACGGGGCGTTACACCCTCTACCTCTTAAAGAGAATCCGTCCTCGGATTCATTGCTCACTCGGAAATTATTCGGGATATAACTTCTTCATTTTCTCTTCAGTTCCCCACGTGGCTTTCTCCGTCTTATCACTTCGCCACAATATTTTCACCAAAGGGAATCGTCTGTTTCGAAGTTCTTGAAATTTTCGATCCAGAATCTTAACTGGTTTCTGAACGAAAGTGAGATTCGGTTCAAGCTCAACCTCTTCAACCGGTATGATCGCTGAATCATCGGGATAGTACTTCCGAAGTTGTGATACATGGAAAACATTATTTCCATGTATTGTTTAAACATTATTTCCACGTGGTTTTCCGAAGTTTAAGAATAGGTATCGTCGAAATAAGTTCAACGCCGAAGACGGATCTCGATTTCGACGTCCGGAGCTCAAGATATCACGATAACCGTTGAGGGTTGCCTATTATACAAATAGGTCCCTAAACTTTCAAAAAGTGGCAATTAAGCCGAAACTCAATTTCCAATTGAGTCAAAAACATTCAAATAAGTTACAATCAAGCCCCGGGCACGCACACATGACACGACACATTTCAATTAACACCAAATTCAAGAAATTCACATTCTCACAACTCCGTTCATATATTCATAGCTCACATTGGAATTCATATGAAATTTAAACAAATAATGCAAATTATAAACGAATTTAAACAAATTAATCAAAATATAAAATCCTATAATTAAATGTAAATGCGCACGTAACACTTACCTGCACGTGTGAAAACACGGGGCGTTACAACCTCTCCCCCTTAAAGAGAATCCGTCCTCGGATTCATTGCTCACTCGGAAACAATTCGGGATACAACTTCTTCATTTTCTGTTCCGTTCCCCACGTGGCTTTCTCCGTCTTATCACTTCGCCACAATATTTTCACCAAAGGGAATCGTCTGTTTCGAAGTTCTTGAAATTTCCGATCCAGAATCTTAACTGGTTTCTGAACGAAAGTGAGATTCGGTTCAAGCTCAACTTCTTCAACCGGTATGATCGCTGATTCATCGGGATAGTACTTCCGAAGTTGTGTTACATGGAAAACATTATTTCCATGTATTGTTTAAACATTATTTCCACGTGCTTTTCCGAAGTTTAAGAATAGGTATCGTCGAAATAAGTTCAACGCCGAAGACGGATCTCGATTTCGAGGTCCGGAGCTCAAGATATCACGAAAACCGTTCAGGGTTGCCTATTATACAAATAGGTCCCTAAACTTTCAAAAAGTGGCAATTAAGCCCAAACTCAATTTCCAATTGAGTCCAAAACATCCAAATAAGTTACAATCAAGCCCTCGACACGCACATATAACACGACAGATTTCAATTAACACCAAATTCAAGAAATTCACATTCTCACAATTCCGTTCATATATTCATAGCTCACATTGGAATTCATATGAAATTTAAACAAATAATGCAAATTATAAACGAATTTAAACCAATTAATCAAAATATAAAATCCTATAATTAATGTAAATGCGTACGTAACACTTACCTGCACGTGTGAAAACACGGGGCGTTACACCCTCTCCCCCTTAAAGAGAATCCGTCCTCGGATTCATTGCTCACTCGAAAACAATTCGGGATACAACTTCTTCATTTTCTCTTCCGTTTCCCACGTGGCTTTCTCCGTCTTATCACTTCGCCACAATACTTTCACCAAAGGGAATCGTCTATTTCGAAATTCTTGAAATTTTCGATCCAGAATCTTAACTGGTTTCTGAACAAAAGTGAGATTCGGTTCAAGCTCAACCTCTTCGACCGGTATGATCGCTGATTCATCGGGATAGTACTTCCGAAGTTGTGATACATGGAAAACATTATTTCCATGTATTGTTTAAACATTATTTCCACGTGGTTTTCCGAAGTTTAAGAATAGGTATCGTCGAAATAAGTTCAACGCCGAAGACGGATCTCGATTTCGAGGTCCGGAGCTCAAAACCGTTCAGGGTTGCCTATTATACAAATAGGTCCCTAAACTTTCAAAAAGTGGCAATTAAGCCCAAACTCAATTTCCAATTGAGTCCAAAACATCCAAATAAGTTACAATCAAGCCCCCGACACGCACACATAACACGACAGATTTCAATTAACACCAAATTCAAGAAATTCACATTCTCACAATTCCGTTCATATATTCACAGCTCACATTGGAATTCATATGAAATTTAAACAAATAATGCAAATTATAAACGAATTTAAACCAATTAATCAAAATATAAAATCCTATAATTAAATGTAAATGCGCGCGTAACACTTACCTGCACGTGTGAAAACACGGGGCGTTACAACCTCTCCCCCTTAAAGAGAATCCGTCCTCGGATTCATTGCTCACTCGAAAACAATTCGGGATACAACTTCTTCATTTTCTCTTCCGTTTCCCACGTGGCTTTCTCCGTCTTATCACTTCGCCACAATACTTTCACCAAAGGGAATCGTCTGTTTCGAAATTCTTGAAATTTTCGATCCAGAATCTTAACTGGTTTCTGAACGAAAGTGAGAGTCGGTTCAAGCTCAACCTCTTCAACCGGTATGATCGCTGAATCATCGGGATAGTACTTCCGAAGTTGTGATACATGGAAAACATTATTTCCATGTATTGTTTAAACATTATTTCGACGTGGTTTTCCAAAGTTTAAGAATAGGTATCGTCGAAATAAGTTCAACGCCGACGACGGATCTCGATTTCGAGGTCCGGAGCTCAAGATATCACGAAAACCGTTGAGGGTTGCCTATTATACAAATAGGTTCCTAAACTTTCAAAAAGTGGCAATTAAGCCCAAACTCAATTTCCAATTGAGTCCAAAACATTCAAATAAGTTACAATCAAGCCCCCGGCACGCACATATGACACAACACATTTCAATTAACACCAAATTCAAGAAATTCACATTCTCACAACTCCGTTCATATATTCATAACTCACATTAGAATTCATATGAAATTTAAACAAATAATGCAAATTATAAACGAATTGAAACAAATTAATCAAAATATAAAATCCTATAATTAAATGTAAATGCGCACGTAACACTTACCTGCACGTGTGAAAACACGGGGCGTTACACCCTCTACCTCTTAAAGAGAATCCGTCCTCGGATTCATTGCTCACTCGGAAACAATTCGGGATATAACTTCTTCATTTTCTCTTCCGTTCCCCACGTGGCTTTCTCCGTCTTATCACTTCGCCACAATATTTTCACCAAAGGGAATCGTCTGTTTCGAAGTTCTTGAAATTTTCGATCCAGAATCTTAACTGGTTTCTGAACGAAAGTGAGATTCGGTTCAAGCTCAACTTCTTCAACCGGTATGATCGCTGATTCATCGGGATAGTACTTCCGAAGTTGTGATACATGGAAAACATTATTTCCATGTATTGTTTAAACATTATTTCCACGTGGTTTTCCGAAGTTTAAGAATAGGTATCATCGAAATAAGTTCAACGCCGAAGACGGATCTCGATTTCAACGTCCGGAGCTCAAGATATCAAGATAACCGTTGAGGGTTACCTATTATACAAATAGGTCCCTAAACTTTCAAAAAGTGGCAATTAAGCCGAAACTCAATTTCCAATTGAGTCCAAAACATTCAAATAAGTTACAATCAAGCCCCCGGCACGCACATATGACACAACACATTTCAATTAACGCCAAATTCAAGAAATTCACATTCTCACAACTCCGTTCATATATTCATAACTCACATTGGAATTCATATGAAATTTAAACAAATAATGCAAATTATAAACGAATTGAAACAAATTAATCAAAATATAAAATCCTATAATTAAATGTAAATGCGCACGTAACACTTACCTGCACGTGTGAAAACACGGGGCGTTACACCCTCTACCTCTTAAAGAGAATCCGTCCTCGGATTCATTGCTCACTCGGAAACAATTCGGGATATAACTTCTTCATTTTCTTTTCCGTTCCCCACGTGGCTTTCTCCGTCTTATCACTTCGCCACAATATTTTCACCAAAGGGAATCGTCTGTTTCGAAGTTCTTGAAATTTTCGATCCAGAATCTTAACTGGTTTCTGAACGAAAGTGAGATTCGGTTCAAGCTCAACTTCTTCAACCGGTATGATCGCTGATTCATCAGGATAGTACTTCCGAAGTTGTGATACATGGAAAACATTATTTCCATGTATTGTTTAAACATTATTTCCACGTGGTTTTCCGAAGTTTAAGAATAGGTATCGTCGAAATAAGTTCAACGCCGAAGACGGATCTCGATTTCAACGTCCGGAGCTCAAGATATCAAGATAACCGTTGAGGGTTACCTATTATACAAATAGGTCCCTAAACTTTCAAAAAGTGGCAATTAAGCCGAAACTCAATTTCCAATTGAGTCCAAAACATTCAAATAAGTTACAATCAAGCCCCCGACACGCATATATGACACAACACATTTCAATTAACACCAAATTCAAGAAATTCACATTCTCACAACTCCGTTCATATATTCATAGCTCACATTGGAATTCATATGAAATTTAAACAAATAATGCAAATTATAAACGAATTTAAACAAATTAATCAAAATATAAAATCCTATAATTAAACGTAAATGCGCACATAACACTTACCTGCACGTGTGAAAACACGGGGCGTTACAACCTCTCCCCCTTAAAGAGAATCCGTCCTCGGATTCATTGCTCACTCGGAAACAATTCGGGATACAACTTCTTCATTTTCTCTTCCGTTCCCCACGTGGCTTTCTCCGTCTTATCACTTCGCCACAATATTTTCACCAAAGGGAATCGTCTTTTTCGAAGTTCTTGAAATTTTCGATCCAGAATCTTAACATGTTTCTGAACGAAAGTGAGATTCGGTTCAAGCTCAACCTCTTCAACCGGTATGATTGCTGATTCATAGGGATAGTACTTCCGAAGTTGTGATACATGGAAAACATTATTTCCATGTATTGTTTAAACATTATTTCCACATGGTTTTCCGAAGTTTAAGAATAGGTATCGTCGAAATAAGTTCAACGCCGAAGACGGATCTCGATTTCGAGGTCCGGAGCTCAAGATATCACGAAAACCGTTCAGGGTTGCCTATTATACAAATAGGTCCCTAAACTTTCAAAAAGTGGCAACTAAGCCCAAACTCAATTTCCAATTGAGTCCAAAACATTCAAATAAGTTACAATCAAGCCCCCGGCACGCACATATAACACGACAGATTTCAATTAACACCAAATTCAAGAAATTCACATTCTCACAATTCCGTTCATATATTCATAGCTCACATTGGAATTCATATGAAATTTAAACAAATAATGCAAATTATAAACGAATTTAAACCAATTAATCAAAATATAAAATCCTATAATTAACTGTAAATGCGCACGTAACACTTACCTGCACGTGTGAAAACACGGGGCGTTACAACCTCTCCCCCTTAAAGAGAATCCGTCCTCGGATTCATTGCTCACTCGAAAACAATTCGGGATACAACTTCTTCTTTTTCTCTTCCGTTCGCCACGTGGCTTTCTCCGTCTTATCACTTCGCCACAATACTTTCACCAAAGGGAATCGTCTGTTTCGAAATTCTTGAAATTTCCGATCCAGAATCTTAACTGGTTTTTGAACGAAAGTGAGTTTCGGTTCAAGCTCAACCTCTTCAACCGGTATGATCGCTGAATCATCGGGATAGTACTTTCGAAGTTGTGATACATGGAAAACATTATTTCCATGTATTGTTTAAACATTATTTCCACGTGGTTTTCCAAAGTTTAAGAATAGGTATCGTCGAAATAAGTTCAACGCCGAAGACGGATCTCGATTTCGAGGTTCGGAGCTCAAGATATCACGAAAACCGTTGAGGGTTGCCCATTATACAAATAGGTTCCTAAACTTTCAAAAAGTGGCAATTAAGCCCAAACTCAATTTCCAATTGAGTCCAAAACATTCAAATAAGTTACAAACAAGGCCCCGGCACGCACATATAACACGACAGATTTCAATTAACACCAAATTCAAGAAATTCACATTCTCACAATTCCGTTCATATATTCATAGCTCACATTGGAATTCATATGAAATTTAAACAAGTAATGCAAATTATAAACGAATTTAAACAAATTAATCAAAATATAAAATCCTATAATTAAATGTAAATGCGCACGTAACACTTACCTGTACGTGTGAAAACACGGGGCGTTACACCCTCTACCTCTTAAAGAGAATCCGTCCTCGGATTCATTGCTCACTCGGAAATAATTCGGGATATAACTTCTTCATTTTCTCTTTCGTTCCCCACGTGGCTTTCTCCGTCTTATCACTTCGCCACAATATTTTCACCAAAGGGAATCGTCTGTTTCGAAGTTCTTGAAATTTTCGATCCAGAATCTTAACTGGTTTCTGAACGAAAGTGAGATTCGGTTCAAGCTCAACCTCTTCAACCGGTATGATCGCTGAATCATCGGGATAGTACTTCCGAAGTTGTGATACATGGAAAACATTATTTCCATGTATTGTTTAAACATTATTTCCACGTGGTTTTCCGAAGTTTAAGAATAGGTATCGTCGAAATAAGTTCAACGCCGAAGACGGATCTCGATTTCGACGTCCGGAGCTCAAGATATCACGATAACCGTTGAGGGTTGCCTATTATACAAATAGGTCCCTAAACTTTCAAAAATTGGCAATTAAGCCGAAACTCAATTTCCAATTGAGTCCAAAACATTCAAATAAGTTACAATCAAGCCCCCAGCACGCACACATGACACGACACATTTCAATTAACACCAAATTCAAGAAATTCACATTCTCACAACTCCGTTCATATATTCATAGCTCACATTGGAATTCATATGAAATTTAAACAAATAATGCAAATTATAAACGAATTTAAACAAATTAATCAAAATATAAAATCCTATAATTAAATGTAAATGCGCACGTAACACTTACCTGCACGTGTGAAAACACGGGGCGTTACAACCTCTCCCCCTTAAAGAGAATCCGTCCTCGGATTCATTGCTCACTCGGAAACAATTCGGGATACAACTTCTTCATTTTCTCTTCCGTTCCCCACGTGGCTTTCTCCGTCTTATCACTTCGCCACAATATTTTCACCAAAGGGAATCGTCTTTTTCGAAGTTCTTGAAATTTCCGATCCAGAATCTTAACATGTTTCTGAACGAAAGTGAGATTCGGTTCAAGCTCAACCTCTTCAACCGGTATGATCGCTGATTCATCGGGATAGTACTTCCGAAGTTGTGATACATGGAAAACATTATTTCCATGTATTGTTTAAACATTATTTCCACAAGGTTTTCCGAAGTTTAAGAATAGGTATCGTCGAAATAAGTTCAACGCCGAAGACGGATCTCGATTTCGAGGTCCGGAGCTCAAGATATCACGAAAACCGTTCAGGGTTGCCTATTATACAAATAGGTCCCTAAACTTTCAAAAAGTGGCAACTAAGCCCAAACTCAATTTCCAATTGAGTCCAAAACATTCAAATAAGTTACAATCAAGCCCCCGGCACGCACATATAACACGACAGATTTCAATTAACACCAAATTCAAGAAATTCACATTCTCACAATTCCGTTCATATATTCATAGCTCACATTGGAATTCATATGAAATTTAAACAAATAATGCAAATTATAAACGAATTTAAACCAATTAATCAAAATATAAAATCCTATAATTAACTGTAAATGCGCACGTAACACTTACCTGCATGTGTGAAAACACGGGGCGTTACAAACTCTCCCCCTTAAAGAGAATCCGTCCTCGGATTCATTGCTCACTCGAAAACAATTCGGGATACAACTTCTTCTTTTTCTCTTCCGTTCGCCACGTGGCTTTCTCCGTCTTATCACTTCGCCACAATACTTTCACCAAAGGGAATCGTCTGTTTCGAAATTCTTGAAATTTCCGATCCAGAATCTTAACTGGTTTTTGAACGAAAGTGAGTTTCGGTTCAAGCTCAACCTCTTCAACCGGTATGATCGCTGAATCATCGGGATAGTACTTTCGAAGTTGTGATACATGGAAAACATTATTTCCATGTATTGTTTAAACATTATTTCCACGTGGTTTTCCAAAGTTTAAGAATAGGTATCGTCGAAATAAGTTCAACGCCGAAGACGGATCTCGATTTCGAGGTTCGGAGCTCAAGATATCACGAAAACCGTTGAGGGTTGCCTATTATACAAATAGGTTCCTAAACTTTCAAAAAGTGGCAATTAAGCCCAAACTCAATTTCCAATTGAGTCCAAAACATTCAAATAAGTTACAAACAAGGCCCCGGCACGCACATATAACACGACAGATTTCAATTAACACCAAATTCAAGAAATTCACATTCTCACAATTCCGTTCATATATTCATAGCTCACATTGGAATTCATATGAAATTTAAACAAGTAATGCAAATTATAAACGAATTTAAACAAATTAATCAAAATATAAAATCCTATAATTAAATGTAAATGCGCACGTAACACTTACCTGTACGTGTGAAAACACGGGGCGTTACACCCTCTACCTCTTAAAGAGAATCCGTCCTCGGATTCATTGCTCACTCGGAAATAATTCGGGATATAACTTCTTCATTTTCTCTTTCGTTCCCCACGTGGCTTTCTCCGTCTTATCACTTCGCCACAATATTTTCACCAAAGGGAATCGTCTGTTTCGAAGTTCTTGAAATTTTCGATCCAGAATCTTAACTGGTTTCTGAACGAAAGTGAGATTCGGTTCAAGCTCAACCTCTTCAACCGGTATGATCGCTGAATCATCGGGATAGTACTTCCGAAGTTGTGATACATGGAAAACATTATTTCCATGTATTGTTTAAACATTATTTCCACGTGGTTTTCCGAAGTTTAAGAATAGGTATCGTCGAAATAAGTTCAACGCCGAAGACGGATCTCGATTTCGACGTCCGGAGCTCAAGATATCACGATAACCGTTGAGGGTTGCCTATTATACAAATAGGTCCCTAAACTTTCAAAAATTGGCAATTAAGCCGAAACTCAATTTCCAATTGAGTCCAAAACATTCAAATAAGTTACAATCAAGCCCCCAGCACGCACACATGACACGACACATTTCAATTAACACCAAATTCAAGAAATTCCCATTCTCACAACTCCTTTCATATATTCATAGCTCACATTGGAATTCATATGAAATTTAAACAAATAATGCAAATTATAAACGAATTTAAACAAATTAATCAAAATATAAAATCCTATAATTAAATGTAAATGCGCACGTAACACTTACCTGCACGTGTGAAAACACGGGGCGTTACAACCTCTCCCCCTTAAAGAGAATCCGTCCTCGGATTCATTGCTCACTCGGAAACAATTCGGGATACAACTTCTTCATTTTCTGTTCCGTTCCCCACGTGGCTTTCTCCGTCTTATCACTTCGCCACAATATTTTCACCAAAGGGAATCGTCTGTTTCAAAGTTCTTGAAATTTCCGATCCAGAATCTTAACTGGTTTCTGAACGAAAGTGAGATTCGGTTCAAGCTCAACTTCTTCAACCGGTATGATCGCTGATTCATCGGGATAGTACTTCCGAAGTTGTGATACATGGAAAACATTATTTCCATGTATTGTTTAAACATTATTTCCACGTGGTTTTCCGAAGTTTAAGAATAGGTATCGTCGAAATAAGTTCAACGCCGAAGACGGATCTCGATTTTGAGGTCCGGAGCACAAGATATCACGAAAACCGTTCAGGGTTGCCTATTATACAAATAGGTCCCTAAACTTTCAAAAAGTGGCAATTAAGCCCAAACTCAATTTCCAATTGAGTACAAAACATTCAAATAAGTTACAAACAAGGCCCCGGCACGCACATATAACACGACAGATTTCAATTAACACCAAATTCAAGAAATTCACATTCTCACAATTCCGTTCATATATTCATAGCTCACATTGGAATTCATATGAAATTTAAACAAGTAATGCAAATTATAAACGAATTTAAACAAATTAATCAAAATATAAAATCCTATAATTAAATGTAAATGCGCACGTAACACTTACCTGTACGTGTGAAAACACGGGGCGTTACACCCTCTACCTCTTAAAGAGAATCCGTCCTCGGATTCATTGCTCACTCGAAAACAATTCGGGATATAACTTCTTCATTTTCTCTTCCGTTCCCCACGTGGCTTTCTCCGTCTTATCACTTCGCCACAATATTTTCACCAAAGGGAATCGTCTGTTTCGAAGTTCTTGAAATTTTCGATCCAGAATCTTAACTGGTTTCTGAACGAAAGTGAGATTCGGTTCAAGCTCAACCTCTTCAACCGGTATGATCGCTGAATCATCGGGATAGTACTTCCGAAGTTGTGATACATGGAAAACATTATTTCCATGTATTGTTTAAACCTTATTTCCACGTGGTTTTCCGAAGTTTAAGAATAGGTATCGTCGAAATAAGTTCAACGCCGAAGACGGATCTCGATTTCGACGTCCGGAGCTCAAGATATCACGATAACCGTTGAGGGTTGCCTATTATACAAATAGGTCCCTAAACTTTCAAAAAGTGGCAATTAAGCCGAAACTCAATTTCCAATTGAGTCCAAAACATTCAAATAAGTTACAATCAAGCCCCCGGCACGCACACATGACACGACACATTTCAATTAACACCAAATTCAAGAAATTCACATTCTCACAACTCCGTTCATATATTCATAGCTCACATTGGAATTCATATGAAATTTAAACAAATAATGCAAATTATAAACGAATTTAAACAAATTAATCAAAATATAAAATCCTATAATTAAATGTAAATGCGCAAGTAAAACTTACCTGCACGTGTGAAAACACGGGGCGTTACAACCTCTCCCCCTTAAAGAGAAGCCGTCCTCGGATTCATTGCTCACTCGGAAACAATTCGGGATACAACTTCTTCATTTTCTCTTCCGTTCCCCACGTGGCTTTCTCCGTCTTATCACTTCGCCACAATATTTTCACCAAAGGGAATCGTCTGTTTCGAAGTTCTTGAAATTTCCGATCCAGAATCTTAACTGGTTTCTGAACGAAAGTGAGATTCGGTTCAAGCTCAACTTCTTCAACCGGTATGATCGCTGATTCATCGGGATAATACTTCCGAAGTTGTGATACATGGAAAACATTATTTCCATGTATTGTTTAAACATTATTTCCAAGTGGTTTTCCGAAGTTTAGGAATAGGTATCGTCGAAATAAGTTCAACGCCGAAGACGGATCTCGATTTCGAGGTCCGGAGCTCAAGATATCACGAAAACCGTTCAGGGTTGCCTATTATACAAATAGGTCCCTAAACTTTCAAAAAGTGGCAATTAAGCCCAAACTCAATTTCCAATTGAGTCCAAAACATTCAAATAAGTTACAATCAAGCCCCCGGCACGCACATATAACACGACAGATTTCAATTAACACCAAATTCAAGAAATTCACATTCTCACAATTCCGTTCATATATTCATAGCTCACATTGGAATTCATATGAAATTTAAACAAATAATGCAAATTATAAACGAATTTAAACCAATTAATCAAAATATAAAATCCTATAATTAAATGTAAATGCGCACGTAACACTTAACTGCACGTGTGAAAACACGGGGCGTTACAACCTCTCCCCCTTTAAGAGAATCCGTCCTAGGATTTATTGCTCACTCGAAAACAATTCGGGATACAACTTCTTCATTTTCTCTTCCATTTCCCACGTGGCTTTCTCCGTCTTATCACTTCGCCACAATACTTTCACCAAAGGGAATCGTCTGTTTCGAAATTCTTGAAATTTTCTATCCAGAATCTTAACTGGTTTCTGAACGAAAGTGAGTTTCGGTTCAAGCTCAACCTCTTCAACCGGTATGATCGCTGAATCATCGGGATAGTACTTCCGAAGTTGTGATACATGGAAAACATTATTTCCATGTATTGTTTAAACATTATTTCCACTTGGTTTTCCAAAGTTTAAGAATAGGTATCGTCGAAATAAGTTCAACGCCGAAGACGGATCTCGATTTCGAGGTCCGGAGCTCAAGATATCACGAAAACCGTTGAGGGTTGCCTATTATACGAATAGGTTCTTAAACTTTCAAAAAGTGGCAATTAAGCCCAAACTCAATTTCCAATTGAGTCCAAAACATTAAAATAAGTTACAAACAAGCCCCCGGCACGCACATATAACACGACAGATTTCAATTAACACCAAATTCAAGAAATTCACATTCTCACAATTCCGTTCATATATTCATAGCTCACATTGGAATTCATATGAAATTTAAACAAATAATGCAAATTATAAACGAATTTAAACAAATTAATCAAAATATAAAATCCTATAATTAAATGTAAATGCGCACGTAACACTTACCTGCACGTGTGAAAACACGGGGCGTTACAATCTCTCCCCCTTAAAGAGAATCCGTCCTCGGATTCATTGCTCACTCGGAAACAATTCGGGATACAACTTCTTCATTTTCTCTTCCGTTCCCCACGTGGCTTTCTCAGTCTTATCACTTCGCCACAATATTTTCACCAAAGGGAATCGTCTGTTTCGAAGTTCTTAAAATTTTCGATCCAGAATCTTAACTGGTTTCTGAACGAAAGTGAGATTCGGTTCAAGCTCAACCTCTTCAACCGGTATGATCGCTGAATCATCGGGATAGTACTTCCGAAGTTGTGATACATGGAAAACATTATTTCCATGTATTGTTTAAACATTATTTCCACGTGGTTTTCCGAATTTTAAGAATAGGTATCGTCGAAATAAGTTCAACGCCGAAGACGGATCTCGATTTCGACGTCCGGAGCTCAAGATATCACGATAACCGTTGAGGGTTGCCTATTATACAAATAGGTCCCTAAACTTTCAAAAAGTGGCAATTAAGCCGAAACTCAATTTCCAATTGAGTCCAAAACATTCAAATAAGTTACAATCGAGCCCCCGGCATGCACATATGACACAACACATTTCAATTAACACCAAATTCAAGAAATTCACATTCTCACAACTCCGTTCATATATTCATAGCTCACATTGGAATTCATATGAAATTTAAACAAATAATGCAAATTATAAACGAATTTAAACAAATTAATCAAAATATAAAATCCTATAATTAAATGTAAATGCGCACGTAACACTTACCTGCACGTGTGAAAACACGGGGCGTTACAACCTCTCCCCCTTAAAGAGAATCCGTCCTCGGATTCATTGCTCACTCGGAAACAATTCGGGATACAACTTCTTCATTTTCTCTTCCGTTCCCCACGTGGCTTTCTCCGTCTTATCACTTCGCCACAATATTTTCACCAAAGGGAATCGTCTGTTTCGAAGTTCTTGAAATTTTCGATCCAGAATCTTAACTTGTTTCTGAACGAAAGTGAGATTCGGCTCAAGCTCAACCTCTTCAACCGGTATGATCGCTGATTCATCGGGATAGTACTTCCGAAGTTGTGATACATGGAAAACATTATTTCCATGTATTGTTTAAACATTATTTCCACGTGGTTTTCCAAAGTTTAAGAATAGGTATCGTCGAAATAAGTTCAACGCCGAAGACGGATCTCGAATTCGAGGTCCGGAGTTCAAGATATCACGAAAACCGTTCAGGGTTGCCTATTATACAAATACGTCCCTAAACTTTCAAAAAGTGGCAACTAAGCCCAAACTCAATTTCCAATTGAGTCCAAAACATTCAAATAAGTTACAATCAAGCCCCCGGCACGCACATATAACACGATAGATTTCAATTAACACCAAATTCAAGAAATTCACATTCTCACAATTCGTTCATATATTCATAGCTCACATTGGAATTAATATGAAATTTAAACAAATAATGCAAATTATAAACGAATTTAAACCAATTAATCAAAATATAAAATCCTATAATTAAATGTAAATGCGCATGTAACACTTACCTGCACGTGTGAAAACACGGGGCGTTACAACCTCTCCCCCTTAAAGAGAATCCGTCCTCGAATTCATTGCTCACTCGAAAACAATTCGGGATACAACTTCTTCTTTTTCTCTTCCGTTCCCCACGTGGCTTTCTCCGTCTTATCACTTCGCCACAATACTTTCACCAAAGGGAATCGTCTGTTTCGAAATTCTTGAAATTTCCGATCCAGAATCTTAACTGATTTCTGAGCGAAAGCGAGTTTCGGTTCCAGCTCAACCTCTTCAACCGGTATGATCGCTGAATCATCGGGATAGTACTTCCGAAGTTGTGATACATGGAAAACATTATTTCCATGTATTGTTTAAACATTATTTCCACGTGGTTTTCCAAAGTTTAAGAATAGGTATCGTCGAAATAAGTTCAACGCCGAAGACGGATCTCGATTTCGAGGTCCGGAGCTCAAGATATCACGAAAACCGTTGAGGGTTGCCTATTATACAAATAGGTTCCTAAACTTTCAAAAAGTGGCAATTAAGCCCAAACTCAATTTCCAATTGAGTCCAAAACATTCAAATAAGTTGCAAACAAGCCCCCGGCACGCACATATAACACGACAGATTTCAATTAACACCAAATTCAAGAAATTCACATTCTCACAATTCCGTTCATATATTCATAGCTCACATTGGAATTCATATGAAATTTAAACAAGTAATGCAAATTACAAACGAATTTAAACAAATTAATCAAAATATAAATTCCTATAATTAAATGTAAATGCGCACATAACACTTACCTGCACGTGTGAAAACACGGGGCGTTACACCCTCTACCTCTTAAAGAGAATCCGTCCTCGGATTCATTGCTCACTCGAAAACAATTCGGGATATAACTTCTTCATTTTCTCTTCCGTTCCCCACGTGGCTTTCTCCGTCTTATCACTTCGCCACAATATTTTCACCAAAGGAAATCGTCTGTTTCGAAGTTCTTGAAATTTTCGATCCAGAATCTTAACTGGTTTCTGAACGAAAGTGAGATTCGGTTCGCTCAACCTCTTCAACCGGTATGATCGCTGAATCATCGGGATAGTACTTCCGAAGTTGTGATACATGGAAAACATTATTTCCATGTATTGTTTAAACATTATTTCCACGTGGTTTTCCAAAGTTTAAGAATAGGTATCGTCGAAATAAGTTCAACGCCGAAGACGGATCTCGATTTCGAGGTCCGGAGCTCAAGATATCACGAAAACCGTTGAGGGTTGCCTATTATACAAATAGGTTCCTAAACTTTCAAAAAGTGGCAATTAAGCCCAAACTCAATTTCCAATTGAGTCCAAAACATTCAAATAAGTTGCAAACAAGCCCCCGGCACGCACATATAACACGACAGATTTCAATTAACACCAAATTCAAGAAATTCACATTCTCACAATTCCGTTCATATATTCATAGCTCACATTGGAATTCATATGAAATTTAAACAAGTAATGCAAATTATAAACGAATTTAAACAAATTAATCAAAATATAAAATCCTATAATTAAATGTAAATGCGCACATAACACTTACCTGCACGTGTGAAAACACGGGGCGTTACACCCTCTACCTCTTAAAGAGAATCCGTCCTCGGATTCATTGCTCACTCGAAAATAATTCGGGATATAACTTCTTCATTTTCTCTTCCGTTCCCCACGTGGCTTTCTCCGTCTTATCACTTCGCCACAATATTTTCACCAAAGGAAATCGTCTGTTTCGAAGTTCTTGAAATTTTCGATCCAGAATCTTAACTGGTTTCTGAACGAAAGTGAGATTCGGTTCGCTCAACCTCTTCAACCGGTATGATCGCTGAATCATCGGGATAGTGCTTCCGAAGTTGTGATACATGGAAAACATTATTTCCATGTATTGTTTAAACATTATTTCCACGTGGTTTTCCGAAGTTTAAGAATAGGTATCGTCGAAATAAGTTCAACGCCGAAGACGGATCTCGATTTCGAGGTCCGGAGCTCAAGATATCACGATAACCGTTGAGGGTTGCCTATTATACAAATAGGTCCCTAAACTTTCAAAAAGTGGCAATTAAGCCCAAACTCAATTTCCAATTGAGTCCAAAACATTCAAATAAGTTACAATCAAGCCCCCGGCACGCACACATGACACGACACATTTCAATTAACACCAAATTCAAGAAATTCACATTCTCACAACTCCGTTCATATATTCATAGCTCACATTGGAATTCATATGAAATTTAAACAAATAATGCAAATTATAAACGAATTTAAACAAATTAATCAAAATATAAAATCCTATAATTAAATGTAAATGCGCACGTAACACTTACCTGCACGTGTGAAAACACGGGGCGTTACAACCTCTCCCCCTTAAAGAGAATCCGTCCTCGGATTCATTGCTCACTCGGAAACAATTCGGGATACAACTTCTTCATTTTCTGTTCCGTTCCCCACGTGGCTTTCTCCGTCTTATCACTTCGCCACAATATTTTCACCAAAGGGAATCGTCTGTTTCGAAGTTCTTGAAATTTCCGATCCAGAATCTTAACTGGTTTCTGAACGAAAGTGAGATTCGGTTCAAGCTCAACTTCTTCAACCGGTATGATCGCTGATTCATCGGGATAGTACTTCCGAAGTTGTGATACATGGAAAACATTATTTCCATGTATTGTTTAAACATTATTTCCACGTGGTTTTCCGAAGTTTAAGAATAGGTATCGTCGAAATAAGTTCAACGCCGAAGACGGATCTCGATTTTGAGGTCCGGAGCTCAAGATATCACGAAAACCGTTCAGGGTTGCCTATTATACAAATAGGTCCCTAAACTTTCAAAAAGTGGCAATTAAGCCCAAACTCAATTTCCAATTGAGTCCAAAACATTCAAATAAGTTACAATCAAGCCCCCGGCACGCACATATAACACGACAGATTTCAATTAACACCAAATTCAAGAAATTCACATTCTCACAATTCCGTTCATATATTCATAGCTCACATTGGAATTCATATGAAATTTAAACAAATAATGCAAATTATAAACGAATTTAAACCAATTAATCAAAATATAAAATCCTATAATTAAATGTAAATGCGCACGTAACACTTACCTGCACGTGTGAAAACACGGGGCGTTACACCCTCTACCTCTTAAAGAGAATCCGTCCTCGGATTCATTGCTCACTCGGAAACAATTCGGGATATAACTTCTTCATTTTCTCTTCCGTTCCCCACGTGGCTTTCTCCGTCTTATCACTTCGCCACAATATTTTCACCAAAGGGAATCGTCTGTTTCGAAGTTCTTGAAATTTTCGATCCAGAATCTTAACTGGTTTCTGAACGAAAGTGAGATTCGGTTCAAGCTCAACCTCTTCAACCGGTATGATCGCTGAATCATCGGGATAGTACTTCCGAAGTTGTGATACATGGAAAACATTATTTCCATGTATTGTTTAAACATTATTTCCACGTGGTTTTCCGAAGTTTAAGAATAGGTATCGTCGAAATAAGTTCAACGCCGAAGACGGATCTCGATTTCGACGTCCGGAGCTCAAGATATCACGATAACCGTTGAGGGTTGCCTATTATACAAATAGGTCCCTAAACTTTCAAAAAGTGGCAATTAAGCCGAAACTCAAATTCCAATTGAGTCCAAAACATTCAAATAAGTTACAATCGAGCCCCCGGCATGCACATATGACACAACACATTTCAATTAACACCAAATTCAAGAAATTCACATTCTCACAACTCCGTTCATATATTCATAGCTCACATTGGAATTCATATGAAATTTAAACAAATAATGCAAATTATAAACGAATTTAAACAAATTAATCAAAATATAAAATCCTATAATTAAATGTAAATGCGCACGTAACACTTACCTGCACGTGTGAAAACACGGGGCGTTACAACCTCTCCCCCTTAAAGAGAATCCGTCCTCGGATTCATTGCTCACTCTGAAACAATTCGGGATACAACTTCTTCATTTTCTCTTCCGTTCCCCACGTGGCTTTCTCCGTCTTATCACTTCGCCACAATATTTTCACCAAAGGGAATCGTCTGTTTCGAAGTTCTTGAAATTTTCGATCCAGAATCTTAACTGGTTTCTGAACGAAAGTGAGATTCGGTTCAAGCTCAACCTCTTCAACCGGTATGATCGCTGAATCATCGGGATAGTACTTCCGAAGTTGTGATACATGGAAAACATTATTTCCATGTATTGTTTAAACATTATTTCCACGTGGTTTTCCAAAGTTTAAGAATAGGTATCGTCGAAATAAGTTCAACGCCGAAGACGGATCTCGAATTCGAGGTCCGGAGCTCAAGATATCACGAAAACCGTTCAGGGTTGCCTATTATACAAATACGTCCCTAAACTTTCAAAAAGTGGCAACTAAGCCCAAACTCAATTTCCAATTGAGTCCAAAACATTCAAATAAGTTACAATCAAGCCCCCGGCACGCACATATAACACGACAGATTTCAATTAACACCAAATTCAAGAAATTCACATTCTCACAATTCCGTTCATATATTCATAGCTCACATTGGAATTCATATGAAATTTAAA
Source organism: Lantana camara (assembly GCA_037501455.1). Lineage (NCBI taxonomy): Eukaryota > Viridiplantae > Streptophyta > Magnoliopsida > Lamiales > Verbenaceae > Lantana > Lantana camara. The sequence continues at coordinate 87,708,801 of CM074859.1, read as the reverse complement.
CAAATAATGCAAATTATAAACGAATTTAAACCAATTAATCAAAATATAAAATCCTATAATTAAATGTAAATGCGCACGTAACACTTACCTGCACGTGTGAAAACACGGGGCGTTACACCCTCTACCTCTTAAAGAGAATCCGTCCTCGGATTCATTGCTCACTCGGAAACAATTCGGGATATAACTTCTTCATTTTCTCTTCCGTTCCCCACGTGGCTTTCTCCGTCTTATCACTTCGCCACAATATTTTCACCAAAGGGAATCGTCTGTTTCGAAGTTCTTGAAATTTTCGATCCAGAATCTTAACTGGTTTCTGAACGAAAGTGAGATTCGGTTCAAGCTCAACCTCTTCAACCGGTATGATCGCTGAATCATCGGGATAGTACTTCCGAAGTTGTGATACATGGAAAACATTATTTCCATGTATTGTTTAAACATTATTTCCACGTGGTTTTCCGAAGTTTAAGAATAGGTATCGTCGAAATAAGTTCAACGCCGAAGACGGATCTCGATTTCGACGTCCGGAGCTCAAGATATCACGATAACCGTTGAGGGTTGCCTATTATACAAATAGGTCCCTAAACTTTCAAAAAGTGGCAATTAAGCCGAAACTCAAATTCCAATTGAGTCCAAAACATTCAAATAAGTTACAATCGAGCCCCCGGCATGCACATATGACACAACACATTTCAATTAACACCAAATTCAAGAAATTCACATTCTCACAACTCCGTTCATATATTCATAGCTCACATTGGAATTCATATGAAATTTAAACAAATAATGCAAATTATAAACGAATTTAAACAAATTAATCAAAATATAAAATCCTATAATTAAATGTAAATGCGCACGTAACACTTACCTGCACGTGTGAAAACACGGGGCGTTACAACCTCTCCCCCTTAAAGAGAATCCGTCCTCGGATTCATTGCTCACTCTGAAACAATTCGGGATACAACTTCTTCATTTTCTCTTCCGTTCCCCACGTGGCTTTCTCCGTCTTATCACTTCGCCACAATATTTTCACCAAAGGGAATCGTCTGTTTCGAAGTTCTTGAAATTTTCGATCCAGAATCTTAACTTGTTTCTGAACGAAAGTGAGATTCGGTTCAAGCTCAACCTCTTCAACCGGTATGATCGCTGAATCATCGGGATAGTACTTCCGAAGTTGTGATACATGGAAAACATTATTTCCATGTATTGTTTAAACATTATTTCCACGTGGTTTTCCAAAGTTTAAGAATAGGTATCGTCGAAATAAGTTCAACGCCGAAGACGGATCTCGAATTCGAGGTCCGGAGCTCAAGATATCACGAAAACCGTTCAGGGTTGCCTATTATACAAATACGTCCCTAAACTTTCAAAAAGTGGCAACTAAGCCCAAACTCAATTTCCAATTGAGTCCAAAACATTCAAATAAGTTACAATCAAGCCCCCGGCACGCACATATAACACGACAGATTTCAATTAACACCAAATTCAAGAAATTCACATTCTCACAATTCCGTTCATATATTCATAGCTCACATTGGAATTAATATGAAATTTAAACAAATAATGCAAATTATAAACGAATTTAAACCAATTAATCAAAATATAAAATCCTATAATTAAATGTAAATGCGCATGTAACACTTACCTGCACGTGTGAAAACACGGGGCGTTACAACCTCTCCCCCTTAAAGAGAATCCGTCCTCGAATTCATTGCTCACTCGAAAACAATTCGGGATACAACTTCTTCTTTTTCTCTTCCGTTCCCCACGTGGCTTTCTCCGTCTTATCACTTCGCCACAATACTTTCACCAAAGGGAATCGTCTGTTTCGAAATTCTTGAAATTTCCGATCCAGAATCTTAACTGATTTCTGAGCGAAAGTGAGTTTCGGTTCCAGCTCAACCTCTTCAACCGGTATGATCGCTGAATCATCGGGATAGTACTTCCGAAGTTGTGATACATGGAAAACATTATTTCCATGTATTGTTTAAACATTATTTCCACGTGGTTTTCCAAAGTTTAAGAATAGGTATCGTCGAAATAAGTTCAACGCCGAAGACGGATCTCGATTTCGAGGTCCGGAGCTCAAGATATCACGAAAACCGTTGAGGGTTGCCTATTATACAAATAGGTTCCTAAACTTTCAAAAAGTGGCAATTAAGCCCAAACTCAATTTCCAATTGAGTCCAAAACATTCAAATAAGTTGCAAACAAGCCCCCGGCACGCACATATAACACGACAGATTTCAATTAACACCAAATTCAAGAAATTCACATTCTCACAATTCCGTTCATATATTCATAGCTCACATTGGAATTCATATGAAATTTAAACAAGTAATGCAAATTATAAACGAATTTAAACAAATTAATCAAAATATAAAATCCTATAATTAAATGTAAATGCGCACATAACACTTACCTGCACGTGTGAAAACACGGGGCGTTACACCCTCTACCTCTTAAAGAGAATCCGTCCTCGGATTCATTGCTCACTCGAAAATAATTCGGGATATAACTTCTTCATTTTCTCTTCCGTTCCCCACGTGGCTTTCTCCGTCTTATCACTTCGCCACAATATTTTCACCAAAGGAAATCGTCTGCTTCGAAGTTCTTGAAATTTTCGATCCAGAATCTTAACTGGTTTCTGAACGAAAGTGAGATTCGGTTCGCTCAACCTCTTCAACCGGTATGATCGCTGAATCATCGGGATAGTACTTCCGAAGTTGTGATACATGGAAAACATTATTTCCATGTATTGTTTAAACATTATTTCCACGTGGTTTTCCGAAGTTTAAGAATAGGTATCGTCGAAATAAGTTCAACGCCGAAGACGGATCTCGATTTCGAGGTCCGGAGCTCAAGATATCACGATAACCGTTGAGGGTTGCCTATTATACAAATAGGTCCCTAAACTTTCAAAAAGTGGCAATTAAGCCGAAACTCAAATTCCAATTGAGTCCAAAACATTCAAATAAGTTACAATCGAGCCCCCGGCATGCACATATGACACAACACATTTCAATTAACACCAAATTCAAGAAATTCACATTCTCACAACTCCGTTCATATATTCATAGCTCACATTGGAATTCATATGAAATTTAAACAAATAATGCAAATTATAAACGAATTTAAACAAATTAATCAAAATATAAAATCCTATAATTAAATGTAAATGCGCACGTAACACTTACCTGCACGTGTGAAAACACGGGGCGTTACAACCTCTCCCCCTTAAAGAGAATCCGTCCTCGGATTCATTGCTCACTCTGAAACAATTCGGGATACAACTTCTTCATTTTCTCTTCCGTTCCCCACGTGGCTTTCTCCGTCTTATCACTTCGCCACAATATTTTCACCAAAGGGAATCGTCTGTTTCGAAGTTCTTGAAATTTTCGATCCAGAATCTTAACTTGTTTCTGAACAAAAGTGAGATTCGGTTCAAGCTCAACCTCTTCAACCGGTATGATCGCTGATTCATCGGGATAGTACTTCCGAAGTTGTGATACATGGAAAACATTATTTCCATGTATTGTTTAAACATTATTTCCACGTGGTTTTCCAAAGTTTAAGAATAGGTATCGTCGAAATAAGTTCAACGCCGAAGACGGATCTCGAATTCGAGGTCCGGAGCTCAAGATATCACGAAAACCGTTCAGGGTTGCCTATTATACAAATACGTCCCTAAACTTTCAAAAAGTGGCAACTAAGCCCAAACTCAATTTCCAATTGAGTCCAAAACATTCAAATAAGTTACAATCAAGCCCCCGGCACGCACATATAACACGACAGATTTCAATTAACACCAAATTCAAGAAATTCACATTCTCACAATTCCGTTCATATATTCATAGCTCACATTGGAATTAATATGAAATTTAAACAAATAATGCAAATTATAAACGAATTTAAACCAATTAATCAAAATATAAAATCCTATAATTAAATGTAAATGCGCATGTAACACTTACCTGCACGTGTGAAAACACGGGGCGTTACAACCTCTCCCCCTTAAAGAGAATCCGTCCTCGAATTCATTGCTCACTCGAAAACAATTCGGGATACAACTTCTTCTTTTTCTCTTCCGTTCCCCACGTGGCTTTCTCCGTCTTATCACTTCGCCACAATACTTTCACCAAAGGGAATCGTCTGTTTCGAAATTCTTGAAATTTCCGATCCAGAATCTTAACTGATTTCTGAGCGAAAGTGAGTTTCGGTTCCAGCTCAACCTCTTCAACCGGTATGATCGCTGAATCATCGGGATAGTACTTCCGAAGTTGTGATACATGGAAAACATTATTTCCATGTATTGTTTAAACATTATTTCCACGTGGTTTTCCAAAGTTTAAGAATAGGTATCGTCGAAATAAGTTCAACGCCGAAGACGGATCTCGATTTCGAGGTCCGGAGCTCAAGATATCACGAAAACCGTTGAGGGTTGCCTATTATACAAATAGGTTCCTAAACTTTCAAAAAGTGGCAATTAAGCCCAAACTCAATTTCCAATTGAGTCCAAAACATTCAAATAAGTTGCAAACAAGCCCCCGGCACGCACATATAACACGACAGATTTCAATTAACACCAAATTCAAGAAATTCACATTCTCACAATTCCGTTCATATATTCATAGCTCACATTGGAATTCATATGAAATTTAAACAAGTAATGCAAATTATAAACGAATTTAAACAAATTAATCAAAATATAAAATCCTATAATTAAATGTAAATGCGCACATAACACTTACCTGCACGTGTGAAAACACGGGGCGTTACACCCTCTACCTCTTAAAGAGAATCCGTCCTCGGATTCATTGCTCACTCGAAAATAATTCGGGATATAACTTCTTCATTTTCTCTTCCGTTCCCCACGTGGCTTTCTCCGTCTTATCACTTCGCCACAATATTTTCACCAAAGGAAATCGTCTGTTTCGAAGTTCTTGAAATTTTCGATCCAGAATCTTAACTGGTTTCTGAACGAAAGTGAGATTCGGTTCGCTCAACCTCTTCAACCGGTATGATCGCTGAATCATCGGGATAGTACTTCCGAAGTTGTGATACATGGAAAACATTATTTCCATGTATTGTTTAAACATTATTTCCACGTGGTTTTCCGAAGTTTAAGAATAGGTATCGTCGAAATAAGTTCAACGCCGAAGACGGATCTCGATTTCGAGGTCCGGAGCTCAAGATATCACGATAACCGTTGAGGGTTGCCTATTATACAAATAGGTCCCTAAACTTTCAAAAAGTGGCAATTAAGCCGAAACTCAATTTCCAATTGAGTCCAAAACATTCAAATAAGTTACAATCAAGCCCCCGGCACGCACACATGACACGACACATTTCAATTAACACCAAATTCAAGAAATTCACATTCTCACAACTCCGTTCATATATTCATAGCTCACATTGGAATTCATATGAAATTTAAACAAATAATGCAAATTATAAACGAATTTAAACAAATTAATCAAAATATAAAATCCTATAATTAAATGTAAATGCGCACGTAACACTTACCTGCACGTGTGAAAACACGGGGCGTTACAACCTCTCCCCCTTAAAGAGAATCCGTCCTCGGATTCATTGCTCACTCGGAAACAATTCGGGATACAACTTCTTCATTTTCTGTTCCGTTCCCCACGTGGCTTTCTCCGTCTTATCACTTCGCCATAATATTTTCACCAAAGGAAATCGTCTGTTTCGAAGTTCTTGAAATTTCCGATCCAGAATCTTAACTGGTTTCTGAACGAAAGTGAGATTCGGTTCAAGCTCAACTTCTTCAACCGGTATGATCGCTGATTCATCGGGATAGTACTTCCGAAGTTGTGATACATGGAAAACATTATTTCCATGTATTGTTTAAACATTATTTCCACGTGGTTTTTCGAAGTTTAAGAATAGGTATCGTCGAAATAAGTTCAACGCCGAAGACGGATCTCGATTTCGAGGTCCAGAGCTCAAGATATCACGAAAACCGTTGAGGGTTGCCTATTATACAAATAGGTTCCTAAACTTTCAAAAAGTGGCAATTAAGCCCAAACTCAATTTCCAATTGAGTCCAAAACATTCCAATAAGTTACAAACAAGCCCCCGGCATGCACATATAACACGACAGATTTCAATTAACACCAAATTAAAGAAATTCACATTCTCACAATTCCGTTCATATATTCATAGCTCACATTGGAATTCATATGAAATTTAAACAAATAATGCAAATTATAAACGAATTTAAACCAATTAATCAAAATATAAAATCCTATAATTAAATGTAAATGCGCAGGTAACACTTACCTGCACGTGTGAAAACACGGGGCGTTACACCCTCTCCCCCTTAAAGAGAATCCGTCCTCGGATTCATTGCTCACTCGGAAAGAATTCGGGATATAACTTCTTCATTTTCTCTTCCGTTCCCGACGTGTCTTTCTCCGTCTTATCACTTCGCCACAATATTTTCACCAAAGGTAATCGTCTGTTTCGAAGTTCTTTAAATTTTCGATCCAGAATCTTAACTGGTTTCTGAACGAAAGTGAGAGTCGGTTCAAGCTCAACCTCTTCAACCGGTATGATCGCTGATTCATCGGGATAGTACTTCCGAAGTTGTGATACATGGAAAACATTATTTCCATGTATTGTTTAAACATTATTTCCACATGGTTTTCCGAAGTTTAAGAATAGGTATCGTCGAAATAAGTTCAAGGCCGAAGACGGATCTCGATTTTGAGGTCCGGAGCACAAGATATCACGAAAACCGTTCAGGGTTGCCTATTATACAAATAGGTCCCTAAACTTTCAAAAAGTGGCAATTAAGCCCAAACTCAATTTCCAATTGAGTCCAAAACATTCAAATAAGTTACAATCAAGCCCCCGGCACGCATATATAACACGACAGATTTCAATTAACACCAAATTCAAGAAATTCACATTCTCACAATTCCGTTCATATATTCATAGCTCACATTGGAATTCATATGAAATTTAAACAAATAATGCAAATTATAAACGAATTTAAACAAATTAATCAAAATATAAAATCCTATAATTAAATGTAAATGCGCACGTAACACTTACCTGCACGTGTGAAAACACGGGGCGTTACAACCTCTCCCCCTTAAAGAGAATCCGTCCTCGGATTCATTGCTCACTCTGAAACAATTCGGGATACAACTTCTTCATTTTCTCTTCCGTTCCCCACGTGGCTTTCTCCGTCTTATCACTTCGCCACAATATTTTCACCAAAGGGAATCGTCTGTTTCGAAGTTCTTGAAATTTTCGATCCAGAATCTTAACTTGTTTCTGAACGAAAGTGAGATTCGGTTCAAGCTCAACCTCTTCAACCGGTATGATCGCTGATTCATCGGGATAGTACTTCCGAAGTTGTGATACATGGAAAACATTATTTCCATGTATTGTTTAAACATTATTTCCACGTGGTTTTCCAAAGTTTAAGAATAGGTATCGTCGAAATAAGTTCAACGCCGAAGACGGATCTCGAATTCGAGGTCCGGAGCTCAAGATATCACGAAAACCGTTCAGGGTTGCCTATTATACAAATACGTCCCTAAACTTTCAAAAAGTGGCAACTAAGCCCAAACTCAATTTCCAATTGAGTCCAAAACATTCAAATAAGTTACAATCAAGCCCCCGGCACGCACATATAACACGACAGATTTCAATTAACACCAAATTCAAGAAATTCACATTCTCACAATTCCGTTCATATATTCATAGCTCACATTGGAATTAATATGAAATTTAAACAAATAATGCAAATTATAAACGAATTTAAACCAATTAATCAAAATATAAAATCCTATAATTAAATGTAAATGCGCATGTAACACTTACCTGCACGTGTGAAAACACGGGGCGTTACAACCTCTCCCCCTTAAAGAGAATCCGTCCTCGAATTCATTGCTCACTCGAAAACAATTCGGGATACAACTTCTTCTTTTTCTCTTCCATTCCCCACGTGGCTTTCTCCGTCTTATCACTTCGCCACAATACTTTCACCAAAGGGAATCGTCTGTTTCGAAATTCTTGAAATTTCCGATCCAGAATCTTAACTGATTTCTGAGCGAAAGTGAGTTTCGGTTCCAGCTCAACCTCTTCAACCGGTATGATCGCTGAATCATCGGGATAGTACTTCCGAAGTTGTGATACATGGAAAACATTATTTCCATGTATTGTTTAAACATTATTTCCACGTGGTTTTCCAAAGTTTAAGAATAGGTATCGTCGAAATAAGTTCAACGCCGAAGACGGATCTCGATTTCGAGGTCCGGAGCTCAAGATATCACGAAAACCGTTGAGGGTTGCCTATTATACAAATAGGTTCCTAAACTTTCAAAAAGTGGCAATTAAGCCCAAACTCAATTTCCAATTGAGTCCAAAACATTCAAATAAGTTGCAAACAAGCCCCCGGCACGCACATATAACACGACAGATTTCAATTAACACCAAATTCAAGAAATTCACATTCTCACAATTCCGTTCATATATTCATAGCTCACATTGGAATTCATATGAAATTTAAACAAGTAATGCAAATTATAAACGAATTTAAACAAATTAATCAAAATATAAAATCCTATAATTAAATGTAAATGCGCACATAACACTTACCTGCACGTGTGAAAACACGGGGCGTTACACCCTCTACCTCTTAAAGAGAATCCGTCCTCGGATTCATTGCTCACTCGAAAATAATTCGGGATATAACTTCTTCATTTTCTCTTCCGTTCCCCACGTGGCTTTCTCCGTCTTATCACTTCGCCACAATATTTTCACCAAAGGAAATCGTCTGTTTCGAAGTTCTTGAAATTTTCGATCCAGAATCTTAACTGGTTTCTAAACGAAAGTGAGATTCGGTTCGCTCAACCTCTTCAACCGGTATGATCGCTGAATCATCGGGATAGTACTTCCGAAGTTGTGATACATGGAAAACATTATTTCCATGTATTGTTTAAACATTATTTCCACGTGGTTTTCCGAAGTTTAAGAATAGGTATCGTCGAAATAAGTTCAACGCCGAAGACGGATCTCGATTTCGAGGTCCGGAGCTCAAGATATCACGATAACCGTTGAGGGTTGCCTATTATACAAATAGGTCCCTAAACTTTCAAAAAGTGGCAATTAAGCCGAAACTCAATTTCCAATTGAGTCCAAAACATTCAAATAAGTTACAATCAAGCCCCCGGCACGCACACATGACACGACACATTTCAATTAACACCAAATTCAAGAAATTCACATTCTCACAACTCCGTTCATATATTCATAGCTCACATTGGAATTCATATGAAATTTAAACAAATAATGCAAATTATAAACGAATTTAAACAAATTAATCAAAATATAAAATCCTATAATTAAATGTAAATGCGCACGTAACACTTACCTGCACGTGTGAAAACACGGGGCGTTACAACCTCTCCCCCTTAAAGAGAATCCGTCCTCGGATTCATTGCTCACTCGGAAACAATTCGGGATACAACTTCTTCATTTTCTGTTCCGTTCCCCACGTGGCTTTCTCCGTCTTATCACTTCGCCATAATATTTTCACCAAAGGAAATCGTCTGTTTCGAAGTTCTTGAAATTTCCGATCCAGAATCTTAACTGGTTTCTGAACGAAAGTGAGATTCGGTTCAAGCTCAACTTCTTCAACCGGTATGATCGCTGATTCATCGGGATAGTACTTCCGAAGTTGTGATACATGGAAAACATTATTTCCATGTATTGTTTAAACATTATTTCCACGTGGTTTTTCGAAGTTTAAGAATAGGTATCGTCGAAATAAGTTCAACGCCGAAGACGGATCTCGATTTCGAGGTCCAGAGCTCAAGATATCACGAAAACCGTTGAGGGTTGCCTATTATACAAATAGGTTCCTAAACTTTCAAAAAGTGGCAATTAAGCCCAAACTCAATTTCCAATTGAGTCCAAAACATTCCAATAAGTTACAAACAAGCCCCCGGCATGCACATATAACACGACAGATTTCAATTAACACCAAATTAAAGAAATTCACATTCTCACAATTCCGTTCATATATTCATAGCTCACATTGGAATTCATATGAAATTTAAACAAATAATGCAAATTATAAACGAATTTAAACAAATTAATCAAAATATAAAATCCTATAATTAAATGTAAATGCGCAGGTAACACTTATCTGCACGTGTGAAAACACGGGGCGTTACACCCTCTCCCCCTTAAAGAGAATCCGTCCTCGGATTCATTGCTCACTCGGAAACAATTCGGGATATAACTTCTTCATTTTCTCTTCCGTTCCCGACGTGTCTTTCTCCGTCTTATCACTTCGCCACAATATTTTCACCAAAGGTAATCGTCTGTTTCGAAGTTCTTTAAATTTTCGATCCAGAATCTTAACTGGTTTCTGAACGAAAGTGAGAGTCGGTTCAAGCTCAACCTCTTCAACCGGTATGATCGCTGATTCATCGGGATAGTACTTCCGAAGTTGTGATACATGGAAAACATTATTTCCATGTATTGTTTAAACATTATTTCCACATGGTTTTCCGAAGTTTAAGAATAGGTATCGTCGAAATAAGTTCAAGGCCGAAGACGGATCTCGATTTTGAGGTCCGGAGCACAAGATATCACGAAAACCGTTCAGGGTTGCCTATTATACAAATAGGTCCCTAAACTTTCAAAAAGTGGCAATTAAGCCCAAACTCAATTTCCAATTGAGTCCAAAACAATCAAATAAGTTACAATCAAGCCCCCGGCACGCACATATAACACGACAGATTTCAATTAACACCAAATTCAAGAAATTCACATTCTCACAATTCCGTTCATATATTCATAGCTCACATTGGAATTCATATGAAATTTAAACAAATAATGCAAATTATAAACGAATTTAAACCAATTAATCAAAATATAAAATCCTATAATTAAATGTAAATGCGCACGTAACACTTACCTGCACGTGTGAAAACACGGGGCGTTACAACCTCTCCCCCTTAAAGAGAATCCGTCCTCGGATTCATTGCTCACTCGAAAACAATTCGGGATACAACTTCTTCATTTTCTCTTCCGTTTCCCACGTGGCTTTCTCCGTCTTATCACTTCGCCACAATACTTTCACCAAAGGGAATCGTCTGTTTCGAAATTCTTGAAATTTTCGATCCAGAATCTTAACTGGTTTCTGAACGAAAGTGAGTTTCGGTTCAAGCTCAACCTCTTCAACCGGTATGATCGCTGAATCATCGGGATAGTACTTCCGAAGTTGTGATACATGGAAAACATTATTTCCATGTATTGTTTAAACATTATTTCCACGTGGTTTTTCGAAGTTTAAGAATAGGTATCGTCGAAATAAGTTCAACGCCGAAGACGGATCTCGATTTCGAGGTCCAGAGCTCAAGATATCACGAAAACCGTTGAGGGTTGCCTATTATACAAATAGGTTCCTAAACTTTCAAAAAGTGGCAATTAAGCCCAAACTCAATTTCCAATTGAGTCCAAAACATTCAAATAAGTTACAAACAAGCCCCTGGCATGCACATATAACACGACAGATTTCAATTAACACCAAATTAAAGAAATTCACATTCTCACAACTCCGTTCATATATTCATAGCTCACATTGGAATTCATATGAAATTTAAACAAATAATGCAAATTATAAACGAATTTAAACAAATTAATCAAAATATAAAATCCTATAATTAAATGTAAATGCGCACATAACACTTACCTGCACGTGTGAAAACACGGGGCGTTACAACCTCTCCCCCTCAAAGAGAATCCGTCCTCGGATTCATTGCTCACTCGGAAACAATTCGGGATACAACTTCTTCATTTTCTGTTCCGTTCCCCACGTGGCTTTCTCCGTCTTATCACTTCGCCACAATATTTTCACCAAAGGGAATCGTCTGTTTCGAAGTTCTTGAAATTTCCGATCCAGAATCTTAACTGGTTTCTGAACGAAAGTGAGATTCGGTTCAAGCTCAACTTCTTCAACCGGTATGATCGCTGATTCATCGGGATAGTACTTCCGAAGTTGTGATACATGGAAAACATTATTTCCATGTATTGTTTAAACATTATTTCCACGTGGTTTTCCGAAGTTTAAGAATAGGTATCGTCGAAATAAGTTCAACGCCGAAGACGGATCTCGATTTTGAGGTCCGGAGCTCAAGATATCACGAAAACCGTTCAGGGTTGCCTATTATACAAATAGGTCCCTAAACTTTCAAAAAGTGGCAATTAAGCCCAAACTCAATTTCCAATTGAGTCCAAAACATTCAAATAAGTTACAATCAAGCCCCCGACACGCACATATAACACGACAGATTTCAATTAACACCAAATTCAAGAAATTCACATTCTCACAATTCCGTTCATATATTCATAGCTCACATTGGAATTCATATGAAATTTAAACAAATAATGCAAATTATAAACGAATTTAAACCAATTAATCAAAATATAAAATCCTATAATTAAATGTAAATGCGCACGTAACACTTACCTGCACGTGTGAAAACACGGGGCGTTACAACCTCTCCCCCTTAAAGAGAATCCGTCCTCGGATTCATTGCTCACTCGAAAACAATTCGGGATACAACTTCTTCATTTTCTCTTTCGTTTCCCACGTGGCTTTCTCCGTCTTATCACTTCGCCACAATACTTTCACCAAAGGGAATCGTCTGTTTCGAAATTCTTGAAATTTTCGATCCAGAATCTTAACTGGTTTCTGAACGAAAGTGAGTTTCGGTTCAAGCTCAACCTCTTCAACCGGTATGATCGCTGAATCATCGGGATAGTACTTCCGAAGTTGTGATACATGGAAAACATTATTTCCATGTATTGTTTAAACATTATTTCCACGTGGTTTTTCGAAGTTTAAGAATAGGTATCGTCGAAATAAGTTCAACGCCGAAGACGGATCTCGATTTCGAGGTCCAGAGCTCAAGATATCACGAAAACCGTTGAGGGTTGCCTATTATACAAATAGGTTCCTAAACTTTCAAAAAGTGGCAATTAAGCCCAAACTCAATTTCCAATTGAGTCCAAAACATTCAAATAAGTTACAAACAAGCCCCCGGCATGCACATATAACACGACAGATTTCAATTAACACCAAATTAAAGAAATTCACATTCTCACAATTCCGTTCATATATTCATAGCTCACATTGGAATTCATATGAAATTTAAACAAATAATGCAAATTATAAACGAATTTAAACAAATTAATCAAAATATAAAATCCTATAATTAAATGTAAATGCGCACGTAACACTTACCTGCACGTGTGAAAACACGGGGCGTTACACCCTCTACCTCTTAAACAGATTCCGTCCGCGGATTCATTGCTCACTCGGAAACAATTCGGGATATAACTTCTTCATTTTCTCTTCCGTTCCCCACGTGGCTTTCTCCGTCTTATCACTTCGCCACAATATTTTCACCAAAGGGAATCGTCTGTTTCGAAGTTATTGAAATTTTCGATCCAGAATCTTAACTGGTTTCTGAACGAAAGTGAGATTCGGTTCACGCTCAACCTCTTCGACCGGTATGATCGCTGAATCATCGGGATAGTACTTCCGAAATTGTGATACATGGAAAACATTATTTCCATGTATTGTTTAAACATTATTTCCACGTGGTTTTTCGAAGTTTAAGAATAGGTATCGTCGAAATAAGTTCAACGCCGAAGACGGATCTCGATTTCGACGTCCGGAGCTCAAGATATCACGATAACCGTTGAGGGTTGCCTATTATACAAATAGGTCCCTAAACTTTCAAAAAGTGGCAATTAAGCCAAAACTCAATTTCCAATTGAGCCCAAAACATTCAAATAAGTTACAATCAAGCCCCCGACACGCACATATAACACGACAGATTTCAATTAACAACAAATTCAAGAAATTCACATTCTCACAATTCCGTTCATATATTCATAGCTCACATTGGAATTCATATGAAATTTAAACAAATAATGCAAATTATAAACGAATTTAAACAAATTAATCAAAATATAAAATTCTATAATTAAATGTAAATGCGCAGGTAACACTTACCTGCACGTGTGAAAACACGGGGCGTTACACCCTCTCCCCCTTAAAGAGAATCCGTCCTCGGATTCATTGCTCACTCGGAAACAATTCGGGATATAACTTCTTCATTTTCTCTTCCGTTCCCGACGTGGCTTTCTCCGTCTTATCACTTCGCCACAATATTTTCACCAAAGGTAATCGTCTGTTTCGAAGTTCTTTAAATTTTCGATCCAGAATCTTAACTGGTTTCTGAACGAAAGTGAGAGTCGGTTCAAGCTCAACCTCTTCAACCGGTATGATCGCTGATTCATCGGGATAGTACTTCCGAAGTTGTGATACATGGAAAACATTATTTCCATGTATTGTTTAAACATTATTTCCACATGGTTTTCCGAAGTTTAAGAATAGGTATCGTCGAAATAAGTTCAACGCCGAAGACGGATCTCGATTTCGAGGTCCGGAGCTCAAGATATCACGAAAACCGTTCAGGGTTGCCTATTATACAAATAGGTCCCTAAACTTTCAAAAAGTGGCAATTAAGCCCAAACTCAATTTCCAATTGAGTCCAAAACATTCAAATAAGTTACAATCAAGCCCCCCGGCACGCACATATAACACGACAGATTTCAATTAACACCAAATTCAAGAAATTCACATTCTCACAATTCCGTTCATATATTCATAGCTCACATTGGAATTCATATGAAATTTAAACAAATAATGCAAATTACAAACGAATTTAAACCAATTAATCAAAATATAAAATATTATAATTAAATGTAAATGCGCACGTAACACTTACCTGCACGTGTGAAAACACAGGGCGTTACAACCTCTCCCCCTTAAAGAGAATCCTTCCTCGGATTCATTGCTCACTCGAAAACAATTCGGGATACAACTTCTTCATTTTCTCTTCCGTTTCCCACGTGGCTTTCTCCGTCTTATCACTTCGCCACAATACTTTCACCAAAGGGAATCGTCTGTTTCGAAATTCTTGAAATTTTCGATCCAGAATCTTAACTGGTTTCTGAACGAAAGTGAGTTTCGGTTCAAGCTCAACCTCTTCAACAGGTATGATCGCTGAATCATCGGGATAGTACTTCCGAAGTTGTGATACATGGAAAACATTATTTCCATGTATTGTTTAAACATTATTTCCACGTGGTTTTCCGAAGTTTAAGAATAGGTATCGTCGAAATAAGTTCAACGCCGAAGACGGATCTCGATTTCGAGGTCCGGAGCTCAAGATATCACGAAAACCGTTGAGGGTTGCCTATTATACAAATAGGTTCCTAAACTTTCAAAAAGTGGCAATTAAGCCCAAACTCAATTTCCAATTGAGTCCAAAACATTCAAATAAGTTACAAACAAGCCCCCGGCACGCACATATAACACGACAGATTTCAATTAACACCAAATTCAAGAAATTCACATTCTCACAATTCCGTTCATATATTCATAGCTCACATTGGAATTCATATGAAATTTAAACAAATAATGCAAATTATAAACGAATTTAAACAAATTAATCAAAATATAAAATCCTATAATTAAATGTAAATGCGCACGTAACACTTACCTGCACGTTTGAAAACACGGGGCGTTACACCCTCTACCTCTTAAAGAGAATCCGTCCTCGGATTCATTGCTCACTCGGAAACAATTCGGGATATAACTTCTTCATTTTCTCTTCCGTTCCCCACGTGGCTTTCTCCGTCTTATCACTTCGCCACAATATTTTCACCAAAGGGAATCGTCTGTTTCGAAGTTCTTGAAATTTTCGATCCAGAATCTTAACTGGTTTCTGAACGAAAGTGAGATTCGGTTCAAGCTCAACCTCTTCAACCGGTATGATCGCTGAATCATCGGGATAGTACTTCCGAAGTTGTGATACATGGAAAACATTATTTCCATGTATTGTTTAAACATTATTTCCACGTGGTTTTCCGAAGTTTAAGAATAGGTATCGTCGAAATAAGTTCAACGCCGAAGACGGATCTCGATTTCGACGTCCGGAGCTCAAGATATCACGATAACCGTTGAGGGTTGCCTATTATACAAATAGGTCCCTAAACTTTCAAAAAGTGGCAATTAAGCCCAAACTCAATTTCCAATTGAGTCCAAAACATTCAAATAAGTTACAATCAAGCCCCCGACACGCACATATAACACGACAGATTTCAATTAACACCAAATTCAAGAAATTCACATTCTCACAATTCCGTTCATATATTCATAGCTCACATTGGAATTCATATGAAATTTAAACAAATAATGCAAATTATAAACGAATTTAAACCAATTAATCAAAATATAAAATCCTATAATTAAATGTAAATGCGCACGTAACACTTACCTGCACGTGTGAAAACACGGGGCGTTACAACCTCTCCCCCTTAAAGAGAATCCGTCCTCGGATTCATTGCTCACTCGAAAACAATTCGGGATACAACTTCTTCATTTTCTCTTTCGTTTCCCACGTGGCTTTCTCCGTCTTATCACTTCGCCACAATACTTTCACCAAAGGGAATCGTCTGTTTCGAAATTCTTGAAATTTTCGATCCAGAATCTTAACTGGTTTCTGAACGAAAGTGAGTTTCGGTTCAAGCTCAACCTCTTCAACCGGTATGATCGCTGAATCATCGGGATAGTACTTCCGAAGTTGTGATACATGGAAAACATTATTTCCATGTATTGTTTAAACATTATTTCCACGTGGTTTTTCGAAGTTTAAGAATAGGTATCGTCGAAATAAGTTCAACGCCGAAGACGGATCTCGATTTCGAGGTCCAGAGCTCAAGATATCACGAAAACCGTTGAGGGTTGCCTATTATACAAATAGGTTCCTAAACTTTCAAAAAGTGGCAATTAAGCCCAAACTCAATTTCCAATTGAGTCCAAAACATTCAAATAAGTTACAAACAAGCCCCCGGCATGCACATATAACACGACAGATTTCAATTAACACCAAATTAAAGAAATTCACATTCTCACAATTCCGTTCATATATTCATAGCTCACATTGGAATTCATATGAAATTTAAACAAATAATGCAAATTATAAACGAATTTAAACAAATTAATCAAAATATAAAATCCTATAATTAAATGTAAATGCGCACGTAACACTTACCTGCACGTGTGAAAACACGGGGCGTTACACCCTCTACCTCTTAAACAGATTCCGTCCGCGGATTCATTGCTCACTCGGAAACAATTCGGGATATAACTTCTTCATTTTCTCTTCCGTTCCCCACGTGGCTTTCTCCGTCTTATCACTTCGCCACAATATTTTCACCAAAGGGAATCGTCTGTTTCGAAGTTATTGAAATTTTCGATCCAGAATCTTAACTGGTTTCTGAACGAAAGTGAGATTCGGTTCACGCTCAACCTCTTCGACCGGTATGATCGCTGAATCATCGGGATAGTACTTCCGAAATTGTGATACATGGAAAACATTATTTCCATGTATTGTTTAAACATTATTTCCACGTGGTTTTTCGAAGTTTAAGAATAGGTATCGTCGAAATAAGTTCAACGCCGAAGACGGATCTCGATTTCGACGTCCGGAGCTCAAGATATCACGATAACCGTTGAGGGTTGCCTATTATACAAATAGGTCCCTAAACTTTCAAAAAGTGGCAATTAAGCCAAAACTCAATTTCCAATTGAGCCCAAAACATTCAAATAAGTTACAATCAAGCCCCCGACACGCACATATAACACGACAGATTTCAATTAACAACAAATTCAAGAAATTCACATTCTCACAATTCCGTTCATATATTCATAGCTCACATTGGAATTCATATGAAATTTAAACAAATAATGCAAATTATAAACGAATTTAAACAAATTAATCAAAATATAAAATTCTATAATTAAATGTAAATGCGCAGGTAACACTTACCTGCACGTGTGAAAACACGGGGCGTTACACCCTCTCCCCCTTAAAGAGAATCCGTCCTCGGATTCATTGCTCACTCGGAAACAATTCGGGATATAACTTCTTCATTTTCTCTTCCGTTCCCGACGTGGCTTTCTCCGTCTTATCACTTCGCCACAATATTTTCACCAAAGGTAATCGTCTGTTTCGAAGTTCTTTAAATTTTCGATCCAGAATCTTAACTGGTTTCTGAACGAAAGTGAGAGTCGGTTCAAGCTCAACCTCTTCAACCGGTATGATCGCTGATTCATCGGGATAGTACTTCCGAAGTTGTGATACATGGAAAACATTATTTCCATGTATTGTTTAAACATTATTTCCACATGGTTTTCCGAAGTTTAAGAATAGGTATCGTCGAAATAAGTTCAACGCCGAAGACGGATCTCGATTTCGAGGTCCGGAGCTCAAGATATCACGAAAACCGTTCAGGGTTGCCTATTATACAAATAGGTCCCTAAACTTTCAAAAAGTGGCAATTAAGCCCAAACTCAATTTCCAATTGAGTCCAAAACATTCAAATAAGTTACAATCAAGCCCCCCGGCACGCACATATAACACGACAGATTTCAATTAACACCAAATTCAAGAAATTCACATTCTCACAATTCCGTTCATATATTCATAGCTCACATTGGAATTCATATGAAATTTAAACAAATAATGCAAATTACAAACGAATTTAAACCAATTAATCAAAATATAAAATATTATAATTAAATGTAAATGCGCACGTAACACTTACCTGCACGTGTGAAAACACAGGGCGTTACAACCTCTCCCCCTTAAAGAGAATCCTTCCTCGGATTCATTGCTCACTCGAAAACAATTCGGGATACAACTTCTTCATTTTCTCTTCCGTTTCCCACGTGGCTTTCTCCGTCTTATCACTTCGCCACAATACTTTCACCAAAGGGAATCGTCTGTTTCGAAATTCTTGAAATTTTCGATCCAGAATCTTAACTGGTTTCTGAACGAAAGTGAGTTTCGGTTCAAGCTCAACCTCTTCAACAGGTATGATCGCTGAATCATCGGGATAGTACTTCCGAAGTTGTGATACATGGAAAACATTATTTCCATGTATTGTTTAAACATTATTTCCACGTGGTTTTCCGAAGTTTAAGAATAGGTATCGTCGAAATAAGTTCAACGCCGAAGACGGATCTCGATTTCGAGGTCCGGAGCTCAAGATATCACGAAAACCGTTGAGGGTTGCCTATTATACAAATAGGTTCCTAAACTTTCAAAAAGTGGCAATTAAGCCCAAACTCAATTTCCAATTGAGTCCAAAACATTCAAATAAGTTACAAACAAGCCCCCGGCACGCACATATAACACGACAGATTTCAATTAACACCAAATTCAAGAAATTCACATTCTCACAATTCCGTTCATATATTCATAGCTCACATTGGAATTCATATGAAATTTAAACAAATAATGCAAATTATAAACGAATTTAAACAAATTAATCAAAATATAAAATCCTATAATTAAATGTAAATGCGCACGTAACACTTACCTGCACGTTTGAAAACACGGGGCGTTACACCCTCTACCTCTTAAAGAGAATCCGTCCTCGGATTCATTGCTCACTCGGAAACAATTCGGGATATAACTTCTTCATTTTCTCTTCCGTTCCCCACGTGGCTTTCTCCGTCTTATCACTTCGCCACAATATTTTCACCAAAGGGAATCGTCTGTTTCGAAGTTCTTGAAATTTTCGATCCAGAATCTTAACTGGTTTCTGAACGAAAGTGAGATTCGGTTCAAGCTCAACCTCTTCAACCGGTATGATCGCTGAATCATCGGGATAGTACTTCCGAAGTTGTGATACATGGAAAACATTATTTCCATGTATTGTTTAAACATTATTTCCACGTGGTTTTCCGAAGTTTAAGAATAGGTATCGTCGAAATAAGTTCAACGCCGAAGACGGATCTCGATTTCGACGTCCGGAGCTCAAGATATCACGATAACCGTTGAGGGTTGCCTATTATACAAATAGGTCCCTAAACTTTCAAAAAGTGGCAATTAAGCCGAAACTCAATTTCCAATTGAGCCCAAAACATTCAAATAAGTTACAATCAAGCCCCCGGCACGCACATATAACACGACAGATTTCAATTAACAACAAATTCAAGAAATTCACATTCTCACAATTCCGTTCATATATTCATAGCTCACATTGGAATTCATATGAAATTTAAACAAATAATGTAAATTATAAACGAATTTAAACAAATTAATCAAAATATAAAATTCTATAATTAAATGTAAATGCGCAGGTAACACTTACCTGCACGTGTGAAAACACTGGGCGTTACACCCTCTCCCCCTTAAAGAGAATCCGTCCTCGGATTCATTGCTCACTCGGAAACAATTCGGGATATAACTTCTTCCTTTTCTCTTCCGTTCCCGACGTGGCTTTCTCCGTCTTATCACTTCGCCACAATATTTTCACCAAAGGTAATCGTCTGTTTCGAAGTTCTTGAAATTTTCGATCCAGAATCTTAACTGGTTTCTGAACGAAAGTGAGAGTCGGTTCAAGCTCAACCTCTTCAACCGGTATGATCGCTGATTCATCGGGATAGTACTTCCAAAGTTGTGATACATGGAAAACATTATTTCCATGTATTGTTTAAACATTATTTCCACATGGTTTTCCGACGTTTAAGAATAGGTATCGTCGAAATAAGTTCAACGCCGAAGACGGATCTCGATTTCGAGGTCCGGAGCTCAAGATATCACGAAAACCGTTCAGGGTTGTCTATTATACAAATAGGTCCCTAAACTTTCAAAAAGTGGCAATTAAGCCCAAACTCAATTTCCAATTGAGTCCAAAACATTCAAATAAGTTACAATCAAGCCCCCCGGCACGCACATATAACACGACAGATTTCAATTAACACCAAATTCAAGAAATTCACATTCTCACAATTCCGTTCATATATTCATAGCTCACATTGGAATTCATATGAAATTTAAACAAATAATGCAAATTACAAACGAATTTAAACCAATTAATCAAAATATAAAATCCTATAATTAAATGTAAATGTGCACGTAACACTTACCTGCACGTGTGAAAACACAGGGCGTTACAACCTCTCCCCCTTAAAGAGAATCCTTCCTCGGATTCATTGCTCACTCGAAAACAATTCGGGATACAACTTCTTCATTTTCTCTTCCGTTTCCCACGTGGCTTTCTCCGTCTTATCACTTCGCCACAATACTTTCACCAAAGGGAATCGTCTGTTTCGAAATTCTTGAAATTTCCGATCCAGAATCTTAACTGGTTTCTGAACGAAAGTGAGTTTCGGTTCAAGCTCAACCTCTTCAACCGGTATGATCGCTGAATCATCGGGATAGTACTTCCGAAGTTGTGATACATGGAAAACATTATTTCCATGTATTGTTTAAACATTTTTTCCACGTGGTTCTCCGAAGTTTAAGAATAGGTATCGTCGAAATAAGTTCAACGCCGAAGACGGATCTCGATTTCGAGGTCCGGAGCTCAAGATATCACGAAAATCGTTGAGGGT
Source organism: Lantana camara (assembly GCA_037501455.1). Lineage (NCBI taxonomy): Eukaryota > Viridiplantae > Streptophyta > Magnoliopsida > Lamiales > Verbenaceae > Lantana > Lantana camara. The sequence continues at coordinate 87,687,269 of CM074859.1, read as the reverse complement.
GGCCTATTATACAAATAGGTCCCTAAACTTTCAAAAAGTGGCAATTAAGCCCAAATTCAATTTCCAATTGAGTCCAAAACATTCAAATAAGTTACAATCAAGCCCCCGGCACGCACATATAACACGACAGATTTCAATTAACACCAAATTCAAGAAATTCACATTCTCACAATTCCGTTCATATATTCATAGCTCACATTGGAATTCATATGAAATTTAAACAAATAATGCAAATTATAAACGAATTTGAACCAATTAATCAAAATATAAAATCCTATAATTAAATGTAAATGCGCACGTAACACTTACCTGCACGTGTGAAAACACGGGGCGTTACAACCTCTCCCCCTTAAAGAGAATCCGTCCTGAGATTCATTGCTCACTCGGAAACAATTCGGGATACAACTTCTTCATTTTCTCTTCCGTTTCCCACGTGGCTTTCTCCGTCTTATCACTTCGCCACAATACTTTCACAAAAGGGAATCGTCTGTTTCGAAGTTCTTGAAATTTCCGATCCAGAATCTTAACTGGTTTCTGAACGAAAGTGAGTTTCGGTTTAAGCTCAACCTCTTCAACCGGTATGATCGCTGATTCATCGGGATAGTACTTCCGAAGTTGTGATACATGGAAAACATTATTTCCATGTATTTTTTAAACATTATTTCCACGTGGTTTTCCGAAGTTTAAGAATAGGTATCGTCGAAATAAGTTCAACGCCGAAGACGGATCACGATTTCGAGGTCCGGAGCACAAGATATCACGAAAATCGTTGAGGGTTGCCTATTATACAAATAGGTCCCTAAACTTTCAAAAAGTGGCAATTAAGCCCAAACTCAATTTCCAATTGAGTCCAAAACATTCAAATAAGTTACAATGAAGCCCCCGGCACGCACATATAACACGACAGATTTCAATTAACACCAATTTCAAGAAATTCACATTCTCACAATTCCTTTCATATATTCATAGCTCACATTGGAATTCATAGTAAATTTAAACAAATAATGCAAATTATAAACGAATTTAAACCAATTAATCAAAATATAAAATCCTATAATTAAATGTAAATGCACACGTAACACTTACCTGCACGTGTGAAAACACGGGGCGTTACAACCTCTCCCCCTTAAAGAGAATCCGTCCTCAGATTCATTGCTCACTCGGAAACAATTCGGGATACAACTTCTTCATTTTCTCTTCCGTTTCCCACGTGGCTTTCTCCGTCTTATCACTTCGCCACAATACTTTCACAAAAGGGAATCGTCTGTTTCGAAGTTCTTGAAATTTCCGATCTAGAATCTTAACTGGTTTCTGAACGAAAGAGAGTTTCGGTTTAAGCTCAACCTCTTCAACCGGTATGATCGCTGATTCATCGGGATAGTACTTCTGAAGTTGTGATACATGGAAAACATTATTTCCATGTATTGTTTAAACATTATTTCCACGTGGTTTTCCGAAGTTTAAGAATAGGTATTGTCGAAATAAGTTCAACGCCACAGACGGATCTCGATTTCGAGGTCCGGAGCTCAAGATATCACGAAAACGGTTGAGGGTTGCCTATTATACAAATAGGTCCCTAAACTTTCAAAAAGTGGCAATTAAGCCCAAACTCAATTTCCAAGTGAGTCCAAAACATTCAAATAAGTTACAATCAAGCCCCCGGCACGCACATATAACACGACAGATTTCAATTAACACCAAATTTAAGAAATTCACATTCTCACAATTCCGTTCATATATTCATAGCTCACATTGGAATTCATATGAAATTTAAACAAATAATGCAAATTATAAACGAATTTAAACCAATTAATCAAAATATAAAATCCTATAATTAAATGTAAATGCGCACGTAACACTTACCTGCACGTGTGAAAACACGGGGCGTTACAACCTCTCCCCCTTAAAGAGAATCCGTCCTCGGATTCATTGCTCACTCGAAAACAATTCGGGATACAACTTCTTCATTTTCTCTTCCGTTTCCCATGTGGCTTTCTCCGTCTTATCACTTCGCCACAATACTTTCACCAAAGGGAATCGTCTGTTTCGAAATTCTTGAAATTTCCGATCCAGAATCTTAACTGGTTTCTGAACGAAAGTGAGTTTCGGTTCAAGCTCAACCTCTTCAACCGGTATGATCGCTGAATCATCGGGATAGTACTTCCGAAGTTGTGATACATGGAAAAGACTATTTCCATGTATTTTTTAAACATTATTTCCACGTGGTTTTCCGAAGTTTAAGAATAGGTATCGTCGAAATAAGTTCAACGCCGAAGACGGATCTCGATTTCGAGGTCCGGAGCTCAAGATATCACGAAAACCGTTGAGGGTTGCCTATTATACAAATAGGTCCCTAAACTTTCAAAAAGTGGCAATTAAGCCCAAACTCAATTTCCAATTGAGTCCAAAACATTCAAATAAGTTACAATCAAGCCCCCGGCATGCACATCTAACACGACAGATGTCAATTAACACAAAATTCAAGAAATTCACATTCTCACAATTCCGTTCATATATTCATAGCTCACATTGGAATTCATTAGAAATTTAAACCAATAATGCAAATTATAAACGAATTTAAACCAATTAATCAAAATATAAAATCCTATAATTAAATGTAAATACGCACGTAACACTTACCTGCACGTGTGAAAACACGGGGCGTTACAACCTCTCCCCCTTAAAGAGAATCCGTCCTCAGATTCATTGCTCACTCGGAAACAATTCAGGATACAACTTCTTCATTTTCTCTTCCGTTTCCCACGTAGCTTTCTCTGCCTTATCACTTCGGCACAATACTTTCACAAAAGGGAATCGTCTGTTTCGAAGTTCTTGAAATTTCCGATCCAGAATCTTAACTGGTTTCTGAACGAAAGTGAGTTTCGGTTTAAGCTCAACCTCTTCAACCGGTATGATCGCTGAATCATCGGGATAGTACTTTCGAAGTTGTGATAGATGGAAAACATTATTTCCATGTATTGTTTAAACATTATTTCCACGTGGTTTTCCAAAGTTTAAGAATAGGTATCGTCGAAATAAGTTCAACGCCGAAGACGGATCTCGATTTCGAGGTCCGGAGCTCAAGATATCACGAAAACCGTTGAGGGTTGCCTATTATACAAATAGGTCCCTAAACTTTCAAAAAGTGGCAATTAAGCCCAAACTCAATTTCCAATTGAGTCCAAAACATTCAAATAAGTTAGAATCAAGCCCCCGGCACGCACATATAACACGACAGATTTCAATTAACACCAAATTTAAGAAATTCACATTCTCACAATTCCGTTCATATATTCATAGCTCACATTGGAATTCATATGAAATTTAAACAAATAATGCAAATTATAAACGAATTTAAACCAATTAATCAAAATATAAAATCCTATAATTAAATGTAAATGCGCACGTAACACTTACCTGCACGTGTGAAAACACGGGGCGTTACAACCTCTCCCCCTTAAAGTGAATCCGTCCTCGGATTCATTGCTCACTCGAAAACAATTCGGGATACAACTTCTTCATTTTCTCTTCCGTTTAAACTTTCAAAAAGTGGCAATTAAGCCCAAACTCAATTTCCAATTGAGTTCAAAACATTCAAATAAGTTACAATCAAGCCCCCGGCATGCACATCTAACACGACAGATGTCAATTAACACAAAATATAAGAAATTCACATTCTCACAATTCCGTTCATATATTCATAGCTCACATTGGAATTCATATGAAATTTAAACCAATAATGCAAATTATAAACGAATTTAAACCAATTAATCAAAATATAAAATCCTATAATTAAATGTAAATACGCACGTAACACTTACCTGCACGTGTGAAAACACGGGGCGTTACAACCTCTCCCCCTTAAAGAGAATCCGTCCTCAGATTCATTGCTCACTCGGAAACAATTCGGGATACAACTTCTTCATTTTCTCTTCCGTTTCCCACGTAGCTTTCTCCGTCTTATCACTTCGGCACAATACTTTCACAAAAGGGAATCGTCTGTTTCGAAGTTCTTGAAATTTCCGATCCAGAATCTTAACTGGTTTCTGAACGAAAGTGAGTTTCGGTTTAAGCTCAACCTCTTCAACCGGTATGATCGCTGAATCATCGGGATAGTACTTTCGAAGTTGTGATAGGTGGAAAACATTATTTCCATGTATTGTTTAAACATTATTTGCACGTGGTTTTCCAAAGTTTAAGAATAGGTATCGTCGAAATAAGTTCAACGCCGAAGACGAATCTCGATTTCGAGGTCCGGAGCTCAAGATATCACGAAAACCGTTGAGGGTTGCCTATTATACAAATAGGTCCCTAAACTTTCAAAAAGTGGCAATTAAGCCCAAACTCAATTTCCAATTGAGTCCAAAACATTCAAATAAGTTACAATCAAGCCCCCGGCACGCACATATAACACGACAGATTTCAATTAACACCAAATTTAAGAAATTCACATTCTCACAATTCCGTTCATATATTCATAGCTCACATTGGAATTCATATGAAATTTAAACAAATAATGCAAATTATAAACGAATTTAAACCAATTAATCAAAATATAAAATCCTATAATTAAATGTAAATGCGCACGTAACACTTACCTGCACGTGTGAAAACACGGGGCGTTACAACCTCTCCCCCTTAAAGAGAATCCGTCCTCGGATTCATTGCTCATTCGAAAACAATTCGGGATACAACTTCTTCATTTTCTCTTCCGTTTCCCACGTGGCTTTCTCCGTCTTATCACTTCGCCACAATACTTTCACCAAAGGGAATCGTCTGTTTCGAAATTCTTGAAATTTCCGATCCAGAATCTTAACTGGTTTCTGAACGAAAGTGAGTTTCGGTTCAAGCTCAACCTCTTCAACCGGTATGATCGCTGAATCATCGGGATAGTACTTCCGAAGTTGTGATACATGGAAAAGACTATTTCCATGTATTGTTTAAACATTATTTCCACGTGGTTTTCCGAAGTTTAAGAATAGGTATCGTCGAAATAAGTTCAACGCCGAAGACGGATGTCGATTTCGAGGTCCTCAAGATATCACGAAAACCGTTCAGGGTTGCCTATTATACAAATAGGTCCCTAAACTTTCAAAAAGTGGCAATTAAGCCCAAACTCAATTTCCAATTGAGTCCAAAACATTCAAATAAGTTACAATCAAGCCCCCGGCACGCACATATAACACGACAGATTTCAATTAACACCAAATTCAAGAAATTCACATTCTCACAATTCCTTTCATATATTCATAGCTCACATTGGAATTCATATGAAATTTAAACAGATAATGCAAATTATAAACGAATTTAAACCAATTAATCAAAATATAAAATCCTATAATTAAATGTAAATGCGCACGTAACACTTACCTGCACGTGTGAAAACACGGGGCGTTACAACCTCTCCCCCTTAAAGAGAATCCGTCCCCAGATTCATTGCTCACTCGGAAATAATTCGGGATACAACTTCTTCATTTTCTCTTCCGTTTCCCACGTGGCTTTCTCCGTCTTATCACTTCGCCACAATACTTTCACAAAAGGGAATCGTCTGTTTCGAAGTTCTTGAAATTTCCGATCCAGAATCTTAACTGGTTTCTGAACGAAAGTGAGTTTCGGTTTAAGCTCAACCTCTTCAACCGGTATGATCGCTGATTCATCGGTATAGTACTTCCGAAGTTGTGATACATGGAAAACATTATTTCCATGTATTGTTTAAACATTATTTCCACGTGGTTTTCCGAAGTTTAAGAATAGGTATCGTCGAAATAAGTTCAACGCCGAAGACGGATCTCGATTTCGAGGTCCGGAGCTCAAGATATCACGAAAACCGTTGAGGGTTGCCTATTATACAAATAGGTCCCTAAACTTTCAAAAAGTGGCAATTAAGCCCAAACTCAATTTCCAATTGAGTCCAAAACATTCAAATAAGTTACAATCAAGCCCCCGGCACGCACATATAACACGACAGATTTCAATTAACACCAAATTCAAGAAATTCACATTCTCACAATTCCGTTCATATATTCATAGCTCACATTGGAATTCATATGAAATTTAAACAAATAATGCAAATTATAAACGAATTTAAACCAATTAACCAAAATATAAAATCCTATAATTAAATGTAAATGGGCACGTAACACTTACCTGCACGTGTGAAAACACGGGGTGTTACAACCTCTCCCCCTTAAAGAGAATCCGTCCTCGGATTCATTGCCCACTGGGAAATAATTCGGGATACAACTTCTTCATTTTCTCTTCCGTTCCCCTCGTGGCTTTCTCCGTCTTATCACTTCGCCACAATACTCTCACCAAAGGGAATCGTCTGTTTCGAAGTTCTTGAAATTTCCGATCCAGAATCTTAACTGGTTTCTGAACGAAACTGATATTCGGTTCAAGCTCAACCTCTTCAACCGGTATGATCGCTGAATCATCGGGATAGTACTTCCGAAGTTGTGATACATGGAAAACACTATTTCCATGTATTGTTTAAACATTATTTCCACGTGGTTTTCCGAAGTTTAAGAATAGGTATCGTCGAAATAAGTTCAACGCCGAAGACGGATGTCGATTTCGAGGTCCTCAAGATATCACGAAAACCGTTCAGGGTTGCCTATTATACAAATAGGTCCCTAAACTTTCAAAAAGTGGCAATTAAGCCCAAACTCAATTTCCAATTGAGTCCAAAACATTCAAATAAGTTACAATCAAGCCCCCGGCACGCACATATAACACGACAGATTTCAATTAACACCAAATTCAAGAAATTCACATTCTCACAATTCCTTTCATATATTCATAGCTCACATTGGAATTCATATGAAATTTAAACAGATAATGCAAATTATAAACGAATTTAAACCAATTAATCAAAATATAAAATCCTATAATTAAATGTAAATGCGCACGTAACACTTACCTGCACGTGTGAAAACACGGGGCGTTACAACCTCTCCCCCTTAAAGAGAATCCGTCCCCAGATTCATTGCTCACTCGGAAATAATTCGGGATACAACTTCTTCATTTTCTCTTCCGTTTCCCACGTGGCTTTCTCCGTCTTATCACTTCGCCACAATACTTTCACAAAAGGGAATCGTCTGTTTCGAAGTTCTTGAAATTTCCGATCCAGAATCTTAACTGGTTTCTGAACGAAAGTGAGTTTCGGTTTAAGCTCAACCTCTTCAACCGGTATGATCGCTGATTCATCGGTATAGTACTTCCGAAGTTGTGATACATGGAAAACATTATTTCCATGTATTGTTTAAACATTATTTCCACGTGGTTTTCCGAAGTTTAAGAATAGGTATCGTCGAAATAAGTTCAACGCCGAAGACGGATCTCGATTTCGAGGTCCGGAGCTCAAGATATCACGAAAACCGTTGAGGGTTGCCTATTATACAAATAGGTCCCTAAACTTTCAAAAAGTGGCAATTAAGCCCAAACTCAATTTCCAATTGAGTCCAAAACATTCAAATAAGTTACAATCAAGCCCCCGGCACGCACATATAACACGACAGATTTCAATTAACACCAAATTCAAGAAATTCACATTCTCACAATTCCGTTCATATATTCATAGCTCACATTGGAATTCATATGAAATTTAAACAAATAATGCAAATTATAAACGAATTTAAACCAATTAACCAAAATATAAAATCCTATAATTAAATGTAAATGGGCACGTAACACTTACCTGCACGTGTGAAAACACGGGGTGTTACAACCTCTCCCCCTTAAAGAGAATCCGTCCTCGGATTCATTGCCCACTGGGAAATAATTCGGGATACAACTTCTTCATTTTCTCTTCCGTTCCCCTCGTGGCTTTCTCCGTCTTATCACTTCGCCACAATACTCTCACCAAAGGGAATCGTCTGTTTCGAAGTTCTTGAAATTTCCGATCCAGAATCTTAACTGGTTTCTGAACGAAACTGATATTCGGTTCAAGCTCAACCTCTTCAACCGGTACGATCGCTGATTCATTGGGATAGTACTTCCGAAGTTGTGATACATGGAAAACATTATTTCCATGTATTGTTTAAACATTATTTCCACGTGTTTTGCCGAAGTTTAAGAATAGGTATCATCGAAATAAGTTCAACGCCGAAGACGGATCTCGATTTCGAGGTCTGGAGCTCAAGATATCACGAAAACCGTTGAGGGTTGGCTACTATACAAATAGGTCCCTAAACTTTCAAAAAGTGGCAATTAAGCCCAAACTCAATTTCCAATTAAATCCAAATCATTCAAATAAGTCACAATCAAGCCCCCGGCACGCACATATAACACGACAGATGTCAATTAACACAAAATTCAAGAAATTCACATTCTCACAATTCCGTTCATATATTCATAGCTCACATTGGAATTCATATGAAATTTAAACAAATAATGCAAATTATAAACGAATTTAAACCAATTAATCAAAATATAAAATCCTATAATTAAATGTAAATGCGCACGTAACACTTACCTGCACGTGTGAAAACACGGGGCGTTACAACCTCTCCCCCTTAAAGAGAATCCGTCCTCGGATTCATTGGTCACTCGGAAACAATTCGAGATACAACTTCTTCATTTTCTCTTCCGTTTCCCACGTGGCTTTCTCCGTCTTATCACTTCGCCACAATACTTTCACCAAAGGGAATCGTCTGTTTCGAAGTTCATGAAATTTTCAATCCAGAATCTTAACTGGTTTCTGAACGAAAGTGAGTTTCGGTTTAAGCTCAACCTCTTCAACCGGTATGATCGCTGAATCATCGGGATAGTACTTCCGAAGTTGTGATACATGGAAAACATTATTTCCATGTATTGTTTAAACATTATTTCCACGTGGTTTTCCGAAGTTTAAGAATAGGTATCGTCGAAATAAGGTCAACGCCGAAGACGGATCTCGATTTCGAGGTCCGGAGCTCAAGATATTACGAAAACCGTTGAGGGTTGCCTATTATACAAATAGGTCCCTAAACTTTCAAAAAGTGGCAATTAAGCCCAAACTCAATTTCCAATTGAGTCCAAAACATTCAAATAAGTTACAATCAAGCCCCTGGCAAGCACATATAACACGACAGATTTCAATTAACACCAAATTCAAGAAATTCACCTTCTCACAATTCCGTTCATATATTCATAGCTCACCTTGGAATTCATATGAAATTTAAACAAATAATGCAAATTATAAACGAATTTAAACCAATTAATCAAAATATAAAGTCCTATAATTAAATGTGAATGCGCACGTAACACTTACCTGCAGGTGTTAAAACACGGGGCGTTACAACCTCTCCCCCTTAAAGAGAATCCATCCTCGGATTCATTGCTCACTCGGAAACAATTCGGGATACAACTTCTTCATTTTCTCTTCCGTTCCCCACGTGGCTTTCTCCGTCTTATCACTTCGCCACAATACTTTCACCAAAGGGAATCGTCTGTTTCGAAGTTCTTGAAATTTCCGATCCAGAATCTTAACTGGTTTCTGAACGAAAGTGAGATTCGGTTCAAGCTCAACCTCTTCAACCGGTATGATCGCTGATTCATCCGGATAGTACTTCCAAAGTTGTGATACATGGAAAACATTATTTCCATGTATTGTTTAAACATTATTTCCACGTGGTTTTCCGAAGTTTAAGAATAGGTATCTTCGAAATAAGTTCAACGCCGAAGACGGATCTCGATTTCAAGGTCCGGAGCTCAAGATATCACGAAAACCTTTCAGGGTTGCCTATTATACAAATAGGTTCCTAAACTTTCAAAAAGTGGCAATTAAGCCCAAACTCAATATCCAATTGGGTCCAAGACATTCAAATAAGTTACAATCAAGCCCCCGGCACTTACATATAACACGACAGATTTCAATTAACACCAAATTCAAGAAATTCACATTCTCACAATTCCGTTCATATATTCATAGCTCACATTGGAATTCATATGAAATTTAAACAAATAATGCAAATTATAAACGAATTTAAATCAATTAATCAAAATATAAAATCCTATAATTAAATGTAAATGCGCACGTAACACTTACCTGCACGTGTGAAAACACGGGGCATTACAACCTCTCCCCCTTAAAGAGAATCCGTCCTCGGATTCATTGCCCACTCGAAAACAATTCGGGATACAACTTCTTCATTTTCTCTTCCGTTCCCCACGTGGCTTTCTCCTTCTTATCACTTCGCCACAATACTTTCACCAAAGGGAATCGTCTGTTTCGAAGTTCTTGAAATTTCCGATCCAGAATCTTAACTGGTTTCTGAACAAAAGTGAGATTCGGTTCAAGCTCAACCTCTTCAACCGGTATGATCGCTGATTCATCGGGATAGTACTTCCGAAGTTGTGATACATGGAAAATATTATTTCCATGTATTGTTTAAACATTATTTCCACGTGGTTTTTCGAAGTTTAAGAATAGGTATCGTCGAAATAAGTTCAACGCCGAAGACGGATCTCGATTTCGAGGTCCGGAGCCCAAGATATCACGAAAACCGTTCAGGGTTGCCTATTATACAAATAGGTTCCTCAACTTTCAAAAAGTGGCAATTAAGCCCAAACGCAATATCCAATTGTGTCTAAGACATTCAAATAAGTTACAGTCAAGCCCCCGACACGCACATATAACACGACAGATTTCAATTAACACCAAATTCAAGAAATTCACATTCTCACAATTCCGTTCATATATTCATAGCTCACAGTGGAATTCATATGAAATTTAAACAAATAATGCAAATTATAAACGAATTTGAATCCATTAATCAAAATATAAAATCCTATAATTAAATGTAAATACGCAAGTAACACTTACCTGCACGTGTGAAAACACGGGGCATTACAACCTCTCCCCCTTAAAGAGAACCCGTCCTCGGATTCATTGCTCACTCGAAAACAATTCGGGATACAACTTCTTCATTTTCTCTTCCGTTCCCCACATGGCTTTCTCCGTCATATCACTTCGCCACAATACTTTCACCAAAGGGAATCGTATGTTTCGAAGTTCTTGAAATTTTCGATCCAGAATCTTAACTGGTTTCTGAACGAAAGTGAGATTCGGTTCAAGCTCAACCTCTTCAACCGGTATGATCGCTGATTCATCCGGATAGTACTTCCAAAGTTGTGATACATGGAAAATATTATTTCCATGTATTGTTTAAACATTATTTCCACGTGGTTTTCCGAAGTTTAAGAATAGGTATCTTCGAAATAAGTTCAACGCCGAAGACGGATCTCGATTTCGAGGTCCGGAGCTCAAGATGTCACGAAAACCTTTCAGGGTTGCCTATTATACAAATAGGTTCCTAAACTTTCAAAAAGTGGCAATTAAGCCCAAACTCAATATCCAATTGGGTCCAAGACATTCAAATAAGTTACAATCAAGCCCCCGGCACGCACATATAACACGACAGATTTCAATTAACACCAAATTCAAGAAATTCACATTCTCACAATTCCGTTCATATATTCATAGCTCACATTGGAATTCATATGAAATTTAAACAAATAATGCAAATTATAAACGAATTTAAATCAATTAATCAAAATATAAAATCCTATAATTAAATGTAAATGCGCACGTAACACTTACCTGCACGTGTGAAAACACGGGGCATTACAACCTCTCCCCCTTAAAGAGAATCCGTCCTCGGATTCATTGCCCACTCGAAAACAATTCGGGATACAACTTCTTCATTTTCTCTTCCGTTCCCCACGTGGCTTTCTCCTTCTTATCACTTCGCCACAATACTTTCACCAAAGGGAATCGTCTGTTTCGAAGTTCTTGAAATTTCCGATCCAGAATCTTAACTGGTTTCTGAACAAAAGTGAGATTCGGTTCAAGCTCAACCTCTTCAACCGGTATGATCGCTGATTCATCGGGATAGTACTTCCGAAGTTGTGATACATGGAAAATATTATTTCCATGTATTGTTTAAACATTATTTCCACGTGGTTTTCCGAAGTTTAAGAATAGGTATCGTCGAAATAAGTTCAACGCCGAAGACGGATCTCGATTTCGAGGTCCGGAGCCCAAGATATCACGAAAACCGTTCAGGGTTGCCTATTATACAAATAGGTTCCTCAACTTTCAAAAAGTGGCAATTAAGCCCAAACGCAATATCCAATTGTGTCTAAGACATTCAAATAAGTTACAGTCAAGCCCCCGACACGCACATATAACACGACAGATTTCAATTAACACCAAATTCAAGAAATTCACATTCTCACAATTCCGTTCATATATTCATAGCTCACAGTGGAATTCATATGAAATTTAAACAAATAATGCAAATTATAAACGAATTTGAATCCATTAATCAAAATATAAAATCCTATAATTAAATGTAAATACGCAAGTAACACTTACCTGCACGTGTGAAAACACGGGGCATTACAACCTCTCCCCCTTAAAGAGAACCCGTCCTCGGATTCATTGCTCACTCGAAAACAATTCGGGATACAACTTCTTCATTTTCTCTTCCGTTCCCCACATGGCTTTCTCCGTCATATCACTTCGCCACAATACTTTCACCAAAGGGAATCGTATGTTTCGAAGTTCTTGAAATTTTCGATCCAGAATCTTAACTGGTTTCTGAACGAAAGTGAGATTCGGTTCAAGCTCAACCTCTTCAACCGGTATGATCGCTGATTCATCCGGATAGTACTTCCGAAGTTGTGATACATGGAAAATATTATTTCCATGTATTGTTTAAACATTATTTCCACGTGGTTTTCCGAAGTTTAAGAATAGGTATCGTCGAAATAAGTTCAACGCCGAAGACGGATCTCGATTTCGAGGTCCGGAGCCCAAGATATCACGAAAACCGTTCAGGGTTGCCTATTATACAAATAGGTTCCTAAACTTTCAAAAAGTGGCAATTAAGCCCAAACTCAATATCCAATTGTGTCTAAGACATTCAAATAAGTTACAATCAAGCCCCCGACACGCACATATAACACGACAGATTTCAATTAACACCAAATTCAAGAAATTCACATTCTCACAATTCCGTTCATATATTCATAGCTCACAGTGGAATTCATATGAAATTTAAACAAATAATACAAATTATAAACGAATTTGAATCAATTAATCAAAATATAAAATCCTATAATTAAATGTAAATACGCAAGTAACACTTACCTGCACGTGTGAAAACACGGGGCATTACAACCTCTCCCCCTTAAAGAGAACCCGTCCTCGGATTCATTGCTCACTCGAAAACAATTCGGGATACAACTTCTTCATTTTCTCTTCCGTTCCCCACATGGCTTTCTCCATCATATCACTTCGCCACAATACTTTCACCAAAGGGAATCGTATGTTTCGAAGTTCTTGAAATTTTCGATCCAGAATCTTAACTGGTTTCTGAACGAAAGTGAGTTTCGGTTCAAGCTCAACCTCTTCAACCGGTATGATCGCTGAATCATCGGGATAGTACTTCCGAAGTTGTGATACATGGAAAACATTAGTTCCATGTATTGTTTAAACATTATTTCCACGTGGTTTTCCGAAGTTTAAGAATAGGTATCGTCGAAATAAGTTCAACGCCGAAGACGGATCTCGATTTCGAGGTCCGGAGCTCAAGATATCACGAAAACCGTTCAGGGTTGCCTACTAGACAAATAAGTCCCTAAACTTTTAAAAAGTGGCAATTAAGCCCAAACTCAATTTCCAATTGAGTCCAAAACATTCAAATAAGTTACAATCAAGCCCCCGGCACGCACATATAACTCGACAGATTTCAATTAACACCAAATTCAAGAAATTCACATTCTCACAATTCTGTTCATATATTCATAGCTCACATTGGAATTCATATGAAATTTAAACAAATAATGCAAATTATAAACGAATTTAAACCAATTAATCAAAATATAAAATCCTATAATTAAATGTAAATGCGCACGTAACACTTACCTGCACGTGTGAAAACACAGGGCGTTACAACCTCTCCCCCTTAAAGAGAATCCGTCCTCGGATTCATTGCTTACTCGGAAACAATTCGGGTAACAACTTCTTCATTTTCTCTTCCGTTTCCCACGTGGCTTTCTCCGTCTTATCACTTCGCCACAATACTTTCACCAAAGGGAATCGTCTTTTTCGAAGTTCTTTAAATTTCCGATCCAGAATCTTAACTGGTTTCTGAACGAAAGTGAGTTTCGGTTCAAGCTCAACCTCTTCAACCGGTATGATCGCTGAATCATCGGGATAGTACTTCCGAAGTTGTGATACATGGAAAACATTATTTCCATGTATTGTTTAAACATTATTTCCACGTGGTTTTCCGAAGTTTAAGAATAGGTATGGTCGAAATAAGTTCAACGCCGAAGACGGATCTCGATTTCGAGGTCCGGAGCTCAAGATATCACGAAAACCGTTGAGGGTTGCCTATTATACAAATAGGTCCCTAAACTTTCAAAAAGTGGAAATTAAGCCCAAACTCAATTTCCAATTCAGTCCAAAACATTCAAATAAGTTACAATCCAGCCCCCGGTACGCACATATAACACGACAGATTTCAATTAACACCAAATTCAAGAAATTCACAATCTCACAATTCTGTTCATATATTCATAGATCACATTGGAATTCATATGAAATTTAAACAAATAATGAAAATTATAAACGAATTTAAACCAATTAATCAAAATATAAAATCCTATAATTAAATGTAAATGCGCACGTAACACTTACCTGCACGTGTGAAAACACGGGGTGTTACAACCTCTCCCCCTTAAAGAGAATCCGTCCTCGGATTCATTGCTCACTCGGAAACAATTCGAGATACAACTTCTTCATTTTCTCTTCCGTTCCCCACGTGGCTTTCTCCGTCTTATCACTTCGCCACAATACTTTCACAAAAGGGAATCGTCTGTTTCGAAGTTCTTGAAATTTCCGATCCAGAATCTTAACTGTTTCTGAACGAAAGTGAGATTCGGTTCAAGCTCAACCTCTTCAACCTGTATGATCGCTGATTCATCGGGATAGTACTTCCGAAGTTGTGATACATGGAAAACATTATTTCCATGTATTGTTTAAACATTATTTCCACGTGGTTTTCCGTAGTTTAAGAATAGGTATCGTCGAAATAAGTTCAACGCCGAAGATGGATCTCGATTTCAAGGTCCGGAGCTCAAGATATCACGAAAACCGTTCAGGGTTGCCTATTATACAAATAGGTTCCTAAACTTTCAAAAAGTGGCAATTAAGCCCAAACTCAATTTCCAATTGAGTCCAAAACATTCAAATAAGTTACAATCAAGCCCCCGGCACGCACATATAACACGACAGATTTCAATTAACACCAAATTCAAGAAATTCACATTCTCACAATTGCTTTCATATATTCATAGCTCACATTGGAATTCATATGAAATTTAAACAAATAATGCAAATTATAAACGAATTTAAACGAATTAATCAAAATATAAAATCCTATAATTAAATGTAAATGCGCACATAACACTTACCTG
This sequence comes from Lantana camara, assembly GCA_037501455.1. NCBI lineage: Eukaryota > Viridiplantae > Streptophyta > Magnoliopsida > Lamiales > Verbenaceae > Lantana > Lantana camara. The sequence continues at coordinate 87,671,801 of CM074859.1, read as the reverse complement.
CACGTGTGAAAACACGGGGCGTTACAACCTCTCCCCCTTAAAGAGAATCCGTCCTCGGATTCATTGCTCACTCGAAAACAATTCGGGATACAACTTCTTCATGTTCTCTTCCGTTCCCCACGTGGCTTTCTCCGTCTTATCACTTCGCCACAGTACTTTCCCCAAAGGGAATCGTCTGTTTCGAAGTTCTTGAAATTTCTGATCCAGAATCTTAACTGGTTTCTGCACGAAAGTGAGTTTCGGTTCAAGCTCAACCTCTTCAACCGGTATGATCGCTGAATCATCGGGATAGTACTTCCGAAGTTGTGATACATGGAAAACATTATTTCCACGTGGTTTTCCGAAGTTTAAGAATAGGTATCGTCGAAATAAGTTCAACGCCGAAGACGGATCTCGATTTCGAGGTCCGGAGCTCAAGATATCACGAAAACCGTTCAGGGTTGCCTATTAGACAAATAGGTCCCTAAACTTTCAAAAAGTGGCAATTAAGCCCAAACTCAATTTCCAATTGAGTCCAAAACATTCAAATAAGTTACAATCAAGCCCCAGACACGCACATATAACACGACAGATTTCAATTAACACCAAATTCAAGAAATTCACATTCTCACAATTCCGTTCATATATTCATAGCTCACATTGGAATTCATATGAAAGTTAAACAAATAATGCAAATTATAAACGAATTTAAACCAATTAATCAAAATATAAAATCCTATAATTAAATGTAAATACGCACGTAACACTTACCTGCACGTGTGAAAACACGGGGCGTTACAACCTCTCCCCCTTAAAGAGAATCCGTCCTCGGATTCATTGCTCACTCGGAAACAATTCGGGATACAACTTCTTCATTTTCTCTTCCGTTTCCCACGTGGCTTTCTCCGTCTTATCACTTCGCCACAATACTTTCACCAAAGGGAATCGTCTGTTTCGAAGTTCTTGAAATTTCCGATCCAGAATCTTAACTGGTTTCTGAACGAAAGTGAGTTTCGGTTCAAGCTCAACCTCTTCAACCGGTATGATCGCTGAATCATCGGGAAAGTACTTCCGAAGTTGTGATACATGGAAAACATTTTTTCCATGTATTGTTTAAACATTATTTCCACGTGGTTTTCCGAAGTTTAAGAATAGGTATCGTCGAAATAAGTTCAACGCCGAAGACGGATCTCGATTTCGAGGTCCGGAGCTCAAGATATCACGAAAACCGTTGAGGGTTGCCTATTATACAAATAGGTCCCTAAACTTTCAAAAAGTGGCAATTAAGCCCAAACTCAATATCCAATTGTGTCTAAGACATTCAAATAAGTTACAATCAAGCCCCCGGCACGCACATATAACACGACAGATTTCAATTAACACCAAATTCAAGAAATTCACATTCTCACAATTCCGTTCATATATTCATAGCTCACATTGGAATTCATATGAAATTTAAACAAATAATGCAAATTATAAACGAATTTGAATCAATTAATCAAAATATAAAATCCTATAATTAAATGTAAATACGCACGTAACACTTGCCTGCATGTGTGAAAACACGGGGCGTTACAACCTCTCCCCCTTAAAGAGAATCCGTCCTCGGATTCATTGCTCACTCGAAAACAATTCGGGATACAACTTCTTCATTTTCTCTTCCGTTCCCCACATGGCTTTCTCCGTCTTATCACTTCGCCACAATACTTTCACCAAAGGGAATCGTATGTTTCGAAGTTCTTGAAATTTTTGATCCAGAATCTTAACTGGTTTCTGAACGAAAGTGAGTTTCGGTTCAAGCTCAACCTCTTCAACCGGTATGTTCGCGGAATCATCGGGATAGTACTTCCGAAGTTGTGATACATGGAAAACATTATTTCCATGTATTGTTTAAACATTATTTCCACGTGGTTTTCCGAAGTTTAAGAATAGGTATCGTCGAAATAAGTTCAACGCCGAAGACGGATCTCGATTTCGAGGTCCGGAGCTCAAGATATCACGAAAACCGTTCAGGGTTGCCTATTATACAAATAGGTTCCTAAACTGTCAAAAAGTGGCAATTAAGCCCAAACTCAATTTCCAATTGAGTCCAAAACATTTAAATAAGTTACAATCAAGCCCCCGGCACGCACATATAACACGACAGATTTCAATTAACACCAAATTCAAGAAATTCACATTCTCACAATTCCTTCCATATATTCATAGCTCACATTGGAATTGATATGAAATTTAAACAAATAATGAAAATTATAAACGAATTTAAACCAATTAATCAAAATATAAAATCCTATAATTAAATGTAAATGCACACATAACACTTACCTGCACGTGTGAAAACACGGGGCGTTACAACCTCTCCCCCTTAAAGAGAATCCGTCCTCGGATTCATTGCTCACTCGAAAACAATTCGGGATACAACTTCTTCATGTTCTCTTCCGTTCCCCACGTGGCTTTCTCCGTCTTATCACTTCGCCACAATACTTTCACCAAAGGGAATCGTCTGTTTCGAAGTTCTTGAAATTTCTGATCCAGAATCTTAACTGGTTTCTGCACGAAAGTGAGTTTCGGTTCAAGCTCAACCTCTTCAACCGGTATGATCGCTGAATCATCGGGATAGTACTTCCGAAGTTGTGATACATGGAAAACATTATTTCCACGTGGTTTTCCGAAGTTTAAGAATGGGTATCGTCGAAATAAGTTCAACGCCGAAGACGGATCTCGATTTCGAGGTCCGGAGCTCAAGATATCACGAAAACCGTTCAGGGTTGCCTATTAGACAAATAGGTCCCTAAACTTTCAAAAAGTGGCAATTAAGCCCAAACTCAATTTCCAATTGAGTCCAAAACATTCAAATAAGTTACAATCAAGCCCCCGACACGCACATATAACACGACAGATTTCAATTAACACCAAATTCAAGAAATTCACATTCTCACAATTCCGTTCATATATTCATAACTCACATTGGAATTCATATGAAATTTAAACAAATAATGCAAATTATAAACGAATTTAAACTAATTAATCAAAATATAAAATCCTATAATTAAATGTAAATACGCACGTAACACTTACCTGCACGTGTGAAAACACTGGGCGTTACAACCTCTCCCCCTTAAAGAGAATCCGTCCTCGGATTCATTGCTCACTCGGAAACAATTCGGGATACAACATCGTCATTTTCTCTTCCGTTTCCCACGTGGCTTTCTCCGTCTTATCACTTCGCCACAATACTTTCACCAAAGGGAATCGTCTGTTTCGAAGTTCTTGAAATTTTCGATCCAGAATCTTAACTGGTTTCTGAACGAAAGTGAGTTTCGGTTCAAGCTCAACCTCTTCAACCGGTACGATCGCTGAATCATCGGGATAGTACTTCCGAAGTTGTGATACATGGAAAACATTATTTCCATGTATTGTTTAAACATTATTTCCACGTGGTTTTCCGAAGTTTAAGAATAGGTATCGTCGAAATAAGTTCAACGCCGAAGACGGATCTCGATTTCGAGGTCCGGAGCTCAAGATATCGCGAAAACCGTTGAGGGTTGCCTATTATACAAATAGGTCCCTAAACTTTCAAAAAGTGGCAATTAAGCCCAAACTCAATTTCCAATTGAGTCCAAAACATTAAAATAAGTTACAATCAAGCCCCCGGCACGTACATATAACACGACAGATTTCAATTAAAACCAAATTCAAGAAATTCACATTCTCACAATTCCGTTCATATATTCATAGCTCACATTGGAATTCATATGAAATTTAAACAAATAATGCAAATTATAAACGAATTTAAACCAATTAATCAAAATATAAAATCCTATAATTAAATGTAAATGCGCACGTAACACTTACCTGCACGTGTGAAAACACGGGGCGTTACAACCTCTCCCCCTTAAAGAGAATCCGTCCTCGGATTCATTGCTGACTCGGAAACAATTCGGGATACAACTTCTTCATTTTCTCTTCCGTTTCCCACGTGGCTTTCTCCGTCTTATCACTTTGCCACAATACTTTCACCAAAGGGAATCGTCTTTTTTGAAGTTCTTTAAATTTCCGATCAAGAATCTTAACTGGTTTCTGAGCAAAAGTGAGTTTCGGTTCAAGCTCAAACTCTTCAACCGATATGATCGCTGAATCATCGGGATAGTACTTCCGAAGTTGTGATACATGGAAAACATTATTTCCATGTATTGTTTAAACATTATTTCCACGAGGTTTTCCGAAGTTTAAGAATAGGTATCGTCGAAATAAGTTCAACGCCGAAGACGGATCTCGATTTCGAGGTCCGGAGCTCAAGATATCACGAAAACCGTTGAGGGTTGCCTATTATACAAATAGGTCCCTAAACTTTCAAAAAGTGGCAATGAAGCCCAAACTCAATTTCCAATTGAGTCCAAAACATTCAAATAAGTTACAATCCAGCCCCCGGTACGCACATATAACACGATAGATTTCAATTAACACCAAATTCACAATCTCCCAATTCTGTTCATATATTCATAGCTCACATTGGAATTCATATGAAATTTAAACAAATAATGGAAATTATAAACGAATTTAAACCAATTAATCAAAATATAAAATCCTATAATTAAATGTAAATGCGCACGTAACACTTACCTGCACGTGTGAAAACACGTGGCGTTACAACATCTCCCCCTTAAAGAGAATCCGTCCTCGGATTCATTGCTCGCTCGGAAACAATTCGGGATACAACTTCTTCATTTTCTCTTCCGTTCCCCACGTGGCTTTCTCCGTCTTATCACTTCGCCACAATACTTTCACAAAAGGGAATCGTCTGTTTCGAAGTTCTTGAAATTTTCGATCCAGAATCTTAACTGTTTCTGAACGAAAGTGAGATTCGGTTCAAGCTCAACCTCTTCAACCGGTATGATCGCTGATTCATCCGGATAGTACTTCCGAAGTTGTGATACATGGAAAACATTATTTCCATGTATTGTTTAAACATTATTTCCACGTGGTTTTCCGAAGTTTAAGAATAGGTATCGTCGAAATAAGTTCAACGCCGAAGACGAATCTCGATTTCGAGGTCCGGAGCTCAAGATATCACGAAAACCGTTCAGGGTTGCCTATTATACAAATAGGTTCCTAAACTTTCAAAAAGTGGCAATTAAGCCCAAACTCAATTTCCAATTGAGTCCAAAACATTCAAATAAGTTACAATCAAGCCCCCGGCACGCACATATAACACGACAGATTTCAATTAACACCAAATTCAAGAAATTCACATTCTCACAATTCCTTTCATATATTCATAGCTCACATTGGAATTCATATGAAATTTAAACAAATAATGCAAATTATAAACGAATTTAAACCAATTAATCAAAATATAAAATCCTATAATTAAATGTAAATGCGCACATAACACTTACCTGCACTTGTGAAAACACGGGGCGTTACAACCTCTCCCCCTTAAAGAGAATCCGTCCTCGGATTCATTGCTCACTCGAAAACAATTCGGGATACAACTTCTTCATGTTCTCTTCCGTTCCCCATGTGGCTTTCTCCGTCTTATCACTTCGCCACAATACTTTCACCAAAGGGAATCGTCTGTTTCGAAGTTCTTGAAATTTCCGATCCAGAATCTTAACTGGTTTCTGAACGAAAGTGAGTTTCGGTTCAAGCTCAACCTCTTCAACCGGTATGATTGCTGAATCATCGGGATAGTACTTCCGAAGTTGTGATACATGGAAAACATTATTTCCACGTGGTTTTCCGAAGTTTAAGAATAGGTATCGTGGAAATAAGTTCAACGCCGAAGACGGATCTCGATTTCGAGGTCCGGAGCTCAAGATATCACGAAAACCGTTCAGGGTTGCCTATTAGACAAATAGGTCCCTAAACTTTTAAAAAGTGGCAATTAAGCCCAAACTCAATTTCCAATTGAGTCCAAAACATTCAAATAAGTTACAATCAAGCCCCCGGCACGCACATATAACACGACAGATTTCAATTAACACCAAATTCAAGAAATTCACATTCTCACAATTCCTTTCATATATTCATAGCTCACATTGGAATTCATATGAAATTTAAACAAATAATGCAAATTATAAACGAATTTAAACCAATTAATCAAAATATAAAATCCTATAATTAAATGTAAATGCACACATAACACTTACCTGCACGTGTGAAAACACGGGGCGTTACAACCTCTCCCCCTTAAAGAGAATCCGTCCTCGGATTCATTACTCACTCGAAAACAATTCGGGATACAACTTCTTCATGTTCTCTTCCGTTCCCCACGTGGCTTTCTCCGTCTTATCACTTCGCCACAATACTTTCACCAAAGGGAATCGTCTGTTTCGAAGTTCTTGAAATTTTCGATCCAGAATCTTAACTGGTTTCTGAACGAAAGTGAGCTTCGGTTCAAGCTCAACCTCTTCAACCGGTATGATCGCTGAATCATCGGGATAGTACTTCCGAAGTTGTGATACATGGAAAACATTATTTCCACGTGGTTTTCCGACGTTTAAGAATAGGTATCGTCGAAATAAGTTCAACGCCGAAGACGGATCTCGATTTCGAGGTCCGGAGCTCAAGATATCACGAAAACCGTTCAGGGTTGCCTATTAGACAAATAGGTCCCTAAACTTTCAAAAAGTGGCAATTAAGCCCAAACTCAATTTCCAATTGAGTCCAAAACATTCAAATAAGTTACAATCAAGCCCCCGGCACGCACATATAACACGACAGATTTCAATTAACACCAAATTCAAGAAATTCACATTCTCACAATTCCGTTCATATATTCATAGCTCACATTGGAATTCATATGAAATTTAAACAAATAATGCAAATTATAAACGAATTTAAACCAATTAATCAAAATATAAAATCCTATAATTAAATGTAAATGCGCACGTAACACTTACCTGCACGTGTGAAAACACGGGGCGTTACAACCTCTCCCCCTTAAAGAGAATCCGTCCTCGGATTCATTGCTCACTCGGAAACAATTCGGGATACAACTTCTTCATTTTCTCTTCCGTTTCCCACGTGGCTTTCTCCGTCTTATCACTTTGCCGCAATACTTTCACCAAAGGGAATCGTCTTTTTTGAAGTTCTTTAAATTTCCGATCAAGAATCTTAACTGGTTTCTGAACAAAAGTGAGTTTCGGTTCAAGCTCAAACTCTTCAACCGATATGATCGCTGAATCATCGGGATAGTACTTCCGAAGTTGTGATACATGGAAAACATTATTTCCATGTATTGTTTAAACATTATTTCCACGTGGTTTTCCGAAGTTTAAGAATAGGTATCGTCGAAATAAGTTCAACGCCGAAGACGGATCTCGATTTCGAGGTCCGGAGCTCAAGATATCACGAAAACCGTTGAGGATTGCCTATTATACAAATAGGTCCCTAAACTTTCAAAAAGTGGCAATTAAGCCCAAACTCAATTTCCAATTGAGTCCAAAACATTCAAATAAGTTACAATCCAGCCCCCGGTACGCACATATAACACGACAGATTTCAATTAACACCAAATTCAAGAAATTCACAATCTCACAATTCTGTTCATATATTCATAGCTCACATTGGAATTCATATGAAATTTAAACAAATAATGAAAATTATAAACGAATTTAAACCAATTAATCAAAATATAAAATCCTATAATTAAATGTAAATGCGCACGTATCACTTACCTGCACGTGTGAAAACACGGGGCGTTACAACATCTCCCTCTTAAAGAGAATCCGTCCTCGGATTCATTGCTCACTCGGAAACAATTCGGGATACAACTTCTTCATTTTCTCTTCCGTTCCCCACGTGGCTTTCTCCGTCTTATCACTTCGCCACAATACTTTCACAAAAGGGAATCGTCTGTTTCGAAGTTCTTGAAATTTCCGATCCAGAATCTTAACTGTTTCTGAACGAAAGTGAGATTCGGTTCAAGCTCAACCTCTTCAACCGGTATGATCGCTGATTCATCCGGATAGTACTTCCGAAGTTGTGATACATGGAAAACATTATTTCCATGTATTGTTTAAACATTATTTCCACGTGGTTTTCCGAAGTTTAAGAATAGGTATCATCGAAATAAGTTCAACGCCGAAGACGGATCTCGATTTCGAGGTCCGGAGCTCAAGATATCACGAAAACCGTTCAGGGTCGCCTATTATACAAATAGGTTCCTAAACTTTCAAAAAGTGGCAATTAAGCCCAAACTCAATTTCCAATTGAGTCCAAAACATTCAAATAAGTTACAATCAAGCCCCCGGCACGCACATATAACACGACAGATTTCAATTAACACCAAATTCAAGAAATTCACATTCTCACAATTCCTTTCATATATTCATAGCTCACATTGGAATTCATATGAAATTTAAACAAATAATGCAAATTATAAACGAATTTAAACCAATTAATCAAAATATAAAATCCTATAATTAAATGTAAATACGCACATAACACTTACCTGCACGTGTGAAAACACGGGGCGTTACAACCTCTCCCCCTTAAAGAGAATCCGTCCTCGGATTCATTGCTCACTCGAAAACAATTCGGGATACAACTTCTTCATGTTCTCTTCCGTTCCCCACGTAGCTTTCTCCGTCTTATCACTTCGCCACAATACTTTCACCAAAGGGAATCGTCTGTTTCGAAGTTCTTGAAATTTCCGATCCAGAATCTTAACTGGTTTCTGAACGAAAGTGAGTTTCGGTTCAAGCTCAACCTCTTCAACCGGTATGATCGCTGAATCATCGGGATAGTACTTCCGAAGTTGTGATACATGGAAAACATTATTTCCACGTGGTTTTCCGAAGTTTAAGAATAGGTATCGTCGAAATAAGTTCAACGCCGAAGACGGATCTCGATTTCGAGGTCCGGAGCTCAAGATATCACGAAAACCGTTCAGGGTTGCCTACTAGACAAATAAGTCCCTAAACTTTTAAAAAGTGGCAATTAAGCCCAAACTCAATTTCCAATTGAGTCCAAAACATTCAAATAAGTTACAATCAAGCCCCCGACACGCACATATAACACGACAGATTTCAATTAACACCAAATTCAAGAAATTCACATTCTCACAATTTCGTTCATATATTCATAGCTCACATTGGAATTCATATGAAATTTAAACAAATAATGCAAATTATAAACGAATTTAAACCAATTAATCAAAATATTAAATCCTATAATTAAATGTAAATGCGCACGTAACACTTACCTGCACGTGTGAAAACACGGGGCATTACAACCTCTCCCCCTTAAAGAGAATCCGTCCTCGGATTCATTGCTCACTCGGAAACAATTCGAGATACAACTTCTTCATTTTCTCTTCCGTTTCCCACGTGGCTTTCTCCGTCTTATCACTTCGCCACAATACTTTCACCAAAGGGAATCGTCTGTTTCGAAGTTCTTGAAATTTTCGATACTGAATCTTAACTGGTTTCTGAACGAAAGTGAGTTTCGGTTCAAGCTCAACCTCTTCAACCGGTATGATCGCTGAATCATCGGGATAGTACTTCCGAAGTTGTGATACATGGAAAACATTATTTCCATGTATTGTTTAAACATTATTTCCACGTGGTTTTCCGAAGTTTAAGAATAGGTATCGTCGAAATAAGTTCAACGCCGAAGACGGATCTCGATTTCGAGGTCCGGAGCTCAAGATATCACGAAAACCGTTGAGGGTTGCCTATTATACAAATAGGTCCCTAAACTTTCAAAAAGTGGCAATTAAGCCCAAACTCAATTTCCAATTGAGTCCAAAACATTCAAATAAGTTACAATCAAGCCCCCGGCACGCACATATAACATGATAGATTTCAATTAACACCAAATTCAAGAAATTCACATTCTCACAATTCCGTTCATATATTCATAGCTCACATTGGAATTCATATGAAATTTAAACAAATAATGCAAATTATAAACGAATTTAAACCAATTAATCAAAATATAAAATCCTATAATTAAATGTAAATGCGCACGTAACACTTACCTGCACGTGTGAAAACATGGGGCGTTACAACCTCTCCCCCTTAAAGAGAATCCGTCCTCGGATTCATTGCTCACTCGGAAACAATTCGGGATACAACTTCTTCATTTTCTCTTCCGTTTCCCACGTGGCTTTCTCTGTCTTATCACTTTGCCACAATACTTTCACCAAAGGGAATCGTCTTTTTTGAAGTTCTTTAAATTTCCGATCAAGAATCTTAACTGGTTTCTGAACAAAAGTGAGTTTCGGTTCAAGCTCAAACTCTTCAACCGATATGATCGCTGAATCATCGGGATAGTACTTCCGAAGTTGTGATACATGGAAAACATTATTTCCATGTATTGTTTAAACATTATTTCCACGTGGTTTTCCGAAGTTTAAGAATAGGTATCGTCGAAATAAGTTCAACGCCGAAGACGGATCTCGATTTCGAGGTCCGGAGCTCAAGATATCACGAAAACCGTTGAGGGTTGCCTATTATACAAATAGGTCCCTAAACTTTCAAAAAGTGGCAATTAAGCCCAAACTCAATTTCCAATTGAGTCCAAAACATTCAAATAAGTTACAATCCAGCCCCCGGTACGCACATATAACACGACAGATTTCAATTAACACCAAATTCAGGAAATTCACAATCTCACAATTCTGTTCATATATTCATAGCCCACATTGGAATTCATATGAAATTTAAACAAATAATGAAAATTATAAACGAATTTAAACCAATTAATCAAAATATAAAATCCTATAATTAAATGTAAATGCGCACGTAACACTTACCTGCACGTGTGAAAACACGGGGCGTTACAACATCTCCCCCTTAAAGAGAATCCGTCCTCGGATTCATTGCTCACTCGGAAACAATTCGGGATACAACTTCTTCATTTTCTCTTCCGTTCCCCACGTGGCTTTCTCCGTCTTATCACTTCGCCACAATACTTTCACAAAAGGGAATCGTCTGTTTCGAAGTTCTTGAAATTTCCGATCCAGAATCTTAACTGTTTCTGAACGAAAGTGAGATTCGGTTCAAGCTCAACCTCTTCAACTGGTATGATCGCTGATTCATCCGGATAGTACTTCCGAAGATGTGATACATGGAAAACATTATTTCCATGTATTGTTTAAACATTATTTCCACGTGGTTTTCCGATGTTTAAGAATAGGTATCGTCGAAATAAGTTCAACGCCGAAGACGGATCTCGATTTCGAGGTCCGGAGCTCAAGATATCACGAAAACCGTTCAGGGTTGCCTATTATACAAATAGGTTCCTAAACTTTTAAAAAGTGGCAATTAAGCCCAAACTCAATTTCCAATTGAGTCCAAAACATTCAAATAAGTTACAATCAAGCCCCCGACACGCACATATAACACGACAGATTTCAATTAACACCAAATTCAAGAAATTCACATTCTCACAATTCCGTTCATATATTCATAGCTCACATTGGAATTCATATGAAATTTAAACAAATAATGCAAATTATAAACGAATTTAAACCAATTAATCAAAATATAAAATCCTATAACTAAATGTAAATGCGCACGTAACACTTACCTGCACGTGTGAAAACACGGGGCATTACAACCTCTCCCCCTTAAAGAGAATCCGTCCTCGGATTCATTGCTCACTCGAAAACAATTCGGGATACAACTTCTTCATGTTCTCTTCCGTTCCCCACGTGGCTTTCTCCGTCTTATCACTTCGCCACAATACTTTCACCAAAGGGAATCGTCTGTTTCGAAGTTCTTGAAATTTCCGATCCAGAATCTTAACTGGTTTCTGAACGAAAGTGAGTTTCGGTTCAAGCTCAACCTCTTCAACCGGTATGATCGCTGAATCATCGGGATAGTACTTCCGAAGTTGTGATACATGGAAAACATTATTTCCACGTGGTTTTCCGAAGTTTAAGAATAGGTATCGTCGAAATAAGTTCAACGCCGAAGACGGATCTCGATTTCGAGGTCCGGAGCTCAAGATATCACGAAAACCGTTCAGGGTTGCCTATTAGACAAATAGGTCCCTAAACTTTTAAAAAGTGGCAATTAAGCCCAAACTCAATTTCCAATTGAGTCCAAAACATTCAAATAAGTTACAATCAAGCCCCCGACACGCACATATAACACGACAGATTTCAATTAACACCAAATTCAAGAAATTCACATTCTCACAATTCCGTTCATATATTCATAGCTCACATTGGAATTCATATGAAATTTAAACAAATAATGCAAATTATAAACGAATTTAAACCAATTAATCAAAATATAAAATCCTATAACTAAATGTAAATGCGCACGTAACACTTACCTGCACGTGTGAAAACACGGGGCATTACAACCTCTCCCCCTTAAAGAGAATCCGTCCTCGGATTCATTGCTCACTCGGAAACAATTCGGGATACAACTTCTTCATTTTCTCTTCCGTTTCCCACGTGGCTTTCTCCGTCTTATCACTTCGCCACAATACTTTCACCAAAGGGAATCGTCTGTTTCGAAGTTCTTGAAATTTCCGATCCAGAATCTTAACTGGTTTCTGAACGAAAGTGAGTTTCGGTTCAAGCTCAACCTCTTCAACCGGTATGATCGCTGAATCATCGGGATAGTACTTCCGAAGTTGTGATACATGGAAAACATTATTTCCATGTATTGTTTAAACATTATTTCCACGTGGTTTTCCGAAGTTTAAGAATAGGTAACGTCGAAATAAGTTCAACGCCGAAGACGGATCTCGATTTCGCGGTCCGGAGCTCAAGATATCACGAAAACCGTTCAGGGTTGCCTATTAGACAAATAGGTCCCTAAACTTTTAAAAAGTGGCAATTAAGCCCAAACTCAATTTCCAATTGAGTCCAAAACATTCAAATAAGTTACAATCAAGCCCCCGACACGCACATATAACACGACAGATTTCAATTAACACCAAATTCAAGAAATTCACATTCTCACAATTCCGTTCATATATTCATAGCTCACATTGGAATTCATATGAAATTTAAACAAATAATGCAAATTATAAACGAATTTAAACCAATTAATCAAAATATAAAATCCTATAACTAAATGTAAATGCGCACGTAACACTTACCTGCACGTGTGAAAACACGGGGCATTACAACCTCTCCCCCTTAAAGAGAATCCGTCCTCGGATTCATTGCTCACTCGGAAACAATTCGGGATACAACTTCTTCATTTTCTCTTCCGTTTCCCACGTGGCTTTCTCCGTCTTATCACTTCGCCACAATACTTTCACCAAAGGGAATCGTCTGTTTCGAAGTTCTTGAAATTTCCGATCCAGAATCTTAACTGGTTTCTGAACGAAAGTGAGTTTCGGTTCAAGCTCAACCTCTTCAACCGGTATGATCGCTGAATCATCGGGATAGAACTTCCGAAGTTGTGATACATGGAAAACATTATTTCCACGTGGTTTTCCGAAGTTTAAGAATAGGTATCGTCGAAATAAGTTCAACGCCGAAGACGGATCTCGATTTCGAGGTCCGGAGCTCAAGATATCACGAAAACCGTTCAGGGTTGCCTATTAGACAAATAGGTCCCTAAACTTTTAAAAAGTAGCAATTAAGCCCAAACTCAATTTCCAATTGAGTCCAAAACATTCAAATAAGTTACAATCAAGCCCCCGACACACACATATAACACGACAGATTTCAATTAACACCAAATTCAAGAAATTCACATTCTCACAATTCCGTTCATATATTCATAGCTCACATTGGAATTCATATGAAATTTAAACAAATAATGCAAATTATAAACGAATTTAAACCAATTAATCAAAATATAAAATCCTATAACTAAATGTAAATGCGCACGTAACACTTACCTGCACGTGTGAAAACACGGGGCATTACAACCTCTCCCCCTTAAAGAGAATCCGTCCTCGGATTCATTGCTCACTCGGAAACAATTCGGGATACAACTTCTTCATTTTCTCTTCCGTTTCCCACGTGGCTTTCTCCGTCTTATCACTTCGCCACAATACTTTCACCAAAGGGAATCGTCTGTTTCGAAGTTCTTGAAATTTCCGATCCAGAATCTTAACTGTTTCTGAACGAAAGTGAGATTCGGTTCAAGCTCAACCTCTTCAACTGGTATGATCGCTGATTCATCCGGATAGTACTTCCGAAGATGTGATACATGGAAAACATTATTTCCATGTATTGTTTAAACATTATTTCCACGTGGTTTTCTGAAGTTTAAGAATAGGTATCGTCGAAATAAGTTCAACGCCGAAGACGGATCTCGATTTCGAGGTCCGGAGCTCAAGATATCACGAAAACCGTTCAGGGTTGCCTATTATACAAATTGGTTCCTAAACTTTCAAAAAGTGGCAATTAAGCCCAAACTCAATTTCCAATTGAGTCCAAAACATTCAAATAAGTTATAATCAAACCCCCGGCACGCACATATAACACGACAGATTTCAATTAACACCAAATTCAAGAAATTCACATTCTCACAATTCCTTTCATATATTCATAGCTCACATTCGAATTCATATGAAATTTAAACAAATAATGCAAATTATAAACGAATTTAAACCAATTAATCAAAATATAAAATCCTATAATTAAATGTAAATGCGCACATAACACTTACCTGCACGTGTGAAGACACGGGGCGTTACAACCTCTCCCCCTTAAAGAGAATCCGTCCTCGGATTCATTGCTCACTCGAAAACAATTCGGGATACAACTTCTTCATGTTCTCTTCCGTTCCCCACGTGGCTTTCTCCGTCTTATCACTTCGCCACAATACTTTCACCAAAGGGAATCGTCTGTTTCGAAGTTCTTGAAATTTTCGATCCAGAATCTTAACTGGTTTCTGAACGAAAGTGAGTTTCGGTTCAAGCTCAACCTCTTCAACCGGTATGATCGCTGAATCATCGGGATAGTACTTCCGAAGTTGTGATACATGGAAAACATTATTTCCACGTGGTTTTCCGAAGTTTAAGAATAGGTATCATCGAAATAAGTTCAACGCCGAAGACGGATCTCGATTTCGAGGTCCGGAGCTCAAGATATCACGAAAACCGTTCAGGGTTGCCTATTAGACAAATAGGTCCCTAAACTTTTAAAAAGTGGCAATTAAGCCCAAACTCAATTTCCAATTGAGTCCAAAACATTCAAATAAGTTACAATCAAGCCCCCGACACGCACATATAACACGACAGATTTCAATTAACACCAAATTCAAGAAATTCACATTCTCACAATTCCGTTCATATATTCATAGCTCACATTGGAATTCATATGAAATTTAAACAAATAATGCAAATTATAAACGAATTTAAACCAATTAATCAAAATATAAAATCCTATAACTAAATGTAAATGCGCACGTAACACTTACCTGCACGTGTGAAAACACGGGGCATTACAACCTCTCCCCCTTAAAGAGAATCCGTCCTCGGATTCATTGCTCACTCGAAAACAATTCGGGATACAACTTCTTCATGTTCTCTTCCGTTCCCCACGTGGCTTTCTCCGTCTTATCACTTCGCCACAATACTTTCACCAAAGGGAATCGTCTGTTTCGAAGTTCTTGAAATTTCCGATCCAGAATCTTAACTGGTTTCTGAACGAAAGTGAGTTTCGGTTCAAGCTCAACCTCTTCAACCGGTATGATCGCTGAATCATCGGGATAGTACTTCCGAAGTTGTGATACATGGAAAACATTATTTCCACGTGGTTTTCCGAAGTTTAAGAATAGGTATCGTCGAAATAAGTTCAACGCCGAAGACGGATCTCGATTTCGAGGTCCGGAGCTCAAGATATCACGAAAACCGTTCAGGGTTGCCTATTAGACAAATAGGTCCCTAAACTTTTAAAAAGTGGCAATTAAGCCCAAACTCAATTTCCAATTGAGTCCAAAACATTCAAATAAGTTACAATCAAGCCCCCGACACGCACATATAACACGACAGATTTCAATTAACACCAAATTCAAGAAATTCACATTCTCACAATTCCGTTCATATATTCATAGCTCACATTGGAATTCATATGAAATTTAAACAAATAATGCAAATTATAAACGAATTTAAACCAATTAATCAAAATATAAAATCCTATAACTAAATGTAAATGCGCACGTAACACTTACCTGCACGTGTGAAAACACGGGGCATTACAACCTCTCCCCCTTAAAGAGAATCCGTCCTCGGATTCATTGCTCACTCGGAAACAATTCGGGATACAACTTCTTCATTTTCTCTTCCGTTTCCCACGTGGCTTTCTCCGTCTTATCACTTCGCCACAATACTTTCACCAAAGGGAATCGTCTGTTTCGAAGTTCTTGAAATTTCCGATCCAGAATCTTAACTGGTTTCTGAACGAAAGTGAGTTTCGGTTCAAGCTCAACCTCTTCAACCGGTATGATCGCTGAATCATCGGGATAGTACTTCCGAAGTTGTGATACATGGAAAACATTATTTCCATGTATTGTTTAAACATTATTTCCACGTGGTTTTCCGAAGTTTAAGAATAGGTAACGTCGAAATAAGTTCAACGCCGAAGACGGATCTCGATTTCGAGGTCCGGAGCTCAAGATATCACGAAAACCGTTGAGGGTTGCCTATTATACAAATAGGTCCCTAAACTTTCAAAAAGTGGCAATTAAGCCCAAACTCAATTTCCAATTGAGTCCAAAACATTCAAATAAGTTACAATCCAGCCCCCGGTACGCACATATAACACGACAGATTTCAATTAACACCAAATTCAAGAAATTCACAATCTCACAATTCTGTTCATATATTCATAGCTCACATTGGAATTCATATGAAATTTAAACAAATAATGAAAATTATAAACGAATTTAAACCAATTAATCAAAATATAAAATCCTATAATTAAATGTAAATGCGCACGTAACACTTACCTGCACGTGTGAAAACACGGGGCGTTACAACCTCTCCCCCTTAAAGA
Organism: Lantana camara; assembly: GCA_037501455.1. Taxonomy (NCBI): domain Eukaryota; kingdom Viridiplantae; phylum Streptophyta; class Magnoliopsida; order Lamiales; family Verbenaceae; genus Lantana; species Lantana camara. The sequence goes on along the minus strand of CM074859.1, from coordinate 87,654,892 downwards.
GAATCCGTCCTCGGATTCATTGCTCACTCGGAAACAATTCGGGATACAACTTCTTCATTTTCTCTTCCGTTCCCCACGTGGCTTTCTCCGTCTTATCACTTCGCCACAATACTTTCACAAAAGGGAATCGTCTGTTTCGAAGTGCTTGAAATTTCCGATCCAGAATCTTAACTGGTTTCTGAATGAAAGTGAGATTCGGTTCCAGCTCAACCTCTTCAACCGGTATGATCGCTGATTCATCCGGATAGAACTTCCGAAGTTGTGATACGTGGAAAACATTATTTCCACGTGGTTTTCCGAAGTTTAAGAATAGGTATCGTCGAAATAAGTTCAACGCCGAAGACGGATCTCGATTTCGAGGTCCGGAGCTCAAGATATCACGAAAACCGTTCAGGGTTGCCTATTAGACAAATAGGTCCCTAAACTTTTAAAAAGTGGCAATTAAGCCCAAACTCAATTTCCAATTGAGTCCAAAACATTCAAATAAGTTACAATCAAGCCCCCGACACACACATATAACACGACAGATTTCAATTAACACCAAATTCAAGAAATTCACATTCTCACAATTCCGTTCATATATTCATAGCTCACATTGGAATTCATATGAAATTTAAACAAATAATGCAAATTATAAATGAATTTAAACCAATTAATCAAAATATAAAATCCTATAACTAAATGTAAATGCGCACGTAACACTTACCTGCACGTGTGAAAACACGGGGCATTACAACCTCTCCCCCTTAAAGAGAATCCGTCCTCGGATTCATTGCTCACTCGGAAACAATTCGGGATACAACTTCTTCATTTTCTCTTCCGTTTCCCACGTGGCTTTCTCCGTCTTATCACTTCGCCACAATACTTTCACCAAAGGGAATCGTCTGTTTCGAAGTTCTTGAAATTTCCGATCCAGAATCTTAACTGTTTCTGAACGAAAGTGAGATTCGGTTCAAGCTCAACCTCTTCAACTGGTATGATCGCTGATTCATCCGGATAGTACTTCCGAAGATGTGATACATGGAAAACATTATTTCCATGTATTGTTTAAACATTATTTCCACGTGGTTTTCTGAAGTTTAAGAATAGGTATCGTCGAAATAAGTTCAACGCCGAAGTCGGATCTCGATTTCGAGGTCCGGAGCTCAAGATATCACGAAAACCGTTCAGGGTTGCCTATTATACAAATAGGTTCCTAAACTTTCAAAAAGTGGCAATTAAGCCCAAACTCAATTTCCAATTGAGTCCAAAACATTCAAATAAGTTATAATCAAACCCCCGGCACGCACATATAACACGACAGATTTCAATTAACACCAAATTCAAGAAATTCACATTCTCACAATTCCTTTCATATATTCATAGCTCACATTCGAATTCATATGAAATTTAAACAAATAATGCAAATTATAAACGAATTTAAACCAATTAATCAAAATATAAAATCCTATAATTAAATGTAAATGCGCACATAACACTTACCTGCACGTGTGAAGACACGGGGCGTTACAACCTCTCCCCCTTAAAGAGAATCCGTCCTCGGATTCATTGCTCACTCGAAAACAATTCGGGATACAACTTCTTCATGTTCTCTTCCGTTCCCCACGTGGCTTTCTCCGTCTTATCACTTCGCCACAATACTTTCACCAAAGGGAATCGTCTGTTTCGAAGTTCTTGAAATTTCCGATCCAGAATCTTAACTGGTTTCTGAACGAAAGTGAGTTTCGGTTCAAGCTCAACCTCTTCAACCGGTATGATCGCTGAATCATCGGGATAGTACTTCCGAAGTTGTGATACATGGAAAACATTATTTCCACGTGGTTTTCCGAAGTTTAAGAATAGGTATCGTCGAAATAAGTTCAACGCCGAAGACGGATCTCGATTTCGAGGTCCGGAGCTCAAGATATCACGAAAACCGTTCAGGGTTGCCTATTAGACAAATAGGTCCCTAAACTTTTAAAAAGTGGCAATTAAGCCCAAACTCAATTTCCAATTGAGTCCAAAACATTCAAATAAGTTACAATCAAGCCCCCGACACGCACATATAACACGACAGATTTCAATTAACACCAAATTCAAGAAATTCACATTCTCACAATTCCGTTCATATATTCATAGCTCACATTGGAATTCATATGAAATTTAAACAAATAATGCAAATTATAAACGAATTTAAACCAATTAATCAAAATATAAAATCCTATAACTAAATGTAAATGCGCACGTAACACTTACCTGCACGTGTGAAAACACGGGTCATTACAACCTCTCCCCCTTAAAGAGAATCCGTCCTCGGATTCATTGCTCACTCGAAAACAATTCGGGATACAACTTCTTCATGTTCTCTTCCGTTCCCCACGTGGCTTTCTCCGTCTTATCACTTCGCCACAATACTTTCACCAAAGGGAATCGTCTGTTTCGAAGTTCTTGAAATTTTCGATCCAGAATCTTAACTGGTTTCTGAACGAAAGTGAGTTTCGGTTCAAGCTCAACCTCTTCAACCGGTATGATCGCTGAATCATCGGGATAGTACTTCCGAAGTTGTGATACATGGAAAACATTATTTCCACGTGGTTTTCCGAAGTTTAAGAATAGGTATCGTCGAAATAAGTTCAACGCCGAAGACGGATCTCGATTTCGAGGTCCGGAGCTCAAGATATCACGAAAACCGTTCAGGGTTGCCTATTAGACAAATAGGTCCCTAAACTTTTAAAAAGTGGCAATTAAGCCCAAACTCAATTTCCAATTGAGTCCAAAACATTCAAATAAGTTACAATCAAGCCCCCGACACGCACATATAACACGACAGATTTCAATTAACACCAAATTCAAGAAATTCACATTCTCACAATTCCGTTCATATATTCATAGCTCACATTGGAATTCATATGAAATTTAAACAAATAATGCAAATTATAAACGAATTTAAACCAATTAATCAAAATATAAAATCCTATAACTAAATGTAAATGCGCACGTAACACTTACCTGCACGTGTGAAAACACGGGGCATTACAACCTCTCCCCCTTAAAGAGAATCCGTCCTCGGATTCATTGCTCACTCGGAAACAATTCGGGATACAACTTCTTCATTTTCTCTTCCGTTTCCCACGTGGCTTTCTCCGTCTTATCACTTCGCCACAATACTTTCACCAAAGGGAATCGTCTGTTTCGAAGTTCTTGAAATTTCCGATCCAGAATCTTAACTGGTTTCTGAACGAAAGTGAGTTTCGGTTCAAGCTCAACCTCTTCAACCGGTATGATCGCTGAATCATCGGGATAGTACTTCCGAAGTTGTGATACATGGAAAACATTATTTCCATGTATTGTTTAAACATTATTTCCACGTGGTTTTCCGAAGTTTAAGAATAGGTAACGTCGAAATAAGTTCAACGCCGAAGACGGATCTCGATTTCGAGGTCCGGAGCTCAAGATATCACGAAAACCGTTGAGGGTTGCCTATTATACAAATAGGTCCCTAAACTTTCAAAAAGTGGCAATTAAGCCCAAACTCAATTTCCAATTGAGTCCAAAACATTCAAATAAGTTACAATCCAGCCCCCGGTACGCACATATAACACGACAGATTTCAATTAACACCAAATTCAAGAAATTCACAATCTCACAATTCTGTTCATATATTCATAGCTCACATTGGAATTCATATGAAATTTAAACAAATAATGAAAATTATAAACGAATTTAAACCAATTAATCAAAATATAAAATCCTATAATTAAATGTAAATGCGCACGTAACACTTACCTGCACGTGTGAAAACACGGGGCGTTACAACCTCTCCCCCTTAAAGAGAATCCGTCCTCGGATTCATTGCTCACTCGGAAACAATTCGGGATACAACTTCTTCATTTTCTCTTCCGTTCCCCACGTGGCTTTCTCCGTCTTATCACTTCGCCACAATACTTTCACAAAAGGGAATCGTCTGTTTCGAAGTGCTTGAAATTTCCGATCCAGAATCTTAACTGGTTTCTGAATGAAAGTGAGATTCGGTTCCAGCTCAACCTCTTCAACCGGTATGATCGCTGATTCATCCGGATAGAACTTCCGAAGTTGTGATACGTGGAAAACATTATTTCCATGTATTGTTTAAACATTATTTCCACGTGGTTTTCCGAAGTTTAAGAATAGGTAACGTCGAAATAAGTTCAACGTCGAAGACGGATCTCGATTTCGAGGTCCGGAGCTCAAGATATCACGAAAACCGTTCAGGGTTGCCTATTATACAAATAGGTCCCTAAACTTTCAAAAAGTGGCAATTAAGCCCAAACTCAATTTCCAATTGAGTCCAAAACATTCAAATAAGTTACAATCCAGCCCCCGGTACGCACATATAACACGAAAGATTTCAATTAACACCAAATTCAAGAAATTCACAATCTCACAATTCTGTTCATATATTCATAGCTCACATTGGAATTCATATGAAATTTAAACAAATAATGAAAAGTATAAACGAATTTAAACCAATTAATCAAAATATAAAATGCTATAATTAAATGTAAATGCACACGTAACACTTACCTGCACGTGTGAAAACACGGGGCGTTACAACCTCTCCCCCTTAAAGAGAATCCGTCCTCGGATTTATTGCTCACTCGGAAATAATTCGGGATACAACTTCTTCATTTTCTCTTCCGTTCCCCACCTGGCTTTCTCCGTCTTATCACTTCGCCACAATACTTTCACAAAAGGGAATCGTCTGTTTCGAAGTTCTTGAAATTTCCGATCCAGAATCTTAACTGGTTTCCGAATGAAAGTGAGATTCGGCTCAAGCTCAACCTCTTCAACCGGTATGATCGCTGATTCATCCGGATAGTACTTCCGAAGTTGTGATACATGGAAAACATTATTTCCATGTATTGTTTAAACATTATTTCCACGTGGTTTTCCGAAGTTTAAGAATAGGTATCGTCGAAATAAGTTCAACGCCGAAGACGGATCTCGATTTCGAGGTCCGGAGCTCAAGATATCACGAAAACCGTTCAGGGTTGCCTATTAGACAAATAGGTCCCTAAACTTTCAAAAAGTGGCAATTAAGCCCAAACTCAATTTCCAATTGAGTCCAAAACATTCAAATAAGTTACAATCAAGCCCCCGACACGCACATATAACACGACAGATTTCAATTAACACCAAATTCAAGAAATTCACATTCTCACAATTCCGTTCATATATTTATAGCTCACATTGGAATTCATATGAAATTTAAACAAATAATGCAAATTATAAACGAATTTAAACCAATTAATCAAAATATAAAATACTATAATTAAATGTAAATGCGCACGTAACACTTACCTGCACGTGTGAAAACACGGGGCATTACAACCTCTCCCCCTTAAAGAGAATCCGTCCTCGGATTCATTGCTCACTCGGAAACAATTCGGGACACAACTTCTTCATTTTCTCTTCCGTTTCCCACGTGGCTTTCTCCGTCTTATCACTTCGCCACAATACTTTCACCAAAGGGAATCGTCTGTTTCGAAGTTCTTGAAATTTCCAATCCAGAATCTTAACTGGTTTCTGAACGAAAGTGAGTTTCGGTTCAAGCTCAACCTCTTCAACCGGTATGATCGCTGAATCATCGGGATAGTACTTCCGAAGTTGTGATACATGGAAAACATTATTTCCATGTATTGTTTAAACATTATTTCCACGTGGTTTTCCGAAGTTTAAGAATAGGTATCGTCGAAATAAGTTCAACGCCGAAGACGGATCTCGATTTCGAGGTCCGGAGCTCAAGATATCATGAAAACCGTTGAGGGTTGCCTATTATACAAATAGGTACCTAAACTTTCAAAAAGTGGCAATTAAGCCCAAACTCAATTTCCATTTGAGTCCAAAACATTCAAATAAGTTACAATCCAGCCCCCGGTACGCACATATAACACGATAGATTTCAATTAACACCAAATTCAAGAAATTCACAATCTCACAATTCTGTTCATATATTCATAGCTCACATTGGAATTCATATGAAATTTAAACAAATAATGAAAATTATAAACGAATTTAAACCAATTAATCAAAATATAAAATCCTATAATTAAATGTAAATGCGCACGTAACACTTACCTGCACGTGTGAAAACACGGGGCGTTACAACCTCCCCCCCTTAAAGAGAATCCGTCCTCGGATTCATTGCTCACTCGGAAACAATTCGGGATACAACTTCTTCATTTTCTCTTCCATTCCCCACGTGGCTTTCTCCGTCTTATCACTTCGCCACAATACTTTCACAAAAGGGAATCGTCTGTTTCGAAGTTCTTGAAATTTCCGATCCAGAATCTTAACTGGTTTCTGAATGAAAGTGAGATTCGGTTCAAGCTCAACCTCTTCAACCGGTATGATCGCTGATTCATCCGGATAGAACCTCCGAAGTTGTGATACATGGAAAACATTATTTCCATGTATTGTTTAAACATTATTTCCACGTGGTTTTCCGAAGTTTAAGAATAGGTATCGTCGAAATAAGTTCAACGCCGAAGACGGATCTCGATTTCGAGGTCCGGAGCTCAAGATATCACGAAAACCGTTCAGGGTTGCCTATTAGACAAATAGGTCCCTAAACTTTCAAAAAGTGGCAATTATGCCCAAACTCAATTTCCAATTGAGTCCAAAACAATCAAATAAGTTACAATCAAGCCCCCAACACGCACATATAACACGACATATTTCAATTAACACCAAATTCAAGAAATTCACATTCTCACAATTCCGTTCATATATTCATAGCTCACATTGGAATTCATATGAAATTTAAACAAATAATGCAAATTATAAACGAATTTAAACCAATTAATCAAAATATAAAATCCTATAATTAAATGTAAATGCGCACGTAACACTTACCTGCACGTGTGAAAACACGGGGCATTACAACCTCTCCCCCTTAAAGAGAATCCGTCCTCGGATTCATTGCTCACTCGGAAACAATTCGGGATACAACTTCTTCATTTTCTCTTCCGTTTCCCACGTAGCTTTCTCCGTCTTATCACTTCGCCACAATACTTTCACCAAAGGGAATCGTCTGTTTCGAAGTTCTTGAAATTTCCGATCCAGAATCTTAACTGGTTTCTGAACGAAAGTGAGTTTCGGTTCAAGCTCAACCTCTTCAACCGGTATGATCGCTGAATCATCGGGATAGTACTTCCGAAGTTGTGATACATGGAAAACATTATTTCCATGTATTGTTTAAACATTATTTCCACGTGGTTTTCCGAAGTTTAAGAATAGGTATCGTCGAAATAAGTTCAACGCCAAAGACGGATCTCGATTTCGAGGTCCGGAGCTCAAGATATCACGAAAACCGTTGAGGGTTGCCTATTATACAAATAGGTCCCTAAACTTTCAAAAAGTGGCAATTAAGCCCAAACTCAATTTCCATTTGAGTCCAAAACATTCAAATAAGTTACAATCCAGCCCCCGGTACGCACATATAACACGACAGATTTCAATTAACACTAAATTCAAGAAATTCACAATCTCACAATTTTGTTCATATATTCATAGCTCACATTGGAATTCATATGAAATTTAAACAAATAATGAAAATTATAAACGAATTTAAAACAATTAATCAAAATATAAAATCCTATAATTAAATGTAAATGCGCAGGTAACACTTACCTGCACGTGTGAAAACACGGGGCGTTACAACCTCTCCCCCTTAAAGAGAATCCGTCCTCGGATTCATTGCTCACTCGGAAATAATTCGGGATACAACTTCTTCATTTTCTCTTCCGTTCCCCACGTGGCTTTCTTCGTCTTATCACTTCGCCACAATACTTTCACAAAAGGGAATCGTCTGTTTCGAAGTTCTTGAAATTTCCGATCAAGAATCTTAACTGGTTTCTGAACGAAAGTGAGATTCGGTTCAAGCTCAACCTCTTCAACCGGTATGATCGCTGATTCATCCGGATAGTACTTCCGAAGTTGTGATACATGGAAAACATTATTTCCACGTATTGTTTAAACATTATTTCCACGTGGTTTTCCGAAGTTTAAGAATAGGTATCGTCGAAATAAGTTCAAGGCCGAAGACGGATCTCGATTTCGAGGTCCGGAGCTCAAGATATCACGAAAACCGTTCAGGGTTGCCTATTATACAAATAGGTTCCTAAACTTTCAAAAAGTGGCAATTAAGCCCAAACTCAATTTCCAATTGAGTCCAAAACATTCAAATAAGTTACAATCAAGCCCTCGGCACGCACATATAACACGACAGATTTCAATTAACACCAAATTCAAGAAATTCACATTCTCACAATTCCTTTCATATATTCATAGCTCACATTGGAATTCATATGAAATTTAAACAAATAATGCAAATTATAAACGAATTTAAACCAATTAATCAAAATATAAAATCCTATAATTAAATGTAAATGCGCACATAACACTTACTTGCACGTGTGAAAACACGGGGCGTTACAACCTCTCCCCCTTAAAGAGAATCCTTCCTCGGATTCATTGCTCACTCGAAAACAATTCGGGATACAACTTCTTCATGTTCTCTTTCGTTCCCCACGTGGCTTTCTCTATCTTATCACTTCGCCACAATACTTTCACCAAAGGGAATCGTCTGTTTCGAAGTTCTTGAAATTTTCGATCCAGAATCTTAACTGGTTTCTGAACGAAAGTGAGTTTCGGTTCAAGTTCAACCTCTTCAACCGGTATGATCGCTGAATCATCGGGATAGTACTTCCGAAGTTGTGATACATGGAAAACATTATTTCCACGTGGTTTTCCGAAGTTTAAGAATAGGTATCGACGAAATAAGTTCAACGCCGAAGACGGATCTCGATTTCGAGGTCCGGAGCTCAAGATATCACGAAAACCGTTCAGGGTTGCCTATTAGACAAATAGGTCCCTAAACTTTCAAAAAGTGGCAATTAAGCCCAAACTCAATTTCCAATTGAGTCCAAAACATTCAAATAAGTTACAATCAAGCCCCCGACACGCACATATAACACGACAGATTTCGATTAACACCAAATTCAAGAAATTCACATTCTCACAATTCCATTCATATATTCATAGCTCACATTGGAATTCATATGAAATTTAAACAAATAAAGCAAATTATAAACTAATTTAAACCAATTAATCAAAATATAAAATCCTATAATTAAATATAAATGCGCACGTAACACTTACCTGCACGTGTGAAAACACGAGGCATTACAACCTCTCCCCCTTAAAGAGAATCCGTCCTCGGATTCATTGCTCACTCGGAAACAATTCGGGATACAACTTCTTCATTTTCTCTTCCGTTTCCCACGTGGCTTTCTCCGTCTTATCACTTCGCCACAATACTTTCACCAAAGGGAATCGTCTGTTTGGAAGTTCTTGAAATTTCCGATCCAGAATCTTAACTGGTTTCTGAACGAAAGTGAGTTTCGGTTCAAGCTCAACCTCTTCAACCGGTATGATCGCTGATTCATCCGGATAGTACTTCCGAAGTTGTGATACATGAAAAACATTATTTCCATGTATTATTTAAACATTATTTCCACGTGGTTTTCTGAAGTTTAAGAATAGGTATCGTCGAAATAAGTTCAACGCCGAAGACGGATCTCGATTTCGAGGTCCGGAGCTCAAGATATCACGAAAACTGCTCAGGGTTGCCTATTATACAAATAGGTTCCTAAACTTTCAAAAAGTGGCAATTAAGCCCAAACTCAATTTCCAATTGAGTCCAAAACATTCAAATAAGTTACAATCAAGCCCCCGGCACGCACATATAACACGACAGATTTCAATTAACACCAAATTCAAGAAGTTCACATTCTCACAATTCCGTTCATATATTCATAGCTCACATTGGAATTCATATGAAATTTAAACAAATAATGCAAATTATAAACGAATTTAAACCAATTAATCAAAATATAAAATCCTATAATTAAATGTAAATGCGCACATAACACTTACCTGCACGTGTGAAAACAAGGGGCGTTACAACCTCTGCCCCTTAAAGAAAATCCGTCCTCGGAATCATTGCTCACTCGAAAACAATTCGGGATACAACTTCTTCATGTTCTCTTCCGTTCCCCACATGGCTTTCTCCGTCTTATCACTTCGCCACAATACTTTCCCCAAAGGGAATCGTCTGTTTCGAAGTTCTTGAAAATTCCGATCCAGAATCTTAACTGGTTTCTGAACGAAAGTGAGTTTCGGTTCAAGCTCAACCTCTTCAACCGGTATGATCGCTGAATCATCGGGATAGTACTTCCGAAGTTGTGATACATGGAAAACATTATTTCCACGTGGTTTTCCGAAGTTTAAGAATAGGTATCGTCGAAATAAGTTCAACGCCGAAGACGGATCTCGATTTCGAGGTCCGGAGCTCAAGATATCACGAAAACTGTTCAGGGTTGCCTATTATACAAATAGGTTCCTAAACTTTCAAAAAGTGGCAGTTAAGCCCAAACTCAATTTCCAATTGAGTCCAAAACATTCAAATAAGTTACAATCAAGCCCCCGACACACACGTATAACACGACAGATTTCAATTAACACCAAATTCAAGAAATTCACATCCTCACAATTCCGTTCATATATTCATAGCTCACATTGGAATTCATATGAAATTTAAACAAATAATGCAAATTATAAACGAATTTAAACCAATTAATCAAAATATAAAATCCTATAATTAAATGTAAATGCGCACATAACACTTACCTGCACGTGTGAAAACAAGGGGCGTTACAACCTCTGCCCCTTAAAGAGAATCCGTCCTCGGATTCATTGCTCACTCGAAAACAATTCGGGATACAACTTCTTCATGTTCTCTTCCGTTACCCACGTGGCTTTCCCCGTCTTATCACTTCGCCACAATACTTTCCCCAAAGGGAATCGTCTGTTTCGAAGTTCTTGAAATTTCCGATCCAGAATCTTAACTGGTTTCTGAACGAAAGTGAGTTTCGGTTCAAGCTCAACCTCTTCAACCGGTATGATCGCTGAATCATCGGGATTGTACTTCCGAAGTTGTGATACATGGAAAACATTATTTCCACGTGGTTTTCCGAAGTTTAAGAATAGGGATCGTCGAAATAAGTTCAACGCCGAAGACGGATCTCGATTTCGATGTCTGGAGCTCAAGATATCAAGAAAACAGTTCAGGGTTGCCTATTAGACAAATAGGTCCCTAAACTTTCAAAAAGTGGCAATTAAGCCCAAACTGAATTTCCAATTTAGTCCAAAACATTCGAATAAGTTACAATCAAGCCCCCGGAAAGCACATATAACACTACAGATTTCAATTAACACCAAATTCAAGAAATTCACATTCTCACAATTCCGTTCATATATTCATAGCTCACATTGGAATTCATATGAAATTTAAACAAATAATGCAAATTATAAACGAATTTAAACCAGTTAATCAAAACATAAAATCCTATCATTAAATGTAAATGCGCACGTAACACTTACCTGCACGTGTGAAAACACAGGGCATTACAACCTCTCCCCCTTAAAGAGAATCCGTCCTCGGATTCATTGCTCACTCGGAAACAATTCGGGATACAACTTCTTCATTTTCTCTTCCGTTTCCCACGTGGCTTTCTCCGTCTTATCACTTCGCCACAATACTTTCACCAAAGGGAATCGTCTGTTTCGAAGTTCTTGAAATTTCCGATCCAGAATCTTAACTGGTTTCTGAACGAAAGTGAGTTTCCGTTCAAGCTCAAACTTTTCAACCGGTATGATCGTTGAATCATCGGGATAGTACTTCCGAAGTTGTGATACATGGAAAACATTATTTCCATGTATTGTTTAAACATTATTTCCACGTGGTTTTCCGAAGTTTAAGAATAGGTATCGTCGAAATAAGTTCAACGCCGAAGACGGATCTCGATTTCGAGGTCAGGAGCTCAAGATATCACGAAAACCGTTGAGGGTTGACTATTACACAAATAGGTCCCTAAGCTTTCAAAACGTGGCAATTAAGCCCAAACTCAATTTCCAATTGAGTCCAAAACATTAAAATTAGTTACAATCAAGCCCTCGGCACGCACATATAACACGACAGATTTCAATTAACACCAAATTCAAGAAATTCACATTCTCACAATTCCGTTCATATATTCGTAGCTCACATTGGAATTCATATGAAATTTAAACAAATAATGCAAATTATAAACAAATTTAAACCAATTAATCAAAATATAAAATCCTATAATTAAATGTAAATGCGCACGTAACACTTACTTGCACGTGTGAAAACACGGGGCGTTACAACCTCTCCGCCTTAAAGAGAATCTGTCCTCGGATTCATTACTCACTCGGAAATAATTCGGGATACAACTTCTTCATTTTCTCTTCCGTTTTCCACGTGGCTTTCTCCGTCTTATCACTTCGCCACAATACTTTCACCAAAGGGAATCGTCTGTTTTGAAGTTCTTGAAATTTCCGATCCAGAATCTTACCTGGTTTCTGAACGAAAGTGAGTTTCGGTTCAAGCTCAACCTTTTCAACCGGTATGATCGTTGAATCATCGGGATAGTACTTCCGAATTTGTGATACATGGAAAACATTATTTCCATGTATTGTCTAAACATTATTTCCACGTGGTTTTCCGAAGTTTAAGAATAGGTATCGTCGAAATAAGTTCAACGCCGAAGACGGATCTCGATTTCGAGGTCCGGAGCTCAAGATATCACGAAAACCGTTGAGGGTTGCCTATTATACAAATAGGTCCCTAAACTTTCAAAACGTGGCAATTAAGCCCAAACTCAATTTCCAATTGAGTCCAAAACATTCAAATAAGTTACAATCAAGCCCCCGGCACGCACATATAACACGACAGATTTCAATTAACAGCAAATTCAAGAAATTCACATTCTCACAATTCTGTTCATATATTCATAGCTCACATTGGAATTCATATGAAATTTAAACAAATAATGCAATTTATAAACGAATTTAAACCAATTAATCAAAATATAAAATCCTCTAATTAAATGTAAATGCGCACGTAACACTTACCTGCACATGTGAAAACAAGGGGCGTTACAACCTCTCCCCCTTAAAGAGAATCCGTCCTCGAATTCATTACTCACTCGGAAACAATTCGGGATACAACTTCTTCATTTTCTCTTCCGTTTCCCACGTGGCTTTCTCCGTCTTATCACTTCGCCACAATACTTTCACCAAAGGGAATCGTCTGTTTGGAAGTTCTTGAAATTTCCGATCCAGAGTCTTAACAGGTTTCTGAACGAAAGTGAGTTTCGGTTCAAGCTCAACCTTTTCAACCGGTATGATCGCTGAATCATCGGGATAGTACTTCTGAAGTTGTGATACATGGAAAACATTATTTCCATGTATTGTCTAAACATTATTTCCACGTGGTTTTCCGAAGTTTAAGAATAGGTATCGTCGAAATAAGTTCAACGCCGAAGACGGATCTCGATTTCGAGGTCCGGAGCTCAAGATATCACGAAAACCGTTGAGGGTTGCCTATTATACAAATAGGTCCCTAAACTTTCAAAACGTGGCAATTAAGCCCAAACTCAATTTCCAATTGAGTCCAAAACATAGAAATAATTTACAATCAAGCCCCCGACACGCACATATAACACGACAGATTTCAATTAACACCAAAGTCAAGAAATTCACATTCTCACAATTCCGTTCATATATTCATAGCTCACATTGGAATTCATATGAAATTAAACAAATAATGCCAATTATAAACGAATTTAAACCAATTAATCAAAATATAAAATCCTATAATTAAATGTAAATGTGCACGTAACACTTACCTGCACATGTGAAAACACGGGGCGTTACAACCTCTCCCCCTTAAAGAGAATCCATCCTCGGATTCATTACTCACTCGGAAACAATTCGGGATACAACTTCTTCATTTTCTCTTCCGTTTCCCACGTGGCTTTCTCCGTCTTATCTCTTCGCCACAATACTTTCACCAAAGGGAATCGTCTGTTTCGAAGTTCTTGAAATTTTCGATCCGGAATCTTAACTGGTTTCTGAACGAAAGTGAATTTCGGTTCAAGCTCAACCTTTTCAACCGGTATGATCGCTGAATCATCGGGATAGTACTTCCGAAGTTGTGATACATGGAAAACATTATTTCCATGTATTGTTTAAACATTATTTCCACGTGGTTTTTCGAAGTTTAAGAATAGGTATCGTCGAAATAAGTTCAACGCCGAAGACGGATCTCGATTTCGAGGTCCGGAGCTCAAGATATCACGAAAACCGTTGAGGGTTGCCTATTATACAAATAGGTCCCTAAACTTTCAAAACGTGGCAATTAAGCCCAAACTCAATTTCCAATTGAGTCCAAAACATTCAAATAAGTTACAATCAAGCCCCCGGCACGCACATATAACACGACAGATTTCAATTGACACCAAATTCAAGAAATTCACATTCTCACAATTCCGTTCGTATATTCATAGCTCACATTGGACTTCATATGAAATTTAAACAAATAATGCAAATTATAAACGAATTTAAACCAATTAATCAAAATATAAAATCCTATAATTAAATGTAAATGCGCACGTAACACTTACCTGCACGTGTGAAAACACGGGGCGTTACAACCTCTCCCCCTTAAAGAGAATCCGTCCTCGGATTCATTGCTCACTCGGAAACAATTTGGGATACAACTTCTTCATTTTCTCTTCCGTTTCCCACGTGGCTTTCTCCGTCTTATCACTTCGCTACAATTCTTTCACCAAAGGGAATCGTCTGTTTCGAAGTTCTTGAAATTTCCGATCCAGAATCTTAACTGGTTTCTGAACGAAAGTGAGTTTCGGTTCAAGCTCAACCTTTTCAACCGGTATGATCGCTGAATCATCGGGATAGTACTTCCGAAGTTGTGATACATGGAAAACATTATTTCCATGTATTGTTTAAACATTATTTCCATGTGGTTTTCCGAAGTTTAAGAATAGGTATCGTCGAAATAAGTTCAACGCCGAAGACGTATCTCGATTTCGAGGTCCGGAGCTCAAGATATCACGAAAACCGTTGAGGGTTGCCTATTATACAAATAGGTCCCTAAACATTCAAAACGTGGCAATTAAGCCCAAACTCAATTTCCAATTGAGTCCAAAACATTCAAATAAGTTACAATCAAGCCCCCGGCACGCACATATAACACGACAGATTTCAATTGACACCAAATTCAAGAAATTCACATTCTCACAATTCCGTTCGTATATTCATAGCTCACATTGGACTTCATATGAAATTTAAACAAATAATGCAAATTATAAACGAATTCAAACCAATTAATCAAAATATAAAATCCTATAATTAAATGTAAATGCGCACGTAACACTTACCTGCACATGTGAAAACACGGGGCGTTACAACCTCTCCCCCTTAAAGAGAATCCGTCCTCGGATTCATTACTCACTCGGAAACAATTCGGGATACAACTTCTTCATTTTCTCTTCCGTTTCCCACGTGGCTTTCTCCGTCTTATCACTTCGCCACAATACTTTCACCAAAGGGAATCGTCTGTTTCAAAGTTCTTGAAATTTTCGATCCGGAATCTTAACTGGTTTCTGAACGAAAGTGAATTTCGGTTCAAGCTCAACCTTTTCAACCGGTATGATCGCTGAATCATCGGGATAGTACTTCCGAAGTTGTGATACATGGAAAACATTATTTCCATGTATTGTTCAAACGTTATTTCCACGTGGTTTTTCGAAGTTTAAGAATAGGTATCGTCGAAATAAGTTCAACGCCGAAGACGGATCTCGATTTCGAGGTCCGGAGCTCAAGATATCACGAAAACCGTTGAGGGTTGCCTATTATACAAATAGGTCCCTAAACTTTCAAAACGTGGCAATTAAGCCCAAACTCAATTTCCAATTGAGTCCAAAACATTCAAATAAGTTACAATCAAGCCCCCGGCACGCACATATAACACGACAGATTTCAATTGACACCAAATTCAAGAAATTCACATTCTCACAATTCCGTTCGTATATTCATAGCTCACATTGGACTTCATATGAAATTTAAACAAATAATGCAAATTATAAACGAATTTAAACCAATTAATCAAAATATAAAATCCTATAATTAAATGTAAATGCGCACGTAACACTTACCTGCACGTGTGAAAACACGGGGCGTTACAACCTCTCCCCCTTAAAGAGAATCCGTCCTCGGATTCATTGCTCACTCGGAAACAATTCGGGATACAACTTCTTCATTTTCTCTTCCGTTTCCCACGTGGCTTTCTCCGTCTTATCACTTCGCCATAATACTTTCACCAAAGGGAATCGTCTGTTTTGAAGTTCTTGAAATTTCCGATCCAGAATCTTAACTGGTTTCTGAACGAAAGTGAGTTTCGGTTCAAGCTCAACCTTTTCAACCGGTATGATCGCTGAATCATCGGGATAGTACTTCCGAAGTTGTGATACATGGAAAACATTATTTCCATGTTTTGTTTAAACATTATTTCCACGTGGTTTTCCGAAGTTTAAGAATAGGTATCGCCGAAATAAGTTCAACGCCGAAGACGGATCTCGATTTCGAGGTCCGGAGCTCAAGATATCACGAAAACCGTTGAGGGTTGCCTATTATACCAATAGGTCCCTAAACTTTCAAAACGTGGCAATTAAGCCCAAACTCAATTTCCAATTGAGTCCAAAACATACAAATAATTTACAATCAAGCCCCCGGCACGCACATATAACACGACAGATTTCAATTAACACCAAATTCAAGAAATTCACATTCCCACAATTCCGTTCATATATTTATAGCTCACATTGGAATTCATATGAAATTTAAACAAATAATGCAAATTATAAACGAATTTAAACCAATTAATCAAAATATAAAATCCTATAATTAAATGTAAATGCGCACGTAACACTTACCTGCACATGTGAAAACACGGGGCGTTACAACCTCTCCCCCTTAAAGAGAATCCGTCCTCAGATTCATTACTCACTCGGAAACAATTCGGGATACAACTTCTTCATTTTCTCTTCCGTTTCCCACGTGGCTTTCTCCGTCTTATCACTTCGCCACAATACTTTCACCAAAGGGAATCGTCTGTTTCGAAGTTCTTGAAATTTTCGATCCGGAATCTTAACTGGTTTCTGAACGAAAGTGAATTTCGGTTCAAGCTCAACCTTTTCAACCGGTATGATCGCTGAATCATCGGGATAGTACTTCCGAAGTTGTGATACATGGAAAACATTTTTTCCATGTATTGTTTAGACATTATTTCCACGTGGTTTTCCGAAGTTTAAGAATAGGTATCGTCGAAATAAGTTCAACGCCGAAGACGAATCTCGATTTCGAGGTCCGGAGCTCAAGATATCACGAAAACCGTTGAGGGTTGCCTATTATACAAATAGGTCCCTAAACTTTCAAAACGTGGCAATTAAGCCCAAACTCAATTTCCAATTGAGTCCAAAACATACAAATAATTTACAATCAAGCCCCCGGCACGCACATATAACACGACAGATTTCAATTAACACCAAATTCAAGAAATTCACATTCCCACAATTCCGTTCATATATTCATAGCTCACATTGGAATTCATATGAAATTTAAACAAATAATGCAAATTATAAACGAATTTAAACCAATTAATCAAAATATAAAATCCTATAATTAAATGTAAATGCGCACGTAACACTTACCTGCACATGTGAAAACACGGCGTGTTACAACCTCCCCCCCTTAAAGAGAATCCGTCCTCGGATTCATTACTCACTCGGAAACAATTCGGGATACAACTTCTTCATTTTCTCTTCCGTTTCCCACGTGGCTTTCTCCGTCTTATCACTTCACCACAATACTTTCACCAAAGGGAATCGTCTGTTTCGAAGTTCTTGAAATTTTCGATCCGGAATCTTAACTGGTTTCTGAACGAAAGTGAATTTCGGTTCAAGCTCAACCTTTTCAACCGGTATGATCGCTGAATCATCGGGATAGTACTTCCGAAGTTGTGATACACGGAAAACATTATTTCCATATATTGTTTAGACATTATTTCCACGTGGTTTTCCGAAGTTTAAGAATAGGTATCGTCGAAATAAGTTCAACGCCGAAGACGGATCTCGATTTCGAGGTCCGGAGCTCAAGATATCACGAAAACCGTTGAGGGTTGCCTATTATACAAATAGTTCCCTAAACTTTCAAAACGTGGCAATTAAGCCCAAACTCAATTTCCAATTGAGTCCAAAACATTCAAATAAGTTACAATCAAGCCCCCGGCACGCACATATAACACGACAGATTTCAATTGACACCAAATTCAAGAAATTCACTTTCTCACAATTTCGTTCGTATATTCATAGCTCACATTGGACTTCATATGAAATTTAAACAAATAATGCACATTATAAACGAATTTAAACCAATTAATCAAAATATAAAATCCTATAATTAAATGTAAATGCGCACGTAACACTTACCTGCACGTGTGAAAACACGGGGCGTTACAACCTCTCCCCCTTAAAGAGAATCCGTCCTCGGATTCATTGCTCACTCGGAAACAATTCGGGATACAACTTCTTCATTTTCTCTTCCGTTTCCCACGTGGCTTTCTCCGTCTTATCACTTCGCCACAATACTTTCACCAAAGGGAATCGTCTGTTTCGAAGTTTTTGAAATTTCCGATCCAGAATCTTAACTGGTTTCTGAACGAAAGTGAGTTTCGGTTCAAGCTCAACCTTTTCAACCTGTACGATCGCTGAATCATCGGGATAGTACTTCCGAAGTTGTGATACATGGAAAACATTATTTCCATGTATTGTTTAAACATTATTTCCACGTGGTTTTCCGAAGTTTAAGAATAGGTATCGTCGAAATAAGTTCAACGCCGAAGACGGATCTCAATTTCGAGGTCCGGAGCTCAAGATATCGCGAAAACCGTTGAGGGTTGCCTATTATACAAATAGGTCCCCAAACTTTCAAAACGTGGCAATTAAGCCCAAACTCAATTTCCAATTGAGTCCAAAACAATCAAATAAGTTACAATCAAGCCCCCGGCACGCACATATAACACGACAGATTTCAATTAACACCAAATTCAAGAAATTCACATTCTCACAATTCTGTTCATATATTCATAGCTCACATTGGAATTCATATGAAATTTAAACAAATAATGTAAATTATAAACGAATTTAAACCAATTAATCAAAATATAAAATCCTATAATTAAATGTAAATGCGCACGTAACACTTACCTGCACGTGTGAAAACACGGGGCGTTACAACCTCTCCCCCTTAAAGAGAATCCGTCCTCGGATTCATTGCTCACTCGGAAACAATTCGGGATACAACTTCTTCATTTTCTCTTCCATTTCCCACGTGGCTTTCTCCGTCTTATCACTTCGCCACAATACTTTCACCAAAGGGAATCGTCTGTTTCGAAGTTCTTGAAATTTTCGATCCAGAATCTTAACTGGTTTCTGAACTAAAGTGAGATTTGGTTCAAGCTCAACCTCTTCACCCGGTATGATCGCTGATTCATCGGGATAGTACTTTCGAAGTTGTGATACATGGAAAACAATATTTCCATGTATTGTTTAACCATTATTTCCACGTGGTTTTCTGAAGTTTAAGAATATGTATCGTCGAAATAAGTTCAACGCCGAAGACGAATCTCGATTTCGAGTTCCGGAGCTCAAGATATCACGAAAACTGTTGAGGGTTGCCTATTATACAAATAGGTCCCTAAACTTTCAAAAAGTGGCAATTAAGCCCAAACTCAATTTCCAAATGAGTCCAAAACATTCAAGTAAGTTATAATCAAGCCCCCGACACGCACATATAACACGACAGATTTCAATTAACACCAAATTCAAGAAATTCACATTCTCACAATTCCGTTCATATATTCATAGCTCACATTGGAATTCATATGAAATTTAAACAAATAATGCAAATTATAAACGAATTTAAACCAATTAATCAAAATATAAAATCCTATAATTAAATGTAAGTGCGCACGTAACACTTACCTGCACGTGTGAAAACACGGGGCGTTACAACCTCTCCCCCTTAAAGAGAATCCGTCCTCGGATTCATTGCTCACTCGGAAATAATTTAGGATACAACTTCTTCATTTTCTCTTCCATTTCCCACGTGGCTTTCTCTGTCTTATCACTTCGCCACAATACTTTCACCAAAGGGAATCGTCTGTTTCGAAGTTCTTGAAATTTCCGATCCAGAATCTTAACTGGTTTCTGAACGTACGAAAGTGAGATTCGGTTCAAGCTCAACCTCTTCAACCGATATGATCTCTGATTCATCGGGATAGTACTTTCGAAGTTGTGATACATGGAAAACATTATTTCCATGTATTGTTTAACCATTATTTCCTCGTGGTTTTCCGAAGTTTAAGAATATGTATCGTCGAAATAAGTTCAACGCCGAAGACGGATCTCGATTTCGAGGTCCGGAGCTCAAGATATCACGAAAACCGTTCAGGGTTGCCTATTATACAAATAGGTCCCTAAACTTCAAAAAGTTGCAATTAAGCCCAAACTCAATTTCCAATTGAGTCCAAAACATTCAAATAAGTTACAATCAAGCCCCCGGCACGCACCTATAACACGACATATTTCAATTAACACCAAATTCAAGAAATTCACATTCTCACAATTCCGTTCATATATTCATAGCTCACATTGGAATTCATATGAAATTTAAACAAATAATGCAAATTATAAACGAATTTAAACCAATTAATCAAAATATAAAATCCTATAATTAAATGTAAATGCGCACGTAACACTTACCTGCACGGGTGAAAACACGGGGCGTTACAACCTCTCCCCCTTAAAGAGAATCCGTCCTCGGATTCATTGCTCACTCGGAAACAATTCGGGATACAACTTCTTCATTTTCTCTTCCATTTCCCACGTGGCTTTCTCCGTCTTATCACTTCGCCACAATACTTTCACCAAAGGGAATCGTCTATTTCGAAGTTCTTGAAATTTCCGATCCAGAATCTTAACTGGTTTCTGAACGAAAGTGAGATTCGGTTCAAGCTCAACCTCTTCAACCGGTAGGATCACTGATTCATCGGGATAGTACTTTCGAAGTTGTGATACATGGAAAACAATATTTCCATGTATTGTTTAACCATTATTTCCACGTGGTTTTCCGAAGTTTAAGAATATGTATCGTCGAAATAAGTTCAACGCCGAAGACGGATCTCGATTTCGAGTTCCGGAGCTCAAGATATCACGAAAACCGTTGAGGGTTGCCTATTATACAAATAGGTCCCTAAACTTTCAAAAAGTGGCAATTAAGCCCAAACTCAATTTCCAATTGAGTCCAAAACATTTAAATAAGTTACAATCAAGCCCCCGACACGCACATATAACACGACAAATTTCAATTAACACCAAATTCAAGAAATTCACATTCTCACAATTCCGTCCATATATTCATAGCTCACATTGGAATTCATACGAAATTTAAACAAATAATGCAAATTATAAACGAATTTAAACCAATTAATCAAAATATAAAATCCTATAATTAAATGTAAGTGCGCACGTAACACTTACCTGCACGTGTGAAAACACGGGGCGTTACAACCTCTCCCCCTTAAAGAGAATCCGTCCTCGGATTCATTGCTCACTCGGAAACAATTCGGGATACAACTTCTTCATTTTCTCTTCCGTTTCCTACGTGGCTTTCTCCATCTTATCACTTCGCAACAATACTTTCACCAAAGGGAATCGTCTGTTTCGAAGTTCTTGAAATTTTCGAACCAGAATCTTAACTGGTTTCTGAACGAAAGTGAGATTCGGTTCAAGCTCAACCTCTTCAACCGGTATGATCGCTGATTCATCGGGATAGTACTTTTTGAAGTTGTGATACATGGAAAACATTATTTCCATGTATTGTTTAAACATTATTTCCACGTGGTTTTCCGAAGTTTAAGAATATGTATCGTCGAAATAAGTTCAACGCCGAAGACGGATCTCGATTTCGAGGTCCGGAGCTCAAGATATCACGAAAACCGTTCAGGGTTGCCTATTATACAAATAGGTCCCTAAACTTCCAAAAGTGGCAATTAAGCCCAAACTCAATTTCCAATTGAGTCCAAAACATTCCAATAAGTTACAATCAAGCCCCCGGCACGCACATATAACACGACAGATTTCAATTAACACCAAATTCAAGAAATTCACATTCTCACAATTCCGTTCATATAATCATAGCTCACATTGGAATTCATATGAAATTTAAACAAATAATGCAAATTATAAACGAATTTAAACCAATTAATCAAAATATAAAATCCAATAATTAAATGTAAGTGCGCATGTAACGCCCCAACTTTTCGGACGTAAAGGTAGGACGTATGTGTTTACCTAATTGTGCGAATTAATTGTTTTTACGTGTTTTTATATTTAATTTTATTATAATTGTTATTATTTTATTATATTAAATTATAATATTTCATTCTAATATTATTAATTATATATATATATTTCGTATTATATATATATGCGTATATGTTTAATTATCTAATTATTGATTTAATGACTATACTAATTATATGTTATGTTAATTAATCATGTTTTAATTAATTACTTATATATATATATATATTATACGTGGGATTAATGTATTTTTGCATGAGAATTTCATTCATGCATGAAGATTTTATTTTGCATGTAAATTAATATAGTTTGCATGAAAATTTTATTCATGCATGAGATTATATGTTTTGCATGGGAATTTTAATTCCTGCATGGATTGCATGAAATTTGAACTATAATTTTTCATGGAATTTTAATGTATTATGCATGAATTCCATAAAATGTGCATGTTATTAATTTTGTGCTTCGTTCTCTTATGAAATGATATCAAATTGGTACGAATTTGTAATATGTTGTACATATATGTGTTATGAACATGATTCTATGCTCAATTTACATTTTCGAATTCATTTGATTAGTTAACGAATTTAATTTCATTTGAGGAACCAAAACGGGAGCTAACGAGCACTTAGCGTACCCTTGGTTCCGAATTTAATATCTTGAGCTCGGGAACTCGGATTCGAGTTTCGTCAACTCCGCTGAACTCGTAACGAATATTCGAGTTTAGTAAACTTAGCCTTATAATTTTCCCAATTCATTTGAAACTCCGAATTTCAACCGAAAAACGAAACGGAGATCAACTTGACCTTGCTACACTAATTCATCCATAACTTGAGCAAACCATGACCAAATTAACTATGGTTTAATTCCTTTTAAACCTAACTCAACCATCTATCTAAATATCTCAAGCCTTAACCGAGATAATCATCACACCATCCCCAAACTTCAGCCAAAGCTACTGCGTCTCCTCCAGTCCCGAAACCCTTCACCATTTGGA
The DNA here is from genome assembly GCA_037501455.1 of Lantana camara. Classification (NCBI taxonomy): domain Eukaryota; kingdom Viridiplantae; phylum Streptophyta; class Magnoliopsida; order Lamiales; family Verbenaceae; genus Lantana; species Lantana camara. The sequence goes on along the minus strand of CM074859.1, from coordinate 87,631,504 downwards.
GATTTTGGAGCTCAAATCTCATCCAAACTTCAACCAATCATCAAGGTAAGTTAAGGGTTGTATTATATGTTCATTTCTGATCATTTCCATCCTTTCATTCACGAGTTTGAGCATGATTTCATTATTCTGGGCCGTTTTTCCGAAAATGAGAAATTTTGGGCAATATGTTGATCTCTTTCGATTCTCTATGGTTTTGAGTGATTCCAAGCCTGAGATTAATTGTTCTGACATCCTCATATCATTTCTGATCTTTGATTTCGTGGTTGTTGAGTTATTCATGAGATATCATTTATGAAATTTTGAGGAAATCCCACGTATATGTCACGTATGCTTCCTTTCTTGTTTGAGCTTGTTTGGAACTGATTTACTTGTTGATTATATGGTGTTTTGCTGCGTATTTGATGACCTTTTTGGACCGGATCAGAGTCGTATGGGTTGAGAGCTAGCATGCCCTGTTTTCCTTCTCGCCTTGCTCTGTTTTTCACGCCGGAAATTGCTGTCAATTTGCTGCGTTTCCTTCCTTCTTCTTGCTGTTACTTTCATGGTTTTGTTGGGTGGTATTGTGGCTGAATTTTTGCTGTAAATCATGCCTTGTATTGCTGCACGTTTTGCTTGAAATTCATGCTGGAGTGTTGCTCTGTTCTGCGCCATTTTTTGCTGTCGAAAACAGAGGTTCCTGCTGTGCGACACGGGCGTTCCATTTCTGCCCTTTCCAACGCGGAACGGGGGTGCAGTGAGGTCTGGAGTTGCTGTACCGAGACACGGGGGTGTCTCGGTCCAGGCGGGGAGGGTGACACGGGGGTGTCACCCCGTTTTTCCTGAATTATTTTGCCTGCATCTTCTTCTTCCTCGCGTGAACACTGTTGCTGCTGAGTATAATTGTGCATGGCTACTGTGGAATTGTGTGAGTGTAATTGCATGAAAGTATGATATGTAATATATATATATTGTGTAATTAAATGCATGCTTGGTTTATGTATAATGTATAGTATATATTAGGTGTGTATTTGTGCATGCATGTGTGAGTGTGTACGTGCATGTGTTGCATGCATGAATATAATATATATATAGTATATAATATGTATATTATATATAGTATATATATAATTATGCATGTAATATATGTAATATATATGCATGCATGTTGTGTGAGTATGTACGTGTATATATGTATATATATTATATATATATTGAATATTATATATATGATTATTAATATATTATATTATATATATTTATCATATATATTTTATATATTATTTGATTTAATTTAATTAATGAAATTAATTGGTTTCCATTTCGCGTATTTATTATACTGACTTTTGATTGAACGTTCTATTTACTTTATTTCTAAATGTGAATTTGAGTAATATGTGTTATACTTCTTAAATGAATTTTAGATTAATTGATATGCATTATGAACTTATGAATTTATGAAACTTATATGAATTTATGAATTTATGAAATTGAATGAATGTTATGAATTTATGAAAATTATATGAATTTACGAATTTATGAGATTATGAAAAATATGAACGAATGAATGATTATATGATTTAAATTTATTAATCGTGCACATGAACATTTTTATGGTATAACATGATCATTTATGCATTCATGTCATATGCATTTCATTGCCGAGCGTCATATGTGGTCATTGCGTCTCATACCTTTTCTTTTGAACAGATTCGGGTTTGGTCAGAGACGCGGGCGAGCCCTGAGACGCTTGTGTCTTATTTTGCTTTGGAAAAAGGTGGGTTTTTCTTCTATTAGTTAAAACAACCCTGTAAATCCCTTATGTGCAAAGTTTTAAGCCAAAATAATATATTTATATAAATCGAGTCATTTTGAGTAAATGATTTCAAACGTATGACCCCTTTTTAATTATGAAACCCTACCTTATGTTTTGGCGAGATTGTATGGATGTTATGTTCACGGGCCCCGGGACTTAGTATATGTTGCTAACCGAGGAAGCAAGGGCTGACGGGGATCCCATATACTAGTTCCAACCAAACTACGGTGATACCGGCCCTCGCTAGGAGGTTTAGCGAGGAATGGGAGCTGCGTGCCCTTGGGGGATTCATGTACCCCCATTGGCCTATGTATATATCGGTGGTCAGGTCTAGCTAACTTGTCCACCACCCGGAGGAAGAAGGTGTATATGTATGATTATGATCATTTTTGTATGTGCACGAAAGATATGTGTGATAACCAATAATTATGATATGATTACACGAGGAGAAGGTTGGAGATTGTGCACGCTCACTCGCCGAGCTTAAACCCTTATGAATAATTATGAATGAAAATGAATGTCGTAATCCCGTTGATGTTTTCTTTTGTTTTAACCACTTGGTAAATTCTTGTCAAACTTCACACGGGATTAGGGCTTGCCTGTATGTGTTTAAATTACGCGATATTATATATCTTATGCCCCATTTTATACCCACCAGTCTCTTTTAGACTGAACCCGGTTGTTTTTCAGCTGTTTTGTGCAGGTATAGGAGTGCTAGGCGGGAATACAAGTCGTCTAGGTCGTGCATTCGTGTTTAGCACTTCCTTTTGTCTCATATTCATACTCTTGTTGATATTTTGCTTATGATTATAATTTTAGTTTGGAGCGTTATGATTTTTGTAGGCCAGGAGCGCCGTTGATTAAGGAATGCTTTTGTATATCTATTTTTGGAGCTTGTTAGCTCATTGAATATATGCTATGTAGTTCTTGCTTCCGCGAATTTTATTTAGCTCTGATTTTATGATTCCTGCACTGATTGGTTCAAGGGTTAGTCCCGCCTAGCATAGCGTGTGTGTTGTGTCCCCGTTCGCCGCGGATTCGGCACGTATATGGACTTCCATTTCATGTACGGGTCGGGTCTCGGTGCGGGGGATGTGGTACCTTACGCTCGGGTGCTACATCCTTAAGTGGTATCAGAGCTTAGGGTTGCAAAACCCGGGCTCTAGTGTCGTGTTGAGTCAGTTAGGTCGTTCGGCTTTAGGAACAACTTGTCAATGTGCTGCATATGCATTGTTTACGTGCTTGTGTGCTCTAAATCCTGAGTTTTGATTGAATTAATCGCACTTGCATGCATGGACTAAAGATAGCATGCATATTAGTGTTTCTTGAACAGGATGCCTCCACGTCGACATCGTGAGAGATCTCCCGGACATCGTCGTCATCATGATCGATCCCCTACGCCTCCACCGCAACCACAAGCACCACCGATGGATATGGGCAATTTCATGGAAGCGGTTTTCAACTATGTAGAGCTTAGAAGGGCTCAAGCTCCCCCACCTCAACATGCAGAACAACAAGCTCCTCCACTAAACCATAACAATAGAGATCCTCATGAGGTGTTTCTGAGTTACAACCCCCCTCGATTTTCTGGTTCTATTGACGATGCGATCTCGGAGGGTTGGTTGATTCGATTAGAGAGGATATTTGGGGTTCGACAGTTTACTACACAAGAGAAGGCCCAATTTGCTATATTCCAACTGGATGGAGATGCGTATGAATGGTGGGAACGAACTAGAGAGAAACTTGAAGTGGATGAAGAGGAAGTGACTTGGGAGGTCTTTAAAAGAGAATTCAGAGAATGTTTTGTGCCGGAGGTAGTGAGAGAGAGAAAGGAGCAAGAGTTCATGGATCTAAAGCAAGGAGCGTGTACGGTGACCCAATATCTCACAATATTTAACAGACTTGGGAAATATGCTCCTCATGTCACCCGGGATGAGAAGAGAAAGTCAAGGAAATTTATTGCGGGATTAAGACAGGATTTGAGACACGGTCAGGCAGGTCACAATTTCGAGTCTTTTGCCGATACGGTACAGAGGGCTTTAGTTCAAGAAGAGGAGTATAAGAAGAAAGATCCGATTTTTAGGCCACTGATGGAGCGAGGTTCTGGAGCAAGTTCGGGAAAGAGACCTATGGTTCAAGCTACTTCCCCTCCTAAGATTCCATTTAAGAAGCCAAGAATGGGAGGACAAACTCCACCGGCTCTTAAAGCTTTGCCTGCACCAACAAGGGATCGACAAGGTTCGAGTGAAGCACGATTCTCCAAGCCACCATGCACATATTGTGGAGGGCCAACTCACAATTATCACAATTGCTGGAAGAGGTTGGGTTTATGCTTAATATGTGGAAAAGCTGATCATAGGGCGGATATATGCCCCGACAAGACTCCGGGATTTAAAAAGGGAGTTCAAAGGCCAATGATCCAGGCTCGTGTTTACGCCCTTGAAGGTGAAGAGCAAGATGCAGAAATCGATCCCCCAGCCGCGGTAAAAGGTACCCTATGCATACATAACATGAGCATTCATGCACTTTTTGATTCGAGTGTTACGCATTTCTTTTATATCTTGCGACTTAGTTGCTATTCTGTGCTTGCCTGTTATTTGCTTTTTCTTCTTGTTGTTTGGTGAGTTCGCCACTGGGTGGTAGTCTTCAGACAGATCAGTTGGTTCGGGAGTGTTCAGTTCTGATGGAAGGATAAGTTGTGGTAATCTTCTTCGACGACATCTTGGTTTATTCGAGAACTCCGGAAGATCATGCAAGGCACCTCAGAATTTTGTTGGAGACCTTAAGAGAGCATCGGATTGTATGCTAAGTTTAGTAAAGGCGAGTTTTGGATTGATCAGGTAGCGTTTCTGGGGTTTGGCAGATTACTATCGAAGCTTTGTACAGGATTTTCGAAGATTACAGCTCCTTTAACCCGATTGACTAAGAAGGTGGTTAAGTTGAGTGGGACGAGACATGAGAATAGCTTTCAACTTTTAAAGGAAAAGTTGACCACCGCTCCTGTATTAGCACTTCCTGAAGGTACAGAAAGATATACAGTTTTTACGGACGTCTAAAAAGGAAGTTTGGGATGTGTGTCGATGCAAAATGGAAGAGTGATCGCCTATGCCTCAAGGAAACTGAAAGAGCATGAACAGAACTACCCAGAACTACCCCACTCACGATTCGGAATTAGTGACAGTGATCGTTGCTTTGAGTAATGAAGGGGACTTGGAAGTATTAAATACAGTGGATTTGCTGCTCAAGGCATTTAGAAACAAGGAAGTGGTTAAAATTAATGACAGAGAATAGACAGTAATAAATGAAGACGATGAAAGGTGAGAGACCTGAAGGAGAATTACGGTAAGGAAATTTTCAAAGCTGTGACATCAGCTCTGCTTGAGGTAAACGAATACAACCCGAGTGGACGTTACATTATTTCAGAAATGTGGAACTACAAGGAAGGTAGAAGAACTAACCTGAAAGAAGATGTTGAGGTTATTGAAGCAATTCTATTGATGGGATTTGGGTTATCGTGGACAGGTAGACAAAATCCGCTCATTTTCTTACACTCAGAATGTCTGATAACTGAATAAGTTGGCCAAGCGATACAATGATGAAATTGTCAAGCTTCATGGTGTACCTAGTAGTATTGTCTCGAATCGGGATCCTAGATTTACTTCAAGGTTATGACACGATTTGCAGAAGTGTTTGGGAACAAGGCTTCAATTCAGCACAGCTTTCCATCCTCAGACCGACAGATAATCAGAAAGGTTGATTAAGTATCTAGAGGATCTGTGGAGAGCATGTGCATTGGACTTTCACAGCTCGTGAAGTGAACAGTTACAGATAAGTGAGTTGTTTACTACAACGGTTATCAAGCCTCGATTGAAATGGTCCCTTATGAAGCTCCTTATGACAGAAATATCGATTACCGTTGTTCTTTGACTTGGAGGAATGTAATTGGACCAAGTAAGAAGGGATTAATAGAGGGGAAAAGAAGGAAAAACCCTCTAAGACAGTACAAGATGTTATTGATAAGTTCCAGATAGTTAGACCACGGATGAAGGCTGTTCAGGATCGACAAAAGATTTATGTAGGTCTTCGGAAGAAGGAATTGAAGGTTGAGATTGGAGATAAGGTTTTCGTAAAGGCTTCCCCACGAAAAGGATTCTCAAGGATTGAACGGAGGATAAGATGTAAAGGTTTCACCCCGAGTCGTTTCCGAGCGAGCAGTGAATCCGAGGACGGATTCTTTTAAGGGGGAGAGATTGTAACGCCCCAACTTTTCGGACGTAAAGGTAGGACGTATGTGTTTACCTAATTGCGCGAATTAATTGTTTTTACGTGTTTTTATATTTAATTTTATTATAATTGTTATTATTTTATTATATTAAATTATAATATTTCATTCTAATATTATTAATTATATATATATATTTCGTATTATATATATATGCGTATATGTTTAATTATCTAATTATTGATTTAATGACTATACTAATTATATGTTATGTTAATTAATCATGTTTTAATTAATTACTTATATATATATATATTATACGTGGGATTAATGTATTTTTGCATGAGAATTTCATTCATGCATGAAGATTTTATTTTGCATGTAAATTAATATAGTTTGCATGAAAATTTTATTCATGCATGAGATTATATGTTTTGCATGGGAATTTTAATTCCTGCATGGATTGCATGAAATTTGAACTATAATTTTTCATGGAATTTTAATGTATTATGCATGAATTCCATAAAATGTGCATGTTATTAATTTTGTGCTTCGTTCTCTTATGAAATGATATCAAATTGGTACGAATTTGTAATATGTTGTACATATATGTGTTATGAACATGATTCTATGCTCAATTTACATTTTCGAATTCATTTGATTAGTTAACGAATTTAATTTCATTTGAGGAACCAAAACGGGAGCTAACGAGCACTTAGCGTACCCTTGGTTCCGAATTTAATATCTTGAGCTCGGGAACTCGGATTCGAGTTTCGTCAACTCCGCTGAACTCGTAACGAATATTCGAGTTTAGTAAACTTAGCCTTATAATTTTCCCAATTCATTTGAAACTCCGAATTTCAACCGAAAAACGAAACGGAGATCAACTTGACCTTGCTACACTAATTCATCCATAACTTGAGCAAACCATGACCAAATTAACTATGGTTTAATTCCTTTTAAACCTAACTCAACCATCTATCTAAATATCTCAAGCCTTAACCGAGATAATCATCACACCATCCCCAAACTTCAGCCAAAGCTACTGCGTCTCCTCCAGTCCCGAAACCCTTCACCATTTGGAGATTTTGGAGCTCAAATCTCATCCAAACTTCAACCAATCATCAAGGTAAGTTAAGGGTTGTATTATATGTTCATTTCTGATCATTTCCATCCTTTCATTCACGAGTTTGAGCATGATTTCATTATTCTGGGCCGTTTTTCCGAAAATGAGAAATTTTGGGCAATATGTTGATCTCTTTCGATTCTCTATGGTTTTGAGTGATTCCAAGCCTGAGATTAATTGTTCTGACATCCTCATATCATTTCTGATCTTTGATTTCGTGGTTGTTGAGTTATTCATGAGATATCATTTATGAAATTTTGAGGAAATCCCACGTATATGTCACGTATGCTTCCTTTCTTGTTTGAGCTTGTTTGGAACTGATTTACTTGTTGATTATATGGTGTTTTGCTGCGTATTTGATGACCTTTTTGGACCGGATCAGAGTCGTATGGGTTGAGAGCTAGCATGCCCTGTTTTCCTTCTCGCCTTGCTCTGTTTTTCACGCCGGAAATTGCTGTCAATTTGCTGCGTTTCCTTCCTTCTTCTTGCTGTTACTTTCATGGTTTTGTTGGGTGGTATTGTGGCTGAATTTTTGCTGTAAATCATGCCTTGTATTGCTGCACGTTTTGCTTGAAATTCATGCTGGAGTGTTGCTCTGTTCTGCGCCATTTTTTGCTGTCGAAAACAGAGGTTCCTGCTGTGCGACACGGGCGTTCCATTTCTGCCCTTTCCAACGCGGAACGGGGGTGCAGTGAGGTCTGGAGTTGCTGTACCGAGACACGGGGGTGTCTCGGTCCAGGCGGGGAGGGTGACACGGGGGTGTCACCCCGTTTTTCCTGAATTATTTTGCCTGCATCTTCTTCTTCCTCGCGTGAACACTGTTGCTGCTGAGTATAATTGTGCATGGCTACTGTGGAATTGTGTGAGTGTAATTGCATGAAAGTATGATATGTAATATATATATATTGTGTAATTAAATGCATGCTTGGTTTATGTATAATGTATAGTATATATTAGGTGTGTATTTGTGCATGCATGTGTGAGTGTGTACGTGCATGTGTTGCATGCATGAATATAATATATATATAGTATATAATATGTATATTATATATAGTATATATATAATTATGCATGTAATATATGTAATATATATGCATGCATGTTGTGTGAGTATGTACGTGTATATATGTATATATATTATATATATATTGAATATTATATATATGATTATTAATATATTATATTATATATATTTATCATATATATTTTATATATTATTTGATTTAATTTAATTAATGAAATTAATTGGTTTCCATTTCGCGTATTTATTATACTGACTTTTGATTGAACGTTCTATTTACTTTATTTCTAAATGTGAATTTGAGTAATATGTGTTATACTTCTTAAATGAATTTTAGATTAATTGATATGCATTATGAACTTATGAATTTATGAAACTTATATGAATTTATGAATTTATGAAATTGAATGAATGTTATGAATTTATGAAAATTATATGAATTTACGAATTTATGAGATTATGAAAAATATGAACGAATGAATGATTATATGATTTAAATTTATTAATCGTGCACATGAACATTTTTATGGTATAACATGATCATTTATGCATTCATGTCATATGCATTTCATTGCCGAGCGTCATATGTGGTCATTGCGTCTCATACCTTTTCTTTTGAACAGATTCGGGTTTGGTCAGAGACGCGGGCGAGCCCTGAGACGCTTGTGTCTTATTTTGCTTTGGAAAAAGGTGGGTTTTTCTTCTATTAGTTAAAACAACCCTGTAAATCCCTTATGTGCAAAGTTTTAAGCCAAAATAATATATTTATATAAATCGAGTCATTTTGAGTAAATGATTTCAAACGTATGACCCCTTTTTAATTATGAAACCCTACCTTATGTTTTGGCGAGATTGTATGGATGTTATGTTCACGGGCCCCGGGACTTAGTATATGTGGCTAACCGAGGAAGCAAGGGCTGACGGGGATCCCATATACTAGTTCCAACCAAACTACGGTGATACCGGCCCTCGCTAGGAGGTTTAGCGAGGAATGGGAGCTGCGTGCCCTTGGGGGATTCATGTACCCCCATTGGCCTATGTATATATCGGTGGTCAGGTCTAGCTAACTTGTCCACCACCCGGAGGAAGAAGGTGTATATGTATGATTATGATCATTTTTGTATGTGCACGAAAGATATGTGTGATAACCAATAATTATGATATGATTACACGAGGAGAAGGTTGGAGATTGTGCACGCTCACTCGCCGAGCTTAAACCCTTATGAATAATTATGAATGAAAATGAATGTCGTAATCCCGTTGATGTTTTCTTTTGTTTTAACCACTTGGTAAATTCTTGTCAAACTTCACACGGGATTAGGGCTTGCCTGTATGTGTTTAAATTACGCGATATTATATATCTTATGCCCCATTTTATACCCACCAGTCTCTTTTAGACTGAACCCGGTTGTTTTTCAGCTGTTTTGTGCAGGTATAGGAGTGCTAGGCGGGAATACAAGTCGTCTAGGTCGTGCATTCGTGTTTAGCACTTCCTTTTGTCTCATATTCATACTCTTGTTGATATTTTGCTTATGATTATAATTTTAGTTTGGAGCGTTATGATTTTTGTAGGCCAGGAGCGCCGTTGATTAAGGAATGCTTTTGTATATCTATTTTTGGAGCTTGTTAGCTCATTGAATATATGCTATGTAGTTCTTGCTTCCGCGAATTTTATTTAGCTCTGATTTTATGATTCCTGCACTGATTGGTTCAAGGGTTAGTCCCGCCTAGCATAGCGTGTGTGTTGTGTCCCCGTTCGCCGCGGATTCGGCACGTATATGGACTTCCATTTCATGTACGGGTCGGGTCTCGGTGCGGGGGATGTGGTACCTTACGCTCGGGTGCTACAGCGCACGTAACACTTACCTGCACGTGTGAAAACACGGGGCGTTACAACCTCTCCCCCTTAAAGAGAATCCGTCCTCGGATTCATTGCTCACTCGGAAATAATTCGGGATACAACTTCTTCATTTTCTCTTCCATTTCCCACGTGGCTTTCTCCGTCTTATCACTTCGCCATAATACTTTCACCAAAGGGAATCGTCTGTTTCGAAGTTCTTGAAATTTTCGATCCAGAATCTTAACTGGTTTCTGAACGAAAGTGAGATTCGGTTCAAGCTCAACCTCTTCAACCGGTATGATCGCTGATTCATCGGGATAGTACTTTCGAAGTTGTGATACATTGAAAACAATATTTCCATGTATTGTTTAACCATTATTTCCACGTGGTTTTCCGAAGTTTAAGAATATGTATCGTCGAAATAAGTTCAACGCCGAAGACGGATCTCGATTTCGAGTTCCGGAGCTCAAGATATCACGAAAACCGTTGAGGGTTGCCTATCATACAAATAGGTCCCTAAACTTTCAAAAAGTGGCAATTAAGCCCAAACTCAATTTCCAATTGAGTCCAAAACATTTAAATAAGTTACAATCAAGCCCCCGACACGCACATATAACACGACAAATTTCAATTAACACCAAATTCAAGAAATTCACATTCGCACAATTCCGTTCATATATTCATAGCTCACATTGGAATTCATATGAAATTTAAACAAATAATGCAAATTATAAACGAATTTAAACCAATTAATCAAAATATAAAATCCTATAATTAAATGTAAGTGCGCACGTAACACTTACCTGCACGTGTGAAAACACGGGGCGTTACAACCTCTCCCCCTTAAAGAGAATCCGTCCTCGGATTCATTGCTCACTCGGAAACAATTCGGGATACAACTTCTTCATTTTCTCTTCCGTTTCCTACGTGGCTTTCTCCATCTTATCACTTCGCAACAATACTTTCACCAAAGGGAATCGTCTGTTTCGAAGTTCTTGAAATTTTCGAACCAGAATCTTAACTGGTTTCTGAACGAAAGTGAGATTCGGTTCAAGCTCAACCTCTTCAACCGGTATGATCGCTGATTCATCGGGATAGTACTTTTTGAAGTTGTGATACATGGAAAACATTATTTCCATGTATTGTTTAAACATTATTTCCACGTGGTTTTCCGAAGTTTAAGAATATGTATCGTCGAAATAAGTTCAACGCCGAAGACGGATCTCGATTTCGAGGTCCGGAGCTCAAGATATCACGAAAACCGTTCAGGGTTGCCTATTATACAAATAGGTCCCTAAACTTGCAAAAGTGGCAATTAAGCCCAAACTCAATTTCCAATTGAGTCCAAAACATTCAAATAAGTTACAATCAAGCACCCGGCACGCACATATAACACGACAGATTTCAATTAACACCAAATTCAAGAAATTCACATTCTCACAATTCCGTTCATATATTCATAGCTCACATTGGAATTCATATGAAATTTAAACAAATAATGCAAATTATAAACGAATTTAAACCAATTAATCGAAATATAAAATCCAATAATTAAATGTAAGTGCGCACGTAACACTTACCTGCACGTGTGAAAACACGGGGCGTTACAACCTCTCCCCCTTAAAGAGAATCCGTCCTCGGATTCATTGCTCACTCGAAAATAATTCGGGATACAACTTCTTCATTTTCTCTTCCATTTCCCACATGGCTTTCTCCGTCTTATCACTTCGCCATAATACTTTCACCAAAGGGAATCGTCTGTTTCGAAGTTCTTGAAATTTTCGATCCAGAATCTTAACTGGTTTCTGAACGAAAGTGAGATTCGGTTCAAGCTCAACCTCTTCAACCGGTATGATCGCTGATTCATCGGGATAGTACTTTCGAAGTTGTGATACATGGAAAACAATATTTCCATGTATTGTTTAACCATTATTTCCACGTGGTTTTCCGAAGTTTAAGAATATGTATCGTCGAAATAAGTTAAACGCCGAAGACGAATCTCGATTTCGAGTTCCGGAGCTCAAGATATCACGAAAACCGTTGAGGGTTGCCTATTATACAAATAGGTCCCTAAACTTTCAAAAAGTGGCAATTAAGACCAAACTCAATTTCCAATTGAGTCCAAAACATTAAAGTAAGTTACAATCAAGCCCCCGACACGCACATATAACACGACAGATTTCAATTAACACCAAATACAAGAAATTCACATTCTCACAATTTCGTTCATATATTCATAACTCACATTGGAATTCATATGAAATTTAAACAAATAATGCAAATTATAAACGAATTTAAACCAATTAATCAAAATATAAAATCCTATAATTAAATGTAAGTGCGCACGTAACACTTACCTGCACGTGTGAAAACACGGGGCGTTACAACCTCTCCCCCTTAAAGAGAATCCGTCCTCGGATTCATTGCTCACTCGGAAACAATTCGGGATACAACTTCTTCATTTTCTCTTCCATTTCCCACGTGGCTTTCTCTGTCTTATCACTTCGCCACAATACTTTCACCAAAGGGAATCGTCTGTTTCGAAGTATTTGAAATTTCCGATCCAGAATCTTAACTGGTTTCTGAACGAAAGTGAGATTCGGTTCAAGCTCAACCTCTTCAACCGGTATGATCGCTGATTCATCGGGATAGTACTTTCCATGTTGTGATACATGGAAAACATTATTTCCATGTATTGTTTAACCATTATTTCCATGTAGTTTTCCGAAGTTTAAGAATATGTATCGTCGAAATAAGTTCAACGCCGAAGACGGATCTCGATTTCGAGTTCCGGAGCTCAAGATATCACGAAAACCGTTGAGGGTTGCCTATTATACAAATAGGTCCCTAAACTTTCAAAAAGTGGCAATTAAGCCCAAACTCAATTTCCAATTGAGTCCAAAACATTCAAATAAGTTACAATCAAGCCCCCGACACGCACATATAACACGACAGATTTCAATTAACACCAAATTCAAGAAATTCACATTCTCACAATTCCGTTCATATATTCATAGCTCACATTGGAATTCATATGAAATTTAAACAAATAATGCAAATTATAAACGAATTTAAACCAATTAATCAAACTATAAAATCCTATAATTAAATGTAAATGCGCACGTAACACTTACCTGCACATGTGAAAACACGGGGCGTTACAACCTCTCCCCCTTAAAGAGAATCCGTCCTCGGATTCATTACTCACTCGGAAATAATTCGGGATACAACTTCTTCATTTTCTCTTCCATTTCCCACGTCGCTTTCTCCGTCTTATCACTTCGCCACAATACTTTCACCATAGGGAATCGTCTATTTCGAAGTTCTTGAAATTTCCGATCCAGAATCTTAACTGGTTTCTGAACGAAAGTGAGATTCGGTTCAAGCTCAACCTCTTCAACCGGTAGGATCGCTGATTCATCGGGATAGTACTTTCGAAGTTGTGATACATGGAAAACAATATTTCCATGTATTGTTTAACCATTATTTCCACGTGGTTTTCCGAAGTTTAAGAATATGTATCGTCGAAATAAGTTCAACGCCGAAGACGGATCTCGATTTCGAGTTCCGGAGCTCAAGATATCACGAAAACCGTTGAGGGTTGCCTATTATACAAATAGGTCCCTAAACTTTCAAAAAGTGGCAATTAAGCCCAAACTCAATTTCCAATTGAGTCCAAAACATTCAAATAAGTTACAATCAAGCCCCCGACACGCACATATAACACGACAGATTTCAATTAACACCAAATTCAAGAAATTCACATTCTCACAATTCCGTTCATATATTCATAGCTCACATTGGAATTCATATGAAATTTAAACAAATAATGCAAATTATAAACGAATTTAAACCAATTAATCAAAATATAAAATCCTATAATTAAATGTAAGTGCGCACGTAACACTTACCTGCACGTGTGAAAACACGGGGCGTTACAATCTCTCCCCCTTAAAGAGAATCCGTCCTCGGATTCATTGCTCACTCGGAAACAATTCGGGATACAACTTCTTTATTTTCTCTCCCATTTCCCACGTGGCTTTCTCCGTCTTATCACTTCGCCACAATACTTTCACCAAAGGGAATCGTCTGTTTCGAAGTTCTCAAAATTTCCGATCCAGAATCTTAACTGGTTTCTGAACGAAAGTGAGATTCGGTTCAAGCTCAACCTCTTCAACCGGTATGATCGCTGATTCATCGGGATAGTACTTTCCAAGTTGTGATACATGGAAAACAGTATTTCCATGTATTGTTTAACCATTATTTCCACGTAGTTTTCCGAAGTTTAAGAATATGTATCGTCGAAATAAGTTCAACGCCGAAGACGGATCTCGATTTCGAGGTCCGGAGCTCAAGATATCACGAAAACCGTTGAGGGATGCCTATTATACAAATAGGTCCCTAAAATTTCAAAAAGTGGCAATTAAGCCAAAACTAAATTTCCAATTGATTCCAAAACATTCAAATAAGTTACAATCAAGCCCCCGGCATGCACATATAACACGACAGATTTCAATTAACACCAAATTCAAGAAATTCACATTCTCACAATTCCGTTCATATATTCATAGCTCACATTGGAATTCATATGAAATTTAAACAAATAATGCAAATTATAAACGAATTTAAACCAATTAATCAAAATATAAAATCCTATAATTAAATGTAAATGCGCACATAACACTTACCTGGACGTGTGAAAACACGGGGCGTTACAACCTCTCCACCTTAAAGAGAGTCCGTTCTCGGATTCATTGCTCACTCGGAAACAATTCGGGATACAACTTCTTCATTTTCTCTTCCGTTCCCCACGTGGCTATCTCCGTCTTATCACTTCGCCACAATACTTTCACCAAAGGGAATCGTCTGTTTCGAAGTTCTTGAAATTTCCGATCCAGAATCTTAACTGGTTTCTGAATGAAAGTGAGATTCGGTTCAAGCTCAACCTCTTCAACCGGTATGATCGCTGATTCATCGGGATAGTATTTTTGAAGTTGTGATACATGGAAAACATTATTTCCATGTATTGTTTAAACATTATTTCCACGTGGTTTTCCGAAGTTTAAGAATAGTTATCGTCGAAATAAGTTCAACGCCGAAGACGGATCTCGATTTCGAGGTCCGGAGCTCAAGATATCACGAAAACCGTTGAGGGTTGCCTATTATACAAATAGGTCCCTAAACTTTCAAAACGTGGCAATTAAGCCCAAACTCAATTTCCAATTGAGTCCAAAACATTCAAATAAGTTACAATCAAGCCCCCGGCACGCACATATAACACGACAGATTTCAATTAACACCAAATTCAAGAAATTCACATTCTCACAATTCCGTTCGTATATTCATAGCTCACATTGGAATTCATATGAAATTTAAACAAATAATGCAAATTATAAACGAATTTAAACCAATTAATCAAAATATAAAATCCTATAATTAAATGTAAATGCGCACATAACACTTACCTGGACGTGTGAAAACACGGGGCGTTACAACCTCTCCACCTTAAAGAGAGTCCGTTCTCGGATTCATTGCTCACTCGGAAACAATTCGGGATACAACTTCTTCATTTTCTCTTCCGTTCCCCACGTGGCTATCTCCGTCTTATCACTTCGCCACAATACTTTCACCAAAGGGAATCGTCTGTTTCGAAGTTCTTGAAATTTCCGATCCAGAATCTTAACTGGTTTCTGAATGAAAGTGAGATTCGGTTCAAGCTCAACCTCTTCAACCGGTATGATCGCTGATTCATCGGGATAGTATTTTTGAAGTTGTGATACATGGAAAACATTATTTCCATGTATTGTTTAAACATTATTTCCACGTGGTTTTCCGAAGTTTAAGAATAGTTATCGTCGAAATAAGTTCAACGCCGAAGACGGATCTCGATTTCGAGGTCCGGAGCTCAAGATATCACGAAAACCGTTGAGGGTTGCCTATTATACAAATAGGTCCCTAAACTTTCAAAACGTGGCAATTAAGCCCAAACTCAATTTCCAATTGAGTCCAAAACATTCAAATAAGTTACAATCAAGCCCCCGGCACGCACATATAACACGACAGATTTCAATTAACACCAAATTCAAGAAATTCACATTCTCACAATTCCGTTCGTATATTCATAGCTCACATTGGAATTCATATGAAATTTAAACAAATAATGCAATTTATAAACGAATTTAAACCAATTAATCAAAATATAAAATCCTATAATTAAATGTAAATACGCACGTAACACTTACCTGCACATGTGAAAACACGGGGCGTTACAACCTCTCCCCCTTAAAGAGAATCCGTCCTCGGATTCATTACTCACTCGGAAACAATTCGGGATACAACTTCTTCATTTTCTCTTCCGTTTCCCACGTGGCTTTCTCCGTCTTATCACTTCGCCACAATACTTTCACCAAAGGGAATCGTCTGTTTTGAAGTTTTTGAAATTTTCGATCCAGAATCTTAACTGGTTTCTGAACGAAAGTGAGTTTCGGTTCAAGCTCAACCTTTTCAACAGGTATGATTGCAGAATCATCGGGATAGTACTTCCGAAGTTGTGATACATGGAAAACATTATTTCCATGTATTGTCTAAACATTATTTCCACGTGGTTTTCCGAAGTTTAAGAATAGGTATCGTCGAAATAAGTTCAACGCCGAAGACGGATCTCGATTTCGAGGTCCGGAGCTCAAGATATCACGAAAACCGTTGAGGGTTGCCTATTATACAAATAGGTCCCTAAACTTTCAAAAAGTGGCAATTAAGCCCAAACTCAATTTCCAATTGAGTCCAAAACATTAAAGTAAGTTACTATCAAGCCCCCGACACGCACATATAACACGACAGATTTCAATTAACACCAAATACAAGAAATTCACATTCTCACAATTTCGTTCATATATTCATAACTCACATTGGAATTCATATGAAATTTAAACAAATAATGCAAATTATAAACGAATTTAAACCAATTAATCAAAATATAAAATCCTATAATTAAATGTAAGTGCGCACGTAACACTTACCTGCACGTGTGAAAACACGGGGCGTTACAACCTCTCCCCCTTAAAGAGAATCCGTCCTCGGATTCATTGCTCACTCGGAAACAATTCGGGATACAACTTCTTCATTTTCTCTTCCATTTCCCACGTGGCTTTCTCTGTCTTATCACTTCGCCACAATACTTTCACCAAAGGGAATCGTCTGTTTCGAAGTATTTGAAATTTCCGATCCAGAATCTTAACTGGTTTCTGAACGAAAGTGAGATTCGGTTCAAGCTCAACCTCTTCAACCGGTATGATCGCTGATTCATCGGGATAGTACTTTCCAAGTTGTGATACATGGAAAACATTATTTCCATGTATTGTTTAACCATTATTTCCATGTAGTTTTCCGAAGTTTAAGAATATGTATCGTCGAAATAAGTTCAACGCCGAAGACGGATCTCGATTTCGAGTTCCGGAGCTCAAGATATCACGAAAACCGTTGAGGGTTGCCTATTATACAAATAGGTCCCTAAACTTTCAAAAAGTGGCAATTAAGCCCAAACTCAATTTCCAATTGAGTCCAAAACATTCAAATAAGTTACAATCAAGCCCCCGACATGCACATATAACACGACAGATTTCAATTAACACCAAATTCAAGAAATTCACATTCTCACAATTCCGTTCATATATTCATAGCTCACATTGGAATTCATATGAAATTTAAACAAATAATGTAAATTATAAACGAATTTAAACCAATTAATCAAACTATAAAATCCTATAATTAAATGTAAATGCGCACGTAACACTTACCTGCACATGTGAAAACACGGGGCGTTACAACCTCTCCCCCTTAAAGAGAATCCGTCCTCGGATTCATTACTCACTCGGAAACAATTCGGGATACAACTTCTTCATTTTCTCTTCCATTTCCCACGTCGCTTTCTCCGTCTTATCACTTCGCCACAATACTTTCACCAAAGGGAATCGTCTATTTCGAAGTTCTTGAAATTTCCGATCCAGAATCTTAACTGGTTTCTGAACGAAAGTGAGATTCGGTTCAAGCTCAATCTCTTCAACCGGTAGGATCGCTGATTCATCGGGATAGTACTTTCGAAGTTGTGATACATGGAAAACAATATTTCCATGTATTGTTTAACCATTATTTCCACGTGGTTTTCCGAAGTTTAAGAATATGTATCGTCGAAATAAGTTCAACGCCGAAGACGGATCTCGATTTCGAGTTCCGGAGCTCAAGATATCACGAAAACCGTTGAGGGTTGCCTATTATACAAATAGGTCCCTAAACTTTCAAAAAGTGGCAATTAAGCCCAAACTCAATTTCCAATTGAGTCCAAAACATTCAAATAAGTTACAATCAAGCCCCCGACACGCACATATAACACGACAGATTTCAATTAACACCAAATTCAAGAAATTCACATTCTCACAATTCCGTTCATATATTCATAGCTCACATTGGAATTCGTATGAAATTTAAAAAAATAATGCAAATTATAAACGAATTTAAACCAATTAATCAAAATATAAAATCCTATAATTAAATGTAAGTGCGCACGTAACACTTACCTGCACGTGTGAAAACACGGGGCGTTACAATCTCTCCCCCTTAAAGAGAATCCGTCCTCGGATTCATTGCTCACTCGGAAACAATTCGGGATACAACTTCTTTATTTTCTCTCCCATTTCCCACGTGGCTTTCTCCGTCTTATCACTTCGCCACAATACTTTCACCAAAGGGAATCGTCTGTTTCGAAGTTCTCAAAATTTTCGATCCAGAATCTTAACTGGTTTCTGAACGAAAGTGAGATTCGGTTCAAGCTCAACCTCTTCAACCGGTATGATCGCTGATTCATCGGGATAGTACTTTCCAAGTTGTGATACATGGAAAACAGTATTTCCATGTATTGTTTAACCATTATTTCCACGTAGTTTTCCGAAGTTTAAGAATATGTATCGTCGAAATAAGTTCAACGCCGAAGACGGATCTCGATTTCGAGGTCCGGAGCTCAAGATATCACGAAAACCGTTGAGGGATGCCTATTATAGAAATAGGTCCCTAAAATTTCAAAAAGTGGCAATTAAGCCAAAACTAAATTTCCAATTGATTCCAAAACATTCAAATAAGTTACAATCAAGCCCCTGGCATGCACATATAACACGACAGATTTCAATTAACACCAAATTCAAGAAATTCACATTCTCACAATTCCGTTCATATATTCATAGCTCACATTGGAATTCATATGAAATTTAAACAAATAATGCAAATTATAAACGAATTTAAACCAATTAATCAAAATATAAAATCCTATAATTAAATGTAAATGCGCACGTAACACTTACCTGGACGTGTGAAAACACGGGGCGTTACAACCTCTCCCCCTTAAAGAGAGTCCGTTCTCGGATTCATTGCTCACTCGGAAATAATTCGGGATACAACTTCTTCATTTTCTCTTCCGTTCCCCACGTGGCTATCTCCGTCTTATCACTTCGCCACAATACTTTCACCAAAGGGAATCGTCTGTTTCGAAGTTCTTGAAATTTCCGATCCAGAATCTTAACTGGTTTCTGAATGAAAGTGAGATTCGGTTCAAGCTCAACCTCTTCAACCGGTATGATCGCTGATTCATCGGGATAGTATTTTTGAGGTTGTGATACATGGAAAACATTATTTCCATGTATTGTTTAAACATTATTTCCACGTGGTTTTCCGAAGTTTAAGAATAGTTATCGTCGAAATAAGTTCAACGCCGAAGACGGATCTCGATTTCGAGGTCCGGAGCTCAAGATATCACGAAAACCGTTGAGGGTTGCCTATTATACAAATAGGTCCCTAAACTTTCAAAACGTGGCAATTAAGCCCAAACTCAATTTCCAATTGAGTCCAAAACATTCAAATAAGTTACAATCAAGCCCCCGGCACGCACATATAACACGACAGATTTCAATTAACACCAAATTCAAGAAATTCACATTCTCACAATTCCGTTCGTATATTCATAGCTCACATTGGAATTCATATGAAATTTAAACAAATAATGCAATTTATAAACGAATTTAAACCAATTAATCAAAATATAAAATCCTATAATTAAATGTAAATACGCACGTAACACTTACCTGCACATGTGAAAACACGGGGCGTTACAACCTCTCCCCCTTAAAGAGAATCCGTCCTCGGATTCATTACTCACTCGGAAACAATTCGGGATACAACTTCTTCATTTTCTCTTCCGTTTCCCACGTGGCTTTCTCCGTCTTATCACTTCGCCACAATACTTTCACCAAAGGGAATCGTCTGTTTTGAAGTTTTTGAAATTTTCGATCCAGAATCTTAACTGGTTTCTGAACGAAAGTGAGTTTCGGTTCAAGCTCAACCTTTTCAACCGGTATGATCGCAGAATCATCGGGATAGTACTTCCGAAGTTGTGATACATGGAAAACATTATTTCCATGTATTGTCTAAACATTATTTCCACGTGGT
This sequence comes from Lantana camara, assembly GCA_037501455.1. Lineage (NCBI taxonomy): Eukaryota > Viridiplantae > Streptophyta > Magnoliopsida > Lamiales > Verbenaceae > Lantana > Lantana camara. Next base: position 87,611,012 of record CM074859.1, on the reverse strand, counting down.
TTTCCGAAGTTTAAGAATAGGTATCGTCGAAATAAGTTCAACGCCGAAGACGGATCTCGATTTCGAGGTCCGGAGCTCAAGATATCACGAAAACCGTTGAGGGATGCCTATTATACAAATAGGTCCCTAAAATTTCAAAAAGTGGCAATTAAGCCAAAACTAAATTTCCAATTGATTCCAAAACATTCAAATAAGTTACAATCAAGCCCCCGGCATGCACATATAACACGACAGATTTCAATTAACACCAAATTCAAGAAATTCACATTCTCACAATTCCGTTCATATATTCATAGCTCACATTGGAATTCATATGAAATTTAAACAAATAATGCAAATTATAAACGAATTTAAACCAATTAATCAAAATATAAAATCCTATAATTAAATGTAAATACGCACGTAACACTTACCTGCACGTGTGAAAACACGGGGCGTTACAACCTCTCCCCCTTAAAGAGTGTCCGTTCTCGGATTCATTGCTCACTCCGAAACAATTCGGGATACAACTTCTTCATTTTCTCATCCGTTCCCCACGTGGCTTTCTCCGTCTTATCACTTCGCCACAATACTTTCACCAAAGGGAATCGTGTGTTTTGAAGTTCTTGAAATTTCCGATCCAGAATCTTAACTGGTTTCTGAATGAAAGTGAGATTCGGTTCAAGTTCAACCTCTTCAACCGGTATGATCGCTGATTCATCGGGTTAGTACTTTCGAAGTTGTGATACATGGAAAACATTATTTCCATGTATTGTTTAAACATTATTTCCACGTGGTTTTCCGAAGTTTAAGAATAGTTATCGTCGAAATAAGTTCAACGCCGAAGACGGATCTCGATTTCGAGGTCCGGAGCTCAAGATATCACGAAAACCGTTGAGGGTTGCCTATTATACAAATAGGTCCCTAAACTTTCAAAACGTGGCAATTAAGCCCAAACTCAATTTCCAATTGAGTCCAAAACATTCAAATAAGTTACAATCAAGCCCCCGGCACGCACATATAACACGACAGATTTCAATTAACACCAAATTCAAGAAATTCACATTCTCACAATTCCGTTCGTATATTCATAGCTCACATTGGAATTCATATGAAATTTAAACAAATAATGCAATTTATAAACGAATTTAAACCAATTAATCAAAATATAAAATCCTATAATTAAATGTAAATACGCACGTAACACTTACCTGCACATGTGTAAACACGGGGCGTTACAACCTCTCCCCCTTAAAGAGAATCCGTCCTCGGATTCATTACTCACTCGGAAACAATTCGGGATACAACTTCTTCATTTTCTCTTCCGTTTCCCACGTGGCTTTCTCCGTCTTATCACTTCGCCACAATACTTTCACCAAAGGGAATCGTCTGTTTTGAAGTTTTTGAAATTTCCGATCGAGAATCTTAACTGGTTTCTGAACGAAAGTGAGTTTCGGTTCAAGCTCAACCTTTTCAACCGGTATGATCGCAGAATCATCGGGATAGTACTTCCGAAGTTGTGATACATGGAAAACATTATTTCCATGTATTGTCTAAACATTATTTCCACGTGGTTTTCCGAAGTTTAAGAATAGGTATCGTCGAAATAAGTTCAATGCCAAAGACGGATCTCGATTTCGAGGTCCGGAGCTCAAGATATCACGAAAACCGTTGAGGGATGCCTATTATACAAATAGGTCCCTAAAATTTCAAAAAGTGGCAATTAAGCCAAAACTAAATTTCCAATTGATTCCAAAACATTCAAATAAGTTACAATCATGCCCCCGGCATGCACATATAACACGACAGATTTCAATTAACACCAAATTCAAGAAATTCACATTCTCACAATTCCGTTCATATATTCATAGCTCACATTGGAATTCATATGAAATTTAAACAAATAATGCAAATTATAAACGAATTTAAACCAATTAATCAAAATATAAAATCCTATAATTAAATGTAAATGCGCACGTAACACTTACCTGCACGTGTGAAAACACGGGGCGTTACAACCTCTCCCCCTTAAAGAGAGTCCGTTCTCGGATTCATTGCTCACTCGGAAACAATTCGGGATACAACTTCTTCATTTTCTCATCCGTTCCCCACGTGGCTTTCTCCGTCTTATCACTTCGCCACAATACTTTCACCAAAGGGAATCGTCTGTTTTGAAGTTCTTGAAATTTCCGATCCAGAATCTTAACTGGTTTCTGAATGAAAGTGAGATTCGGTTCAAGTTCAACCTCTTCAACCGGTATGATCGCTGATTCATCGGGATAGTACTTTCGAAGTTGTGATACATGGAAAACATTATTTCCATGTATTGTTTAAACATTATTTCCACGTGGTTTTCCGAAGTTTAAGAATAGTTATCGTCGAAATAAGTTCAACGCCGAAGACGGATCTCGATTTCGAGGTCCGGAGCTCAAGATATCACGAAAACCGTTGAGGGTTGCCTATTATACAAATAGGTCCCTAAACTTTCAAAACGTGGCAATTAAGCCCAAACTCAATTTCCAATTGAGTCCAAAACATTCAAATAAGTTACAATCAAGCCCCCGGCACGCACATATAACACGACAGATTTCAATTAACACCAAATTCAAGAAATTCACATTCTCACAATTCCGTTCGTATATTCATAGCTCACATTGGAATTCATATGAAATTTAAACAAATAATGCAATTTATAAACGAATTTAAACCAATTAATCACAATATAAAATCCTATAATTAAATGTAAATACGCACGTAACACTTACCTGCACATGTGAAAACACGGGGCGTTACAACCTCTCCCCCTTAAAGAGAATCCGTCCTCGGATTCATTACTCACTCGGAAACAATTCGGGATACAACTTCTTCATTTTCTCTTCCGTTTCCCACGTGGCTTTCTCCGTCTTATCACTTCGCCACAATACTTTCACCAAAGGGAATCGTCTGTTTCGAAGTTCTTGAAATTTCCGATCCAGAATCTTAACTGGTTTCTGAACGAAAGTGAGTTTCGGTTCAAGCTCAACCTTTTCAACCGGTATGATCGCAGAATCATCGGGATAGTACTTCCGAAGTTGTGATACATGGAAAACATTATTTCCATGTATTGTCTAAACATTATTTCCACGTGGTTTTCCGAAGTTTAAGAATAGGTATCGTCGAAATAAGTTCAACGCCGAAGACGGATCTCGATTTCGAGGTCCGGAGCTCAAGATATCACGAAAACCATTGAGGGTTGCCTATTATACAAATAGGTCCCTAAACTTTCAAAACGTGGCAATTAAGCCCAAACTCAATTTCCAATTGAGTCCAAAACATTCAAATAAGTTACAATCAAGCCCCCGGCACGCACATATAACACGACAGATTTAAATTAACACCAAATTCAAGAAATTCACATTCTCACAATTCCGTTCATATATTCATAGCTCACATTGGAATTCATATGAAATTTAAACAAATAATGCAAATTATAAACGAATTTAAACCAATTAATCAAAATATAAAATCCTATAATTAAATGTAAATGCGCACGTAACACTTACCTGCACATGTAAAAACACGGGGCGTTACAACCTCTCCCCCTTAAAGAGAATCCGTCCTCGGATTCATTACTCACTCGGAAACAATTCGGGATACAACTTCTTCATTTTCTCTTCCGTTTCCCACGTGGCTTTCTCCGTCTTATCACTTCGCCACAATACTTTCACCAAAGGGAATCGTCTGTTTCGAAGTTCTTGAAATTTCCGATCCGGAATCTTAACTGGTTTCTGAACGAAAGTGAATTTCGGTTCAAGCTCAACCTTTTCAACCGGTATGATCGCTGAATCATCGGGATAGTACTTCCGAAGTTGTGATACATGGAAAACATTATTTCCATGTATTGTTTAAACGTTATTTCCACGTGGTTTTCCGAAGTTTAAGAATAGGTATCGTCGAAATAAGTTCAACGCCGAAGACGGATCTCGATTTCGAGGTCCGGAGCTCAAGATATCACGAAAACCGTTGAGGGTTGCCTATTATACAAATAGGTCCCTAAACTTTCAAAACGTGGCAATTAAGCCCAAACTCAATTTCCAATTGAGTCCAAAACATTCAAATAAGTCACAATCAAGCCCCCGGCACGCACATATAACACGACAGATTTCAATTGACCCCAAATTCAAGAAATTCACATTCTCACAATTCCGTTCATATATTCATAGCTCACATTGGACTTCATATGAAATTTAAACAAATAATGCAAATTATAAACGAATTTAAACCAATTAATCAAAATATAAAATACTATAATTAAATGTAAATGCGCACGTAACACTTACCTGCACGTGTGAAAACACGGGGCGTTACAACCTCTCCCCCTTAAAGAGAATCCGTCCTCGGATTCATTGCTCACTCGGAAACAATTCGGGATACAACTTCTTCATTTTCTCTTCCGTTTCCCACGTGGCTTTCTCCGTCTTATCACTTCGCCACAATACTTTCACCAAAGGGAATCGTCAGTTTCGAAGTTCTTGAAATTTCCGATCCAGAATCTTAACTGGTTTCTGAACGAAAGTGAGTTTCGGTTCAAGCTCAACCTTTTCAACCGGTATGATCGTTGAATCATCGGGATAGTACTTCCGAAGTTGTGATACATGGAAAACATTATTTCCATGTATTATTTAAACATTATTTCCACGTAGTTTTTCGAAGTTTAAGAATAGGTATGGTCGAAATAAGTTCAACGCCGAAGACGGATCTCAATTTCGAGGTCCGGAGCTCAAGATATCACGAAAACCGTTGAGGGTTGCCTATTATACAAATAGGTCCCTAAACTTTCAAAACGTGGCAATTAAGCCCAAACTCAATTTCCAATTGAGTCCAAAACATTCAAATAAGTTACAATCAAGCCCCCGGCAAGCACATATAACACGACAGATTTCAATTAACACCAAATTCAAGAAATTCACATTCTCACAATTCCGTTCGTATATTCATAGCTCACATTGGAATTCATATGAAATTTAAACAAATAATGCAATTTATAAACGAATTTAAACCAATTAATCAAAATATAAAATCCTATAATTAAATGTAAATACGCACGTAACACTTACCTGCACATGTGAAAACACGGGGCGTTACAACCTCTCCCCCTTAAAGAGAATCCGTCCTCGGATTCATTACTCACTCGGAAACAATTCGGGATACAACTTCTTCATTTTCTCTTCCGTTTCCCACGTGGCTTTCTCCGTCTTATCACTTCGCCACAATACTTTCACCAAAGGGAATCGTCTGTTTCGAAGTTCTTGAAATTTCCGATCCAGAATCTTAACTGGTTTCTGAACGAAAGTGAGTTTCGGTTCAAGCTCAACCTTTTCAACCGGTATGATCGCAGAATCATCGGGATAGTACTTCCGAAGTTGTGATACATGGAAAACATTATTTCCATGTATTGTCTAAACATTATTTCCACGTGGTTTTCCGAAGTTTAAGAATAGGTATCGTCGAAATAAGTTCAACGCCGAAGACGGATCTCGATTTCGAGGTCCGGAGCTCAAGATATCACGAAAACCATTGAGGGTTGCCTATTATACAAATAGATCCCTAAACTTTCAAAACGTGGCAATTAAGCCCAAACTCAATTTCCAATTGAGTCCAAAACATTCAAATAAGTTACAATCAAGCCCCCGGCACGCACATATAACACGACAGATTTAAATTAACACCAAATTCAAGAAATTCACATTCTCACAATTCCGTTCATATATTCATAGCTCACATTGGAATTCATATGAAATTTAAACAAATAATGCAAATTATAAACGAATTTAAACCAATTAATCAAAATATAAAATCCTATAATTAAATGTAAATGCGCACGTAACACTTACCTGCACGTGTGAAAACACGGAGCGTTACAACCTCTCCCCCTTAAAGAGAATCCGTCCTCGGATTCATTGCTCACTCGGAAACAATTCGGGATACAACTTCTTCATTTTCTCTTCCGTTTCCCACGTGGCTTTCTCCGTCTTATCACTTCGCCACAATACTTTCACCAAAGGGAATCGTCAGTTTCGAAGTTCTTGAAATTTCCGATCCAGAATCTTAACTGGTTTCTGAACGAAAGTGAGTTTCGGTTCAAGCTCAACCTTTTCAACCGGTATGATCGTTGAATCATCGGGATAGTACTTCCGAAGTTGTGATACATGGAAAACATTATTTCCATGTATTATTTAAACATTATTTCCACGTAGTTTTTCGAAGTTTAAGAATAGGTATGGTCGAAATAAGTTCAACGCCGAAGACGGATCTCAATTTCGAGGTCCGGAGCTCAAGATATCACGAAAACCGTTGAGGGTTGCCTATTATACAAATAGGTCCCTAAACTTTCAAAACGTGGCAATTAAGCCCAAACTCAATTTCCAATTGAGTCCAAAACATTCAAATAAGTTACAATCAAGCCCCCGGCAAGCACATATAACACGACAGCTTTCAATTAACACCAAATTCAAGAAATTCACATTCTCACAATTTCGTTCGTATATTCATAGCTCACATTGGAATTCATATGAAATTTAAACAAATAATGCAATTTATAAACGAATTTAAACCAATTAATCAAAATATAAAATCCTATAATTAAATGTAAATACGCACGTAACACTTACCTGCACATGTGAAAACACGGGGCGTTACAACCTCTCCCCCTTAAAGAGAATCCGTCCTCGGATTCATTACTCACTCGGAAACAATTCGGGATACAACTTCTTCATTTTCTCTTCCGTTTCCCACGTGGCTTTCTCCGTCTTATCACTTCGCCACAATACTTTCACCAAAGGGAATCGTCTGTTTCGAAGTTCTTGAAATTTCCGATCCAGAATCTTAACTGGTTTCTGAACGAAAGTGAGTTTCGGTTCAAGCTCAACCTTTTCAACCGGTATGATCGCAGAATCATCGGGATAGTACTTCCGAAGTTGTGATACATGGAAAACATTATTTCCATGTATTGTCTAAACATTATTTCCACGTGGTTTTCCGAAGTTTAAGAATAGGTATCGTCGAAATAAGTTCAACGCCGAAGACGGATCTCGATTTCGAGGTCCGGAGCTCAAGATATCACGAAAACCATTGAGGGTTGCCTATTATACAAATAGGTCCCTAAACTTTCAAAACGTGGCAATTAAGCCCAAACTCAATTTCCAATTGAGTCCAAAACATTCAAATAAGTTACAATCAAGCCCCCGGCACGCACATATAACACGACAGATTTAAATTAACACCAAATTCAAGAAACTCACATTCTCACAATTCCGTTCATATATTCATAGCTCACATTGGAATTCATATGAAATTTAAACAAATAATGCAAATTATAAACGAATTTAAACCAATTAATCAAAATATAAAATCCTATAATTAAATGTAAATGCGCACGTAACACTTACCTGCACATGTGAAAACACGGGGCGTTACAACCTCTCCCCCTTAAAGAGAATCCGTCCTCGGATTCATTACTCACTCGGAAACAATTCGGGATACAACTTCTTCATTTTCTCTTCCGTTTCCCACGTGGCTTTCTCCGTCTTATCACTTCGCCACAATACTTTCACCAAAGGGAATCGTCTGTTTCGAAGTTCTTGAAATTTCCGATCCGGAATCTTAACTGGTTTCTGAACGAAAGTGAATTTCGATTCAAGCTCAACCTTTTCAACCGGTATGATCGCTGAATCATCAGGATAGTACTTCCGAAGTTGTGATACATGGAAAACATTATTTCCATGTATTGTTTAAACGTTATTTCCACGTGGTTTTCCGAAGTTTAAGAATAGGTATCGTCGAAATAAGTTCAACGCCGAAGACGGATCTCGATTTCGAGGTCCGGAGCTCAAGATATCACGAAAACCGTTGAGGGTTGCCTATTATACAAATAGGTCCCTAAACTTTCAAAACGTGGCAATTAAGCCCAAACTCAATTTCCAATTGAGTCCAAAACATTCAAATAAGTCACAATCAAGCCCCCGGCACGCACATATAACACGACAGATTTCAATTGACCCCAAATTCAAGAAATTCACATTCTCACAATTCCGTTCATATATTCATAGCTCACATTGGAATTCATATGAAATTTAAACAAATAATGCAATTTATAAACGAATTTAAACCAATTAATCAAAATATAAAATCCTATAATTAAATGTAAATACGCACGTAACACTTACCTGCACATGTGTAAACACGGGGCGTTACAACCTCTCCCCCTTAAAGAGAATCCGTCCTCGGATTCATTGCTCACTCGGAAACAATTCGGGATACAACTTCTTCATTTTCTCTTCCGTTTCCCACGTGGCTTTCTCCGTCTTATCACTTCGCCACAATACTTTCACCAAAGGGAATCGTCAGTTTCGAAGTTCTTGAAATTTCCGATCCAGAATCTTAACTGGTTTCTGAACGAAAGTGAGTTTCGGTTCAAGCTCAACCTTTTCAACCGGTATGATCGTTGAATCATCGGGATAGTACTTCCGAAGTTGTGATACATGGAAAACATTATTTCCATGTATTATTTAAACATTATTTCCACGTAGTTTTTCGAAGTTTAAGAATAGGTATGGTCGAAATAAGTTCAACGCCGAAGACGGATCTCAATTTCGAGGTCCGGAGCTCAAGATATCACGAAAACCGTTGAGGGTTGCCTATTATACAAATAGGTCCCTAAACTTTCAAAACGTGGCAATTAAGCCCAAACTCAATTTCCAATTGAGTCCAAAACATTCAAATAAGTTACAATCAAGCCCCCGGCAAGCACATATAACACGACAGATTTCAATTAACACCAAATTCAAGAAATTCACATTCTCACAATTCCGTTCGTATATTCATAGCTCACATTGGAATTCATATGAAATTTAAACAAATAATGCAATTTATAAACGAATTTAAACCAATTAATCAAAATATAAAATCCTATAATTAAATGTAAATACGCACGTAACACTTACCTGCACATGTGAAAACACGGGGCGTTACAACCTCTCCCCCTTAAAGAGAATCCGTCCTCGGATTCATTACTCACTCGGAAACAATTCGGGATACAACTTCTTCATTTTCTCTTCCGTTTCCCACGTGGCTTTCTCCGTCTTATCACTTCGCCACAATACTTTCACCAAAGGGAATCGTCTGTTTTGAAGTTTTTGAAATTTTCGATCCAGAATCTTAACTGGTTTCTGAACGAAAGTGAGTTTCGGTTCAAGCTCAACCTTTTCAACCGGTATGATCGCAGAATCATCGGGATAGTACTTCCGAAGTTGTGATACATGGAAAACATTATTTCCATGTATTGTCTAAACATTATTTCCACGTGGTTTTCCGAAGTTTAAGAATAGGTATCGTCGAAATAAGTTCAACGCCGAAGACGGATCTCGATTTCGAGGTCCGGAGCTCAAGATATCACGAAAACCGTTGAGGGATGCCTATTATACAAATAGGTCCCTAAAATTTCAAAAAGTGGCAATTAAGCCAAAACTAAATTTCCAATTGATTCCAAAACATTCAAATAAGTTACAATCAAGCCCCCGGCATGCACATATAACACGACAGATTTCAATTAACACCAAATTCAAGAAATTCACATTCTCACAATTCCGTTCATATATTCATAGCTCACATTGGAATTCATATGAAATTTAAACAAATAATGCAAATTATAAACGAATTTAAACCAATTAATCAAAATATAAAATCCTATAATTAAATGTAAATACGCACGTAACACTTACCTGCACGTGTGAAAACACGGGGCGTTACAACCTCTCCCCCTTAAAGAGTGTCCGTTCTCGGATTCATTGCTCACTCCGAAACAATTCGGGATACAACTTCTTCATTTTCTCATCCGTTCCCCACGTGGCTTTCTCCGTCTTATCACTTCGCCACAATACTTTCACCAAAGGGAATCGTGTGTTTTGAAGTTCTTGAAATTTCCGATCCAGAATCTTAACTGGTTTCTGAATGAAAGTGAGATTCGGTTCAAGTTCAACCTCTTCAACCGGTATGATCGCTGATTCATCGGGTTAGTACTTTCGAAGTTGTGATACATGGAAAACATTATTTCCATGTATTGTTTAAACATTATTTCCACGTGGTTTTCCGAAGTTTAAGAATAGTTATCGTCGAAATAAGTTCAACGCCGAAGACGGATCTCGATTTCGAGGTCCGGAGCTCAAGATATCACGAAAACCGTTGAGGGTTGCCTATTATACAAATAGGTCCCTAAACTTTCAAAACGTGGCAATTAAGCCCAAACTCAATTTCCAATTGAGTCCAAAACATTCAAATAAGTTACAATCAAGCCCCCGGCACGCACATATAACACGACAGATTTCAATTAACACCAAATTCAAGAAATTCACATTCTCACAATTCCGTTCGTATATTCATAGCTCACATTGGAATTCATATGAAATTTAAACAAATAATGCAATTTATAAACGAATTTAAACCAATTAATCAAAATATAAAATCCTATAATTAAATGTAAATACGCACGTAACACTTACCTGCACATGTGTAAACACGGGGCGTTACAACCTCTCCCCCTTAAAGAGAATCCGTCCTCGGATTCATTACTCACTCGGAAACAATTCGGGATACAACTTCTTCATTTTCTCTTCCGTTTCCCACGTGGCTTTCTCCGTCTTATCACTTCGCCACAATACTTTCACCAAAGGGAATCGTCTGTTTTGAAGTTTTTGAAATTTCCGATCGAGAATCTTAACTGGTTTCTGAACGAAAGTGAGTTTCGGTTCAAGCTCAACCTTTTCAACCGGTATGATCGCAGAATCATCGGGATAGTACTTCCGAAGTTGTGATACATGGAAAACATTATTTCCATGTATTGTCTAAACATTATTTCCACGTGGTTTTCCGAAGTTTAAGAATAGGTATCGTCGAAATAAGTTCAATGCCAAAGACGGATCTCGATTTCGAGGTCCGGAGCTCAAGATATCACGAAAACCGTTGAGGGATGCCTATTATACAAATAGGTCCCTAAAATTTCAAAAAGTGGCAATTAAGCCAAAACTAAATTTCCAATTGATTCCAAAACATTCAAATAAGTTACAATCATGCCCCCGGCATGCACATATAACACGACAGATTTCAATTAACACCAAATTCAAGAAATTCACATTCTCACAATTCCGTTCATATATTCATAGCTCACATTGGAATTCATATGAAATTTAAACAAATAATGCAAATTATAAACGAATTTAAACCAATTAATCAAAATATAAAATCCTATAATTAAATGTAAATGCGCACGTAACACTTACCTGCACGTGTGAAAACACGGGGCGTTACAACCTCTCCCCCTTAAAGAGAGTCCGTTCTCGGATTCATTGCTCACTCGGAAACAATTCGGGATACAACTTCTTCATTTTCTCATCCGTTCCCCACGTGGCTTTCTCCGTCTTATCACTTCGCCACAATACTTTCACCAAAGGGAATCGTCTGTTTTGAAGTTCTTGAAATTTCCGATCCAGAATCTTAACTGGTTTCTGAATGAAAGTGAGATTCGGTTCAAGTTCAACCTCTTCAACCGGTATGATCGCTGATTCATCGGGATAGTACTTTCGAAGTTGTGATACATGGAAAACATTATTTCCATGTATTGTTTAAACATTATTTCCACGTGGTTTTCCGAAGTTTAAGAATAGTTATCGTCGAAATAAGTTCAACGCCGAAGACGGATCTCGATTTCGAGGTCCGGAGCTCAAGATATCACGAAAACCGTTGAGGGTTGCCTATTATACAAATAGGTCCCTAAACTTTCAAAACGTGGCAATTAAGCCCAAACTCAATTTCCAATTGAGTCCAAAACATTCAAATAAGTTACAATCAAGCCCCCGGCACGCACATATAACACGACAGATTTCAATTAACACCAAATTCAAGAAATTCACATTCTCACAATTCCGTTCGTATATTCATAGCTCACATTGGAATTCATATGAAATTTAAACAAATAATGCAATTTATAAACGAATTTAAACCAATTAATCACAATATAAAATCCTATAATTAAATGTAAATACGCACGTAACACTTACCTGCACATGTGAAAACACGGGGCGTTACAACCTCTCCCCCTTAAAGAGAATCCGTCCTCGGATTCATTACTCACTCGGAAACAATTCGGGATACAACTTCTTCATTTTCTCTTCCGTTTCCCACGTGGCTTTCTCCGTCTTATCACTTCGCCACAATACTTTCACCAAAGGGAATCGTCTGTTTCGAAGTTCTTGAAATTTCCGATCCAGAATCTTAACTGGTTTCTGAACGAAAGTGAGTTTCGGTTCAAGCTCAACCTTTTCAACCGGTATGATCGCAGAATCATCGGGATAGTACTTCCGAAGTTGTGATACATGGAAAACATTATTTCCATGTATTGTCTAAACATTATTTCCACGTGGTTTTCCGAAGTTTAAGAATAGGTATCGTCGAAATAAGTTCAACGCCGAAGACGGATCTCGATTTCGAGGTCCGGAGCTCAAGATATCACGAAAACCATTGAGGGTTGCCTATTATACAAATAGGTCCCTAAACTTTCAAAACGTGGCAATTAAGCCCAAACTCAATTTCCAATTGAGTCCAAAACATTCAAATAAGTTACAATCAAGCCCCCGGCACGCACATATAACACGACAGATTTAAATTAACACCAAATTCAAGAAATTCACATTCTCACAATTCCGTTCATATATTCATAGCTCACATTGGAATTCATATGAAATTTAAACAAATAATGCAAATTATAAACGAATTTAAACCAATTAATCAAAATATAAAATCCTATAATTAAATGTAAATGCGCACGTAACACTTACCTGCACATGTAAAAACACGGGGCGTTACAACCTCTCCCCCTTAAAGAGAATCCGTCCTCGGATTCATTACTCACTCGGAAACAATTCGGGATACAACTTCTTCATTTTCTCTTCCGTTTCCCACGTGGCTTTCTCCGTCTTATCACTTCGCCACAATACTTTCACCAAAGGGAATCGTCTGTTTCGAAGTTCTTGAAATTTCCGATCCGGAATCTTAACTGGTTTCTGAACGAAAGTGAATTTCGGTTCAAGCTCAACCTTTTCAACCGGTATGATCGCTGAATCATCGGGATAGTACTTCCGAAGTTGTGATACATGGAAAACATTATTTCCATGTATTGTTTAAACGTTATTTCCACGTGGTTTTCCGAAGTTTAAGAATAGGTATCGTCGAAATAAGTTCAACGCCGAAGACGGATCTCGATTTCGAGGTCCGGAGCTCAAGATATCACGAAAACCGTTGAGGGTTGCCTATTATACAAATAGGTCCCTAAACTTTCAAAACGTGGCAATTAAGCCCAAACTCAATTTCCAATTGAGTCCAAAACATTCAAATAAGTCACAATCAAGCCCCCGGCACGCACATATAACACGACAGATTTCAATTGACCCCAAATTCAAGAAATTCACATTCTCACAATTCCGTTCATATATTCATAGCTCACATTGGACTTCATATGAAATTTAAACAAATAATGCAAATTATAAACGAATTTAAACCAATTAATCAAAATATAAAATACTATAATTAAATGTAAATGCGCACGTAACACTTACCTGCACGTGTGAAAACACGGGGCGTTACAACCTCTCCCCCTTAAAGAGAATCCGTCCTCGGATTCATTGCTCACTCGGAAACAATTCGGGATACAACTTCTTCATTTTCTCTTCCGTTTCCCACGTGGCTTTCTCCGTCTTATCACTTCGCCACAATACTTTCACCAAAGGGAATCGTCAGTTTCGAAGTTCTTGAAATTTCCGATCCAGAATCTTAACTGGTTTCTGAACGAAAGTGAGTTTCGGTTCAAGCTCAACCTTTTCAACCGGTATGATCGTTGAATCATCGGGATAGTACTTCCGAAGTTGTGATACATGGAAAACATTATTTCCATGTATTATTTAAACATTATTTCCACGTAGTTTTTCGAAGTTTAAGAATAGGTATGGTCGAAATAAGTTCAACGCCGAAGACGGATCTCAATTTCGAGGTCCGGAGCTCAAGATATCACGAAAACCGTTGAGGGTTGCCTATTATACAAATAGGTCCCTAAACTTTCAAAACGTGGCAATTAAGCCCAAACTCAATTTCCAATTGAGTCCAAAACATTCAAATAAGTTACAATCAAGCCCCCGGCAAGCACATATAACACGACAGATTTCAATTAACACCAAATTCAAGAAATTCACATTCTCACAATTCCGTTCGTATATTCATAGCTCACATTGGAATTCATATGAAATTTAAACAAATAATGCAATTTATAAACGAATTTAAACCAATTAATCAAAATATAAAATCCTATAATTAAATGTAAATACGCACGTAACACTTACCTGCACATGTGAAAACACGGGGCGTTACAACCTCTCCCCCTTAAAGAGAATCCGTCCTCGGATTCATTACTCACTCGGAAACAATTCGGGATACAACTTCTTCATTTTCTCTTCCGTTTCCCACGTGGCTTTCTCCGTCTTATCACTTCGCCACAATACTTTCACCAAAGGGAATCGTCTGTTTCGAAGTTCTTGAAATTTCCGATCCAGAATCTTAACTGGTTTCTGAACGAAAGTGAGTTTCGGTTCAAGCTCAACCTTTTCAACCGGTATGATCGCAGAATCATCGGGATAGTACTTCCGAAGTTGTGATACATGGAAAACATTATTTCCATGTATTGTCTAAACATTATTTCCACGTGGTTTTCCGAAGTTTAAGAATAGGTATCGTCGAAATAAGTTCAACGCCGAAGACGGATCTCGATTTCGAGGTCCGGAGCTCAAGATATCACGAAAACCATTGAGGGTTGCCTATTATACAAATAGATCCCTAAACTTTCAAAACGTGGCAATTAAGCCCAAACTCAATTTCCAATTGAGTCCAAAACATTCAAATAAGTTACAATCAAGCCCCCGGCACGCACATATAACACGACAGATTTAAATTAACACCAAATTCAAGAAATTCACATTCTCACAATTCCGTTCATATATTCATAGCTCACATTGGAATTCATATGAAATTTAAACAAATAATGCAAATTATAAACGAATTTAAACCAATTAATCAAAATATAAAATCCTATAATTAAATGTAAATGCGCACGTAACACTTACCTGCACGTGTGAAAACACGGAGCGTTACAACCTCTCCCCCTTAAAGAGAATCCGTCCTCGGATTCATTGCTCACTCGGAAACAATTCGGGATACAACTTCTTCATTTTCTCTTCCGTTTCCCACGTGGCTTTCTCCGTCTTATCACTTCGCCACAATACTTTCACCAAAGGGAATCGTCAGTTTCGAAGTTCTTGAAATTTCCGATCCAGAATCTTAACTGGTTTCTGAACGAAAGTGAGTTTCGGTTCAAGCTCAACCTTTTCAACCGGTATGATCGTTGAATCATCGGGATAGTACTTCCGAAGTTGTGATACATGGAAAACATTATTTCCATGTATTATTTAAACATTATTTCCACGTAGTTTTTCGAAGTTTAAGAATAGGTATGGTCGAAATAAGTTCAACGCCGAAGACGGATCTCAATTTCGAGGTCCGGAGCTCAAGATATCACGAAAACCGTTGAGGGTTGCCTATTATACAAATAGGTCCCTAAACTTTCAAAACGTGGCAATTAAGCCCAAACTCAATTTCCAATTGAGTCCAAAACATTCAAATAAGTTACAATCAAGCCCCCGGCAAGCACATATAACACGACAGCTTTCAATTAACACCAAATTCAAGAAATTCACATTCTCACAATTTCGTTCGTATATTCATAGCTCACATTGGAATTCATATGAAATTTAAACAAATAATGCAATTTATAAACGAATTTAAACCAATTAATCAAAATATAAAATCCTATAATTAAATGTAAATACGCACGTAACACTTACCTGCACATGTGAAAACACGGGGCGTTACAACCTCTCCCCCTTAAAGAGAATCCGTCCTCGGATTCATTACTCACTCGGAAACAATTCGGGATACAACTTCTTCATTTTCTCTTCCGTTTCCCACGTGGCTTTCTCCGTCTTATCACTTCGCCACAATACTTTCACCAAAGGGAATCGTCTGTTTCGAAGTTCTTGAAATTTCCGATCCAGAATCTTAACTGGTTTCTGAACGAAAGTGAGTTTCGGTTCAAGCTCAACCTTTTCAACCGGTATGATCGCAGAATCATCGGGATAGTACTTCCGAAGTTGTGATACATGGAAAACATTATTTCCATGTATTGTCTAAACATTATTTCCACGTGGTTTTCCGAAGTTTAAGAATAGGTATCGTCGAAATAAGTTCAACGCCGAAGACGGATCTCGATTTCGAGGTCCGGAGCTCAAGATATCACGAAAACCATTGAGGGTTGCCTATTATACAAATAGGTCCCTAAACTTTCAAAACGTGGCAATTAAGCCCAAACTCAATTTCCAATTGAGTCCAAAACATTCAAATAAGTTACAATCAAGCCCCCGGCACGCACATATAACACGACAGATTTAAATTAACACCAAATTCAAGAAACTCACATTCTCACAATTCCGTTCATATATTCATAGCTCACATTGGAATTCATATGAAATTTAAACAAATAATGCAAATTATAAACGAATTTAAACCAATTAATCAAAATATAAAATCCTATAATTAAATGTAAATGCGCACGTAACACTTACCTGCACATGTGAAAACACGGGGCGTTACAACCTCTCCCCCTTAAAGAGAATCCGTCCTCGGATTCATTACTCACTCGGAAACAATTCGGGATACAACTTCTTCATTTTCTCTTCCGTTTCCCACGTGGCTTTCTCCGTCTTATCACTTCGCCACAATACTTTCACCAAAGGGAATCGTCTGTTTCGAAGTTCTTGAAATTTCCGATCCGGAATCTTAACTGGTTTCTGAACGAAAGTGAATTTCGATTCAAGCTCAACCTTTTCAACCGGTATGATCGCTGAATCATCAGGATAGTACTTCCGAAGTTGTGATACATGGAAAACATTATTTCCATGTATTGTTTAAACGTTATTTCCACGTGGTTTTCCGAAGTTTAAGAATAGGTATCGTCGAAATAAGTTCAACGCCGAAGACGGATCTCGATTTCGAGGTCCGGAGCTCAAGATATCACGAAAACCGTTGAGGGTTGCCTATTATACAAATAGGTCCCTAAACTTTCAAAACGTGGCAATTAAGCCCAAACTCAATTTCCAATTGAGTCCAAAACATTCAAATAAGTCACAATCAAGCCCCCGGCACGCACATATAACACGACAGATTTCAATTGACCCCAAATTCAAGAAATTCACATTCTCACAATTCCGTTCATATATTCATAGCTCACATTGGACTTCATATGAAATTTAAACAAATAATGCAAATTATAAACGAATTTAAACCAATTAATCAAAATATAAAATCCTATAATTAAATGTAAATGCGCACGTAACACTTACCTGCACGTGTGAAAACACGGGGCGTTACAACCTCTCCCCCTTAAAGAGAATCCGTCCTCGGATTCATTGCTCACTCGGAAACAATTCGGGATACAACTTCTTCATTTTCTCTTCCGTTTCCCACGTGGCTTTCTCCGTCTTATCACTTCGCCACAATACTTTCACCAAAGGGAATCGTCAGTTTCGAAGTTCTTGAAATTTCCGATCCAGAATCTTAACTGGTTTCTGAACGAAAGTGAGTTTCGGTTCAAGCTCAACCTTTTCAACCGGTATGATCGCTGAATCATCGGGATAGTACTTCCGAAGTTGTGATACATGGAAAACATTATTTCCATGTATTATTTAAACATTATTTCCACGTAGTTTTTCGAAGTTTAAGAATAGGTATGGTCGAAATAAGTTCAACGCCGAAGACGGATCTCAATTTCGAGGTCCGGAGCTCAAGATATCACGAAAACCGTTCAGGGTTGCCTATTAGACAAATAGGTCCCTAAACTTTTAAAAAGTGGCAATTAAGCCCAAACTCAATTTCCAATTGAGTCCAAAATAATCAAATAAGTTACAATCAAGCCCCCGACACGCACATATAACACGACAGATTTCAATTAACACCAAATTCAAGAAATTCACATTCTCACAATTCCGTTCATATATTCACAGCTCACATTGGAATTCATATGAAATTTAAACAAATATTATAAACGAATTTAAACCAATTAATCAAAATGTAAAATCCTATAATTAAATGTAAATACGCACGTAACACTTACCTGCACGTGTGAAAACACGGGGCGTTACAACCTCTCCCCCTTAAAGAGAATCCGTCCTCTGATTCACTTCTCACTCGGAAACAATTCGGGATACAACTTCTTCATTTTCTCTTCCATTTCCCACGTGGCTTTCTCTGTCTTATCACTTCGCCACAATACTTTCACCAAAGGGAATCGTCTGTTTCGAAGTTCTTGAAATTTCCGATCCAGAATCTTAATTGGTTTCTGAACGAAAGTGAGATTCGGTTCAAGCTCAACCTCTTCAACCGGTATGATCTCTGATTCATCGGGATAGTGCTTTCGAAGTTGTGATACATGGAAAACATTATTTCCATGTATTGTTTAACCATTATTTCCACGTGGTTTTCCGAAGTTTAAGAATATGTATCGTCGAAATAAGTTCAACGCCGAAGACGGATCTCGATTTCGAGGTCCGGAGCTCAAGATATCACGAAAACCGTTGAGGGTTGCCTATTATACAAATAGGTCCCTAAACTTTCAAAACGTGGCAATTAAGCCCAAACTCAATTTCCAATTGAGTCCAAAACATTCAAATAAGTTACAATCAAGCCCCCGGCACGCACATATAACACGACAGATTTCAATTGACACCAAATTCAAGAAATTCACATTCTCACAATTCCGTTCATATATTCATAGCTCACATTGGACTTCACATGAAATTTAAACAAATAATGCAAATTATAAACGAATTTAAACCAATTAATCAAAATATAAAATCCTATAATTAAATGTAAATGCGCACGTAACACTTACCTGCACGTGTGAAAACACGGGGCGTTACAACCTCTCCCCCTTAAAGAGAATCCGTCCTCGGATTCATTGGTCACTCGGAAATAATTCGGGATACAACTTCTTCATTTTCTCTTCCGTTTCCCACGTAGCTTTCTCCGTCTTATCACTTCGCCACAATACTTTCACCAAAGGGAATCGTCAGTTTCGAAGTTCTTGAAATTTCCGATCCAGAATCTTAACTGGTTTCTGAACGAAAGTGAGTTTCGGTTCAAGCTCAACCTTTTCAACCGGTATGATCGCTGAATCATCGGGATAGTACTTCCGAAGTTGTGATACATGGAAAACATTATTTCCATGTATTATTTAAACATTATTTCCACGTGGTTTTTCGAAGTTTAAGAATAGGTATCGTCGAAATAAGTTCAACGCCGAAGACGGATCTCAATTTCGAGGTCCGGAGCTCAAGATATCACGAAAACCGTTGAGGGTTGCCTATTATACAAATAGGTCCCTAAACTTTCAAAACGTGGCAATTAAGCCCAAACTCAATTTCCAATTGAGTCCAAAATAATCAAATAAGTTACAATCAAGCCCCCGACACGCACATATAACACGACATATTTCAATTAACACCAAATTCAAGAAATTCACATTCTCACAATTCCGTTCATATATTCATAGCTCACATTGGAATTCATATGAAATTTAAACAAATATTATAAACGAATTTAAACCAATTAATCAAAATATAAAATCCTATAATTAAATGTAAATACGCACGTAACACTTACCTGCACGTGTGAAAACACGGGGCGTTACAACCTCTCCCCCTTAAAGAGAATCCGTCCTCGGATTCATTGTTCACTCGGAAACAATTCGGGATACAACTTCTTCATTTTCTCTTCCATTTCCCACGTGGCTTTCTCTGTCTTATCACTTCGCCACAATACTTTCACCAAAGGGAATCGTCTGTTTCGAAGTTCTTGAAATTTCCGATCCAGAATCTTAACTGGTTGCTGAACGAAAGTGAGATTCGGTTCAAGCTCAACCTCTTCAACCGGTATGATCTCTGATTCATCGGGATAGTACTTTCGACGTTGTGATACATGGAAAACATTATTTCCATGTATTGTTTAACCATTATTTCCACGTGGTTTTCCGAAGTTTAAGAATATGTATCGTCGAAATAAGTTCAACACCGAAGACGGATCTCGATTTCGAGGTCCGGAGCTCAAGATATCACGAAAACCGTTCAGGGTTGCCTATTATACAAATAGGTCCCTAAACTTCAAAAAGTTGCAATTAAGCCCAAACTCAATTTCCAATTGAGTCCAAAACATTCAAATAAGTTACAATCAAGCCCCCGGCACGCACATTTAACACGACAGATTTCAATTAACAACAAATTCAAGAAATTCACATTCTCACAATTCCATTCATATATTCATAGCTCACATTGGAATTCATATGAAATTTAAACAAATAATGCAAATTATAAACGAATTTAAACCAATTAATCAAAATATAAAATCCTATAATTAAATGTAAATGCGCACGTAACACTTACCTGCACGGGTGAAAACACGGGGCGTTACAACCTCTCCCCCTTAAAGAGAATCCGTCCTCGGATTCGTTGCTCACTCGGAAACAATTCGGGATACAACTTCTTCATTTTCTCTTCCATTTCCCACGTGGCTTTCTCCATCTTATCACTTCGCCACAATACTTTCACCAAAGGGAATCGTCTATTTCGAAGTTCTTGAAATTTCCGATCCAGAATCTTAACTGGTTTCTGAACGAAAGTGAGATTCGGTTCAAGCTCAACCTCTTCAACCGGTAGGATCGCTGATTCATCGGGATAGTACTTTCGAAATTGTGATACATGGAAAACAATATTTCCATGTATTGTTTAACCATTATTTCCACGTGGTTTTCCGAAGTTTAAGAATATGTATCGTCGAAATAAGTTCAACGCCGAAGACGGATCTCGATTTCGAGTTCCGGAGCTCAAGATATCACGAAAACCGTTGAGGGTTGCCTATTATACAAATAGGTCCCTAAACTTTCAAAAAGTGGCAATTAAGCCCAAACTCAATTTCCAAATGAGTCCAAAACATTTAAATAAGTTACAATCAAGCCCCCGACAAGCACATATAACACGACAGATTTCAATTAACACCAAATTCAAGAAATTCACATTCTCACAATTCCGTTCATATATTCATAGCTCACATTGGAATTCATATGAAATTTAAACAAATAATGCAAATTATAAACGAATTTAAACCAATTAATCAAAATATATAATCCTCTAATTAAATGTAAGTGCGCACGTAACACTTACCTGCACGTGTGAAAACACGGGGCGTTACAACCTCTCCCCCTTAAAGAGAATCCGTCCTCGGATTCATTGCTCACTCGGAAATAATTCGGGATACAACATCTTCATTTTCTCTTCCGTTTCCTACGTGGCTTTCTCCATCTTATCACTTCGCAACAATACTTTCACCAAAGGGAATCGTCTGTTTCGAAGTTCTTGAAATTTTCGAACCAGAATCTTAACTGGTTTCTGAACGAAAGTGAGATTCGGTTCAAGCTCAACCTCTTCAACCGGTATGATCGCTGATTCATCGGGATAGTACTTTTTGAAGTTGTGATACATGGAAAACATTATTTCCATGTATTGTTTAAACATTATTTCCACGTGGTTTTCCGAAGTTTAAGAATATGTATCATCGAAATAAGTTCAACGCCGAAGACGGATCTCGATTTCGAGGTCCGGAGCTCAAGATATCACGAAAACCGTTCAGGGTTGCCTATTATACAAATAGGTCCCTAAACTTCCAAAAGTGGCAATTAAGCCCAAACTCAATTTCCAATTGAGTCCAAAACATTCAAATAAGTTACAATCAAGCCCCCGGCACGCACATATAACATGACAGATTTAAATTAACACCAAATTCAAGAAATTCACATTCTCACAATTTCGTTCATATATTCATAGCTCACATTGGAATTCATATGAAATTTAAACAAATAATGCAAATTATAAACGAATTTAAACCAATTAATCAAAATATAAAATCCTATAATTAAATGTAAGTGCGCACGTAACACTTACCTGCACGTGTGAAAACACGGGCCGTTACAACCTCTCCCCCTTAAAGAGAATCCGTCCTCGGATTCATTGCTCACTCGGAAACAATTCGGGATACAACTTCTTCATTTTCTCTTCCATTTCCCACGTGGCTTTGTCCGTCTTATCACTTCGCCACAATACTTTCACCAAAGGGAATCGCCTGTTTCGAAGTTCTTGAAATTTTCGATCCAGAATCTTAACTGGTTTCTGAACGAAAGTGAGATTCGGTTCAAGCTCAACCTCTTCAACCGGTATGATCGCTGATTCATCGGGATAGTACTTTCGAAGTTGTGATACATGGAAAACAATATTTCCATGTATTGTTTAACCATTATTTCCACGTGGTTTTCCGAAGTTTAAGAATATGTATCGTCGAAATAAGTTCAACGCCGAAGACGAATGTCGATTTCGAGTTCCGGAGCTCTAGATATCACGAAAACCGTTGAGGGTTGCCTATTATACAAATAGGTCCCTAAACTTTCAAAAAGTGGCAATTAAGCCCAAACTCAATTTCCAATTGAGTCCAAAACATTAAAGTAAGTTACAATCAAGCCCCCGACACGCACATATAACACGACAGATTTCAATTAACCCCAAATTCAAGAAATTCACATTCTCACAATTTCGTTCATATATTCATAACTCACATTGGAATTCATATGAAATTTAAACAAATAATGCAAATTATAAACGAATTTAAACCAATTAATCAAAATATAAAATCCTATAATTAAATGTAAGTGCGCACGTAACACTTACCTGCACGTGTGAAAACATGGGGCGTTACAACCTCTCCCCCTTAAAGAGAATCCGTCCGCGGATTCATTGCTCACTCGGAAACAATTCGGGATACAACTTCTTCATTTTCTCTTCCATTTCCCACGTGGCTTTCTCCGTCTTATCACTTCGCCACAATACTTTCACCAAAGAGAATCGTCTGTTTCGAAGTTCTTGAAATTTCCGATCCAGAATCTTAACTGGTTTCTGAACGAAAGTGAGATTCGGTTTAAGCTCAACCTCTTCAACCGGTATGATCGTTGAATCATCGGGATAGTACTTCTGAAGTTGTGATACATGGAAAACATTATTTCCATGTATTGTTTAACCATTATTTCCACATGGTTTTCCGAAGTTTAAGAATATGTATCGTCGAAATAAGTTCAACGCCGAAGACGGATCTCGATTTCGAGGTCCGGAGCTCAAGATATCACGAAAACCGTTCAGGGTTGCCTATTATACAAATAGGTCCCTAAACATCAAAAAGTTGCAATTAAGCCCAAACTCAATTTCCAATTGAGTCCAAAACATTCAAATAAGTTACAATCAAGCCCCCGGCACGCACATATAACACGATAGATTTCAATTAACACCAAATTCAAGAAATTCACATTCTCACAATTCCGTTCATATATTCATAGCTCACATTGGAATTCATATGAAATTTAAACAAATAATGCAAATTATAAACGAATTTAAACCAATTAATCAAAATATAAAATCCTATAATTAAATGTAAATGCGCACGTAACACTTACCTGCACGTGTGAAAACACGGGGCGTTACAACCTCTCCCCCTTAAAGAGAGTCCGTTCTCGGATTCATTGCTCACTCGGAAACAATTCGGGATACAACTTCTTCATTTTCTCTTCCGTTCCCCACGTGGCTTTCTCCGTCTTATCACTTCGCCACAATACTTTCACCAAAGGGAATCGTCTGTTTCGAAGTTCTTGAAATTTTCGATCCAGAATCTTAACTGGTTTCTGAATGAAAGTGAGATTCGGTTCAAGCTCAACCTCTTCAACCGGTATGATCGCTGATTCATCGGGATAGTACTTTCGAAGTTGTGATACATGGAAAACATTATTTCCATGTATTGTTTAAACATTATTTCCACGTGGTTTTCCGAAGTTTAAGAATAGTTATCGTCGAAATAAGTTCAACGCCGAAGACGAATCTCGATTTCGAGGTCCGGAGCTCAAGATATCACGAAAACCGTTGAGGGTTGCCTATTATACAAATAGGTCCCTAAATTTTCAAAACGTGGCAATTAAGCCCAAACTCAATTTCCAATTGAGTCCAAAACATTCAAATAAGTTACAATCAAGCCCCCGGCACGCACATATAACACGACAGATTTCAATCAACACCAAATTCAAGAAATTCACATTCTCACAATTCCGTTCGTATATTCATAGCTCACATTGGAATTCATATGAAATTTAAACAAATAATGCAATTTATAAACGAATTTAAACCAATTAATCAAAATATAAAATCCTATAATTAAATGTAAATACGCACGTAACACTTACCTGCACATGTGAAAACACGGGGCGTTATAACCTCTCCCCCTTAAAGAGAATCCGTCCTCGGATTCATTACTCACTCGGAAACAATTCGGGATACAACTTCTTCATTTTCTCTTCCGTTTCCCACGTGGCTTTCTCCGTCTTATCACTTCGCCACAATACTTTCACCAAAGGGAATCGTCTGTTTCGAAGTTCTTGAAATTTCCGATCCAGAATCTTAACTGGTTTCTAAACGAAAGTGAGTTTCGGTTCAAGCTCAACCTTTTCAACCGGTATGATTGCAGAATCATCGGGATAGTACTTCCGAAGTTGTGATACATGGAAAACATTATTTCCATGTATTGTCTAAACATTATTTCCACGTGGTTTTCCGAAGTTTAAGAATAGGTATCGTCGAAATAAGTTCAACGCCGAAGACGGATCTCGATTTCGAGGTCCGGAGCTCAAGATATCACGAAAACCGTTGAGGGTTGCCTATTATACAAATAGGTCCCTAAACTTTCAAAACGTGGCAATTAAGCCCAAACTCAATTTCCAATTGAGTCCAAAACATTCAAATAAGTTACAATCAAGCCCCCGGCACGCACATATAACACGGCAGATTTCAATTAACACCAAATTCAAGAAATTCACATTCTTACAATTCCGTTCATATATTCATAGCTCACATTGGAATTCATATGAAATTTAAACAAATAATGCAAATTATAAACGAATTTAAACCAATTAATCAAAATATAAAATCCTATAATTAAATGTAAATGCGCACGTAACACTTACCTGCACATGTGAAAACACGGGGCGTTACAACCTCTCCCCCTTAAAGAGAATCCGTCCTCGGATTCATTACTCACTCGGAAACAATTCGGGATACAACTTCTTCATTTTCTCTTCCGTTTCCCACGTGGCTTTGTCCGTCTTATCACTTCGCCACAATACTTTCACCAAAGGGAATCGTCTGTTTCGAAGTTCTTGAAATTTCCGATCCGGAATCTTAACTGGTTTCTGAACGAAAGTGAATTTCGGTTCAAGCTCAACCTTTTCAACCGGTATGATCGCTGAATCATCAGGATAGTACTTCCGAAGTTGTGATACATGGAAAACATTATTTCCATGTATTGTTTAAACATTATTTCCACGTGGTTTTCCGAAGATTAAGAATAGGTATCGTCGAAATAAGTTCAACGCCGAAGACGGATCTCGATTTCGAGGTCCGGAGCGCAAGATATCACGAAAACCGTTGAGGGTTGCCTATTATACAAATAGGTCCCTAAACTTTCAAAACGTGGCAATTAAGCCCAAACTCAATTTCCAATTGAGTCCAAAACATTCAAATAAGTTACAATCAAGCCCCCGGCACGCACATATAACACGACAGATTTCAATTGACACCAAATTCAAGAAATTCACATTCTCACAATTCCGTTCATATATTCATAGCTCACATTGGACTTCATATGAAATTTAAACAAATAATGCAAATTATAAACGAATTTAAACCAATTAATCAAAATATAAAATCCTATAATTAAATGTTAATGCGCACGTAACACTTACCTGCACGTGTGAAAACACGGGGCGTTACAACCTCTCCCCCTTAAAGAGAATCCGTCCTCGGATTCATTGGTCACTCGGAAACAATTCGGGATACAACTTCTTCATTTTCTCTTCCGTTTCCCACGTGGCTTTCTCCGTCTTATCACTTCGCCTTAATACTTTCACCAAAGGGAATCGTCAGTTTCGAAGTTCTTGAAATTTCCGATCCAGAATCTTAACTGGTTTCTGAACGAAAGTGAGTTTCGGTTCAAGCTCAACCTTTTCAACCTGTATGATCGCTGAATCATCGGGATAGTACTTCCGAAGTTGTGATACATGGAAAACAATATTTCCATGTATTGTTTAACCATTATTTCCACGTGGTTTTCCGAAGTTTAGGAATATGTATCGTCGAAATAAGTTCAACGCCGAAGACGAATCTCGATTTCGAGTTCCGGAGCTCAAGATATCACGAAAACCGTTGAGGGTTGTCTATTATACAAATAGGTCCCTAAACTTTCAAAAAGTGGCAATTAAGCCCAAACTCAATTTCCAATTGAGTCCAAAACATTCAAGTAAGTTACAATCAAGCCCCGACACGCACATATAACACGACAGATTTCAATTAACACCAAATTCAAGAAATTCACATTCTCACAATTTCGTTCATATATTCATAGCTCACATTGGAATTCATATGAAATTTAAACAAATAATGCAAATTATAAACGAATTTAAACCAATTAATCAAAATATAAAATCCTATAATTAAATGTAAATGCGCACGTAACACTTACCTGCACGTGTGAAAACACGGGGCGTTACAACCTCTCCCCCTTAAAGAGAATCCGTCCTCGGATTCATTGCTCACTCGGAAACAATTCGGGATACAACTTCTTTATTTTCTCTTCCATTTCCCACGTGGCTTTCTCCGTCTTATCACTTCGCCACAATACTTTCACCAAAGGGAATCGTCTGTTTCGAAGTTCTTGAAATTTTTGATCCAGAATCTTAACTGGTTTCTGAACGAAAGTGAGATTCGGTTCAAGCTCAACCTCTTCAACCGGTATGATCGCTGATTCATCGGGATAGTACTTTCGAAGTTGTGATACATGGAAAACAATATTTCCATGTATTGTTTAACCATTATTTCCACGTGGTTTTCCGAAGTTTAAGAATATGTATCGTCGAAATAAGTTCAACGCCGAAGACGAATCTCGATTTCGAGTTCCGGAGCTCAAGATATCACGAAAACCGTTGAGGGTTGTCTATTATACAAATAGGTCCCTAAACTTTCAAAAAGTGGCAATTAAGCCCAAACTCAATTTCCAATTGAGTCCAAAACATTCAAATAAGTTACAATCAAGCCCCGACACGCACATATAACACGACAGATTTCAATTAACACCAAATTCAAGAAATTCACATTCTCACAATTTCGTTCATATATTCATAGCTCACATTGGAATTCATATGAAATTTAAACAAATAATGCAAATTATAAACGAATTTAAACCAATTAATCAAAATATAAAATCCTATAATTAAATGTAAATGCGCACGTAACACTTACCTGCACGGGTGAAAACACGGGGCGTTACAACCTCTGCCCCTTAAAGAGAATCCGTCTTCGGATTCATTGCTCACTCGGAAACAATTCGGGATACAACTTCTTCATTTTCTCTTCCATTTCCCACGTGGCTTTCTCCGTCTTATCACTTCGCCACAATACTTTCACCAAAGGGAATCGTCTGTTTCGAAGTTCTTGAAATTTTCGATCCAGAATCTTAACTGGTTTCTGAACGAAAGTGAGATTCGGTTCAAGCTCAACCTCTTCAACCGGTATGATCGCTGATTCATCGGGATAGTACTTTCGAAGTTGTGATACATGGAAAACATTATTTACATGTATTGTTTAACCATTATTTCCATGTGGTTTTCCGAAGTTTAAGAATATGTATCTTCGAAATAAGTTCAACGCCGAAGACGGATCTTGATTTCGAGGTCCGGAGCTCAAGATATAACGAAAATCGTTCAGGGTTGCCTATTATACAAATAGGTCCCTAAACTTCAAAAAGTTGCAATTAAGCCCAAACTCAATTTCCAATTGAGTCCAAAACATTCAAATAAGTTACAACCAAGCCCCCGGCACGCACATATAACACGACATATTTCAATTAACACCAAATTCAAGAAATTCACATTCTCAAAATTCCGTTCATATATTCATAGCTCACATTGGAATTCATATGAAATTTAAACAAATAATGCAAATTATAAATGAATTTAAACCAATTAATCAAAATATAAAATCCTATAATTAAATGTAAATGCGCACGTAACACTTACCTGCACGAGTGAAAACACGGGGCGTTACAACCTCTCCCCCTTAAAGAGAATCCGTCCTCGGATTCATTGCTCACTCGGAAACAATTCGGGATACAACTTCATCATTTTCTCTTCCATTTCCCACGTGGCTTTCTCCGTCTTATCACTTCGCCACAATACTTTCACCAAAGGGAATCGTCTATTTCGAAGTTCTTGAAATTTTCGATCCAGAATCTTAACTGGTTTCTGAACGAAAGTGAGATTCGGTTCAAGCTCAACCTCTTCAACCGGTATGATCGCTGATTCATCGGGATAATACTTTCGAAGTTGTGATACATGGAAAACAATATTTCCATGTATTGTTTAACCATTATTTCCACGTGGTTTTCCGAAGTTTAAGAATATGTATCGTCGAAATAAGTTCAACGCCGAAGACGGATCTCGATTTCGAGTTCCGGAGCTCAAGATATCACGAAAACGGTTGAGGGTTGCCTATTATACAAATAGGTCCCTAAACGTTCAAAAAGTGGCAATTAAGCCCAAAGTCAATTTCCAATTGAGTCCAAAACATTTAAATAAGTTACAATCAAGCCCCCGACACGCACATATAACACGACAAATTTCAATTAACACCAAATTCAAGAAATTCACATTCTCACAATTCCGTTCATATATTCGCAGCTCACATTGGAATTCATATGAAATTTAAACAAATAATGCAAATTATAAACGAATTTAAACCAATTAATCAAAATAAAAAATCCTATAATTAAATGTAAGTGCGCACGTAACACTAACCTGCACGTGTGAAAACACGGGGCGTTACAACCTCTCCCCCTTAAAGAGAATCCGTCCTCGGATTCATTGCTCACTCGGAAACAATTCGGGATACAACTTCTTTATTTTCTCTTCCATTTCCCACGTGGATTTCTCCGTCTTATCACTTCGCCATAATACTTTCACCAAAGGGAATCGTCTGTTTCGAAGTTCTCGAAATTTCCGATCCAGAATCTTAACTGGTTTCTGAACGAAAGTGAGATTCGGTTCAAGCTCAACCTCTTCAACCGGTATGATCGCTGATTCATCGGGATATTACTTTCGAAGTTGTGATACATGGAAAACATTATTTCCATGTATTGTTTAACCATTATTTCCACGTGGTTTTCCGAAGTTTAAGAATATGTATCGTCGAAATAAGTTCAACGCCGAAGATGGATCTCGATTTCGAGGTCCGGAGCTCAAGATATCACGAAAACCGTTGAGGGATGCCTATTATACATCCCTAAAATTTCAAAAAGTGGCAATTAAGCCAAAACTAAATTTCCAATTGATTCCAAAACATTCAAATAAGTTACAATCAAGCCCCCGGCACGCACATATAACACGACAGATTTCAATTAACACCAAATTCAAGAAATTCACATTCTCACAATTCCGTTCATATATTCATAGCTCACATTGGAATTCATATGAAATTTAAACAAATAATGCAAATTATAAACGAATTTAAACCAATTAATCAAAATATAAAATCCTATAATTAAATGTAAATGCGCACGTAACACTTACCTGCACGTGTGAAAACACGGGGCATTACAACCTCTCCCCCTTAAAGAGAGTCCGTTCTCGGATTCATTGCTCACTCGGAAACAATTCGGGATACAACTTCTTCATTTTCTCTTCCGTTCCCCACGTGGCTTTCTCCGTCTTATCACTTCGCCACAATACTTTCACCAAAGGGAATCGTCTGTTTCGAAGTTCTTGAAATTTCCGATCCAGAATCTTAACTGGTTTCTGAATGAAAGTGAGATTCGGTTCAAGGTCAACCTCTTCAACCGGTATGATCGCTGATTCATCGGGATAGTACTTTCGAAGTTGTGATACATGGAAAACATTATTTCCATGTATTGTTTAACCATTATTTCCATGTAGTTTTCCGAAGTTTAAGAATATGTATCGTCGAAATAAGTTCAACGCCGAAGATGGATCTCGATTTCGAGGTCCGGAGCTCAAGATATCACGAAAACCGTTGAGGGATGCCTATTATACATCCCTAAAATTTCAAAAAGTGGCAATTAAGCCAAAACTAAATTTCCAATTGATTCCAAAACATTCAAATAAGTTACAATCAAGCCCCCGGCACGCACATATAACACGACAGATTTCAATTAACACCAAATTCAAGAAATTCACATTCTCACAATTCCGTTCATATATTCATAGCTCACATTGGAATTCATATGAAATTTAAACAAATAATGCAAATTATAAACGAATTTAAACCAATTAATCAAAATATAAAATCCTATAATTAAATGTAAATGCGCACGTAACACTTACCTGCACGTGTGAAAACACGGGGCGTTACAACCTCTCCCCCTTAAAGAGAGTCCGTTCTCGGATTCATTGCTCACTCGGAAACAATTCGGGATACAACTTCTTCATTTTCTCTTCCGTTCCCCACGTGGCTTTCTCCGTCTTATCACTTCGCCACAATACTTTCACCAAAGGGAATCGTCTGTTTCGAAGTTCTTGAAATTTCCGATCCAGAATCTTAACTGGTTTCTGAATGAAAGTGAGATTCGGTTCAAGGTCAACCTCTTCAACCGGTATGATCGCTGATTCATCGGGGATAGTACTTTCGAAGTTGTGATACATGGAAAACATTATTTCCATGTATTGTTTAACCATTATTTCCACGTAGTTTTCCGAAGTTTAAGAATATGTATCGTCGAAATAAGTTCAACGCCGAAGATGGATCTCGATTTCGAGGTCCGGAGCTCAAGATATCACGAAAACCGTTGAGGGATGCCTATTATACATCCCTAAAATTTCAAAAAGTGGCAATTAAGCCAAAACTCAATTTCCAATTGATTCCAAAACATTCAAATAAGTTACAATCAAGCCCCCGGCACGCACATATAACACGACAGATTTCAATTAACACCAAATTCAAGAAATTCACATTCTCACAATTCCGTTCATATATTCATAGCTCACATTGGAATTCATATGAAATTTAAACAAATAATGCAAATTATAAACGAATTTAAACCAATTAATCAAAATATAAAATCCTATAATTAAATGTAAATGCGCACGTAACACTTACCTGCACGTGTGAAAACACGGGGCGTTACAACCTCTCCCCCTGAAAGAGAGTCCGTTCTCGGATTCATTGCTCACTCGGAAACAATTCGGGATACAACTTCTTTATTTTCTCTTTCGTTTCCCACGTGGCTTTCTCCGTCTTATCACTTCGCCACAATACTTTCACCAAAGGGAATCGTCTGTTTCGAAGTTCTTGAAATTTCCGATCCAGAATCTTAACTGGTTTCTGAATGAAAGTGAGATTCGGTTCAAGGTCAACCTCTTCAACCGGTATGATCGCTGATTCATCGGTATAGTACTTTCGAAGTTGTGATACATGGAAAACATTATTTCCATGTATTGTTTAAACATTATTTCCACGTGGTTTTCCGAAGTTTAAGAATATGTATCGTCGAAATAAGTTCAACGCCGAAGACGGATCTCGATTTCGAGGTCCGGAGCTCAAGATATCACGAAAACCGTTCAGGGTTGCCTATTATACAAATAGGTCCCTAAACTTTCAAAAAGTGGCAATTAAGCCCAAACTCAATTTCCAATTGAGTCCAAAACATTCAAATAAGTTACAATCAAGCCCCCGGCACGCACATATAACACGACAGATTTCAATTAACACCAAATTCAAGAAATTCACATTCTCAGAATTCCGTTCATATATTCATAGCTCACATTGAAATTCATATGAAATTTAAACAAATAATGCAAATTATAAACGAATTTAAACCAATTAATCAAAATATAAAATCCTATAATTAAATGTAAATGCGCACGTAACACTTACCTGCAAGTGTGAAAACACGGGGCGTTACAACCTCTCCCCCTTAAAGAGAATCCGTCCTCGGATTCATTGCTCACTCGGAAACAATTCGGGATACAACTTCTTCATTTTCTCTTTCATTTCCCACGTGGCTTTCTCCGTCTTATCACTTCGCCACAATACTTTCACCAAAGGGAATCGTCTGTTTCGAAGTTCTTGAAATTTCCGATCCAGAATCTTAACTGGTTTCTGAACGAAAGTGAGATTCGGTTCAAGCTCAACCTCTTCAACCGGTATGATCACTGAATCATTGGGATAGTACTTCCGAAGTTGTGATACATGGAAAACATTATGAATACCCGTTAAACTTGGAGGTAAATCCAATCTGTAGGCTGTATCTCCGATTCTCTCCAGAATCTCGTAAGGTCCCAAATACCGTGGATTAAGTTTTCCTCCCTTTCCAATTCTGGTGAATCCTTTACGAGGCGAAGCTTTCAGAAACACTCTATCCCCAACTTCAAATTCATGATCTTTCCTTCGCTTATCTGCATAGCTTTTCTGTCTATCTTGGGCTGCTTTCATCCGTTGTCGAATCACTTGAACCCTTTCGATAGCATCTTGAATAACTTTAGAAGGTTTTTCTTTCTTCTCCCCTCTTTTCACCCCTTCTTGTTTGCTCCACTTCCATTCTTCTAAATCGAAAAACATTGGGGATCGACACTTTCTTCCATAAAGAAACTCATACGGTGCCATTTCTATAGAAGCTTGATAACTGTTGTTGTAAGAAAACTCAATCAAGGGCAATTGTTCATTCCACGAACTCGAGAAATCCAACGCACACGCCCTTAACATATCTTCAAGATATCTGATTAACCTTTCAGATTGCCCGTCAGTCTGTGGATGAAAAGCTGCACTGAACTGAAGCTTGGTCCCCAGACATTTCTATAATTCTTACCAAAATTTAGAAGTGAACCTCGGATCGCTATCTGAAACAATGCTAACCGGCACTCCATGCAATCGAACAATCACATCACAATACTTCTTAGCCAATTTACCTATCTTATCAGACATTCGAATAGCAAGAAAATGCGCTGATTTAGTCAATCTGTCCACGATTACCCAAATTCCATCGAATCCACCTTCCACTCTGGGTAAACCCGATACAAAATTCATGGCTATCTGTTCCCATTTCCATTCTAGGATAGGTAATGGCTGTAATAATCCTGACGGCTTCTGATGCTCAGCTTTCACTAACTGACAGGTCAAACACTGCTTCACATAATTCACTACATCTCTCTTCAGCCCGTTCCACTAATAATACTGTTTCAAATCCCGATACATCTTGTTTCCACCAGGATGCACTGAATAAGCAGTTTTATGAGCTTCCTCCAAAATAACTCTTCTCAATTCTGTTGGAACTACCACTCTGTTCTTAAACCGAAATATCCCCGTGTCATCAAACCCAAACGGACATTCGGGGTCCAATCGAGCTTTCTCTATCAACTTCTGAATCTCAGTATCAGTCCTTTGTGCCTCAATAATCTGTTGCCTTAACCCTGGTCGTACTGAGATGTTACCAATACGAGCTTTTATCTTCACCAACTCTATTGGTTGTCCAATATATACCTTCAAATTAGATACACTAGCCTTCCTGCTTAATGCATCCGCGACCACGTTAGCCTTACCCGGGTGATACTTAATCACACAATCATAATCCTCGAGAGTTTCCATCCATCGACGTTGTCTTCTATTCAAATCCTTTTGAGAAAACAAATACTGAAGGCTCTTGTGATCCGTAAAAATCTCAAAAAAAGTTCCATATAAGTAATGTCTCCACTTCCCTAAAGCAAAAATCACCGCTGCAAGTTCAAGGTCATGAGTGGGATAATTTTTCTCATGCTCTTTCAATTTCCTAGAGGCATAAGCAATTATTCTCCCGTTCTGCATTAAAACACAACCCAACCCTTCATGAGAGGCATCGGTATACACCATAAACCCTTCAACACCATCTGGAAGGCCTAATATCTGTGCAGAAGTTAACTTATCTTTCAAGAGCTGAAAACTAGCTTCACACTTCTCATCCCATTTAAACTGAACCTCTTTCTTGGTTAATCGGGTCAATGGAGCCGCAATCTTAGAGAAATCCTTAACAAATTTTCGATAATAACCGTCTAAACCAAATAAACTTCGAATCTCGAAGACATTCTTAGGATTCTGCCACTGAGAAACTGCCTCTACTTTCGAAGGATCTACTTCCATCCCTTTGCTTGAAATAATGTGACCCAAGAAACTCACCCGGTCAGTCCAGAACTCACATTTGCTGAACTTGGCATAAAGCTGATTATCCCTTAAAGTCTCCAACACCAATCTCAGATGACGAGCATGATCCTCTTCCGACCTTGAATATACCAAAATATCATCAATGAAGATAACCACAAACTTATCAAGATAGGGTCGGAAAATCCGATGCATCATATCCATAAAAGCTGCCGACGAGTTGGTTAATCCAAAAGGCATCACCATGAATTCGTAATGTCCATACCGGGTATTAAATCATGTCTTAGGAATATCTTCGTCCTTGATCTTTAACTGATAATATCCTTGCCATGAATCAAGCTTATAATACACCCTTGACCCTTGTAGCATATCAAACAAATCTTCTATATGAGGCAATGGATATTTATTCTTTACAGTCATCCGATTCAACTCCCGGTAATCAATGCACATCCTCAGAGTTCCATCCTTTTTCTTAACAAAGAGAACTGGTACGCCCCACGGTGATGAACTTGGTCGAATATACCCATTCTTTAGAAGATCTTCCAACTGAATTTTTAACTCTTGTAACTCTGCCGGTGCCATCCGGTAAGGAGTCTTAGAATAAGGTTCAGATCCCGGATATAAGTCTATTACGAATTCAATCTCTCGATCCGAAGGTAAAGAACCTAAAACTTCGGGAAACACCTCAAGATATTCCTTTACTACCTCGGTTTCTTCAAGTTTCGCCTGATCTTTCGGCTTATTCAAGATGTAAGCAATATATCCCATAGCCCCATTCCTTATCAATTTATGAGCTTCAGTGAACGACAAAAGAGGAGCAATCTTCGATTCTTTCTCCACTGTTACTTCTTCTCCCAACTTAACCGTCTTGGTGAAACAATCAACCGTAGCGTGGTACCGAAATAACCAATCCATTCCCAGAATAACCCCATATCTGTTCATCGGCATTACCACCAAATCTGCCTGATAGTTTCTGCTTTCAAACTCCATCATACAATCTCTGACCACCTGATCTGTCTCAAGACTTCGACCCAACGGCGAACTCACCACATAGCAAGCATTTAAACACATAACAGGCAAACATAGAATTTCAATTAGTTTGCAAGAAATAAAAGAATGAGTCGCTCCAGGGTCAAACAAAGCATGTATGTTCGTGTTATGGATGCATATCGTACCTTCTACCATGGCATTTAGATTAGGTTCCACATCTTGCTCTTCACCCGCAAGGGCATATGCACGAGCTGGGATCATTGGCCTCTGAGCTCCCGGTTGATAGCCTGGAGTCTTATCTGGACAAGTGTTAGCCATGTGTGTTGCCTTCCCGCATGTCAAACACTGTCCCAACCTCTTCCTGGAAGTGTTGTATGTGTGAGTAGGGCCTCCACAATACAAACATGGTGGCCTATCATATCGTGGATCAGAAGAAGCTGGAGGTACTTGTGGCTTCGATGGTGCAGTTCCCACAACTCAAAACTTTTTATTCTGTCCTTGAAATGGCTGAGAGGGGGATACCATAGGCCTTTTTCCTTTTCCAAATCCGGATCCTTGCCCCATTTGCATTCGTGGAATGGGATCCTTTTTCTTATATTCTTCTTCCTATGTTAAAGCCCTTTGCACGGTATCAGCAAAAGACTCAAAGTTGTGACCTGCATGTCCGTGTCGAAGGTCCTATCTCAATCCAGTAATAAACTTCTTCGCCTTTTCTCTTTTCATCCCGCGTGATATGAGGTGCATATTTGCCAAGCCTATTGAAAAGAGAAAGATACTGAGCCACTGTTCGAGTTCATTGCTTTAAATCCATAAACTCTTGTTCCTTTCTCTCCCGAACCACCTCGGGCACGAAAGCTTCTCTGAATTCCCTTGCAAAGACTTCCCAATTAACTGTCTCTCCTTCCACTTCAAGCTTCTCTCGAGTGCGTTCCCACCAATCATAAGCTTCTCCATCCAGTTGAAAGATAGCAAACTGAGCCTTCTCCTGAGAGGTAAATTGTCTAACACTGAAAATCCTCTCAATTCTAGTCAACCATCCTTCCGATACGGCATCATCTACAGAACCCGAAAACCTTAGAGGATTATAGCTCAAAAATAACCCATGATGATCTCTTGGGTTATTAGGAGGAGGTGTTTGCTGCTCAGTTGGCGGTTGTACAGGAGGATCCTGAGCTCTTCTATGTTCAACATAATTATACACCGCTTCCATAAAGTGTTCCATATTCATAGGCGGTTGTGGTGGATTAGGGGAATGATCTCTATGATGATGATGTCCCGGATACCTTTCCCGATGTCTCCTAGGAGGCATCCTGTTCAATCAAACACTAACATGCATGCCAGATTTAGTCCATGCATGACAATGCAATGAATTCAATCAATTACAAAATCACAAATCAAAACACATTATCACGCAAAAATGCAATTACTTCACTTTAACAATTAATTGTTAAAGCCGAACGACCTAACTGACTCAACACAACACTAGAACCCTGGTTTTGCAACCCTGGGCTCTGATACCACTCAAGGATGTAACGCCCGAGCGCGAGACGTCACATCCCCCGTACTATGATCCGACCCGTATATGAAATGGATTTCCACACACGTGCCAAATCATAGCGAACGGGCACATACACACTCGCTAAGCCAGGCGGGACTAGCCTATAACTTAAACCCCAACAACAACAAAGTAACAAAAAAGCGGAAGCAATAATTCATATTCCATATATTGAGCTATATGCTCTAGGTACCAACAGGTAAGGTTCAGGTAAGATTAGTAAGTCTAATACAAAAC
Organism: Lantana camara; assembly: GCA_037501455.1. Classification (NCBI taxonomy): domain Eukaryota; kingdom Viridiplantae; phylum Streptophyta; class Magnoliopsida; order Lamiales; family Verbenaceae; genus Lantana; species Lantana camara. The sequence continues at coordinate 87,573,743 of CM074859.1, read as the reverse complement.
ATGTACGCTCCATATTCATATACAATATCCAAAAAGATCATAAGATGTAAACATATGTGTGTAGATGAAAGAAAGGCTAGACACTATGCAAGACTCTCTCAGACTTGTATCCCGCCTAGCATCCCTTCCTGCAAAAGAACTGAAACAACTCATGGTTCAGTCTTAGACAGACCGGTGGGTATAAAACAGGCTTAATATCATAATATAGTGAAATTTAAGCACATACATGCAAGCTATAATCCTTATTCGAGGTTTTAGAATAATTTCCCCAAGCGGGTAGTAAGATACAGCGAATAGGATTATAACAGTTCATTTCATTCATTAGGTCCTTTGTGGCCGGGCGAAAGGGCGTGCATTATCTCCAACCAACACCTCGTGTAATTCATTAATCATTCATTCGTTCATGTATTTCATTCTTTCGTGCACATTCATTAGATCATTCTTATACTTCTTCTTCCTCTGGTTAGGAGACAGGTTTACAAGGCTCGAACCCTCATTCATTGGTGCTAGAGGGGTACATGAATCCCCAAAAGCTCGGTTTTTCTTCTTTCACTAATCTCCTAGTGAAGTCTAGGTTACCGAAATTGATGGAACTAGTATATGTGGATTCCAGTCAACCCAAGCTTCCCCGGTTCACCAAATACACTAAGTCCCGGGCCCCCATTCATTGTGAACATTCAATTCTCGCCAAAACTTTTGGTAGGATATTCAAATTAATGGCTTAACATTGAAACCATTGATTCGTTGAAAAACTCGATATATATATATATATCTATTTGGCCAAAATCTTGCACATTAGGTATATTGGGGTCATATCTTTTAACTAATAGAAGAAAAACCCACCTGGTAGACAAAAGAACCCAATCAAGACCTCACTACCCGGCCTCGTCTCCTACTGGATCAATATCTGTGCGACAAAGGTAGTGTGAGACTCAAATATGACCACATTTGACACTCGGCAATGCAATGACATGTTACGGAATGCTTGAAACATAAGAACATGTCCAAATATGATCATGAAGGCCATAGAATGCAATTAAGCACATAATTCATCAAATTCCATTCAATATACGATAAAATCGTATTCATTCACGTTCATAGCGTTCATAGCTTTCATTCTTGCATTCATGTAACTCGTGAGGTCATATATTAATCAAGAAGCATAGCTTCAATAAATTCACGTTGCATATAATTCACAGTTACGAACAATAAACGTGATATAAGCAAGAAAAGAGGTTCCCCAAAGCTACCAATTCAAATGACACGGCCGTGTTGAAATTTCAAAGGAATTGGACACGGCCGTATCCGAGGTTAAAAAAAATAAAATTCCCAAGTTGAGAGCTTGACACGGCCGTGTCCGATTTTTAGAAAATAATTTTCGTAAGTCGAACGCCCAACACGGCCGTGTCCACTTTCAGTTCAAAGCTGGCACGGCAGCCCGTCGTCTTGCGAGGAAAAACAGATCGCGAGGGAAAAGCTTGAAAAAGCAGGGGCAGCAAAAAGGAAGCTCTTAGGCACACTTAGACATGATTTCAAGCCACAAAACTCATGCAAATAATGCAACTCATTAATATTCACAAGAATTCATGCATAAGGTTGGCAAATGATCATCCAAAATCAAGCTTTAAACATGGAAGCTTTAAGCTCCTTCAATGGCAACTCATGTTATAATCAATCAACATGAAATTCAAGCATATAGAAATGGTAAGGAAGCTTCAAGCACCATCTTTCATGCATCAATTCTCAATTTAAACCATTGAAATTCATAGAACCAAGAATTCATATCTTTTTGTTCATATTCAAGCTTTCTTCATATCACATGATTCTCTAATTCAAATCAAGATATAATCGGAAGAAAAGAGAGAAGAGAATGAGGAGAAAACAATACATATCTTACCTTGGAAGAAAATTGGATAAAAGTTGATCTTGAGCTCAATTAATGGATGATCAAAAGAAGGGTTTCTTGGAGTTCTTCTTGTCTCTTGTGGAGATGATGATCGATATTTGTGGAAGCAAGGAGAAGGAATGGAAGAATGCCGATATTTAGTCAAAAAAATGGGTAGGATACGGGTTGGTTCAAGTCCGGTTCGTTTAAGAAAATGGTTCAGACAAGTTATAAAGTCGAGGCTAAGGAAAGGTTCGTTGTCGAAGGCTCAAATGATATCGAAAAGGTATAAGGTCAAGTTTAAAGAATAGGTATCGTCGAAATAAGTTCAACACCGAAGACGGATCTCGATTTCGAGGTCCGGAGCTCAAGATATCGCGAAAACCGTTCAGGGTTGCCTATTATACAAATAGGTCCCTAAACTTTCAAAAAGTGGCAATTAAGCCCAGACTCAATTTCCAATTGAGTCCAAAACATTCAAATAAGTTACAATCAAGCCCACGGCACGCACATATAACACGACAGATTTCAATTAACACCAAATTCAAGATATTCACATTCTCACAATTCCGTTCATATATTCATAGCTCACATCGGAATTCATATGAAATTAAAACAAATAATGCAAATTATAAACGAATTTAAACCAATTAATCAAAATATAAAATCCTATAATTAAATGTAAATGCGCACCTAACACTTACCTCCACGTGTGAAAACACGGGGCGTTACACGGCGAGTGAGGGCAATTCTCTAACCTTACACAATTAGTGAACAATACATGCTTGCTTTATTAATTAACATGTGATCATGCGATTTAATTATAGTGTAGTAGTGCGGTAGTGTATTCAATCAATACAATCAATAAGTGCAATCAAAATAGTAACCCGAGGACAGCCCATGGTGCCGGACCCGACCCCAGTCTCCCTCTCCCTCCAATGATGGAAAGGTTGCGAGCCTTCACCATCCACGACATGGTGTACGTCAGGAACAAGGCTCTCACGCACGGGACTCCTTCCTCTACCAAACCTCCTGGTGGATTCAGGGGTGATCCCATATGATGAGGGGAGTGCAGAGTTACTCGTCAGCCCTATGCTTTCCCGGTTGGCTCATACACTAACCCTCGGGCCCAAAGTGAACAATCATGCTTACTCGCCAAAACATGCACGATACATGGCTTGCTTTTCATGAACATGGCTTGCTTGTAATCACGAGTAAATTTCATGGAAAATTTATAGCTATAAATACCTTTTGGCCGAAATCTCACATAAGGGTGGAATAGGTTCTATGTAACTAGAAATTAAAACTCACCTGACAGGCGACAATATGACTCAAGAGTGCATGAACGTGCTCAATCGATCAGTAATCTCCACCCTGGAGAAGAACTGGACAAGAAACAGGACATGGTATACACGTGAGACAATAACTCAATAATGGTACCAAATATGACGCACGGCGTGATCAAGTAACGAGATTACGTGCAATACCCAATGTAGTTATACATCATGTTATGACACGTAATTGATCATATAATGACATGTTGGGATCAATTAAGGGTAAAGAAAAGGATTTGGAAAATCCAATTTTATGCATAAAGTTTTTGCCTCTCTATAGGCCTGGGAACTGTCGTTCCGGGTTTTGGTATAAAATGGTAAGGGCCGTTCCTGGCTCCCCGAAACTGTGCCTCGAAGACGGGAAGGTCAGTTCCCGGCTGTGAGTCAAAGTGGGAATAGTCGTTCCCATTCTCGCCAACATGCATAAATTTCAAGCATGGGAACGTCCATTCCCAATTACAAAAGGGAATGGGAAGGGTCGTTCCCGTTACACAGAAGATGCAGAAATAGAGCAGCAGAACAGAGGAAGCTCAAAATATAATCAACCTTCATAAAACATCATTGAATCCATTTCTAATTGCAAGAACTCTGGAAATTAATATGCATATATGCTCAAGGTATAATCAAATCCAAGATAAACACTTTGTCCAAGCTTAGATCATCAAGAATTCAAGATCACACCTCATGAACATATACACCATCAAACTCCATAATTCTCAAGATATGAACATGAAATTCAAGTTACAAGCATATGATCATTCTTCTAACAATAAATATACCAATTATCAAGCTTAAATCATGAACCCTAGCTTTACCTACTCCATTCAAGAATTTAGATAATTAACTTATATGTACCTCAAACAAAAGAGAAGAAGAAAAGAGAAAAGGATAGATGATTGTTGAGCCCCAAGTGAAAGATTTGATGGAAAACTAGCTTGAATTATTGAAACACCTCTTCCTCTTCTTGAAGACTTGATCGAGAGAAGCAAGAAGCAAATATGTAGGTTTGAATGAAAAGTTTGGAAGAATGAAGAAGATAACGTGATTCATCTCTTTAAAATTGATGAAATGTATCATTTGCTATTAAATCCTCCAAAGATATAAGTTCATACAATTAAGGATGAAAGGATTAAAGAATGATCAATTCGGCCCAAGAAGTTTTCATGCAATTTGGTCCTCACATTTACAAGAATAACCATTTAAGGACAATTAAGCAAATAATTCATGTTCGCCAACTATTTCATGTAACAATCTTATTCAATTCACGTAACAAGTCTCAAGTTGACAAGTATTTCAAATAGACATGTAGAAATATAATTTCTAAAATTATCATGAAAGGTATGAATTTAATAAACGAAAGAATTAAATACGTCCTAACTCTCGAAAAATCACACGTGTCCTGCGTACCTGAATAACCGGAAATCAGGGCGTTACAATTCTCTCCCCCTTAAGAGGATCTGGTCCCAAGAACCATTATCTTGAATTTTCTGGAATTTAGATAACTCTCCCGTGTTCATCCCACGCGGGTTAGCAACTCCCTATCAGGGATTAGTTCGGAAAAGATCTTCAATCAACAAAGTCGTTTCAATGTTGTCAAGTCACGACCCTCACTTACCGAAGTCTACACTCCCGAAAGAAAATCTAATCTGCCGCTAGAACAAGTTTAAACAAGTAGCAAGTAATAATGAGAGAGCCCCATCTCTCAAACAACAATAAGAGAACCCCGTCTCTTGACAAGCAACGAGAGAACCCTATCCCTCGAACAACACTGAGAGAGTCCCCGTCTCTCACGCACATAAAATAAAATTCAAGCGAGCAATTAGCTAACATTTCATAATTATCATGTTAGGAGCATGTAGAAAGTATCAATTACATCAATTTATTATTTATATAAAATAAATTAACAATGAACAAGAAATCATGTACGGCAATAATAAAATTATGATGCACGTGATATGTATGACTAAGTGTACCGTTCACCGGGAATTGAAGTTCTTGTATTGTAACAATTTGGTTGAATAATTGATTCTTTAGTTGAGATTTATTCTCACCGTACTATCATGCCTCAAATGCTCGATGTATATAACCTTGCAACCGGACGTTTCATCACTGCTCTGTTACTTTCTCTTGTCCCGTCGACTCTCAAGCGTTCTCTAAATATACCCCCTCATCTCTTAGGGCATCCATTTCCTATAGTTTCTTAAAGTACTTACCCTTTCCGAATTTATTCCCAAATCATCCTATCCTTTATATCACCCCAGTTTAAAGTTTCAATTCTTGACAGCTACCTTAGCCCTGGTGTTCCTTTCTACCAAATTCCGTAAATCATCATCAACTACCACATTTCTATGCTAATTTAAATCTTAGATTTACCGGCTGAACCATTCTTAGGTTGATTCCCACACTCACTTTTCTGGACCGGAAAATGGAAGTAACTGTTGAGCTTCTAATCCATTAGAAAATAGCACTGCGGAACCATCAATACCATCTTTGGTCTCATAACTATTTTTAATTGACTTGTTCACCCTGCCCAATTTATGAAGATTTCCATTTAAGGAGAATGTTTGATGAGGAAAAGAAACAAGGTCGTCATCCCGTGAGAATAAGTCAGCAACCACACTCACATGGAACCAAAGGAATCAGGTTCTAGTGGAATGCCTTCCTTGTAGGATTCTTATCTTTGATCAAAGTATGCTCAATCAACTTATAAAGGTCATTGTCTCTTCCATTCCCATCACTAACAATAGATTCAAATCTAACACCCTTTGTATCTCCACTTACCTGATTATTCACTTCCTACTTTCCACTTTCTTTCCCTTCTGTTTATTGTGGAAATTTCTGTAATAATATTCATCCCATTGACGCCTACTTCTGGACCTTGACAGAGGACTTCTACTGGCATGCATTTTATCAGCAAGAGAGGTCAAGATTCAAGATTTACCACCCAAATTTAACCAGTTCGAGTTTTTTCCCATTTACTGAGTCAATTGATATACAAGACTACGAGGGAATCATAAAACAGAAGAACCCACATTCTGAGATCAGTAGTAAAGGCAGAGGTACTGTCGATGATGGGACTTTTCTTCGGGTAAGAGGAAGAAAAGGCTTAAGTTATTGAAGACTTCTTTCACATAGTTCTGATAGAGGGTTCTAGAAAGAATCAGTTTTCTGGAAGTTCCAACTCTCCCGAGTGAGGTCTAACTTTCAGCTTTAATTTGTTTCCAGCCGACTCTCCCCCTTAAGAAAATAAAAATTTTCTAATTCCTTGAACTTGTTTACCATTTCTCACTTCCTCAAACTCACTTCTCTTGAAATCTACATTTTTAGTTAAGCCACATATTTAATGCTCCTTGTTCCAAGTGAAAGACCCCAGTAATACGCAAACGTAACCTTCTTTCCATCTCTTGATTCAATATAACCTTAGTTGAGGCGGTAGTTGAAGTAAAGTTGGAGAGAGAGCCTATTACAATAAACACTAAATAATGCATGCCGTTAAAATGTTAATGCACATATTACACTTACAAACAACTTAAAATGCAACACATTGGAATAATTACATTAATTTAAAGGTATGCATATAAGTAAAGAAATTTAAATAATTTGAACACGTATTTACCACGTCAAGTATGTAATCTTGAATAACAATTATGGTAACATCTATAAATTAAAGGCAAGTAAATTAATACATATGTGATGCATGTGCTTATGAATGCATTAAACCTGTCACCGTAGCAATGCTAAGCTTTAATCCGGCACCCATTCCTTTTTAGTTGAATTACAAACTCATCTCGGACGGTTGATCATTCTCTAATTTTCCCACGGTCTTTTAAGTATTCAAAATTCTCCGGCTTCAACTCGGACATTTCCATGACTTGATTTGGAAATTTCTTGAACCCGACTCTTTCCTGATTATCAATGTGTATGTGTTTCCGAACCTTCACCCTAACGTTGATGTCTTGCCATTTCTGAAGAATTAATCTCCCATGGTGGTCCTAGTATTCACCCTAGTTATTACTTTGCTTTTCTTTATTATTCCCATTTGTTGCTCCATATCTTCCAATTTAGCATCGCAACACGACAATTCAGCTTGGATCGGGAAAATAAACTCATTTCACCCGAATATAGAATCCCTAGCATCTTGGCTTCCCATAATTGGTTGTTTGATTCTTCTAGTTATCATGTTAGGAATCCCAATTCGATTGATTTGAACCCAAATGTAATTCCCAAACTTCCACTTCGAACGGAGTTACTTGAATGACTTCCTTCCATGCCCTGTACTCACAACTTCCTTTGAAAATAAATGCTTGTGGGTAAGGCATGCCCATGTCACTTCATTGATGCCAACGACAAGAATTTGATACAAAATGCAACAAGTAATTCATCAATATTTAAAATAAAACACGTTAATCATGTAAAATTCAAGCAAGTTAAAGCCAATTAATCAACAACTATAGACAAAAATCAATGCAATGCACAAGTTATCAAGTAATTTAATTAATTCAAAGGATTCAAGTAGATCAAGGAATTCAAATAAAATGCAAGACTCTTAAATTAACAATCAACTCCTATGCCGTATGACCTAGACTTGACACGACACGACACGATACTAGAACCTCGGTTTTGCAAGTGGGCTCTGATACCACTTAAGATGTAGCACCCGAAGAACATAGATGCCACATCCTCGTACTATAGCTCAATCCACATATGAGATGGACGGCCCATACACGAACTAAACTATAGCGAACGGGAGACAATAATAAAATTATGACAACTAGCAAGGCGGGACTAACCCCAAACCACATAATCAATTCATACTGCATCAAAATAAAGCGGAAGCACAATATGTTCAATATTAAATGCCCAATCTCGAAAGCATGTTATCTCCTACTATGTCCATATAATCAATACATTATCATCTCCAAAACACATAATAAATAACAATAACAATAATTCTTATGCAACAAAAAATAAAGGAACCGTACACGACTCGAATATAAGACTGGACTCGACTCTAATCCCACCTAGCGTGCACCTACAAGAACCTGAAAGATGGAGACATCAGTCTGTGAAGACTGAGTGAGGGGCATAAAGAAATATTAGCGCAATCATCATGCAAGTCATAAACTCGGGTAAAGTTTTAGAAACGAAAATAATATAAGCTCAAGAATGGAATATTCTTTATTCGAGAATACAACTATCCAATTTAATAATTCAGTTAGTTCAGTTTCATGCAATACGTGGCCTGACGAGTGAGGGCAATTCTCCAACCTTACACCAATAGTGAACAATACATGCTCGCTTTATTAGTTAACATGTGATCGTGCGATTCAATTATAGTGTAGTAGTGCGGTAGTGTAGTCAATCAATACAATCAATGAGTGCAATCAATACTATAACCCGAGGACAGCCCGTGGTGCCGGACCCGACCCCAGTCTCCTTCTCCCTCCAATAATGGAAAGGTTGTGAGTCTTTACCATCCACGACATGGTGTACGTCAGGAACATGACTCCCACGCACGGGACTCCTTCCTCCACCAAACCTCCTGGTGGTTTCAGGGGTGATCCCACATGATGAGGGGAGTGCAGAGTTACCCGTCAGCCCTATGCTTTCCCGGTTGGCTCATACACTAACCCTCGGGCAGAAAGTGAACAATCATGCTTACTCACCAAAACATGCATGATACATGGCTTGCTTTCATGAACATGGCTTGCTTGTAATCATGAGTAAATTTCATGGAAAATTTATAGCTATAAATACCTTTTGGCCGAAATCTCACATAAGGGTTGTATAGGTTCTATGTAACTAGAAATTAAAACTCACCTGATAGGCGACAAGATGACTCAAGAGTGCATGAACGTGCTCAATCGATCAGTAATCTCCGCCCTGGAGAAGAACTGGACAAGAAACAGGACATGGTGTACACGTGAGACAATAACTCAATAATGGTACCAAATATGACGCACGGCGTGATCAAATAACGAGATTACGTGCAATACCCAATGTAGTATATAAACATCGTGTTATGCCATGTAATTGATCATATAATGACAGGTTGGGATCAATTAAAGGGTAAAGAAAAGGATTTGGAAAATCCAATTTTATGCATAAAGTTTTTAACTCTCTATAGGCCTGGTTAAGGTCGTTCCGGGTTTTCGTATAAAATGGGAAGGGCCGTTCCTGGCTCCCCAAAACTGTGCCCGAAGACGGGAAGGGCAGTTCCCGACTGTGAGCCAAAGTGGGAATAGTCGTTCCCATTCTCGCCAACATGCATACATTTCAAGCATGGGAACGTCCATTCCCAATTACAAAAGGGACATGGAAGGGTCGTTCCCGTTACACAAAAGATGCAGAAATAGAGCAGCAGAACAGAGGAAGCTCGAAATATAATCAACCTTCATAAAACATCATTGAATCCATTTCTAATTGCAAGAACTCTGGAAATTAATATGCATATGTGCTCAAGGTACAATCAAATCCAAGATAAACACTTTGTCCAAGCTTAGATCATCAAGAATTCAAGATCACACCTCATGAACATATATACCATCAAACTCCATAATTCTCAAGATATGAACATGAAATTCAAGTTACAAGCATATGATCATTCTTCTAACAATAAATATACCAATTATCAAGCTTAAATCATGAACCCTAGCTTTACCTACTCCATTCAAGAATTTATATAATTAACTTATATGTACCTCAAACAAAAGAGAAGAAGAAAAGAGAAAAGGATAGATGATTGTTGAGCCCCAAAGTGAAAGATTTGATGGAAAACTAGCTTGAATTATTGAAACACCTCTTCCTCTTCTTGAAGACTTGATCGAGAGAAGCAAGAAGCAAATATGTAGGTTTGTATGAAAAGTTTGGAAGAATGAAGAAGATAACGTGATTCATATCTTTAAAATTGATGAAATGTATCATTTGCTATTAAATCCTCCAAAGATATAAGTTCATACAATTAAGGATGAAAGGATTAAAGAATGATCAACTCGGCCCAAGAAGTTTTCATGCAATTTGGTTCTCACATTTACAAGAATAATCATTTAAGGACAATTAAGCAAATAATTCATGTTCGGCAATTATTTCACGTAACAATCTTATTCAGTTCATGTAACAAGTCTCAAGTTGACAAGTATTTCAAATAGACATGTTGAAATATAATTTCTAAAATTATCATGAAAGGTATGAATTTAATAAACGAAAAAATTAAATACGTCCTAACTCTCGAAAAATCACACGTGTCCTGCGTACCTAAATAAACGGAAATCAGGGCGTTACAATTCTCTCCCCCTTAAGAGGATCTGGTCCCCAGAACCATTGTCTTGAATTTTCTGGAATTTAGATAACTCTCCCGTGTTCATCCCACGCGGGTTAGCAACTCCCCATCAGGGATTAGTTCGGAAAAGATCTTCAATCAACAAAGTCGTTTCAATGTTGTCAAGTCACGACCCTCACTTACCGAAGTCTACACTCCAGAAAGAAAATCTAATCTGCCGCTAGAACAAGTTTAAACAAGTAGCAAGTAATAATGAGAGAGCCCCATCTCTCAAACAACAACAAGAGAACCCCGTCCCTTGACAAGTAATGAGAGAACCCCATCCCTCGAACAACACTGAGAGAGTCCCCGTCTCTCACGCACATAAAATAAAATTCAAGCGAGCAATTAGCTAACATTTCATAATTATCATGTTAGGAGCATGTAGAAAGTATCAATTACATCAATTTATTATTTATATAAAATAAATTAACAATGAACAAGAAATCATGTACGACAATAATAAAATAATGATGCACGTGATATGTATGATTAAGTGTACCGTTCACCGGGAATTGAAGTTCTTGTATTGTAACAATTTGGTTGAATAATTGATTCTTTAGTTGAGATTTATTCTCACCGTACTATCATGCCTCAAATGCTCGATGTATATAACCTTGCAACCGGAGGTTTCATCACTGCTCTGTTACTTCCTCTTGTCCCGTCGACTCTCAAGCGTTCTCTAAATATACCCCCTCATCTCTTAGGGCATCCATTTCCTGTAGTTTCTTAAAGTACTTACCCTTTCCGAATTTATTCCCAAATCATCCTATCCTTTATATCACCCCAGTTTAAAGTTTCAATTCTTGACAGCTACCTTAGCCTTGGTGTTCCTTTCTATCAAATTCCGTAAATCATCATCAACTACCACATTTCTATGCTAATTTAAATCTCAGATTTGCCGGCTGAACCATTCTTAGGTTGATTCCCACACTCACTTTTCTGGACCGGAAAATGGAAGTAACTGTTGAGCTTCTAATCCATTAGAAAATAGCACTGCGGAACCATCAATACCATCTTTGGTCTCATAACTATTTTTAATTGATTTGTTCACCCTGCCCAATTCATGAAGATTTCCATTTAAGGAGAATGTTTGATGAGGAAAAGAAACAAGGTCGTAATCCCGTGAGAATAAGTCAGCAACCACACTCACATGGAACCAAAGGAATCAGGTTCTAGTGGAATGCCTTCCTTGTAGGATTCTCATCTTTGATCAAAGTATGCTCAATCAACTTATAAAGGTCATTGTCTCTTCCATTCCCATCACTAACAATAGATTCAAATCTAACAACCTTTGTATCTCCACTTACCTGATTATTCACTTCCTACTTTCCACTTTCTTTCCCTTCTGTTTATTGTAGAAATTTCTGTAATAATATTCACCCCATTGACGCCTACTTCTGGACCTTGACCGAGGACTTCTACTGGCATGCATTTTGTCTGCAAGAGAGGTCAAGATTCAAGATTTACCACCCAAATTTAACCAGGTCGAGTTCTTTCCCATTTACTAAGTCAATTGATAACAAGACTACGAGGGAATCATAAAAACAGAAGAACCCACATTCTGAGATCAGTAGTAAAGGCAGAGGTACTGTCGATGATGGGACTTTTCTTCGGGTAAGAGGAAGAAAAGACTTAAGTTATTGAAGACTTCTTTCACATAGTTCTGATAGAGGGTTCTAGAAAGAATCGGTTTTCTGGAAGTTCCAACTCTCCCGAGTGAGGTCTAACTTTCAGCTTTAATTTGTTTCCGGCCGACTCTCCCCCTTAACAAAAAATAGAAATTTTCTAATTCCTTGAACTTGTTTACCATTTCTCACTTCCTCAAACTCACTTCTCTTGAAATCTACATTTTTAGTTAAGCCACATATTTAATGCTTCTGGTTCCAAGTGAAAGACCCTAGTAATACGCAAACGTAACCTTCTTTCCATCTCTTGATTCAATATAACCTTAGTTGAGGCGGTAGTTGAAGTAAAGTTGGAGAGAGAGCCTATTACAATAAACACTAAATAATGCATGCCGTTAAAATGTTAATGCACATATTACACTTACAAACAACTTAAAATGCAACACGTTGGAATAATTACATTAATTTAAAGGTATGCATATATGTAAAGAAATTTAAATAATTTGAACACGTATTTACCACGTCAAGTATGTAATCTTGAATAACAATTATGGTAACATTTATAAATTAAAGGCAAGTAAATTAATACATATGTGATGCATGTGCTTATGAATGCATTAAACCTGTCACCGTAGCAATGCTAAGCTTTAATCCGGCACCCATTCCTTTTTAGTTGAATTACAAACTCATCTCGGACGGTTGATCATTCTCTAGTTTTCCCACGGTCTTTTAAGTATTCAAAATTCTCCGGCTTCAACTCGGACATTTCCATGCCTTGATTTGGAAATTTCTTGAACCCGACTCTTTCCTGATTATCAATGTGTATATGTTTCCGAACCTTCACCCTAACGTTGATGTCTTGCCATTTCTGAAGATTTAATCTCCCATGGTGGTCCTAGTATTCACCCTAGTTATTACTTTGCTTTTCTTTATTATTCCCATTTGTTGCTCCATGTCTTCCAATTAAGCCTCGCAACACGACAATTCAGCTTGGATGGGGAAAATAAACTCATTTCACACGAATATAGAATCCCTAGAATCTTGGCTTCCCATAATTGGTTGTTTGATTCTTCTAGTTGCCATGTTAGGGATCCCAATTCGATTGATTTGAACCCAAATGTAATTCCCAAACTTCCACTTCGAACGGAGTTACTTGAATGACTTCCTTCCATGCCCTGTACTCACAACTTCCTTTGAAAATAAATGCTTGTGGGTAAGGCATGCCCATGTCACTTCATTGATGCCAACGACAAGAATTTGATACAAAATGCAACAAGTAATTCATCAATATTTAAAATAAAACACGTTAATCATGTAAAATTCAAGCAAGTTAAAGCCAATTAATCAACAACTATAGACAAAAATCAATGCAATGCACAAGTTATCAAGTAATTTAATTAATTCAAAGGATTCAAGTAGATCAAGGAATTCAAATAAAATGCAAGACTCTTAAATTAACAATCAACTCCTATGCCGTATGACCTAGACTTGACACGACACGACACGATACTAGAACCTCGGTTTTGCAAGTGGGCTCTGATACCACTTAAGATGTAGCACCCGAAGAACATAGATGCCACATCCTCGTACTATAGCTCAATCCACATATGAGATGGACGGCCCATACACGAACTAAACTATAGCGAACGGGAGACAATAATAAAATTATGACAACTAGCAAGGCGGGACTAACCCCAAACCACATAATCAATTCATACTGCATCAAAATAAAGCGGAAACACAATATGTTCAATATTAAATACCCAATCTCGAAACCATGTTATCTCCTACTTTGTCCATATAATCAATACATTATCATCTCCAAAACACATAATAAATAACAATAACAATAATTCTTATGCAACAAAAAATAAAGGAACCGTGCACGACTCGAATACAAGACTGGACTCGACTGTAATCCCGCCTAGCGTGCACCTACAAGAACCTGAAAGGTGGAGACATCAGTCTGTGAAGACTGAGTGAGGGGCATAAATAAATATTAGCGCAATCATCATGAAAGTCAGAAACTCGGGTAAAGTTTTAGAAAGGAAAATAATATAAGCTCAATTCAACACCGGGTATTCTGTGACAACACCGGGGCGTTTGCTCAAGCAAGAGAACCAAGATCCCACCAAAGGACCAAGCACATTTTGAGGAAGTATCACTTAATCCGTGATATCATCAAGAGAGGAGATGTACAAATTAAAAGGGTCACATCGACAGAGAACATGGCAGATCCACTTACTAAAGCCCTTAGTCAACAGACTTTCAAAGCACATCTTCAGAAGATGGGTCTTAGATTTGCTCCTGAATGGCTTTGGCTTTACTATTAGGAATAGTGCCCTTAAAGCAGCTTTTTGCTTTACTATTTCCTTGTAATATCACAAACAATCTTTGAATAATAAACGAGATGATTTTGTTCATAGGCATTCAATTCATTATGTGCTTATTTATGTCTGTTTGGGTTGACTGTGTTTTTGCATGTATTGAACTCCTCTAATCCGATGAGGCCGTTAAGAACTTTGTTGTTATGGGAACGACACATGAAACAAGTTCTTAACTCCATAGGCGAGGATTAGAAACTTCTCCAAGTCGAGAGCCCGACAGACAGTGGGAGTGTTGACCTTGACTCTGTTGGGACTTGCTTATGTGATTATGTCCTTTTGAAGGATCACTTAGTTTCATGGGGTGATAACTGCATAAGATGATGCGTTTATAATACATGAGGGTGATTGTTACTAGAACTTCATCATTGAGATGTCCCGCGTGAGAACATTCCTAAATAGGAAAGGAAGTCTCCTAGAAACTTCCAGATTAGGAAATATCTCACAGGTCAGTAACACTATCCAATTTAACAATTCAGTTAGTTCAGTTTCATGCAATACGTGGCCCGACAAGTGAGGGCAATTCTCCAACCTTACACCAATAGTGAACAATACATGCTTGCTTCATTAGTTAACATGTGATCGTGCGATTCAATTATAGTGTAGTAGTGCGGTAGTGTATTCAATCAATACAATCAATGAGTGCAATCAATACAGTAACCCGAGGACAGCCCGTGGTGTCGGACCCGACCCCAGTCTCCTTCTCCCTCCAATAATGGAAAGGTTGTGAGTCTTTACCATCCACGACATGGTGTACGTCAGGAACATGACTCCCACGCACGGGACTCCTTCCTCCACCAAACCTCCTGGTGGATTCAGGGGTGATCCCACATGATGAAGGGAGTGCAGACCGTCAGCCCTATGCTTTCCCGGTTGGCTCATACACTAACCCTCGGGCCGAAAGTGAACAATCATGCTTACTCGCCAAAACATGCATGATACATGGCTTGCTTTCATGAACATGGCTTGCTTGTAATCATGAGTAAATTTCATGGAAAATTTCTAGCTATAAATACCTTTTGGCCGAAATCTCACGTAAAGGTTGTATAGGTTCTATGTAACTAGAAATTAAACCTCACCTGACAGGCGGCAAGACGACTCAAGAGTGCATGAACGTGCTCAATCGATCAGTAATCTTCGCCCTGGAGAAGAACTGGACAAGAAACAGGACATGGTGTGCACGTGAGATAATAACTCAAAAATGGTACCAAATATGACGCACGGCGTGATCAAGTAACGAGATGACGTGCAATACCCAATATACTATATAAACATCATGTTATGACATGTAATTGATCATATAATAACATGTTGGTATCAATTAAGGGTAAAGAAAAGGATTTGGAAAATCCAATTTTATGTAGAAAGTTTTTGCCTCTCCAGAGGCCTGGGAACGGCCGTTCCGAGGTTTAGTATTAAATGGGAAGGGCCATTCCTAGCTCCCCGAAACTATGGCCCGAAGACTGGAAGGGTCGTTCCCGGCTGTGAGCCAAAGTGGGAACGGTCGTTCCCATTCTCGCCAACATGGATACATTTCAAGTATGGGAACCGCCATTCCCAATTACAAAAGGGAACGAGAAGGGCCGTTCCGTTGCACAGAAGATGCAGAAACAGAGCAGCAAAACAGAGGAAGCTTGAATTATAATCAACCTTCATAAAACATCATTGAATCCATTTCTAATTACAAGAACTCTGGAAATTAATATGCATATATGCTCAAGGTACAATAAAATCCAATATAAATACTTAGTCCAAGCTTAGATCATCAAGAATTCAAGATCACACCTCATGAACATATATACCATCAAACTCCATAATTCTCAAGATATGAACATGAAATTCAAGTTACAAACATATGATCATTTTTCTAACAACAAATATACCAATTATCTTGCTTAAATCATGAACCCTAGCTTTACCTACTCCATTCAAGAATTTATATAATTAACTCATATGTACCTCTAACAAAAGAGAAGAAGAAAAGAGAGAATGATAGATTATTGTTGCGCCCCAAAGTGAAAGATTTGACGAAAAACTTGCTTGAATTATTGAAATCCCTTCTTCCTCTTCTTGAAGACTTGATCGAGAGAAGTAAGAAGCAAATATGTAGGTTTGTATGAAAAGTTTGGAAGGATGAAGAAGATAACGTGATTCATCTCTTTAAATTGATGAAATGTATCATTTGCTATTAAATCCTCCAAAGATATAAGTTCATGCAATTAAGGATGAAAGGATTAAAGAATGATCAATTCGGTCCAAGAAGTTTTCAAGCATTTTGGTCCTCACATTTACAGGAATAATCATTTAAGTACAATTAAGCAAATAATTCATGTTCGGCAATTATTTCACGTAACAATCTTATTCAGTTCACGTAACAAGTCTCAAGTTGACAAGTATTTCAAATAGACATGTAGAAATATAATTTCTAAAATTATCATCAAAGGTATGAATTTAATAAACGAAAGAATTAAATAAGTCCTAACTCTCAAAAAATCACACGTGTCGTGCGTACCTGAATAACCAGAAATCGGGGCGTTACAATATCAAAATTCTTGAGATGACTCAAGGATTCATTTGACTATAATATTTGATAGCAGAAAGTGTTTCGAGTAAATTCCTAATTGTATGGAATGAATAGTGATCAAGGGGACCTAATGGTAATTTTGATTAACAATTTTTTGTAAAGGGTTTCAGGTCGTGGAAAGCATGTATAAGTAATAGAAAAATATAAGTTTCAAGCCTCTAATGTTTTATGAATAAAATAAGGGAATGTGGCTTAGTGACTCGGGGATTAAATCGTAACTTTGATCTAAAATTTTCGAAAATGAGTTTAGGGTATGAGATGTGAGTTATGGTATTCAAGGGATACATATTTGAGTCTTTAGGATTCTACTGAGGGAGTGAAGAATCGGGAAATAAATATAATCTGGGTTTTAAATGAGGTCTCTCCTAAAGTCACACAATAGCACGTAAGAACAAGTTAAAACACACAGAAACGTGATGCATGAAGAACATTTGACGGATCGAAGTCTATAAATGCTTTCACTTTCTTTCAAGGTTTACCAATTCCAACTAGGCCCTATTTAGGGATGTTACATACAGAGCGCGCAATATAAATCATAATCAAAATGCAGAAGCACCAGGATTCAAATACAAACATACTTATTCGAATTAATAAAAATTATAAATATTATGCCCATCCAAGGCCAAATAAGTCATACATGGATCAAACCTTGAATTCTAAATCATAACTTATACAATTTTCATACATATCTTAAACATAATACCAAGGCAAAAAGTAAAGATACAAATGCAAAAGACTCTACTAATGAACTCGAACAGACTCAAACAAAGGACCGCCGCCAAGCATGAACCCAACTTGTACCTGCGACCTCAAAAAACAGAAGGGGAAAAAGAAGAGAACGAGGAGGGGCCAGTCCTAAAGACTGGTGAGGCGGCTAACACACTCACACATAGGTATACATAGAGCATACCATATTCAAAATTAGAGGGTTCATGAACAGAGGCGTGGTTTTTGCAATCCAAAACATTTAACACGTGATACTAGGTATAAGGAAAAGAGTTAAGGCCGAAGGCTAAAATCAACCAAATTTTAGTATTTATGAATCCACTCCTATTTCACAAACCAAGTTCAAAGTCACACACACAACTCGGCGAGTACGAGCTTCAAACCACCCTAACTCCATTCATACATCAAAAATCTAAATCAAAAGCAAAACCTAATTCAGAATCAAACAAACATACCTCTCCTCCGGGTGATGGCAGGGTGGATCCTACCCTAACCATCATTCATATAGTATGGGTCGTGAGTTTCATGACGCTCACGCCCGAGGGCTCCTTCCCCCACCAAGCCTCCTAGTGGGTTCAGGTTTGATCCTTAAGTGTGGAGACCATGCTAGGGACTACTCGACGGCCCACACCGTCCCGGGTCTCCTTCGCACAAATCTCCGGGGCCCAGTCTAATTGTTCAAACGTTCGAAAGTTCCTAATTTTTCAAAATCCAACATAGTTTCAGAACATAACTTGTGGTTTCAAACATACTCACACCAACCCCTTTCAAAACAAACAAACGAAAATATTTCTTACTTATACATAAAAGCGTTTTCAAATATTCCATAACAAAAGGGCCAAAATCCCACAAAATATGTATCAAACACCTATCTAAGTACTTATACATATACATAGGTCACATGCGGGCTTAAATCACATCAAGGGTTGTAGGTCGTAATAACTAAAAGGAAGAAACCTCACCTTGTTAAACCAACCGAACGGAAACCAACCGAAGCACACCTAAAGGACCCCCTTGACACCAAAGGAACGAAGCTCTAAACAAAACAAAGAGCAAAGGATAAACTTATACTAAAAAATGTACCAATTAGACGCTCGGCGAATGCATACGAATGTAAATGATGCAATACACTTCATATAAATTCACACTTAGGCATATCGAGGCAAATAACGAAATATCAAACAAATAATTAACAAATTAAATTCATAATGCATCAATTAAAATCCTAACTTATCATATTATAGCATATCAAGAGCATTCATAAATTTAAAGTTCCTAAAGAGACCAAGAGATGCATGTGAGTTAAAATAAAATAACACTTAGCACATATAACTTCATATCGCTTCATAGGTCACATATTTCACGTCAAACGAATTCATAAACATCATATAACAAACATAATACGTCATATATCATGTTAACATCACATTCATATCATAAAAGAAGCAAGAAGATATCACACGAATTAAATAAATGAGGCATTCATGCATGCATGTATGTATGAGAACTTATCACACGAATCTCGTCATATATCATGTAAATGAGCACCCAAATCATGAAATAAATTCATAACAAATCATATAACATGATATACAACAAACTAGCATCATATATTAATCATATAAGAGCTAGGAAAGACAAGCAACACATGAACAAACTGGAAAACAAACAACAACACCGCAGCAACTCGAAGTTAGCACAGGCCACGACCCCAAAATAGCACAAGGGTGGTCGCGCATCTCCTCCAAAAACTCAGAAGCCCAAAGTCAAACCAAGGCCAAAAATGGGTCGCAGCCACTACTAGAAATGAACTAAACCCGGTCGCGGCCGCGACCCACGTGGCAGCAGCAGCAAAAACAGAGTAACAACAGCTAAAAACCATGCCAAACCAATCCTAATCCAAACTAGCATGCAAGGGAATGGTTATGCAATCAAAATTTATCGAATTTAGGTCATAATTCATGCAAAAACTGAACTAATATGCAAGGAATTGAAGGGAATAGATCAAACATATACATATCTCCATTTTCATACAAAAAACATTAATGGTATCCTTCATTAAATGCAACCTACTTCTGAAATGAGTAAAAATAAACAATAATGGATGTCTTAAGATCATTTATGATGCATCAAACTAATAAGAATCAAGAGATTTCATACCAAATTCATCAAATTACTCCAAACCATTACTATTCACCTGATGGTCCATAGCATGCTTAATACTCCATCAAATTTAGCCAAAGAGCACTTAAAATAAAGAGTAGAAGATGGAGAACAAGATTCCAAACTTACCTTTCAAATTTGAGGTGAATCGGATGTGTATGAAGCAAGAACTTGCAAAATGAATAGTGTTTCTCCCATTTTCCTTCTCTCTCGGATGAACTGCTACTTTTACTTCATTTTCTTGGCTGGGGTCCAAATGGAGAGAAAATGGGTGGATAGGGAGTTTAATTAGGGTCATGTGGGTTCAAATATGGGGTGATTCAGATAAGAAACGGGTCAGTTATGATCAAAATGGGCGAACATGGCAAAGTTATATCATGGTTCTCGGTTCGGGCAAAATTTGAGGGTCCAAACGGGCTTAGAAAATTACAAAACCAGGTTTGTTAGCTCTCTTTCTTTGATACGAGTCCATCACTTCTTTCGAAATTCATATCCGAATTCCCAAGTCCAAGTTACACCTTCCGGAACAGGAGGTACGCTAAAACGAGTTAGGCCCTGGAGTCCCTTAACAAATAAAGCGGTTAAAAAATAGTATCAAACGATCTCAAAACATAAAACAAACACATAGACAAGTTCATAATAAATATATTTCATGCATATCACGTAATCACATACTTAGGAGCAAATACGGGGTCATACGGATCAAATGGGGGATCAAACGGGGTCAAAACGAACAAATACTTAACAAGGTGTACCAAATAATTATTCAAATAATCAATTAGGCATATAAACACTTTAATAATCATGTAGTAGCCTAAATAAATAAATAAAATGCGTACGAAACACTCTTGAAAGTATGTACTTGTACGGCCAGACGAGCGGGATGTTACATATGCTAAATTCTGAAATATGTTAAGAAGGATAAGTTTTGTTATGAAATGTGATATGATAAGATATGAACGTATATGTATGCTATGTATAAGATAAGCTCGTATCGTTTTGTTTTGCAAGCAACCCTTATATGTATATATCATGAGAAAATGATTTAGTGTGCAAAAACTATCACGAGAAAATGATTTTATATGCTATGTAAAATGTTGTTTGTGTTGTTATGATGATTGTATGCTTTCGCTTCCGCGTCCTTGTTGTTTGAATTTTGAAATTCAGGGTCTACGTTCCGCCTAGCTTAGGTGTGAGTCTGTCAGTCTCCATTCACCACTGCTTGGTTCATGTACAGAATTCACATTTCGTATGTGGATTGGGCCTTAGTGCGGGGGATGTGGTGACCGACCGTGCGGGGTGCTACAGTCACGACCCTCAATACTCATCGGTACTCCCTTAAACACCTAATCAGTTACAAGGTTCCCCCCCCCCCCAAACGGGGAACCAATCACATAGCAAGTAGAGGTACACAACAGGCAAGCACAAAGAAGCAGCTAAACCACGCGAAAGAAAAGAATGCGTGGCTCCAGGATCAAATAATACATGTGTAACATCCCGCTCGTCCGACCGTACAAGTACACCTTCACGAGTGAGCTAAATGTGCATTTAATTTATTTAATTATGCGATTATGTGTTAATTACATTATTATTTGATAATTCTTGAATTATTTGGATTAATATTTGACATTTTATTTGAACCTTATATGAACTATTTGAACGTATTTGCTCTTTTTGCTTCGTTTTTAATCCATTTGAACTCGTTTTTTATTCTAATTTCTCTAATTGCATGTTTTTCTATTCGTTTGATACGGTTTTCGAACCGTTTTATTTGTTAGGGACTTGAGGGCCTAACTCGTTTTGAGATAGGGAATTTGGATTTGAATTCTGGAAGTGATGTCGGACTCATAATGAAGAATAGAAGCTAGAGAACCTGGCCTCATATTTATCTAAGCCCGTTTGATCCCCCAAATTTTGCCCAAAACACGACCCCTGTGACCCTCGCCCGTTTTGCTCATATCCTACCCGTTTCTTAACCAAATCGACCCAATTTTGAACCCTTGTCACCCTGTCTTAACCCTCTATCAGCCCATATGCTACCCATTCGGACCCCCAACCAAGAAAAAGAGGATAGATCCGCAGTTCACCCGAGAGAGAGAGAGAGAGAGAGAGAACGGATTCTACACTATTCATTTGGTCATTTCTTGCTCCATACACCTCCGATTCGCCTCAAATTCGAAAGGTAAGTCCGGAGTCTTGTTCTCCATCTTATTAGCTTTATTTTAAGCCTAAATTTGTCTATTTTCATCCTTGTTTGAGCATGTTTCAGGACTTTTATGTGAATAGTTAGGTTATAGGTATATTTTGATGAATTTATACCATCCTTGCTCCATTTGTTGAATTGATGAGTGATATGTGATCAAATGACTTGATTGGTTCATTTTAGTACATGAATTTCATGGAATATGTTCTGAAAATTTAACCTCCATTAATGAACTTGTTTGAAGTTTCAAAAAGAATTTGAATTTCCATCCTTTTCCTTCCTTGTTGTTCGTGTGAGTTGCTGCTGTTGTATGTGTTTGTTTTGCTGCCTTCTTTCTTGATTTTGCTGATGCTTTTGCCTTGGTTTTCTGTGGTTGGAGAGTTGCTGCTGCTGCTGCCATGAAATGCAAGAAAACAAAGCTGCTTCGTTTCTCGAAGGAGATGCAAGTTACACCCTGTAACGGGCGTTAAACCGTTTGGGTATTGAGGAGATAACACCCGTTACCTCCTTTTTGCTTCTTGGAGCTTTAGGTCCTGACCTCCTTAACGGGGGTTACCCTAATCCTTCTAAGGATTGGTAACCCCCCTCTCTTTTGGTGTAGTGTTCGTGTACTTTGTTCGTGGTTTGCCCGGTTTCGTTTTGTTGTTTGTTTCTTGCTTCGTTTATGATTTTAATTGTTTTATCCCACCCCAATTATGATCCTAATATGTTAATATGTTAGTATATGATATGTTTCATTAGTTACGCTAATTTTATGGCCTTGTTTAATAAGTGTAAACGAGATGTGTTTGCATGAACGTTTAAATGTTGCGTATGGCGCTTTCTTGCATGCGTTGCATCTCTTAGGTGATTTAGATTCATGAATGCATATAATATGTTATAATATGCTATGTTATGATCTTTATGCTCTATTTATGGATTTATTTGATGTGAAATTCGATGCCTTTATATGCCCTATATGATCTCTAACGTGTGTGTTTGAATGAGTACATTGGTTCTTTGCCTTGTATGATTTCTCTTTACTTCTTTTATTGTGTGAATGATTTGTTAATGTATTACATGACGTGTTATGCTCGTTATGTGAAATTTGTGGATTTGTTTAACATGAAATATGTGACTTATGATCCAATATGATTTAATATGACATCACGTGACCTTAGTGATATTTCATTGCATGTTTTATGCATCATTAGCATCCATATGCATTTGTCGAGCGTCTAATTGGTACATTTTGAGTCTAAGGTTAACTTTTGTTATCCTTAGGTTCGTTCCGTGGGTGACTAGGACGTTTCTTAGAAGTGTTTGGTTCGTTCTGTTCGGTTTGGTTGATAAGGTGAGGTTTCTTTCTTTTAGTTATTACGACCTACAACCCTAAATGTGTTTTAAGCCCGCATGCAACCTATGTTTATATATATGTATTTAGATTCGTGTTTGATATGTATTTTGTGGGAATTGGCCCTTTTGTTAAAAAACGTTTGAAAAACACTTTTATGTATAAGTAAGCTATATTTTCGTTTATTTGTTTTGGAAAATGGGTTGGAGTGTGTTTTGCACTAGCGAGATTTGGAATTTGAAAGATAAGTTTGTGTATATGTTTATGCCTTTTTGCACTTTGCCTTGGACCCCGGAGATTGGTGTAAAGGAACCCCGGGACGGCATTTGGCCTTCGGGTTACTCCCGAGTACGATCTCCACACTTAGGATCACCCCGGAACCCACTAGGAGGTTAGTGGGGGATGGAATCCTTAGGCATGAGTGTCATGAAACTCACGACCCTGACATATTTGTGCGTATGGTTAGGGTGTGCACGACCATTCCATCACCCGGAGAAGAGGTATGTGTGTTTGCATTATGCTTTTCGTTTGAGTTTTGCTTCTAAGGTTTGCTTTAAAAGGAGTTTGGGTTGGTTTGCACTCGTACTCGCCGAGTTAGTGTGTTTTGCTTCCAAATATGGTTCGTGAAACGGGAGTGGACTTCTAACTTCTAAAATTGGTGGATTTTAGCCTCTGGCGTCAAACCTTTTCATTATATAGTATTACCACGGGCTAAAATGTTTTAGATTGCAAAAACCACGCCCCGGTTCATGAGCTTTCTAATTTGAATATGCTTTGATCTTACTTAGACGTACGTGTGAGTGTAGCCCCCTCACCAGTCTTTAGGACTGACCCCTCCTCGTTGTTTTCTATTTTTCCCCTTTTATTTCTTTGAGTTTGCAGGTGCAGGTGTTGGTTCGTGCTAGGCGGCGGTCTTTTGTTTGAGTGGTTCGAGTCCGTTAGTCTAGTCTTTTACATCTCTTGCATCCTTACTTTTCAGTCTTGGTATTATGTATAAGATATGTATGAGGTGTGAGACCTCGTTTCTTCGGCAAGCCAGGTATGATGTCACGAGAGTGTTTTTCGACGTTTTAATTCCTCTTTCGATTTAATTTATACCTTGATTTATATATTTAAGTGATCCATGTGCCCTACTCTTTAGATTTTACGTTTTAACTTTCGTATTTAATTTCTAATACTTAAATTTATTTTCCGAACTATGTGAATACATGATATACTTGAATTATATGTTTCATGAACTTGTTTACATGTTTATTTTATGCATTTATACTTGTTCGAATTGGTCGGAGACCATATCCTTATTTTTGGGATTTGAGGGCCTAACGAGCTTTAGCGTTCCTTGGATTTCGGACGGCATATCTTGGGCTCGGGAATTTGGATTTGAATTCTGGATGTGGCACCGGACTCATAACGAGATTTTCAAGCTAAGGAACCTAGCCTTATATTTTTCTAAGCCCGTTTGGACCCCCGTATTTCGTCCGTAACTCAAGACTCGCGTAACTTCACCACCTTGGAGTATTTTGGCCATAACTCCTTCATTTCTTAACCAAATGACATGAAACTTGAGCCTAATTAAACCTACTTAAACCTATTTTCTCCTCCCCTAACCCTCATTTTTGGACCACACAAGAAGGAGAGGAAAAATGGCAGCAAACTTGGAGATTCATCTCATTCCCTTCACTATTCACCAAAAGGAGATTTGAGCTCCATGCTCCTTCATCTCTTCTCCAAATTTAGAGGTAAGTATATACTTGTTTTCTCCACCCTTATGTGATTATTTTCATCCACGGAATTCAGTTTTTGAGCTAGCTTTGATAGAGTTTTGGAGCTTGGTATGAATAGTTAGGGATTGGGGATTTGGATGAATTTCTCTTGCCGGTTGATCTTTGATGTTTAGAGCTTGTTTCTACTATGTTTCTTGGACCATTTTGAGCCTATTTTGCTGTTGTTGCCTTGCATCCTTGCTGCTATTGTTGTTGAGTTGGTGAAGTAGGGGAGAGCAGACGTGGCTGCTCTCGGATTTTGGGGAAGAAGGGCGGGTAACGGGCGTTACCCGCCCTAGTGTTTTGGAGGTAACTACCGTTACCTCCTCTAGGCCCTTAAGGGCTATGCTACTACCTCCATTAATGGGGGTTACCCCTTTTTGTGCATGAAAGGGTTAACCCCCATTACCCTCTACCTTTTGCTACATTTTTTTGGCTTTTTGTGACAGATTTCGTGGTGTCGTTTATTATTCATTTTCTCATTTCGTTTTCGATTGTATTTAATTACTCCCACCACGATTATAACCCTAACATGCTAATGTGTTGTAATATGTTACATTTAGTTAATTAATTTAAGTTTGGGGCTTCGTTTATTAGGTGTAAATGTGATTTGAATTCATGACTGTTATATGGGCCTTTTAACGCTTTCTTTCATCTCTTGCTATTTCCTTGAATTATGAGCTTATGAATTCTTATGGTATGTTAATTTATGATATGTTAGAGATTATTTGATATGATATGAGTTTAATTCTTGGATTCCTTAGGTGACATTCCGTTAATTGCTCCGATATGCCTAAGTATGAATCTATATGATATGTATTGCATCCGTTTGCATTCGTATGAGTCGCCGTGCGTCTAATTGGTTCATGATCGAATCTAAGTCTTGAGTATGTGTTTGTTTGTCTCAGATTTGAGTTCAAGAGGTGTCGGACCCACCATTTAACTTCTTTTTGGTCGTCAAAGGTCATCCGTGGGTACTTTTGGTAAAAGGTGAGATTTAGGTTTTGTTTTCTTTCTAGCTAATACGACCTACAACCTTATATGCTCATTTTTAAGCCCGCATGTGACTATACTACCATAATTATGCAATAGATGCGTGCTTATAAGATATGTTTATGACTTTGTCATGCGATTTAATGGTTTTGAACTATATATACGAGCATACATGAGCTTGAAATGTTCTGCAACAAGGCTATGCTCCAAACCATGTGTCTTCGTGCAAGCTATACTCGTCTTCATCATGCTATGATTTAGGATGACACGGAGAGGTACGTTAAAAACATAAGCCGAGTTGCAAGGTAAGGTATGCTAAGGTATGTAAGCATGTTACGTGACGATATGTTTAAGTAATTATGTTGCGAGTTATGTTATGTTAAGTTATGTTCAGATAGGTTGGGCCCAGGGAATTGTGGGTAAGGACGCCCAGGACGGCAAGGGCCATCGGGTTAAGCCTGTGCACGATTCCCATTTGAAGTATTTACGGGCGATTCTTGGAGGTTGAGGAGGCGTGGTGCTTCAAGCACAATGTGGGTTAGCTAGCCCTTGTGCATTGGTAAGAGTAGTGAGGGTTTGCTCCCCGAACTACATGTTGTTGGGGTTGGATTGGTTTATGAATTGTGTTTTCTGTTTTAATACGTAGGTTAATAATTGGGGAGTTAGAGTAAGACCCGTACTCGTCGGGTATAAGAATTCAATAAGTTATGTTGATTATGAAATGGGATAGGAGCTTTCTCTTACGTTATTATACAATCATGTTAAGTTTACGTTGTTTTGTTAAGTATAGGTATAAGTTTGCTTTATGAAAATGACTTTGGTATGCAAAACTCTATCCCGGTTCATAGTCTTTTGTTTATTACGTGCATTGCTCTATATGTATACGTGTGTGGGTGTGCGTTAGCCCCATCATTCAGTCGGTGGACTGACCCTCTCCTTTCAACTTTTCAGTTTTGAAGGTTGGGGTTCGTGCTAGGCGGAGTCGTGAATCGGTCGAGTCCCAGTCTCCTAGCTTGAGTTGCACTGTTACCTGTATTTGGTTACATTTTTGTATAGGATTTGGATTTAGTCTTGGAATTATGTATGTATCTTAGAATTTTATTTATGTATATATTTCGGAACAGGTTTCTAGGGATTGTTGAACCCATTTTGTGGATTTATCTTCTTAATTGTTGTTGTATGCTTCCGCTTTCTTATTGTTTTGCGCGCTCTGGACCTATCTTAGCTCCGCCTGGCTTAGCGAGTGTGTGTAGGTTCCCGTTCGCTTAGTCTTGGGCTCATGTATGGATTTCCATTTCATATTTGGGTTCGGGGCAAGGTACGGGAAATGTGGTGGCTCACCGCTCGGGGCGCTACATGAGGCATAATTTGATTGGCCTTAAATGGGCTGAAGATGTATCATATCTAATAATTCGAGCATGTATGTTTGTATTTGATGATCCTGTTGCTTCCGCATGTGTTTTAAATTTTGTTGCACACTCTGATTTAGGGTCTAGACAGCCTAACCTAGGAGAGATTTTGTTTGTGACCCGTTCGCCGTGGCTTGATGCGTGTGCGGAGTCTCTATTTCGTTACACATGTCGGGTTATGGTGCGGGGGATATAGTGCTCTGCGCTCCGGGGTACTACAACATGTATGCTCGTACCATAAATGTATATTATACCTTCAACAACGGCGGCGAGATCAACCTCGGCGTCCTGCTCCTCGCCATCAATGACATAAGCTTGAGCCCGGACCAACTGCCTCTACCCTCTATTCGGACCCGGTTTGTAATGGGCACATCCACTCAATTTGTGCTCCATGGATCCACAAATCAAATAAGCACCAAGGCAACGATGACAAGTCTCCGACATATGATTAGGTCCTCTCTAATGAGTACAAGGCTTGGTTTGTTGAGACGGTTGAGGTTCTTGAGGTGATGGTAAAGCCAGTCCCATCGTTTTGACCTTCTTCCATGGACCTTTAGCAATGGGAGCCTTGTGAGGTGGAGCCACCGTGTACACAGGCCTCTTCGAACCGAAACCCGAACCTTACCCCGGATGATGTGATCAAGGAATGGGGTCCTTCTTCTTATATTCCTCCTCTTGGACATGGGTATGTTGAATTGTATCCGCAAAAGACTTGAAATTATGCCCATCTTGCCCGTGCCTCAAATCTTCTCTCAACCCTGCTATAAATTTCTTGGTCTTCCTCTTCTCATTTCTCGTAATATGTGGAGCATACTTCCCAAGCCTATTGAAAATGGCCAAGTATTGAGCTACGATTCGACCTCCTTGCTTTAACTCCATGAATTCCTTCTCCTTTCTCTCTCGAACAACTTCGGGAACAAAGGCCTCCCGAAATTCTCTCTGAAAAACATCCCATGTAACTTCTTCTCCGTCGTACCTCTAGCTTCTCTCGAGCTCTCTCCCACCAATCAAATGCCACCCCATCCAATTGGAAAATAGCAAACTGAGCTCGTTCAAGTGGGGTAAATTGGTGTATATTATAGACCCTTTCCAAGAAAGATAACCAATCCTCTGCCATGGCATCATCTGTGGTACCACGAATCTAGGGGGATTATAGTTAAGAAAAATCCTGTGAGCATCCCTAACCTGTGGTGGTGGTGGTGGTTAAACCGGTGGAGGTGGTGGTGGTGGAGCTTGAGCCCTCCTTTACTCAACATAAGTATATACGGCCTCCATAAAATTCTCCATGTTCATATGAGGTGGTTGTTGTTGTTGTTGATGTCGAGGAGGTAATGGAGATCTCCTATCTCTATGTAGGGGTCGACCACGATGCATCTACAAATAAACATTGAAAAATGCATGCCGGGGTTAGACAATATTCATGAAGTGAAGCAAGGTGCATCAAATAATTGTCAAGAAATGATCACATAATGATACAAGACTTCCAAGTTGGCAAGTAGTTTCTAAGTCGCACGACTTAGACCGGCAAGACACTACTCAAGAGCCCGGTATTACGACCTAGGCCCTGATACCACTTTAGGATGTAGCACCAGCATCGAAAGGTGCCACATCCCCCGCACCATGAGTCTAATCCATGCATAAAATAGAAGTCCTTACATGAATCAAACCCGAGGCGAATGGGTGACAAGAAGAAAAAAACTCAACCTAGCTAAGCAGGGCTAACCCTTGAACTATATACACAAGGATGCAATAATTAAAGCGTAAGTATAAATACTTATCTTACAATCATATCAGAGTTCCAACAATGACAAGAAATCCATAATTATATCACCGACAGCCTACAAGGCCCAAATACTTACAAATTCTCCAAAATAGATTAATATATATCCAAAATATAACAAGTATGAGAGACACAAAACATGGAATATGCTAGACCCAAAATAAAGACTCCTTAAGACTTTATTACCTGCCTAGCACCTGCAAAAGACTAAAAACAATATGGGGTATCAGTCGAAAGACTGAGTGAGGGGCATAAATAAATATATATCGCATGCACATGAAATTCATAATTCTGAGTAAAGTTTTATGAAATCCCAAGTGGGCAAGTTAGAGAAAAGCATCACTCGGAGTTATGAATATCATTTTCGTGACACCCCGCTCGTTCGCATGTACAGGTTTGTGCCACATGCGAGTTTATTTTCTTGTCATTTCATTTAATTCCTTATTTAATTGATGCATTTATTTGAATTCTATATTTATTATTTGATTTCATTTATAAATTACTTGAATTAAATGTCAAGAATATGTTATAAGTGATTTTATGATATGAATTCTTACGATTTATGAATTTATAATATATGAATTTAATTCCCGAGCATGTTAATTTCATGAATTATGCGATATATGTGATTTAAGGATGTAAATGTATGATTTTATAATATGTTGGAATTAATTGAAAACTTGGCTTTGGACTTAATTGCAACTTTTTGAAAGTTTTGGACTTGTTTGAAAAATAAGTCATTTTAGTACACTTGTGTACGTTTTAATTTATAACTTGAGCTCGGGAACTTGGATTTGAGCGCCGTATTTTCCATTGAACTCATTTTAACGACCCAGATTCAATAGAACAAGTCTCGTAATTTTTCGGTGCCGTTTCGACCCCCGACGAAGCCAATTTCAGCCACCTATGCCTCATATAGCCTATATGACCTATTCTTGAGCTACTCTACCTATTCCTTGTACTTTCTTTAACCAAGATCAGATGTATACACTCCCATATCTCTCTCATACCTCTCTCCATCGAACCACTTCAGCAAGAGAGTAAAGGAAGAAGCTACAGTCCCATTTTCCTCCATTTTTGCACCCTTTAAGGTCATAAGACTTCATCTCCTTCTCCAAGCTTCAAGGTGAGTTTAGATCCTTTTTTTCTACATTCTTGTGCATATATTGATCCATAAGAATCATGTTTTTTTATGTTGAGAAGCTATGGTTATGGAGTTTTAGATGAATAGTTAGGGCTTGTTTGAAAAACTTGAAGAACTTGATCATCCTTGCTTATCTTTGAGTTTGGAGGCTTATATGGTGTTTCTTTTAGCTCATTTATTGCATATTTATGATCCTAATTATTGGTAGTTGAGATATGGCAGAGATGCCATTAATGAGCATGAGTTTGTTTCAAGAAATGGTTGAATATATGATGAGTTTTCCTTCCCCAGCTGCTGTCACTTTTTTGCCGCTACTGTGTATGAATTATGAACTGAATTTGCATCTGGTTTTGCTGTGTTTTGGAGTGATTTTGTGCCTTAATGTTGTTGCTTTCTTGCCTTCATAGCTACTGTTTTACCCCCGCTCTTTTCCCCTGTTTTGCTACTGCTGTTGCGTGATGAATTTTGCGAAAATAACTACCCATTTACCTCCATTTTCTTGTTGACATTGAAGCCTAAGTTTTGGGACCGAATTGTTGGAAAACACGAATCAGAAAGCAGCGGAATTTAAAATTTTTCCCAACAAAAGGACCTTGAACTCGCAATCGTGTAACCAAATTCGTAAAGATAGAAAACTTACTTTTCTTTTATTCTTTCTTGAAGCGTTTCAAGCCACCCAAGAACGCTCTTCACGCGGCTTGATCCCCTCTCCTTGGTAAAGCTCGAATCTTCAAACTTCTAACTTGAAGTCTCTAGAGAAAGTCCACCAACTTGATCACAATCTAACTAGTAAGGATGCTAGTTCTCTAGTTAGTGTTTAGGCTTAACCTAGGGTTTAATTTAATCTTGGAGAAAGGAAGGTGTTCAACACATGAACCAAGAATTGTCAATTAGCTCTAAAGGGGAGCATGAGCTCCCCTATATATAGGAAAGGGGAGGGGCGGCCGAAACTAGTCCTTATTGGACTAGGATTTGGTTCCTCTCTCTCCTATTACTTGATCACCAAGTATTTTCCAACTTTGACTTTGAATTCTAATTCTAGTCAACTTTTAAGAGAGCTAAAAATATCCAAACTATTTTTGGATAATTTTATACTTTATTTATTATAAAATAAATAACTTATTTTTATCTAATTAATTAATTCATAATTAATTAACTAGATTATTTTCTCCAAAATTAGACTTTCTTTTTAATTCAAAATTAAACCAAAGTCTATTAAATAATTAACTAATTAATTATTTATTATATATATATAATATATATATACACACGTGTGTGACACGTGTCACAGTGACACGTGTCACTCACGTGAGCCACACGTGTGATTTCACACGTGTGGAACCCTCTTGGCCCGATTAACTCGTTTAATCATTTTGAAGCCTCAACTCATGTAACCAAGTTGTTGTGTGTGACCCTCTAGGTTCTCAATTCAATTAGCAGTGACCCTAATTAATTAATTCACTAATTAATTAATCAGTCCACAGATTAAACGACCATAGTCTAGCAACAGGTGTTTAACCCCTAGCTGAATTGGAATGTTCGGATTCGACAGAACCTTTAAGTCATTGATTCATGTGAGATACAATCCTCCTACTTACTATCTCTCAACCAAGATCTAGGGCAAGGGAATAATCAGAACCCTAATAATCCGGTCTTAAAGCTAAGTGCATTTCATATCCATTTGATCTCAATCCAAGAAACCCTTTTCTTGATGTCTTGATCTACTGCCTTGGCCAAGGACTCCATATGGCATATGAATGACTTACACAATAAGAGATCACCTTGCAAATGCAAGTGTAGGTCCTTTCTTGATTCTCATTCACTTTCACGAGTCACTTGTGCAGCCCCAGCATAAGCCTTGAATCAGTTGTCTAAGGCGACACCCTTTAAAGCTTATACCTAAGACTACAGAGTTAACTCATAAAGTGACAAGGAACCTCAAGTCTAAGGATCAATTAATCACATCAATGACTCGTGAGATATTTCCTAATCTGGAGGTTTCCATTTCCTAAAATAGAAACTTCCTTTCCCATTTAGGAATGTTCTCACACGGGGTGCCTCAGTGAACTCACTTATTAAAGTAAGCACCCTCATGTATCACGCACGTATCAACTATACACTTTCCACCTCCATGAAACAAGGTGGTCCTTCTTAAGGGCGTGATCCCATAAGCAAGCCTTAGAGGAGTCAGGTTGACACTCCCACTGTCTGTAGGACTCATCGGCTTGGAGTATTTTACTAATCATGACTTATGTGATATAGGGCTCGTTTCATGAACCATTTCACCTAAATGGCAGAGTTCTAAAGTCATCAGGATTAGGGGAGTTCTCATACATGCACAGATAAAGTAAACGCATACCAAACAAGAGCATATAAAGAAGTGTTGCCTCAATTCGTTATTTCATTCAAAGATTATCTGTGATTACAATAACGAAAAGCACAAAGCGGATATACAATCGGCTTTCTAGGGCACTATTCCTAACACGAATTACCTACGTTTTATGTTGTCTTGTGCCTGGAATTTCATGCTTTCCATGACTTCTTTGCTGCTGTATCTCCCCTGTTTCTTCCCTGTACGAACAGAGCTGCTGCTGCGTCTAAAACCTGGAGAAGAAGCGGCATCGCGGCTGCGTAGTATGTTGGGCTAAAATTTTTCGGGCCAGCGAAGCCCACTTCGAAACTGGAGCAAACTGACGTTACGACCGCGACTTTCTAGTGAAGGAATTGGGTCGCGCCCGCGACGTGACTTGATGTTGCATGCATGAAAGTTCTTTTCTTGTTTCTTAATTGTTTCCGTGCATGGCTGTTGTATGCTTTTTATTTTGTCGTTGTTCATTAAGTGTAGTACGTGGTTACCTACTCTCTTCAATTCCATGCAATTGTTCCATGTATTCCTTAATTGTAAACATTTAAAAGCTACTGATTATATGTATATATTACAATATATATGTCATGCATTGTATATTTGTTTTCCTTCATGCAATTGCCTTGTAATTTTGTTTGATTTTAATTGAAACCTTAAGTTCATGTATATGTATATATATATTAATCTGACTTGTTT
This sequence comes from Lantana camara, assembly GCA_037501455.1. Lineage (NCBI taxonomy): Eukaryota > Viridiplantae > Streptophyta > Magnoliopsida > Lamiales > Verbenaceae > Lantana > Lantana camara. Next base: position 87,540,035 of record CM074859.1, on the reverse strand, counting down.
TAATTTAATGAATCCTTTAATATGAATTTTAATGTGGTTAATTTTCGAATATTTAACGGATATGATTTCTAGAAATTTGATTTTTCGTGTATGGCTTACGTGCTTCTTTAATTGCTATCCTATGTCTCTTATTTGTTCGTTTTTTAGTTATAAGCAATGTAAGCATGTTGTATTAAATGTTAAATGTCTTGTATTAATTTTATGGATTTATTTGATATGAACTTGAACGCTTTAAGTGGTACCTTCTTGCACTTCATATGCATACATTGCATTCATATGCATCGTCGTGCATCTAAATGGTACATAATTGAGTCTAAGTCTTTAGTGGTACGTTTGTTTGAAATAGGGGTGCTCCCGGGAGGAGTCATACCCGAGGTTTAAGGTTGTTCGGGGTTGTTTTCTCGCATCACTACACACTTCTGTTCAAGGTGAGGTTTAGGTTCTTTCCTTTTTAGTTAAGCGACCTACGACCCCTAAATGCTCATTTTCTAGCCCGCATGCCACTCTATATTATATATATAGTTAAATATGTGTGATATATGATATGTTTATGATCTTGTAATCAAGTTTCAGCTTTCGAAAGGGCTATATCTACGAGCATATATGAGCTTGTGTTTTAATGAAAGTTCAATGCCTTTGAATGTAATGTTAATGGTTTGTTTTGAGCGAGAATGATCTGAAATGGTAATGAATGGTAATGTTGGATCCACGGAGACTATGGGTTGGGAAGCTCGGTACGGTAGAGGGCTGTCGAGATAAGCCCGAACGTAGTTTCCCTCTGAGGTATTACGGGCGATCGCGGGAGTTTGGGAAGGCGTGGTGCTCTTGATGCCTTCAGTGTAAAAATCGGGGAGGACTCGTGTGGGTTAGCTACCCCTCGAGGAATGTATAATGTAATGGATGGCTAGGGTTGGCCGACCCTTCCATCACCGAAGTTCGAGGATTGAATGTGATTTGTATTTGTAATGTAATGAGGAGTAACGGTGGATGCTCGTACTCACCGAGCTTTAATGAAATGTTTGGGATTATGAAACGGGAATAAAGACTTTTGAAATGTATTTGGAATGCATATGTATTAGATATGTAATGTTTTAATGAAAATGTTTTGGTATGCAAAACCTAATCCTGGTTCATAACCTTTCTCATTTACGTGCTTTGCTCTATTTATGTATAGCGTGTGGGCGTGTGTCAGTCCCCTCACTCAGTCGAGTTGTAGACTGACCCTCTCCTTTTCCCACCTTTAGTTGCAGGTTTGCTCGAGCTAGGCGGGGAAGTGTGTCGTCGAGTCGTACTTGTTGGTTTAGGTCGAGTTTGCATACATATTTACTTCTTTTAGATACTTTCGATATGTATATAATTCGGTAATCTAGAATTGAAATATTATTATAAAACACACTGATACCAAAGTCATACAACCGAATTAACCAAGAAATTCTTATTCAATTTATAAATCCAAATTAAGGTTTATTTTTAATAAAGGTGAACCCGATTTTGAAAACGTTATTTAATCCCCGATTTTGAAATCGTTAGACAAAAGTCCTTCTTAAATAAAACCAAATTTTATTTTATATTAATTCTTGAAATTACTACATGATATTATTGGTCAAAATTCATATTTAAAGTCAAAAGTCAAAGTTACTATTGAAAAACGGTTACTATTTAAACATAGGGGATTAAATACTTTTAAACATAAAATCAAACACACACTTACACACACTAGCACACGGTATACACATATTTCAAGAACATCAAGAACATGTTCTTCATCATGTTTGAATATCCATAAGATGTTCTAGGCATTCTTGATCAAATTCATAGTCATAACATAAGATTAAAGAATAAATGAGCATAATATATAAACTTTTCATGAAATATGATTCATAAACAAATTCCTAAACATGAATTTATTCAAATCTTCAAGTATTCATAAAATGTTCTACACATGCTTGATTATATTCATATTCATAACATAAGATTTGAAGCATAATATAGCAAAATATATAAACTTTCTATGAAAAATAATTCTAAATTATTCTAGGCATGAATTTAATCAAACAAGATCATAATCATTTAAATACATACTCGCATTATATCATATGATAATTCATGCATTTAATTAAATAAAATTCCATAATGTGCACACATTGTATTTAACTAACAATTATGCACATATTTCATAAAATAAAATTCCTAAAGCATAATTTAATTAATCCTAGACATGCTACTATTATTATTATACTAAGAACATAATATAAAGCATGAAATAATAGAAGAAAACATACCTTAGAGAGAGAGGGAGAGGGAATGACGTGAGGTTGGGGAGAGAAGAGAGTGATTTTGTGTGTTGATTTGTGAGTTATAAATGAGGCTTAAGGGGGTATTTATAGGTAGTCATGAGGGGTCTTTAAGCAATAAATGAAAGTTTATGGAAGATGTGGATGTCTCCTAACTCATACAAATGCTTGGTGATTAATTTGAAGATGTGGTTAAATAATATGTTGAACAAATGCTAGGTAATTAACTAAGAAATGTGGAGAAATTATGCTCATTTGTTTAATTCTTCTACAAGACTATGTGGTCATGGATGATGTCATTTTGATTAAAAATAAATGTAAAAATAATATAAAATTTATTCAAGAGTCGAGAGGTAAAACGTTGAAGTAGTAAATTAATGAAAGAATGAGTGAAAAACGAGCTTCGTTTTGATTATAAATGTGGAATATTTAGACTTTTTGTTTATAAATTATGAACACTAAAGTTGATGAAAATCATGAGAAAATTATATAAACGAAGCTATAATAAAGTTTAGAGTTTGGAAAAATCACTATAATGTAGAGAAAAATTCAAGAATCGTTTTAAGTATAATTTCGACTTTTGAATAAAAGCTAATTGTTTAAAATAAAATGATGATTTTTAAAAGGAAAATATTTATAAAAGATGCTATGGTGGTAAATGCATGAAAATTCATAAAATAATTTAAGGATCGTTTTGGTTATAATATTGAATATCAAAAAGTAGAGGAGTAAGGATTTATTGATGATCGAATCATAAGCTAGGGTTTTCGCCGGTTTTTGATACTACGGAAGTTAGGATGGGAATTATGGTTCACGGAGAGTATCACGATCCTCGAAATAATGTGAGGATTCTTTTGGTTACAATATTGGGTAGTGAAAGTGTTTCGGGGAACGTTGGAATATTTTTGAACTGTAGGGGTATTTTCGTAATTTCCACCCTAAAACTGTAGGAATGGGTTTTGAAGCATATGAAAGGGTTTTAGGTGCTAAAAGGGAATGAATACTAGAATTTTAGGATTTTATGAGAAGAGTTTCAAGGTACGAGTTAAATAAAGGAAATAATTAAATCTACGATCATTTAATTGAAGTGTAACACATAAAAGCACATAAGTCACATAGAATGTAATGCATGAAGAGAATAAATAAGGACCGAGATTATAAGTGCTTCTTGAATAACCCCTTTACTTTACCTTTTCCAACTCGGCCCAGGTTAGGGCTGTTACAATCCACCCCCCTTAAAAAGAATCTGTCCTCAGATTCTCATTTTGTCATAAAATAATTTTGATAGTATTTTTCATCCTTTTCTAGGATGATCTCATATTTTGCCATTAATAACTTCATAAACTAGGGGGTAGGAATGATTACTAGCCCAGAAGAGAAGTGTTTATATATATATATATCATAATGACCTAAATCCCTAGAAAAGGCACTCAGAAAATAAATAAGCACATAATTGTAATGCAATGAATGAATGCATGACGCCAGGGTCATAGGACCTTAACTGGCGTGTGAAGAACATGTACCGTACCCTTCACATTACTTGAAGGTTTGGGATGCACATCTCCGTCCACAGCATAGGCCCTGCCTTTTCCTAATGGATTTCTTGAAGTTCCGACAATATTTTTTCCTCTCCATGGTTGCCCTTGCTTGGCTTTCTTTGGGCATTCACGGATCTGGTGTTCATCACTACCACATCGTAAACATAAGCCGGCCTTTTTCCAACAATTTTCTTCAGTATGTCGCGGCCCATGACAGAAGTCACAAATGGTTTCATCTTGGACCTTTAGGGGTACTTGCGAGGATTGTTGTTGGGTATGCCTAGATTTCTTCTTTTGTATATGAGCAATTTGGCTGGCAACTCGTTTCTCTCCTTGTGGTAGTTTATCATTAGTTGGGTCTTGATGTTTTGAATTCAGGCGAATACTCTTGTGTGTTGCCTCAGTGTTTAGGGCTTTATCCACAGCCCGGGTATATCCCTCGATATCAAAAGGAGCTAATGCCCATCGTAGGTCCGGTTTCAATCCATCAACAAATCTCTTTGTTTTGCGACGGTCGTCGCTCAAGATGTGTGGTGCATATTGTATTAACCTGACAAACTTGGCCTCGTATTCAGCTATTGACATATACCCTTGTACTAAGTTCATGAACTCGGCCACTCGAGCATCCCTGGTTACTTGAGGAATGTACTTATGCTGAAATTCCCTTACAAACTCAATCCAATTACTTTGAATTCCGGTATCCAACCATCTTTGCTTGACATGCTTCCACCAACTTAATGCTGCCTCTTCCAATAAGAAGGTTGCATATTGTACTCGTTTTGGATCTTCGGCGTAAATATCCATTGCCTCATATATCTTTTCAAGGCTTGCAATCCAATTTTCTGCCTTAAGGTCATTGGGTTCCCCGAAGAACTTTGGTGGATTCAACTGAAGAAACTTTTCCAAGGTTCTTTCATTTCCATGACTAGGTACTGGCACGTATGTCTGCATAAACTGTCTAAAAGCCTCTGCTATATCTAGTGCTCCTATAGGAGTTGTTGTGGCTGATGGTGTCTGATTGTGTGCAGTCCTTGGTGGTGACATTATGATGCTAGAATCACAATCGCATTGGAAAATATAATGCATGGAGGTTAAATAATGATTCACAGATTGACACAAAGTAATAAATTCAAATATAACACTGAAGTTATGAACACATAATATGTACAAGGAATAAGCATGATGCACTAACGGCCCTACGGGTATCTTGAAGCAATTCCTAGGACTCGAGATATGAACATGCAGAAGAGTAACAATAAAGTATTTTAAAGTGTCGTATTTTTGAAAAACTTAAATTTTTCAAGAAAGAGCACCTTGGGTACTAGAGTAACCCGGTTGCTCTGATACCACTTTAGTTGTAGCGCCCCTATACACTACAACCCCGCACCAAAGTATCTCCCGAGTGGATGTGAGGCCTAGCACCCGAGAAACACTCCGGCGAACGGACAGTGCTATACAATATCAGAGTATTAACACACTGCAGCGGAAATTTTATAATTTAAAAAACTTACAAAATTATGATAGGGGAATGCAATAAATAAGCCAGTAATGGCATAGTATAGATATCAAAAGTAGTGACCATGCCATAATAGATAATTACAAGCTCAGAAGCATAACTTATTCTAAATAACCTTGACTATTATGCTAACGAGAAGACACACTAGGCTTCAAGATACCTTCTAGTAAGCGTCCGTTAAACCTGAAACCATGAGTTGTAAAGTGCGAGGATTAGTCAAAGTGACTAAGTGAGGGGGTAGTTGGGACTACATATATAGGTATAGGTATATTTGAAAAGTGTTTGACTATAAAAGTTGGAGTTTGATACTATTAATAAAATAATATATTAATAGTACTATACCGGAAATCAATAAAATAATAATCAATACAAATATTTGGTTCATATTTATTTTGAGAAAAAGGGAATAAGGGGACTGGGTATCAGATTCTTGAAAATATGAACCATACGACAATAAAGTATTAATGCCCTGCAAGTAGGCGTTCTCCATCCTTTACTCCTTAAACAGAATAAAATCAGAAATAACAGAATCAATCCAGCCTTCTTCCTCCATGATCTGTCGGGAGCAACCCCTCGAGATCCAGATACAGACAGAGGGAGGGACGTACCTTTCTCGTCACTTAATGTGGAATAACTAACCTCCAGTTAAACCAACATTAAGATCAGATTTGGCGGCAGGTATAGTAATAGACGATGGCCCTTGCCACCCGGCTATTAGTTCTACCATACCACCGGGCCCAACAGATACAGATACAGATACAGATCTTGCATTTTGGATACAGAATTGAGTTACATCATATCAATACTCACCAAGATGGACTTGAGTATGATATGTTTGTAACTTATACTTGGACAAGGATTTTGTTTTATATAATAGGATAATAGATATCCTTATATCAGATATTTCCCAGAAAGGGGATAATACTATAATTAGGGAAAATAAGACTGAATTCTTATTAGGATAAATAATAAAATATTTTATATGTAGACTCATGATCCCAGTTGAAAATATTTTAACCTCACCTGCTACGATACAGAATCAAGTAAGGTATTCGGGGTTCCACTGTCCAGACCTAGTTCCTGAAAGTAGTGAACTACTACGGACTTAGAGAACTAGGTTCTTTCTATACTAATGCGACACACGAATGAGTACAATTAAGGCATATTGTGACAAGGAGTAACAGTAAGGTACAGGAAATTCGGTAATCTAGAATTGAAATATTATTATAAAACACACTGATACCAAAGTCATACAACCGAATTAACCAAGAAATTCTTATTCAATTTATAAATCCAAATTAAGGTTTATTTTTAATAAAGGTGAACCCGATTTTGAAAACGTTATTTAATCCCCGATTTTGAAATCGTTAGACAAAAGTCCTTCTTAAATAAAACCAAATTTTATTTTATATTAATTCTTGAAATTACTACATGATATTATTGGTCAAAATTCATATTTAAAGTCAAAAGTCAAAGTTACTATTGAAAAACGGTTACTATTTAAACATAGGGGATTAAATACTTTTAAACATAAAATCAAACACACACTTACACACACTAGCACACGGTATACACATATTTCAAGAACATCAAGAACATGTTCTTCATCATGTTTGAATATCCATAAGATGTTCTAGGCATTCTTGATCAAATTCATAGTCATAACATAAGATTAAAGAATAAATGAGCATAATATATAAACTTTTCATGAAATATGATTCATAAACAAATTCCTAAACATGAATTTATTCAAATCTTCAAGTATTCATAAAATGTTCTACACATGCTTGATTATATTCATATTCATAACATAAGATTTGAAGCATAATATAGCAAAATATATAAACTTTCTATGAAAAATAATTCTAAATTATTCTAGGCATGAATTTAATCAAACAAGATCATAATCATTTAAATACATACTCACATTATATCATATGATAATTCATGCATTTAATTAAATAAAATTCCATAATGTGCACACATTGTATTTAACTAACAATTATGCACATATTTCATAAAATAAAATTCCTAAAGCATAATTTAATTAATCCTAGACATGCTACTATTATTATTATACTAAGAACATAATATAAAGCATGAAATAATAGAAGAAAACATACCTTAGAGAGAGAGGGAGAGGGAATGACGTGAGGTTGGGGAGAGAAGAGAGTGATTTTGTGTGTTGATTTGTGAGTTATAAATGAGGCTTAAGGGGGTATTTATAGGTAGTCATGAGGGGTCTTTAAGCAATAAATGAAAGTTTATGGAAGATGTGGATGTCTCCTAACTCATACAAATGCTTGGTGATTAATTTGAAGATGTGGTTAAATAATATGTTGAACAAATGCTAGGTAATTAACTAAGAAATGTGGAGAAATTATGCTCATTTGTTTAATTCTTCTACAAGACTATGTGGTCATGGATGATGTCATTTTGATTAAAAATAAATGTAAAAATAATATAAAATTTATTCAAGAGTCGAGAGGTAAAACGTTGAAGTAGTAAATTAATGAAAGAATGAGTGAAAAACGAGCTTCGTTTTGATTATAAATGTGGAATATTTAGACTTTTTGTTTATAAATTATGAACACTAAAGTTGATGAAAATCATGAGAAAATTATATAAACGAAGCTATAATAAAGTTTAGAGTTTGGAAAAATCACTATAATGTAGAGAAAAATTCAAGAATCGTTTTAAGTATAATTTCGACTTTTGAATAAAAGCTAATTGTTTAAAATAAAATGATGATTTTTAAAAGGAAAATATTTATAAAAGATGCTATGGTGGTAAATGCATGAAAATTCATAAAATAATTTAAGGATCGTTTTGGTTATAATATTGAATATCAAAAAGTAGAGGAGTAAGGATTTATTGATGATCGAATCATAAGCTAGGGTTTTCGCCGGTTTTTGATACTACGGAAGTTAGGATGGGAATTATGGTTCATGGAGAGTATCACGATCCTCGAAATAATGTGAGGATTCTTTTGGTTACAATATTGGGTAGTGAAAGTGTTTCGGGGAACGTAGGAATATTTTTGAACTGTAGGGGTATTTTCGTAATTTCCACCCTAAAACTGTAGGAATGGGTTTTGAAGCATATGAAAGGGTTTTAGGTGCTAAAAGGGAATGAATACTAGAATTCTAGGATTTTATGAGAAGAGTTTCAAGGTACGAGTTAAATAAAGGAAATAATTAAATCTACGATCATTTAATTGAAGTGTAACACATAAAAGCACATAAGTCACATAGAATGTAATGCATGAAGAGAATAAATAAGGACCGAGATTATAAGTGCTTCTTGAATAACCCCTTTACTTTACCTTTTCCAACTCGGCCCAGGTTAGGGCTGTTACAATCCACCCCCCTTAAAAAGAATCTGTCCTCAGATTCTCATTTTGTCATAAAATAATTTTGATAGTATTTTTCATCCTTTTCTAGGATGATCTCATATTTTGCCATTAATAACTTCATAAACTAGGGGGTAGGAATGATTACTAGCCCAGAAGAGAAGTGTTTATATATATATATATCATAATGACCTAAATCCCTAGAAAAGGCACTCAGAAAATAAATAAGCACATAATTGTAATGCAATGAATGAATGCATGACGCCAGGGTCATAGGACCTTAACTGGCGTGTGAAGAACATGTACCGTACCCTTCACATTACTTGAAGGTTTGGGATGCACATCTCCGTCCACAGCATAGGCCCTGCCTTTTCCTAATGGATTTCTTGAAGTTCCGACAATATTTTTTCCTCTCCATGGTTGCCCTTGCTTGGCTTTCTTTGGGCATTCACGGATCTGGTGTTCATCACTACCACATCGTAAACATAAGCCGGCCTTTTTCCAATAATTTTCTTCAGTATGTCGCGGCCCATGACAGAAGTCACAAATGGTTTCATCTTGGACCTTTAGGGGTACTTGCGAGGATTGTTGTTGGGTATGCCTAGATTTCTTCTTTTGTATATGAGCAATTTGGCTGGCAACTCGTTTCTCTCCTTGTGGTAGTTTATCATTAGTTGGGTCTTGATGTTTTGAATTCAGGCGAATACTCTTGTGTGTTGCCTCAGTGTTTAGGGCTTTATCCACAGCCCGGATATATCCCTCAATATCAAAAGGAGCTAATGCCCATCGTAGGTCCGGTTTCAATCCATCAACAAATCTCTTTGTTTTGCGACGGTCGTCGCTCAAGATGTGTGGTGCATATTGTATTAACCTAACAAACTTGGCCTCGTATTCAGCTATTGACATATACCCTTGTACTAAGTTCATGAACTCGGCCTCTCGAGCATCCCTGGTTACTTGAGGAATGTACTTATGCTGAAATTCCCTTACAAACTCAATCCAATTACTTTGAATTCCGGTATCCAACTATCTCTGCTTGACATGCTTCCAGCAACTTAATGCTGCCTATTCCAATAAGAAGGTTGCATATTGTACTCGTTTTGGATCTTCGGGGTAAATATCCATTGCCTCATATATCTTTTCAAGGCTTGCAATCCAATTTTCTGCCTTAAGGTCATTGGGTTCCCCGAAGAACTTTGGTGGATTCAACTGAAGAAACTTTTCCAAGGTTCTTTCATTTCCATGACTAAGTACTGGCACGTATGTCTGCATAAACTGTCTAAAGGCCTCTGCTATATCTAGTGCTCCTATAGGAGTTGTTGTGGCTGATGGTGTCTGATTGTGTGCAGTCCTTGGTGGTGACATTATGATGCTAGAATCACAATCGCATTGGAAAATATAATGGATGGAGGTTAAATAATGATTCACGGATTGACACAAAGTAATAAATTCAAATTTAACACTGAAGTTATGAACACATAATATGTACAAGGAATAAGCATGATGCACTAACGGCCCTACGGGTATCTTGAAGCAATTCCTAGGACTCGAGATATGAACATGCAGAAGAGTAACTGTAGCACCCGCGACGAGAGCACCACATCCCCCGCACTATGAGTTCAGTCCACATATGAAATGGAATGATCCATACATGAACTAAACTCACAGCGAACGAAAGACAATGAAAAAGACAGTCCTAGCTAGGCGGAATCTAACCCTGAAACGATCAACAGTGACCACAATGCGGAAGTAAAGCAATTATCTATTCAATATCAATAAAATGAATGCAAGTTCAAGGAAAGTAAATACGGGTTCTACTAATTCAATGAACCTGTCCTAACCTGTCCCGAATCAATTCAATACAGTAAGTAGCATACTAATCCAATAGCAAGTTCCATGTAATTAAAAATACAATATGCAGTGAGTGTAAGTGATGAGACTGGAACAAGACTCGAAAGGAAGGACAGAAACGTACGTCTCGGCCTGGTCAACAAAAGCCCTCAATCAATTTCAGAAAATACCAAACACACCGGACTTCGTTGACGAAAAACCGAACTTAAATCCTAGTACGAAAACTGAAATTAAATACAAACCGCTAAACGAAAATAAAATCCGGATATACCGTTGGAAAGCTTGTAACGAGCCCTTCGAAACCCATAACTCAATTGCCGGAAAAAGTCACCGGAACAGTAACCGGTTCGGACCCGCCGGTTCACCACCGGTTCAGTGCCGGTCCGCCGCCAACGGCCGGTTCTCGGGACGCCACTGATGCCATCCACTACGTTTCGTCATTCTAAGCTGTAAAGGCTCCACCACCAAAACCGGCCGGGAAAAGGCCCGAAATCGCTGCCGAAGTTTCTGCTGGTGCGTCATCGCCGGAACCACCACTTGCGGTGGTTTTCGTGCTGAACGGAGGCCGGAAATGGAACGAGAAGGTCCAAAAACGTAGGGTAGGGTCAAGCTCCGCTCGTGAAACTCGCCGGAACGCCGCCGGCGAAGTGGTGGCGCCACCCGCCACTTTCAGGCCGCCGATGCGCCGCCGCCGGTCTTCGGTTGGCCACGATATTGGTACGGTTGTGACGGGCCCGTCGAGCTGATAAATTTGCACTATTGATTCGTCGAATTCCGTCGAGAAACGAGGGAGAACGGCAAGTGTGTGTTTTCACACCTTCACTGTATGAACAGTGACGGGTCGCGGGGAAGAAGACGCTGGCTGGAGCTGCTGTGATATGGCACGCAAAACGAGGAGATCCGAGTATATATCTCGGGTCTTCGTACGCAAAAGCAATCGGAAGAACGGGCTAACGAAGTCAGAATGGGGCAAACTTAGAGTCTACGGACTCGTCTCGATGCCCCGGACGCAAAGGAGGGGTCAAAGAAGTCAAAATCTCTACCGAACGAGAAGTGACCGGAAAAACCCCTTAAAAGAAGAAAATTACAAAAAGGGCCCTAACTCTAAAAGAGTCCAAAAGAGGGCCACACACCGCACCAATCACATAATTAAACACATAAAAAGGTTGAAAGGTGACGTACCTTATTTATCGGATGAGCGGGGCGTTACAATCTTCCCTCCTTCAAAAGGACCTGTCCTCAGGTCCTACTGCTAGACCGAAAAGGTTTCAAACTGAAATGTATCGATTTGTTTCCCGAAATTGCGTAGCATCTTAGCCCTGGTTGTGAAGTTTACTCCCCTTATTTGTATCAACCCCTTTAGGGTCTGGTAGTCACAAAGATCTGCTCGAACACTTGGCCGTTAATCACTTCAAAACTCGTTCGACTGCTACTAGTCCATTGCCTCGTCACTTGTTATCCGTTGTCTGTCCAGGCGTAACGCAAACACGACAAACAAGAGAGAATCCCATCTCTCACATACAAGTGAGGAAACCCCGTCCCTCAGAACACATAAAAGAGAGAACCCCGTCTCTCGGGCACAGAATTGAGAGAACCCCGTCTCTCAAACACAGAATTGAGAGAACCCCGTCTCCCAGCCTAAGTCTGTCAGATTCCACATCCTTCCAGACATTCTAGTTTGAGAAAATCCAGCATTTCTCGTGCACAGAAAACAGAAAGAATCCAGCATCTTTCTATCACATAAACGGGGAGAATCCACATCTTCCTGGCACGTAGTCAGAGATAATCAAATCTCCCTTTCATTCAAGCACACAAGCAGAAGCAAGGTTCACAATAATCAACACACCTCCCATTGGGCCAAGGTATCACATAATAACAAAATTTAAATATGTAAACGATGCATGTATGCTCGTGCGATGGATGCTTAGTGTACCGTTCACCGTAGCAATGGAATTGATGTTGTGACTTTACTTCTACAATTTGGATAGTCTGATCTCTAGCTGGCTTGATTCCCAACTTGTCTTTCCTACCTTCAGTATATGTTTGACTGAGAAAGTCAGACCCTTGGTTGATCCTATTCTCGATTCCATTCGGATCCTTACTCCCAGTTATCTCCTGTAATTAACCGAGCACCAGTTTATTCCGCCTACGATCAAAACATTTGTCTTTGTACCAGGTTCATTATATTATCTTTGGCCGTACAAGAACCTTAAACTTTGACTCCTACTTCATACATTGTCATTAACTGGTCAAATTCTTTGTTGAAGATTTTGGTCATCTGGAACTAGTGGACATCCTTCCTAAAGGTGATAAATTGGACCAATTTTCCTTTCTTGAAACTAATTTAGGAATCCATCAGAAGTTCCCTGATAGTATCATCATCCTCACTGTCTGAATCACGCACTTATAAATTCCCAAACGAACCATTCTCTTCGATACCTTATGAAGATCTTCATCCCGGTTATTTTAACTTAACTCAACTTTGAAGGTTTACTGATAAGCCGCCTTATTCTTTTCCTGTCACTATCATTGGGTCGTTCATGTCCGTCATGGCTTGCAAATTTTTTTTTTTTCTGCTACGAGAAGTAACTTCCTCGAGCACAACTGTGAATTTAAGTTTGTGAGTAGTCGCACTCTCCCCCTTAAGAATTTTCTATCTTAATTCCTTGAATTTATTACACCGCCTCGCGGATCACATATCCTGAATTTTATCATTTTTGCATCCTTGATTTAAATGATTCTAGTTATTCCACGTGCCAGGTGATCTCACTCACAACTATCTTACAATGATAGGTAGGAATAGCCATTTACTTCTATCGTTCCATTCTCCGGTTCCACCTTCCAATTCTCGGTATCTCTTTTCCCTTTTTGATCCACGATTTGCAACTCAAATATTTCTTCTATTCTTGATTCAAATGAGACTCGGTCAGAGTTGTTTGAGGGGGAAGCAAAGGAGATTCCGTTATGTCGCGGTTGAAGTGATGCTTGCCGGATAAAGTGGAGAAAATTCCTACGAAGAAAACACTTAAGATGCATGTTGGGTAAAAATGCCGATGCACATATCACTCTTATAAATAATTTAAAGATGCAACATGTTGGAGCAATTATATCAATTAAAGATACATAAATAAATAAAAGAAGTTAAATAATTTAAAATAACGTATGATGCACGTGCCATGAATGCGTTGAACCTGTCACCGTAGTTGTATCTTTTAGCTTGACACTTGTTCATGTTTCGTTGAATTGAAGCGTGTCCCGAATTTATTGATCATCTCTTGTTACCCACGGTCTTCCAATTCTTCAAAATTCTTTATCATCAACTTACACACCTCCATCACCCGAGATTGAAATTTCTGGAATCCGATTTCTTTCCATGTACCGACCTCCAAGCGTTACCCGAACCTTTACCATAAATATTTCCTTGCTCAAAGTTTTCCTTGTATCACTCGCACAACTTTATAAACCAAAATTATGCTTCTGGAACTCAGATGCTTCTACACCCATGAAATTGAAACCTTAACTTATCTCGAAGACTTAAGCTCAAATCCTTGTCTTAGTCCTTACCAAAGTTGTTACTTTGATCAAAGCTTCCTCGGTTTATTTGTTATGAGTTCCAATAATCAAATGAACTCACCCTCCAACTGCTCACACTTGACCTTTCTTCATCGCCTTCATTTGTTATTCCATATCTTCCAAATCAACCTCACAATACGATAATTCAGCTTGGATCTGGAAGATAAACTCAATCTGCACGAATCTAGAATCTTTAATATATTAGCTCTTCCTGAACTTAGAATCATTAGATCAATCGGTTCACTTTAATTCCCATCTTATAGATACTTCACCAAAGACACTAGAGGTTGCAAACTTTTCCTCCCACAACTTGAATGTAGTTCAACTAACCGAAGATCCTCAATTTGTTTATGAATCCGAACCTTGAATCATTATTACCCTCAAAGCTTCCTTCATTCTTCCTTGAATTGAATAAGTCTTCCAAAGCCGGTTGGTCCACTTCCTTTCATAATGAAATCTCATGTAGTTATCTTGTAATTCATAGATATCACTTCCTACCAATTTCCCACCAAGTATCCACCAATTTCCATAAACTTGTAAGTTGCTCCCAAATTAATTCTTCCATTCCAGACTTTACACCCGGTCCATAACCCAATTAGAGGAGAAGATCCTAGCTCTTAAATTTTGTAGAAACCCCCGATGCATTCCTTCCAACTTTCAAGCTAAAGAAAGGAGTTTGGGTATATTGTAGTTGTTTGTAGAAATTGGCCGTGGTTTGATATTATCTTCATAACCTAGAAATCACAACTCATTCCAGAATAAATGCATGGGTTTAGTATATGCTCATGCACATAATCACCACCAAAAGCATGGATTCAATGCAACAAACAACCTGCAAATCAATAAAATTTTAAAGAAGCATGTGTAACAATATTTTCCATACCAAGTAACAATAGCAAAACTTATGTTCAATGCGGTGCACACGTTGACAAATAGTTCCTAAGCCGTTCGACCTATACTTGACATGACACGACACTAGAACTCCGGTTTTGCAACCTAGAGCTCTGATACCACCTAAAGATGTAGCACCCGCGACGAGAGCACCACATCCCCCGCACTATGAGTTCAGTCCACATATGAAATGGAATGATCCATACATGAACTAAACTCACAGCGAACGAAAGACAATGAAAAAGACAGTCCTAGCTAGGCGGAATCTAACCCTGAAACGATCAACAGTGACCACAATGCGGAAGTAAAGCAATTATCTATTCAATATCAATAAAATGAATGCAAGTTCAAGGAAAGTAAATACGGGTTCTACTAATTCAATGAACCTGTCCTAACCTGTCCCGAATCAATTCAATACAGTAAGTAGCATACTAATCCAATAGCAAGTTCCATGTAATTAAAAATACAATATGCAGTGAGTGTAAGTGATGAGACTGGAACAAGACTCGAAAGGAAGGACAGAAACGTACGTCTCGGCCTGGTCAACAAAAGCCCTCAATCAATTTCAGAAAATACCAAACACACCGGACTTCGTTGACGAAAAACCGAACTTAAATCCTAGTACGAAAACTGAAATTAAATACAAACCGCTAAACGAAAATAAAATCCGGATATACCGTTGGAAAGCTTGTAACGAGCCCTTCGAAACCCATAACTCAATTGCCGGAAAAAGTCACCGGAACAGTAACCGGTTCGGACCCGCCGGTTCACCACCGGTTCACCGCCGGTCCGCCGCCAACGGCCGGTTCTCGGGACGCCACTGATGCCATCCACTACGTTTCGTCATTCTAAGCAACTTTTGTAAAGGCTCCACCACCAAAACCGGCCGGGAAAAGGCCCGAAATCGCTGCCAAAGTTTCTGCTGGTGCGTCATCGCCGGAACCACCACTTGCGGTGGTTTTCGTGCTGAACGGAGGCCGGAAATGGAACGAGAAGGTCCAAAAACGTAGGGTAGGGTCAAGCTCCGCTCGTGAAACTCGCCGGAACGCCGCCGGCGAAGTGGTGGCGCCACCCGCCACTTTCAGGCCGCCGATGCGCCGCCGCCGGTCTTCGGTTGGCCACGATATTGGTACGGTTGTGACGGGCTCGTCGAGCTGATAAATTTGCACTATTGATTCGTCGAATTCCGTCGAGAAACGAGGGAGAACGGCAAGTGTGTGTTTTCACACCTTCACTGTGTGAACAGTGACGGGTCGCGGGGAAGAAGACGCTGGCTGGAGCTGCTGTGATATGGCACGCAAAACGAGGAGATCCGAGTATATATCTCGGGTCTTCGTACGCAAAAGCAATCGGAAGAACGGGCTAACGAAGTCAGAATGGGGCAAACTTAGAGTCTACGGACTCGTCTCGATGCCCCGGACGCAAAGGAGGGGTCAAAGAAGTCAAAATCTCTACCGAACGAGAAGTGACCGGAAAAACCCCTTAAAAGAAGAAAATTACAAAAAGGGCCCTAACTCTAAAAGAGTCCAAAAGAGGGCCACACACCGCACCAATCACATAATTAAACACATAAAAAGGTTGAAAGGTGACGTACCTTATTTATCGGATGAGCGGGGCGTTACAGTAACAATAAAGTATTTTAAAGTGTCGTATTTTTGAAAAACTTAAATTTTTCAAGAAAGAGCACCTTGGGTACTAGAGTAACCCGGTTGCTCTGATACCACTTTAGTTGTAGCGCCCCTATACACTACAACCCCGCACCAAAGTATCTCCCGAGTGGATGTGAGGCCTAGCACCCGAGAAACACTCCGGCGAACGGACAGTGCTATACAATATCAGAGTATTAACACACTGCAGCGGAAATTTTATAATTTAAAAAACTTACAAAACTATGATAGGGGAATGCAATAAATAAGCCAGTAATGACATAGTATAGATATCAAAATTAGTGACCATGCCATAATAGATAATTACAAGCTCAGAAGCATAACTTATTCTAAATAACCTTGACTATTATGCTAACGAGAAGACACACTAGGCTTCAAGATACCTTCTAGTAAGCGTCTGTTAAACCTGAAACCATGAGTTGTAAAGTGCGAGGATTAGTCAAAGTGACTAAGTGAGGGGGTAGTTGGGACTACATATATAGGTATAGGTATATTTGAAAAGTGTTTGACTATAAAAGTTGGAGTTTGATACTATTAATAAAATAATATATTAATAGTACTATACCGGAAATCAATAAAATAATAAGCAATACAAATATTTGGTTCATATTTATTTTGAGAAAAAGGGAATAAGGGGACTGGGTATCAGATTCTTGAAAATATGAACCATACGACAATAAAGTATTAATGCCCTGCAAGTAGGCGTTCTCCATCCTTTACTCCTTAAACAGAATAAAATCAGAAATAACAGAATCAATCCAGCCTTCTTCCTCCATGATCTGTCGGGAGCAACCCCTCGAGATCCAGATACAGACAGAGGGAGGGACGTACCTTTCTCGTCACTTAATGTGGAATAACTAACCTCCAGTTAAACCAACATTAAGATCAGATTTGGCGGCAGGTATAGTAATAGACGATGGCCCTTGCCACCCGGCTATTAGTTCTACCATACCACCGGGCCCAACAGATACAGATACAGATACAGATCTTGCATTTTGGATACAGAATTGAGTTACATCATATCAATACTCACCAAGATGGACTTGAGTATGATATGTTTGTAACTTATACTTGGACAAGGATTTTGTTTTATATAATAGGATAATAGATATCCTTATATTAGATATTTCCCAGAAAGGGGATAATACTATAATTAGGGAAAATAAGACTGAATCCTTATTAGGATAAATAATAAAATATTTTATATGTAGACTCATGATCCCAGTTGAAAATATTTTAACCTCACCTGCTACGATACAGAATCAAGTAAGGTATTCGGGGTTCCACTGTCCAGACCTAGTTCCTGAAAGTAGTGAACTACTACGGACTTAGAGAACTAGGTTCTTTCTATACTAATGCGACACACGAATGAGTACAATTAAGGCATATTGTGACAAGGAGTAACAGTAAGGTACAGGAAATTCGGTAATCTAGAATTGAAATATTATTATAAAACACACTGATACCAAAGTCATACAACCGAATTAACCAAGAAATTCTTATTCAATTTATAAATCCAAATTAAGGTTTATTTTTAATAAAGGTGAACCCGATTTTGAAAACGTTATTTAATCCCCGATTTTGAAATCGTTAGACAAAAGTCCTTTCTTAAATAAAACCAAAATTTATTTTATATTAATTCTTGAAATTACTACATGATATTATTGGTCAAAATTCATATTTAAAGTCAAAAGTCAAAGTTACTATTGAAAAACGGTTACTATTTAAACATAGGGGATTAAATACTTTTAAACATAAAATCAAACACACACTTACACACACTAGCACACGGTACACACATATTTCAAGAACATCAAGAACATGTTCTTCATCATGTTTGAATATCCATAAGATGTTCTAGGCATTCTTGATCAAATTCATAGTTATAACCTAAGATTAAAGAATAAATGAGCATAATATATAAACTTTTCATGAAATATGATTCATAAACAAATTCCTAAACATGAATTTATTCAAATCTTCAAGTATTCATAAAATGTTCTACACATGCTTGATTATATTCATATTCATAACATAAGATTTGAAGCATAATATAGTAAAATATATAAACTTTCTATGAAAAATAATTCTAAATAAATTATTCTAGGCATGAATTTAATCAAACAAGATCATAATCATTTAAATACATACTCACATTATATCATATGATAATTCATGCATTTAATTAAATAAAATTCCATAATGTGCACACATTGTATTTAACTAACAATTATGCACATATTTCATAAAATAAAATTCCTAAAGCATAATTTAATTAATCCTAGACATGCTACTATTATTGTTATACTAAGAACATAATATACAGCATGAAATAATAGAAGAAAACATACCTTAGAGAGAGAGGGAGAGGGAATGACGTGAGGTTGGGGAGAGAAGAGAGTGATTTTGTGTGTTGATTTGTGAGTTATAAATGAGGCTTAAGGGGGTATTTATAGGTAGTCATGAGGGGTCTTTAAGCAATAAATGAAAGTTTATGGAAGATGTGGATGTCTCCTAACTCATACAAATGCTTGGTGATTAATTTGAATATGTGGTTAAATAATATGTTGAACAAATGCTAGGTAATTAACTAAGAAATGTGGAGAAATTATGCTCATTTGTTTAATCCTTCTACAAGACCATGTGGTCATGGATGATGTCATTTTGATTAAAAATAAATGTAAAAATAATATAAAATTTATTCAAGAGTCGAGAGGTAAAACGTTGAAGTAGTAAATTAATGAAAGAATGAGTGAAAAGCGAGCTTCGTTTTGATTATAAATGTGGAATATTTAGACTTTTTGTTTATAAATTATGAACACTAAAGTTGATGAAAATCATGAGAAAATTATATAAACGAAGCTATAATAAAGTTTAGAGTTTGGAAAAATCACTATAATGTAGAGAAAAATTCAAGAATCGTTTTAAGTATAATTTCGACTTTCGAATAAAAGCTAATTGTTTAAAATAAAATGATGATTTTTTAAAAGGAAAATATTTATAAAAGATGCTATGGTGAAATCGAATTTTTGGTAAATGCGTGAAAATTCATAAAATAATTTAAGGACCGTTTTGGTTAGAATATTGAATATCAAAAAGTAGAGGAGTAAGGATTTATTGATGATCGAATCATAAGCTAGGGTTTTTGCCGGTTTTTGATACTACGGAAGTTAGGATGGGAATTATGGTTCACGGAGAGTATCACGATCCTCGAAATAATGTGAGGATTCTTTTGGTTACAATATTGGGTAGTGAAAGTGTTTCGGGGAACGTAGGAATATTTTTGAACTGTAGGGGTATTTTCGTAATTTCCACCCTAAAACTGTAGGAACGGGTTTTGAAGCATATGAAAGGGTTTTAGGTGCTAAAAGGGAATGAATACTAGAATTCTAGGATTTTATGAAAAGAGTTTCAAGGTACGAGTTAAATAAAGGAAATAATTAAATCTACGATCATTTAATTAAAGTGTAACACATAAAAGCACATAAGTCATATAGAATGTAATGCATGAAGAGAATAAATAAGGACCGAGATTATAAGTGCTTCTTGAATAACCCCTTTACTTTACCTTTTCCAACTCGGCCCAGGTTAGGGCTGTTACAGATACACTCAAAGGCCAGGTGTTGACTTTGAGGAAACGTATTGCCCTGTGGCAATGCCTAAATCCATTCGGATACTTCTAGCCATAGCTACGTACTATGATTACGAAATATGGCAAATGGATGTGAAAACGGCTTTTCTAAATGGAGATTTAGATAAAGACATTTATATGGAACAACCGGAAGGTTTCATATCCAGTGGGAGCGAACAGAAAGTTTGCAAACTCCAGAGATCCATATATGGACTCCAACAGGCATCTAGAAGTTGGAACATCCGTTTTGATGAGACAGTCAAATCGTTTGGCTTTATCAAGAACGAGTGTGAACCATGTGTTTACAAGAAAATCAGTGGGCGAGTCGTACAATTTTTGGTGTTGTATGTAGATGATATCTTACTCATTGGGAATGAGAAAGATGTGCAGCAAACAACAAAGACTTGGTTGTCTACTCAGTTTTCCATGAAGGACTTGGGAGAAGCTTGCTTTATTCTCGGTATAAAAATCTATAGAGATAGATCACAGAGATTAATAGGTATGACTCAAGTTCAGTACATAGACAAAGTACTGAAACGGTTCAGTATGGAGGAATCTAAGAGGGGATTCCTGCCTATGAGACATGGGTTGATCCTCTCTAAATCAACGTGTCCTAATACAGAAGAAGAGAAGGATAGGATGTCTCGTGTACCCTATGCCTCTGCGATAGGGAGCATAATGTATGCTATGTTATGTACTAGACCTGATGTCGCATACGCTTTGAGCGTTACAAGTCGATTTCAATCAAACTTTGGTGAGAGTCACTGGTCTGCCGTGAAATCCATCCTTAAGTACTTGAAAAGGACTAAGGATTTATTTCTTGTATACGGCGGAAAGGGAGAATTGAAATTAGAAGGATACACCGACTCAAGCTTCCAGTCGGATGTAGACGACTTTAAATCCACGTCCGGATTCATATTCCGATTAAATGGTGGTGCAGTAAGTTGGAAAAGTTCCAAATAGGAAACTACTGTCGACTCCACTTGTGAAGCGGAGTATATAGCTGCATCAGAGGCAGCGAAAGAAGGTGTGTGGATGAAAAACTTCATCCAAGAGTTGGATGTAGTGCCTAGCATTGCTGAACCGGTCGTTGTCTTCTGCGACAATAACGGAGCGATTGCACAATCAAAGGAACCAAGAGCTCATCAACGGTCAAAGCACATCCTTAGAAGATTTCATCTAATTAGAGAAATCGTAGAAAGAGGCGACGTTATTGTGGAACGTGTACCCTCGGTAAAAAACGTAGTAGACCCGCTTACTAAACCTCTTAGCCAAAAGATTTTTTAAGGACATCTCCAGGAGATGGGCCTTAAGGCTATGGGCAATTGGCTCTGAGGGCAAGTGGGAGATTGTTAGAGTAGTGCCCTAGAAGAGCCAAATAGTTTAGGCCTTTTTTTTGTAAACTACTCTTATTAGCAGCAATTTGTGACATTAATGAAATAATAAATGTAATATTTCATTGTCGTTTATTTCTATGTGGCCAATTCATCATATCTCATTCAAGTTTATTAATTGCATATTATAACTGTTTGTGTATGGATGAAACCCCAAGGTCACATTAAGCTACGGGACTTGACCTCGCATAGGGATGGAGGTTATGAAATAAGTCTCTATGGCGTGATCTAAACCAACTCCAAGTCGAAGAGTCTAATAAGCACGGGGATGTTGACTTGACTCATTTGAGACTTGCTCATATGACGTGCCTTTTAGAAAGGTTACTTTGTTTCATAAGTATTGAATGTAGGGACATTCACATGCGTATGGGGATGCTTGTTAGGGAACAAGTACATTGAGGATCCCGATGGGGACACCTCAATGGGGTAAGGCTTTTATGCCTTAATGATGAGGTTGGTTCCCTAGTTATGGTAGTGTCTAAATGGTCCTTAGACTTGAGGCTCCATTGATGCTCTGTGCATGACGGGGGTAGTGCTTGATATGCGCCTAGAGATTCATAGGTTCCATGAATCTCGTTATGGTTGTATGTTGTTATTGCTCGAATCATGTATGGGGGCATATGGGATGCCAACATAGAATCTATCGCTCGTCTAGAAGAACGAGTGAATCACCTATGAATTCTATTGTAGTACATTCCACTTAAATCCTTGCGCAAGGTAGTGAGATCTAAATTAGGAAATGAGTTTCCTAGAGTGTTAGATCAAATGGAATTGCTATTAGAATTAATTCATAGCATTAGGACTAATAGGGTTCTATTATTCCCATGCCCTAGGTCCTAATCGGGGATTGGACGATAGAAGGATCTTATCTCACGGTATCCATGAGACTGAAAGGTTCACAAAATAAACTTCATCTTTTGGATGGGTGGTCATGAGCTTGTCACTAGACATCGATCATGATCTGTAGGTACTGATTAATTAAAAGGAGTTTTAATTAAATAGTGATTAAGTGAAAGAGTTCAATTAAATCAATAAGATAAATGGTTATCTAAAATACTACATTAAGAATGTGGGCCTACTGCTATTCATTGGTGAACCTAAGGGGTCACACAATGACTCGAATTGAACAACACGATTATCTGAAGATCAATGGAGATTGATCGATAAATTAAAAGAGTTTAATTTACAATATGAGAGAGTAATTAATTAATAATTGTATTAATTAATTTATGCTTAATTGTTAAGCTATTGAGAATAGATTTTAAAGGATTAACATTAATTTAAATAAGTGTATTTAAATTAATTGGACTTGAAATTTAATTAAGAGTAATTAATTTTTTAAGTCCACCAATTTAATTAGATTGGACTTGTGATTTAATTAATGTAATTAAATTAAGTCCGTTAATTAAAATGAATATTGGGTCTTTAAATAATTAGTAGTAATTAAATTAAGGCCCAAGAACAACCCGTAGGGTTTTTTGACGTAGGGTTATGTATTAAAACAGATTTGTGAGATGAAAGAGATCATCGTTGTTTTTCTTCTTTTTCTGCTTTCTCTCCAAGTCTCTCTTCTCTCTCTTTTCTCAATACAGTATTGAGAATACTATTAGATAATCAATATCTAATTAGTGTTCTAGTGTGCTAATTCATTAGCTATTCAATTACGAGTTGTGAACTACCTTAGAGTAATTCCGCGTGGGATTCTTGGAAGAAGATCGAATAGAAGAGAACCGGATAGGTTTTGGAAAACCTTCACATCATCGTCATCAACCGGAAGCAAAAGAGGTATTTGATTCTTCTTTTGTTTAAATCGTGAATCTTGAATCAAAGACTAATCATGATTGGAATTCCGATAAAACTTGTTTTATAATCCCTAAAAATTTTAACTTCCTCTGCGTTAGGGTTGACGAATTCCAACACATACTTGGTCTCATATTGAGTGTTGTCTCACGAGTTTCCACTATTTTCTTTCTTGTCTAGTTTTTCTCCAGGGCGGAGATCTTTGACCGTTTGGGCACTTTCTTGTATCCTTGTCTTGTTCCATCGCTCCTCCGGTGAGGTTTAATTCTAGATATATAGAACCCATATAACCCTATGTGATGATTTAAGCCAAAATGTATCTATATATCTATAGTTTTCCAAACTCTCTTGATTTTCAACTGATTTCACGGAACGGATTGATTGATTGATTGATTGATTGATTGATTGATTGTTTTGGCGAGTAATCATGTTCACTTTGGGCCCGAAGGTAGTGTATTGAGCTAACCGAGGAAGCAACGGCTGACGGGTAACTCTTGCACTATCCTCATAAAACTTGGGATACATACCCCTTGAACCCACTAGGAGATTAGTGGGGGAAGGAGTTCCGGGCATAGGGACTCATGAACCCTATGCTCAATGAGATTGGATGGTGGGGCCTTGCAATCCCCCATCACCCGGAGGAAGAAGGATGGACGGAAATTGCTAATTGTGCACTAATTTGTATTGCTTGATCACTTAATTAATTACAACTGAATTATTGTACACTATCGGAGAAAGGTTGGAGATTTGTCCTCACTCGCCGGGCCACTGATTGAATTGAATTGAATTGATTGTATTGTTAAAGTGATTAGTTGTAATCTCGGGCGAGTTGTCTTTTACTATTAAACTTATATTGCTTCTCTTTTATAAACCCTTACCCGAGATTATGGCTTGCATGGTAATTGCGCTAATATTTATTTATAAACCCCTCGCTCAGTCCGTGTTGGACTGACACCTCAACTTTTCAGTTTTGCAGGATCGTGCTAGGTGGGAATTAGAGTCTAGCTTGTCTTTTATTCGGGTCTAGCACTTCACCTCATATTTTGGTTCATGTATTTATCCTTCTTATATTTTATATTATGCCTTAGTCATGTTGGATACGTTATTGTATTGATATGTAAATGTTGGTATCTATTAGTAAATATATAAATATGGCACCTATAAGTATTGAATGTTATTGCTTCCGCTTTTATTGCTCCGAATTGTTTATTGGTATTAATTGAGGGTACTCGCCTAGCTTTTGAGTTTTTTTTTCACCCGTTCGCTATAGTCTTAGTTCATATACGGATCATCCATTTCATATGTGGACTGAGCTATTGTGCAGGGGTGTGGCATCTCGGTGTTCCGGGTGCTACATCTTAGGTGGTATCAGAGCCCGGTTGCAAAACCGCGGTTCTAGCGTCATGTCGTGTCAAGTCTAGGTCGAACGACATAGGATTAATTGATAATTTGCGAGTCTTGCATCTTATTTGGAACTACTTGAACTTATTTGAAATTATTTGAACTTACCTGAACATCTTTAAATTACTTGATGACTTGTGCATGACATTAATTTGTGTTACTACTTAAGAATTAATTGACCTTCTATGTTTTGGGAATTTATATGTTTAATGTGTTTTCTTTAATTTAGTTGAATTATTTGTTGCATTTTGCATCAAATATGTGTTTAAATGCTAATTATGTGTCATGCTCAATCACTTACCCCATGTATTTATAATTGAGACAAGTTCTGATTATAGGTTATAAAGATCATATCAAACCACGGTTAATTCTACGACAACCTCAATCTATTCCTTCTCTAGCCTTAAAGTTATGAGGGATGCACCGGGGAACTTCATACGAGAATTCAAGAGACATGGATTTTTCTAATTGGTTTTTAAGACAAGTGATAAGATGCGAAATAGAAGGATCCACGGTTGGAGTAACTTACAGGATCTAGTGAGATTAGGGGAAATTAAGGAAGGTGATGCTTACAAATTACAAGATAAACACGAGAGTTTACATTACGAAAAGAGGTGGATCAACCGGGTTCAGGAGAATTATCCAATGCAGGGAAGAGGTGAGGATGATGATTCAAGGTTCGGATTTGTAATAGAATTGAGGATCTTTTGCTTGTTGGAACAAAAATCAAGCTGTGGGTGGAAAGTAACTTAAACGATTCGGGACAAGGTCGAAATTTGGAAATTAAGTTGAGATGAATCGAGACATTTTGGACTTTGAAATAGAATTTGGATCACCTTGGAAAAATTTAAGAAATTGAGTGATTTTGGCTTCATGAAGATGACAAATTGGAGGGATTGAACAATGAGGTAATTGATGTAGATCTATAAGGATTGAGATATTTTGGATTTCGGGTTAAGAAAGAAATAGGATGGGGAAAGTAAAGAGACCGACTAATATGATGATTGCAAGCTCGTGGTAAATTAGAGTGCTAAAGATTCTATGTTTGGTGGGATTGTGTAACGCCTCGACTTTTTGGCCATACAGGTATGATGTCACGAGTGGGTTTAGACCGAGAGTTTTGTGACTTATATGTGTTTTATTTGCTCAGTGAATGTTTAAATTATTAATTCGTGAACTAATTGCTATTATGTGATTTATGTGACTTAAGTGATTATGCTACTTAACCTCGTTTAATATGTTTATTTGTTATTTGAATGTTGTATTTTGAATATGTACGTATTTGATCTTATATGAAATCCTTGGACTCAGTCGAACATTGAATTGGACCCCAATTACCCAACTATCAAACCTTGGGGCCCAAGTTGAGACACTTAAATTGTTCAAGGACTAAAGTGCAATTTCCCCTTTTCTTCCCCTCATATTACACGATCCAACCCCCCCCTCCCAATTCCATTTCATTCTTCTTCTTTCTCTCTTCTACCCACAAGCTCTAAACCCTTCTCCTTCTTTCCCCAAATTCGATCCATGCAAGACCAAGGAGGCAAGAGAAGTTCTTCAAGATTTGGTCCAAGAATTCAAGCTCCAATCACTTCTTCTTCCTTCCATCATTCTCCTTTCTCCATGGTATTATGTGTATGTATATATATATATATATGAGGGTTGTGTAAATTTTGGAATTTCGAATGAAACTTGGGTTATTTGGTGAAACAAGTGTTGTTGTTGTCTTGAATTCCAATCTTGCTCTTTCCTCCTCTCTTACTAGGTTTGAATGAATATATGTATATATGTGTGTATGTGTATATACATTGGTGAATTTGTGGTTGATTGAAGATTTGGTGACAATATATGCATATATGTATGAATTATGGTGTATTTTGATGTATATTAGTGCTTGATTTGGTCCGGATATGTCTTGGGGTGGTTTTGGAACATTTCTACTCGAACCCTTGCTCCTTAGCCATGGATTTTCGGAGAAGATGACCCAACACGGCCGTGTCCAACTTCAGTTCATTTCCAACACGGCCGTGTCAAGCTCTCGAGTTGGAATTTTTTTATTCCGACACGGCCGTGTCAGCTTTCAGGCCAATATTGACACGGCCGTGCTGACTCGTTTGAACTCGGATTGACCTGATTTTTGAACCCACAGAAACCTCTTGAAGTCTAGAACATCCTCCAATTAGAATCACCTCATTATCGTTTCCCATTTGTGAGATATGATCATTTGAAAATGGTGTCGCCACTTCGTCGAAAGTCTGCATTAGTCCAAATTCAAACCTACGCCATTTTCACGTCACTTTGAACCACGATTCGAGCCACCTACCATTTTAAAGGCCTATTTTTCTACTTTCATATCCACTTAACAAAACTTAATTTCAACTTCTACAACTTAAGATATGATCAATTCTTTACAGCTTGTTCATTTCCGAAAAATGGTTAACTTTCGCCAACATCCATCTTCTTGCATTCCTTTCACCCCCTTGACATCCGTATGTGTTTTAATTGATCTCTTGTGCTTCAAACTTGTATTTATTATATTAATGGATTATTGGATGATGGTTATGAGTGTTATGGCTTAATTTGCATTGGACAAACGTGACATGTATGCATAAACGTTTAAGTGCTATAATATGATTCTTTGTGTAATCAAGGCATTCCCTATGTGTTTAGTGAATTCCTTACACTTCTGAATGATTCACATGCATGGTTGAGATGTGTAATAATGTATAATGAATTGGATATTGAACGAATGAATGCTAATGAACGAACGATAATGAACAAACACGATTTACTCGTGTAATGAATGAAAGGCTTGTTTATATGAATAAGTGGCATTAATGGTGACATGAACCGCTTATTAGTACATTGTTATTGATCATGCATGTCTTCATATGTTAATGCATTGTCATGCGTCTTATATGGTTCATTTTGAGTATCGAGTCTCATGATCACACGGTGTTGTCTTTTGTACAGTTTCTCCAGGGTGGAGACGTGTCGGGTTCATAGGCTACCTCAAGTCTCTTTTCCTTTTGGTATTGTTCGGTAAGAGATGTAACGGTGGGTTTTTCTTCTATTAGTTAACAATATGACCCTGAACACCTAATGTGCAAGATTTTGGCCAAAACCCTATATATGTATTTATATCAAGTTTTAACGAACAAATGTTTTCGAACGAAAGCCTTTATGATGTTATCCTACCAAAATGTTTTGGCGAGAAATGAATGATCACAATGAATGGGGGCCCGGGGCTTAGTGTAATGGTGAACCGGGGAAGCTTGGGCTGACAGGAATCCATTTATACTAGTTCCAACAATTTCGACAACCTCGATTTCACTAGGAGATTAGTGAATGAAAAGGGGACCCTCGCTTTTGGGGATTCATATACCCATCTAGCATTAATGAATGAGGGTTCGGGCCTTGCAAACCCGTTCCCTACCCGGAGGAAGAAGGTGGTATATGAACGATTGAATGAATGATCGAATGTATGTGCACGAAAGAATGAAATGTATGAATGAATGAATGACTAATGGATTACACGAGGTGATGGTTGGAGATAATGCACGCCCTCTCGCCGGGCCACTAATGACCTAATGAATGAAATGAATTGTTATAATCCTATTCGTTGTATTTTATTTCCCACTTGGGAAAAATGCTTCTAAGCCTCGAATAAGGATTATAACTTGCATGTATGTGTTTAAATCCTGTCATATTATGATATTATGTCTATCTTTTTATACCCACCAGTCTGTCTAAGACTGAACCCGGAAGTTGTTTCAGTTCTTTTTGTAGGAAGGGATGCTAGGCGGGATACAAGTCTGGGAGAGTCTTGCATGGTGTCTAGCCTTTCTTTCTTTTACACGCATATGCTTACTCTTTTGATCATTTTGGAATATTGTATATGAATTGAGAGCGTACATGTATATGGTACCTATATGTATTGTACTTGAATATTAACTGTTGGTACCTAGAGCATATAGCTCAATATATGGAATATGAATCTATTGCTTCCGCTGTTCTGTTACTCTGATTGTTGTTGTTGATGTTGGGGTTTAAGTGATAGGCTAGTCCCGCCTGGCTTAGCGAGTGTGTATGTCCGTTCCCTATGATTCGGCACGTTTATGAAAATTAATTTCATATACGTGTCGGGTCATGGTGCGGGGGATGTGACGTCTTGCGCTCGGGCGTTACATCCTTAAGTGGTATCAGAGCCTCCAGGTTGCAAAACCGGAGCTCGCGTGTCGTGAATGAGTCAGTCTAGGTCGTACGGCATAGGAACAACTTGTCAACGTGTGCATTGCATTGATTTTCATTGCTAAATGTTACAAATTGCTGAAAATTACTTGCTTTATATGATTTTCTATCAATTTTGTTGTTTTATGTGTTGCACTTTGCATTGAATATGTATTGGGTGATTTAAATGTGTGCCATAAGCATATACTAATCCACATGCACCTATGCTCGAGTTAAATTCTTAATTGTAGGTTGCTATCATGCTGTCAAGGCCACTATCAACTCGATCGCAAGTACCTTCTATCAAATCAATAAAAGGATTATGGAGTCATCGGGATTTAAAAGTTCGGTGTTGAATCTTCACACTTTACAGAAAGGGAATTATACCTCATTATTCAACACCGTGAGAGAAGGTTTCGAGCACAGAGAAGTTCACCAACTCTATCCTCCCTACAAGTCTTGAATATTATCATCATAGGGATATTGTGGGGACCCAAACCACCAATTTAAAAGATATGTGAGAAAACGGGATAGGCTTGGGATTCCTAACCACCAAATCATGAAGGCACTTCACGCAAAATTGAATCATTCAAAACTCATCACCAAGATCTTCAAGTTTAAAGTCGTTGATCAATATAGAAGGCCAAATTAGGAAGTTTCAAGGGATATACCAGTGTTACCAAGGAATTCCAACTAAGATACATGGAATGGGGAACTGTCAACTGGGTGGTTTCACCACGGGGCCAAGTAAGGTAGCTTAATTAGTATGACTACAAACGCGGATCAATGAATGGATGCAAAGCTGAGAGAGCAAGAAGCATTGAAGAATTCAAGTTACGTCATCTTCTCGGGACTTGGGGATACACGGTGATACGAGAAGGCAAACAAGGACTGGAAAGCATCACCAATGACCGAATGATGTTCAACCTCCCAATCTATGCTTACAACATCGATAGCAAAGGACAGGATGTCATGCTAAATCACTACTATGGTGCTAGGTTCATTGCATTCATTGCACGTGCATCATGCATTGTATTGAATTATTTAAATTCTTGTTTTATGCACTTCAACATTGTAATCGTTAAATAATTGATTTGATGTTACATACTTTGATGTGTACTATGTGCTCCATACATTTTCCATCTTGACCCAACATGCATCGTTTTAGTGTTTAATTGTTAGGATGCTTCCCCGTATGACATTTCAACTACCACTTCCAACAAAGATAAGAATGGGATTTTAGACATTAAAGGTTGGGGCGAATTTCGGGATGTTCGGATGGGATAAGAAAAGAAAATTTGATTCCAGATTTCTAGAGAATTAAAAAATAAATCTTGAAGAGCAAGGAATTCGGGATGCTATCCAAATCAACCACTTCAAAGTGAATGTAAGTAATACCCCGAACACCATCGCTAACAAGGATTGCTCATTACTAAGACATCAAGAATTTTAATTAGGAAATGGTAGATAAAGCTCGACTTGAGAAGGAGGAAATTCTTAAGGGGGAGAGCACGACCGAGAAACAAATTTAAATTCAAGGTTGTGTTCGAAGAAGGAATGAAACGGCCCTATTAGTTAACCCTTCAAAGTGGAAGTTAAGTTACCAAATTCGGGTTGAAGATTGCTACGGGGTAATGGAAAGATTGACTCGATCGACATTTATACGAACAGAATTTGGTTCTTGAAGATGATGGAATTAAGAAGAAGCTTCAGTTGAACTTTTAAGTTAGATACGAAGAAGGAAAACCTGATCAAAGTATTTATTACGGGATGGTGACAGTGAAGGTAAATTATACTTATTGTAAGGGTCCAGACGACACAACAAAATGGAATCCTTAATAAGTCATCAGTTGTTTTCCATGATGACTTAGGAGCTTTAAAATGAGAAGAATCGAAAAAGGGTAGTGATTAAAGGACTTGGGTCAAACCTCAAGAATCATCGAGGAGGTTTTGTCTTCGATTGAAGAATTAAATAGGTTGGAACTGAAGGCACACTTGAAGCCTCGAATATAATGAAGGAATAATTGAAATAAAAGAGGGGAAAAGCTCCACAAAAAGATAGATTTAAAATTCGGGAACCGATGATCTCAACTCAAATGGAAAAGAATTAGTGAAGAAGGAAACCATGGTGGTGACTATCTTAATGTTGGAATCAAACTTAAAGGTTATCGAGAGTATTTACTTTTGATTATGGTAGATTCAAGCACTGGCAAAGATAGAAGATTTGAACTTTACCTAAAGGACGAAGGTTCCGAAGGTATATGGAGTAATTTGGAACTTGGGCAATTAAAGCGTTGATCGTACTGCGAGAAATTTATAGGTTGATGGAGAGAGATCAAAGAAGATCATGACCGTTATTTCTAATGGTTTATTTGTATTCCAATGAGTTCACCCAATTGAAGAAAATAATCAAGGGGTAAGTTTCGGAATGAAATCAAGAATAGGATCAACCGGTTCATCTTTTTCTCAAGCGGATGTACACTGAAGATATTAAAGACAAGTTAAGAACCGAGCCAACTTTTGAATCAAACTATGCATAGGACATTGAAATTACCAACTTCAAGTTTCCTTAAAATGGTGAACGGTACAAAGCATTCATGGCATATGCATACATATAGTTTTAGTTCAAATGAAATGTGTTACTATGTACTTTGATTCCTAACTGTATTATTTGCTTTTGCATGAGTGCTGAACGATGTGGTTGATATTTATTTCTTACTTCTTGTGTAACTTTGTACTTTACTTTTTGCTATTTCCACTTGTGTTCTGTTCTGCGGTGTGTTGCGTTGCTCGGGAGTATTGGAGACTCCTCCCTTGCCTTGTTTTTTTTTGTGAGAGATGAGGTTCTCTCCTTGTTGTTCGTGAGAGACGGGGTTCTCTCCTTGTTGCTCGAAAGACGGGGTTCTTTCATCGTTTCTTGCTACTTGCTTAGACTTCCGAGTGTTTAAGCCTTGGTAAGACGAGGGTCGTGACTAAACCACCAGCCCCATGGAATGCCTATGAAGACTCTTGACTTCTTGACGAAGGTTCGAGTATGACAACATTGAATCGTGATCGTGATGCGTTGAAGAGTCCGGTTAGGTTCATGGTTGTGAGTTAGTGGAGGTCTTTGACTCCCAACTCATTTTAAACCGAACTCCAAGAGTAAGTTCATAATGGATTCAAGCGGTGAGGGTTGAATCTCTTTTAGACCCCCTTATTGCACGGGTCCAAACGAGCTACTCGCTTAACACTGGATTCCTTTCAAGGACGAGTTACTCCTACCACAATTGAAGACCCCTTGTTGCTTGAAGACCTTTTCTGAACTAATTCCTGACGGGGCGTTGCTAACCCGCGTGGGATGAACACGGAAAACTTTGCTTAGAGTCCCGAACTCCAGGCAGTGGACCTGGGGACCAGGTCCTCTTAAGGGGGAGAGGTTGTAATGCCCTGACTTTTTGGCCGTACAGGTATGATGTCATGAGTGGGTTTAGACCGAGAGTTTTGTGACTTATATGTGTTTTATTTGCTCAGTGAATGTTTAAATTATTAATTCGTGAACTAATTGCTATTATGTGATTTATGTGACTTAAGTGATTATGCTACTTAACCTCGTTTAATATGTTTATTTGTTATTTGAATGTTGTATTTCGAATATGTACGTATTTGATCTTATATGAAATCCTTGGACTCAATCAAACATTGAATTGGACCCCAATTACCCAACTATCAAACCTTGGGGCCCAAGTTGAGACACTTAAATTGTTCAAGGACCAAAGTGCAATTTCCCCTTTTCTTCCCCTCATATTACACGATCCAACCCCCCCTCCCAATTCCATTTCATTCTTCTTCTTTCTCTCTTCTACCCACAAGCTCTAAACCCTTCTCCTTCTTTCCCCAAATTCGATCCATGCAAGACCAAGGAGGCAAGAGAATTTCTTCAAGGTTTGGTCCAAGAATTCAAGCTCCAATCACTTCTTCTTCCTTCCATCATTCTCCTTTCTCCAAGGTATTATGTGTATGTATATATATATATATATGAGGGTTGTGTAAATTTTGGAATTTTGAATAAAACTTGGGTTATTTGGTGAAACAAGTGTTGTTGTTGTTATCTTGAATTCTAATCTTGCTCTTTCCTCCTCTCTTACTAGGTTTGAATGAATATATGTATATATGTGTGTATGTGTATATATATTGGTGAATTTGTGGTTGATTGAAGATTTGGTGACAATATATGCATATATGTATGAATTAGGGTGTATTTTGATGTATATTAGTGCTTGATTTGGTCCGGATATGTCTTGGGGTGGTTTTGGAACATTTCTACTCGAACCCTTGCTCCTTAGCCATGGATTTTCGGAGAAGATGACCCAACACGGCCGTGTCCAACTTCAGTTCATTTCCAACACGGCCGTGTCAAGCTCTCGAGTTGGAATTTTTTTATTCCGACACGGCCGTGTCAGCTTTCAGGCCAATATTGACACGGCCGTGCTGACTTCGTTTGAACTCGGATTGACCTGATTTTTAAACCCAAGGAAACCTCTTGAAGTCTAGAACATCCTCCAATTAGAATCACCTCATTATCGTTACCCATTTGTGAGATATGATCATTTGAAAATGGTGTCGCCACTTCGTCGAAAGTCTGCATTGGTCCAAATTCAAACCTACGCCATTTTCACGTCACTTTGAACCACGATTCGAGCCACCTACCATTTTAAAGGCCTATTTTTCTACTTTCATATCCACTTAACAAAACTTAATTTCAACTTCTACAACTTAAGATATGATCAATTCTTTACAGCTTGTTCATTTCCGAAAAATGGTTAACTTTCGCCAACATCCATCTTCTTGCATTCCTTTCACCCCCTTGACATCCGTATGTGTTTTAATTGATCTCTTGTTCTTCAAAATTGTATTTATGATATTAATGGATTATTGGATGATGGTTATGAGTGTTATGGCTTAATTTGCATTGGACAAACGTGACATGTATGTATAAACGTTTAAGTGCTATAATATGATTCTTTGTGTAATCAATGCATTCCCTATGTGTTTAGTGAATTCCTCACACTTCTAAATGATTCACATGCATGGTTGAGATGTGTAATAATGTGTAATGAATTGGATATTGAACGAATGAATGCTAATGAACGAACGATAATGAACAAAGACGATTTACTCGTGTAATGAATGAAAGGCTTGTTTATATGAATAAGTGGCATTAATGGTGACATGAACATCTTATTAGTACATTGTTATTGATCATGCATGTCTTCATATGTTAATGCATTGTCGTGCGTCTTATATGGTTCATTTTGAGTATCGAGTCTCATGATCACACGGTGTTGTCTTTTATACAGTTTCTCCAGGGTGGAGACGTGCCGGGTTCATAGGCTACCTCAAGTCTCTTTTCCTTTTGGTATTGTTCGGTAAGAGATGTAAAGGTGGGTTTTTCTTCTATTAGTTAACAATATGACCCCGAACACCTAATGTGCAAGATTTTGGCCAAAACCCTATATATGTATTTATATCAAGTTTTAACGAACAAATGTTTTCGAACGAAAGCCTTTATGATGTTATCCTACCAAAATGTTTTGGCGAGAAATGAATGATCACAATGAATGGGGGCCCGGAACTTAGTGTAATGGTGAACCGGGGAAGCTTGGACTAACAGGAATCCATTTATACTAGTTCCAACAATTTCGGCAACCTGGATTTCACTAGGAGATTAGTGAATGAAAAGGGGACCCGCGCTTTTGGGGATTCATGTACCCCTCTAGCATTAATGAATGAGGGTTCGGGCCTTGCAAACCCGTTCCCTACCCGGAGGAAGAAGGTGGTATATGAACGATTGAATGAATGATCGAATGTATGTGCACGAAAGAATGAAATGTATGAATGAATGAATGAATGACTAATGGATTACACGAGGTGATGGTTGGAGATAATGCACGCCCTCTCGCCGGGCCACTAATGACCTAATGAATGAAATGAATTGTTATAATCCTATTCGTTGTATTTTATTTCCCACTTGGGAAAAATGCTTCTAAACCTCGAATAAGGATTATAACTTGCATGTATATGTTTAAATCCTGTCATATTATGATATTATGCCTATCTTTTTATACCCACCAGTCTGTCCAAGACTGAACCCGAAAGTTGTTTCAGTTCTTTTTGCAGGAAGGGATGCTAGGCGGGATACAAGTCTGGGAGAGTCTTGCATGGTGTCTATCCTTTCTTTCTTTTACACGCATATGCTTACTCTTTTGATCATTTTGGAATATTGTATATGAATTGAAAGCGTACATGTATATGGTACCTATATGTATTGTACTTGAATATTAACTGTTGGTACCTAGAGCATATAGCTCAATATATGGAATATGAATCTATTGCTTCCGCTGTTCTGTTACTCTGATTGTTGTTGTTGATGTTGGGGTTTAAGTGATAGGCTAGTCCCTCCTGGCTTAGCGAGTGTGTATGTCTCCATTCGTTATGATTCGGCACGTGTATGAAAATTAATTTCATATACGGGTCGGGTCATGGTGCGGGGGATGTGACGTCTTGCGCTCGGGCGTTACAGATTGGGTCTATTCTCCATATCCAAGCTGAATTGTCGGGTTGGGCGGTTGAATTG
The DNA here is from genome assembly GCA_037501455.1 of Lantana camara. Classification (NCBI taxonomy): domain Eukaryota; kingdom Viridiplantae; phylum Streptophyta; class Magnoliopsida; order Lamiales; family Verbenaceae; genus Lantana; species Lantana camara. Next base: position 87,504,281 of record CM074859.1, on the reverse strand, counting down.
GAAGATATGGAGCAACAAGGGAATCGATTAAGAAGGCCAGGCATCATGGAAGTAGAAGCATTTGAGTTCAAGGATCATAATTTTGCTTACAAAGTTGTGCGAGTTGCTACAAGAAACTTTGGTCAAGAAGATGTTTAAGGTGAAGGCTCGAGCCACACTTAGAATTGATAAATTGGAAGGAATACCTGGGGACGGAATCGAGTTTAAGAAATTTCGATTCTCGAGTGATGGAAACGTACGAGTTGATGTTGGGGATTTTGAAGAAATTGGAAGACCGTGGGTAACAAGAAATGACCAACCAATTCAAGGCAAGCTCGTAAATCAACAAACAAGGAAAAGTATCAAGCTAAAATATGCAACTACGGTGACAGGTTCAACGCATTCATGAGCACGTGCATCATACATTGTTTAAATTATTTAAATTTCCTTAATTATATATGCATTCCTAATTGAGCTTAATTTTTCCAACTTGTGTATTTTATTACTTACAACTGTGACACATGCATTGGCATATTAACCAGACATGCATTGTTAAGTGTTTTCCTGATAGGAACTCTCCCCAATTCATGTATCAACCATTACTTTAACCGAGATATAACCGAATTATGACAAGGAATTAATGGGGTGGAAAAAGGATAAAAGAGGAAGAGCAATTTAGAGGTCTGAGAAATAGCCGAGAGTTAGATTGGTAGAAGTGGGTTGTTGTTCCTACTGATCATTGCAAAAGTCATGTGAGAAAATTTTCGGCTAAGTGGTTTGGTTAGAATCACTTGTACCAAGGAAGCTAAATTTGAGGAATTGAGAATGTTCAATTTAAGAAGTGATGTTGCGAGCCAAAGGGTAGGAATAGACATTCTTAAGGGGGAGAGTCGACCGGGGATATGATTTCAAAGTTATTGATGGGCTCAAACAAGTTATTTTCAATAGAAGAAACAAAAATTGAAGAGTTATTAACAACGGGATTTCTTGGAAACAGAGAAGGGAAAGGATTAGAAGACTTTGACACTTGATGATCTTCAAGGTTTGGATAAAATTTTGTGAGAATAATTTCAGAAAAGGTTAAGTGATTCAAGAACTGGAGGTGAGCATTCGAGAAGGGATGGTGGACTTTGTGTTTGTTTCGATTTCCCACCGGGATGGAGGAATTTTCAGGAACAAGATCGGAAGTAATAGGTACTTCAAGAGAATTAGGAAGAAGAGATTCCTTGATTTGAGAAATGGTAGAGCAAGTTCAAGAAATGAGACGGAACATATATGTATGTGTTTTATTTTCTTAAGGGGGAGAGTTGGCCGGGAAACTTCAAGAAAAGTGGTTTTTCTTTCCCTCTATCGGAACCATGTGGACGAAGTCTGCAATATCTCAAAGCTCATGCGCTTAAAGTTCTTAGATGGAGATTTCTAAAGCTATAAGGAGCAAAAAGGTGATACACTATTATAAGGGTAGAAATCGAACTTCGAGCTACCACACAATTAGCTCGGGCATCGGAGGAGGTTAACTTTAATTTGTAGGAAAAAGGAGTGAGTTGGATTGCTATCAAGTGCTCATTCAAGAGTTGAAACTCCGGATTGTCGTATCGGGACAAGATTGAGTGGGTCGGATTACTACCAAGGGCATAGTTAAGAATTGAATCTTCTAACCGTGGTGGTAGAAAGGATAGAAGATTTGAGCACGGGATGAAGATTGAGTAATTATTGGAGTATTTACTTACGTCAGGCACTGGAGGAATGGCATTCTGGTTAGAAGGGATTCTGATCAAAGAATCAAATATTAAATCAAGTCACTGTCATTGAAGTTTTCTAAGACCATGGTGAACGGTACACCTAAACATGCATATCACGTGCAATATACATTTTATCATCACCACGTATGGTTCTTTGAATTTGGTAATTGCTTTTGTAAGACTAGTTGGTATATTTGACTTCTTCTACTTGTTCATTACGTGAAGTTCTGTGTGAATGTTTAATTAAGTGTTCTTTTGGGATCCTTACGTGTGTGAGAGTCGGGTTACTCTCCTTTCTTGTTGAAAGACGGGGTTCTTTCATCTCTTGTTTGAGAGACGGGGTTCTCTCATTACTTGTTTGAGAGACGGGGTTCTCTCATTGCTTGTATGAGAGACGGGGTTCTCTGATTGCTTGTTTGAGAGACGGGGCTCTCTCACGGCCTGTTTTATTTAGAACTCGAGTATGGACCTGGGAACCAGGGAGAGAGTTGTAACGCCCCGTTTTCAATTTATGCATTACGTGATAATTTATATACATTGTATAACCTTAGATGCATTATATTTTCTATGAACTTATATGAAATAATTGTTAACGTGGAATTTACGTGAATTAATTGTTAACGTGTCTAATTGCTATTATGTGACCTTATTTGATCATTTCATAACTATATGGACTTAATTGGACTAACATAATTGGATTTATTTAATAAATTACCATGGAATGAAACTTGATTGTATGCATTTAAATATTTCAAGGACTATGTTGCAAAAAGTGGTGAGTCATGTATTTTAGTGGAAGACTTTGTAAAATATCTTATATCATCTTAACTCTTCAATTACATTCCATTTCATTTCATTTCATCAAAATATCATCCAAATACACACACACACACACACACTAAATCACGTTGCCCACACCAAGAAGAGAAGGAGAAGATTTCATTCATTTTCAAGCTAGATTTTGGAGGTCTTGAGGAGCTAGAAGCATCATCATCATCATACCATCTTCTCATCCCATCTTTCCTTCATTTTAGAGGTAGAAGTGAAGTTATATGAATTCTTGAAGCATGGGTGGTAATTAGGGTTATGTGTTGAGCTTGCTAAATTATGTTTTGGTTGTTGGAAGCATGATTATATGTTTATAGCTTGGATTTAAGGTATATATTATGAAGTTTATAAGCTTGGAGCATGAGTTCATATATGGGTTTTGATTGATGATTTCTTAATGATTGATGCATATTTGATGGATTAAATGGTGCCTAATTGATATATATGATCGTATACATGTTATATGTTAGTTTTAGGTTGTTTTCTTGCATTGATTTGGTGTTGGGTTGATTTGGGAGTCAATTCCCATGCTTAGCCCCTGTTTTTCCCCTGTTTTTCGCCCAGTTCACTTCCAAACGGGCGTTTGGCCCTCTAGTTATATCACCAAACGCCCGTTTAGGAACCTACTGCCTTCCCCAAGCCTTTCCAAACGCCCGTTTGGGTTTCCAAGCCAATTTTCAAACGGGCGTTTCACCCTCATACAAACTCCAAACGACCTGATTTTTGAACCGTTGGAAACCTCTTGAAGTGTAGAACAACCTCCAATTGGAAAGCACCTCAATATCCTTTCCCATTTGTAAGATGTTATCAATTCGTTTTGGTGTCGCTGCTTTAGTTACAAATTGCAATCATCCAACTTCAAGCTTACGCCCTTTTCTCCTCACTTTGAACTAGAAAACGAGCCATATATCATCAGAAAGATCTTTGTGTCTAGTTTCATTCCCAGAAAACAAAACCCAATTCCCATTTGTAGAATTAAATATTTTCCAGTTTTCCCCCAGCATGTACGTTTCTTAAAATTGTCCGTTTTTACCAAACTTCACCAAAACCTTCCTTATTGCATTCCTTTTACTTCCTTGCCTCCCATATGTGACTTATATGTTATATATACCTGATTAATTGATAAGTATGCTCCTACTTGACACTTCTTGGTACTTAATTGCTCAAACGTGATTGTGTGATTACATGCCTTATATGAATTGAACTTGGAATAATATGAATACCTAATTGCTTGATATTAATTTCACCTCTTAGATGTTAATTGGTTCTCATACATGCTAAGTGTCACTTGATTGCTAGTTTTACTTAACTACATGAGCATTGTCGTGCGTCATACTTGGTCTCATATTGAGTCTTGTCTCACGAGTTTCCATTATTTTCTTTCTTGTCCAGTTTTTCTCCAGGGTGGAGATCTTTGACCGTTTGTGTAACGCCCGAGCGCGAGACGTCACATCCCCCGCACCATGACCCGACCCGTATATGAAATGGATTTCCACACACGAGCCAAATCATAGTGAACGGAGACATACTCACTCGCTAAGCCAGGCGGGACTAGCCTGTAACTTTAAACCCCAGCATTAACAACAACAATCAGAGCAACAGAAATGCGGAAGCAATCATTCAAATACTATATACTGAGCTAGATGCTCTAGGTACCAACATGTATTCCATATATTGAGCTATGTGCTCTAGGTACCAACATTTAAGTCTGAAAGACACATATAGGTACCATATACAAGTACGCTCCATACATATACAAAATCCAACATTAACCTTAATAATGTAATCATATGCGTGTAAAGGAAAGGCTAGACACTAAGCAAGACTCTCCTCTCGACTCGCATCCCGCCTAGCATCCCCTTCCTGCAAAAATAACTGAAACAACTCCGGGTTCAGTCTTAGACAGACTGGTGGGTATAAAAAGATAGGCATAATATCATAATATCGCGGAATTGAAACACATACATGCAAGTTATAATCCTTATTCGAGGTTTAGAAGCATTTTCCCCAAGTGGGTAAATAAGATACAACGAATAGGATTATACCAATTCCTTTCATTCATTAGGTCATTAATAGCCCGGCGAGAGGGCGTGCATTATCTCCAACCACCACCTCGTATAATTCATTATTCATTCATTCATTCATACATTACATTCTTTCATGCACATACATTCGATCATTCATTCAATCGTTCATATACCACCTTCTTCCTCCGGGTAGGGAACGGGTTTGCAAGGCCCGAACCCTCATTCATTAATGCTAGAGGGGTACATGAATCCCCAAAAGCGCGGGTCCCCTTTCAGTCACTAATCTCCTAGTGAAATCCAGGTTGCCGAAATTGTTGGAACTAGTATAAATGGATTCCCGTCAGCCCAAGCTTCTCCGGTTCACCACTACACTAAGTCCCGGGCCCCCATTCATTGTGGTCACTCATTTATTACTCGCCAAACTTTTGGTAGGATATTCAAGAAAAAGGCTTTCGTTCGAAAACATTTGTTCGTTAAAACTAGATATAAATACGTATATAGAGTTTTTGGCCAAAATCTTGCACATTGGGTGTTCGGGGTCATATTGTTAACTAATAGAAGAAAAACCCACCTGATAGACAAAAAGAACCCGACAAGCTCTCACTGCCCGACCTCGTCACCCACTGGATCAAGATCGGTGTGACAAAGGTAGTGTGAGACTCAATCATGACCACATTAGACGCTCGGGTAAGAAATGACATGCTATGGAATGCTTAAAATGCGATAATACGTTCAAATATGGTCATGAATGTCATATAATCCAATTAAACACATAATTCAACAAGTTTCGTTCCATATATGGTAAAACCGTATTCCTTCTCGTTCATATCGTTCATACTTTCATTCATATGGTCACCAATAGCATATATTAATCATAAGACATAGTTTTAATATAATCACGTTACATAAAATTCACAAATACGAGCAATAAACGCAAAACAAGCAATAAAAGAGTTCCCCCAAAGCTACCATTTCAAATGACACGGCCGTGTTGAGTTTTCAAAGGAAACGGACACGGCCGTGTCCGGGGTTTAAAATCGAAAAATTCCAAGTCGAAGGCGTGACACGGCCGCGTTGAGTTTTCAAAGCATTTGGACACGGCCGTGTCCGAGGTTAAATTCAGGAAAAATTTAAAGTCGAGAGCCCAACACGGCCGTGTCCATTTTCAGTTCAAAGCTGACACGGCCGTGTCAGCTCGTCGTCTTCACAAGAGAAACAGAGCATAAGCTCTGTTTCTTCGAGGGAAAAGCTTGCAAAACAGGGCAGCAACAAGGAAGCTCATATATTGCACTTAGACATGTACCCAAGCCACAAAACTCATGCAAATAATATAACTCATTCATACTTTCAAGAATTCATGCATAAGATTGGCAAAAGATCATCCAAAATCAAACTATCATCCATGGAAGCTTCAAGCTTCAACAATGGGAAATCATGCTATACTCAACCAACAAAAAATCTTAGCATATAGAAATGATAAGGAAGCTACAAGCAACACATTCCATGCATCAACTCTCACTCAAAACCAAGGAAAGACATGGGGTTGATCAAAACAAGGGTTTCTTGGAGCTTCTCCTTGGTCTCTTGGGATGATGATGATCGATGAATGTAATGGAAGCAAGGAGATAGGAATGCTGATATTTAGTGATAAAATGGGTAGGATACGGTTCGGTTCAAGTCCGGTTCGTTTAGTAAACGGTTTAAACAAGTTATAAGGTCGAGGTTGTGGAAAGGTTCGTTGTCGAAGGTTCGAACGGTATTGAAAAAGTATAAGGTCAAGTTTAATGGATAGGTATCGTCGAGACAAGCTCAACGCCGGTTACGGATCTCGATTTCGAGGTTCGGAGCTGAAGATATCGCGAAAACCGTTCAGGGTTGCCTATATACAAATAGGTCCCTAAACTTTCTAAAAGTGGCAATTAAGCCCAAACTCAATTTCCAATTGAGTCCAAAACATTCAAATAAGTTACAATCAAGCCCACAAATTACACGAAACACGTAAATTCATTCCATGATCACCAAATTCATGAAATTCACATTTTCACAATTTCATTCATATATTCGAATCTCACATTGGAATTCATATAAATTATAAACAATTAAATCAAATTAGAACGAATTCAATTAGAAATCAAAATATAAAATCATATAATTAAACGTAAGTGTGCACGTAACTCTTACCTGCACGTGTGAAAACACGGGGCGTTACAACCTCTCCCCCTTAAAGAGAATCCGTCCTCGGATTCATTGCTCGTTCGGAAACAATTCGGGATAGAACTTCCTCATTTTCTCTTCCGTTTCCCACGTGGCTTCTTCTGTCTTACCACTTCGCCATAGCACTTTCACCAAGGGAAACCGTCTGTTTCGAAGTTCCTGAAATTTTCGATCCAAAATCTTAACTGGTTTCTGGACAAAAGTGAGATTCGGTTCGAGCTCAACCTCTCCAACCGGTATGATCACGGATTCATCGGGATAGTACTTCCGAAGTTGTGATACATGGAAGACATTGTGAATACCCATTAAACTTGAAGGCAAATCCAGTCTATAAGTTGTTTCTCCGATTCTCTCCAAAATCTCATAAGGTCCCAAATATCGGGGATTCAACTTTCCTCCTTTTCCAATTCGGGTAAATCCTTTCCGAGGTGAAGCTTTCAGGAATACCCTAGCCCCAACTTCAAATTCAAGATCTTTCCTTCGCTTATCTGCATAACTTTTCTGTCGATCTTGAGCTACTTTCATTCGTTGTCGAATAATCTGGACCTTTTCAATAGCATCCTGAATAGCTGTAACGCCCCAATTTCCGGCTTTCCAGGTACGTGAATTAATTGCCAAATGTGTCTTAATTCTTAATTGTCCTTAATTTATATTTCTTTAAATCCAAGGACTAAATTGTATAAATATATTCTTGGACTAAATTGATCATTTTCCAAACCTTATATCCTTAATTGCATAACTTGATTAATCAAAGGGATTTAATCGCAATTTACATTATTTCATTAAAATCAAGGCATGAATTACGTGATATAGGCTTCTCATTCTTCTTCCATATTCATTCCATTTTCCAAGACATAGAATCATCCTCATCTCTCTCGGTTCATCCATGAAAGAAGAAGAGGAAGTGGAATTTCATCATCATCAAGCTATCTTCCATTCCATTGATTACTTGCAAGCTTGAAGCTTCTTCATCATCTCACCCTCATCTTCATCTTCTAAGTTCTTCAAGGAAAGAGAGGGAAGCATACATGTTTTCTTGGAATTTATATATGAAGCTAGGGTTAGGATTTGTATGAAATAGCTTGTGTTTTAATCGTTAGAAGCATGATTATAAGCTTTAGACTTGAATTCCATGCCTAAATCTTGAGAATTATGGAGTTTGGTGATATATATGTTTATGAGGTCTAACTTTAAATTCTTGATGATTGAGCATGATTTGTGTGTTTATATTGGGTCTTAGCATACTATAAGCATGTATATATATTTCCTTGCATGAGTTATAGTCTATGGAATGGAATTGTATGAATTTGAAGAAGATTTGGGATGTGTTCGTGCATCCCCTGCTTCGTCCCCTGTTCTTCTGCATCTTCTGTAAAACGGGAACGGCCCTTCCCGTTCCCTTTCTAACCGGGGAACGGCCGTTCCCATTAATTTGAATATTGTGCAGGCGGCGAGGAGGGGAACGACCGTTCCCACGTTGTCTCACAGACGGGAACGGCCGTTCCCATCTTCGGGAGCAGCTTCGGGAGTGGGGAACGGCCCTTCCCATTTTGAACTACGGGCCGGAACGGCCGTTCCCAGACCCCTGGAGAGACAGAAAGTTTCTGCATAAACTTGGCATTTCCAATTCTTTCTTTAATAATTCAAATGATCCAAACATGATATTATATGATCAATAGCATGTCATAATATGAATATATTATACTACATTGTTCATTGCATGCTATCTCGTTACTTGAATGTGCCGTGTGTTATATCTGATAGTGTTATCATGTCATGATCTAATGAGGGTGCAATTGTTCTATTTCTTGCCCAGTGTACTCCAGAACGGAGATCGTGATCAATAAGCACGTCCATACGTTCATGAATCGTCGTGTCAACTGTTAGCAAGCAAGTCAGGTCATGCCAAGCCATGCACGTACCGTGATTATAATGTTATTGTCCAGATCATGCAAAGTAATTCGTGACTATCGTGTTATCGTGATCATCGTGGCTATCGTGCAATCGTGTACATGCGTTCTCCTGGCCAGGTCCTCCTTATTGAGGGCGCTGGACTGGTCCTCGGGCCATTGGTTGTCCGTCCAACCACAGGAATAACGCGTTCTCCTGGCCAGGCCCCCTTAGTGAGGGCGCTGGACTAGTCTTCGGGCTGGTGGTTGTCCGTCCAACCACAGGAAGAACAAACCCTATCGTGTTATCGTGAATGGTGAAGGCTCGCTACCTTCCCATTATCGTGTTATCGTGACTGGAGTGATGGAGGTTCTTGGAGTGATGGAGTGAATGGGAGTTGGAGTACCGGAGTGATTGGAGGTTGGTGTGATGGGAGTGGTGGTATTTAATGGAGTAATATGGTTGTTCGTGTAATCGATATATATGCAATATTTTTGTAGGTACCTATTAGGCAAGAGTCGAGCTTTACAGTTCAGCCGCACGGTGCATCTATTTATTTATCCTTTTTCAAGAAATTATTGTTAATGTTATTTGTCAGGTATTTGGGAGATGATAATGTATTGATATGTAAAGTCCAAATATACATTACTGGATAAATGATCGATAGTATATTATGCTTCTGCTTTGGTCTATTGCATGTATGATTAGCCCCGTTTTAGCTAGTCGGTCTTCTTGCATTGTCACCCGTTCGCTGCAGGTTGATTCAGGTACGGATCATCCATTTCGTGTGTGGATCGACCTGTAGTGCGGGGTGTGGCACCTCCACGTGTACGGGGTGCTACAATAGCCTTAGAAGGTTTATCTTTCTTTTCACCTCTTTGTACCCCTTCTTGCTTACTCCACTTCCATTCTTCCAAATCGAAAAACAACGGGGATCGACACTTTCGTCCATACAGAAGCTCGTACGGTGCCATTTCTATAGAATCTTGATAACTGTTATTGTAGGCAAACTCAATCAAAGGCAGTTGTTCATTCTATGAACTCGAGAAATCCAATGAACACGCCCTTAACATATCCTCAAGATATTTAATTAACCTTTCAGATTGCCCGTCAGTCTGTGGATGAAAAGCTGTACTGAACTGAAGCTTAGTCCACAGATATTTCTGTAACTCTTGCCAGAACTTGGAAGTAAATCTCGGATCCCTGTCTGAAACAATACCATCTGGCACTCCATGTAACCGAATAATCTCATCACAATACCTCTTAGCCAACTTACCTATCTTATCGGACATCCGAACTGCAAGAAAATGCGCTGATTTGGTTAACCTGTCCACGATTACCCAAATTCCATCGAATCCACCCTTCACTCTAGGTAAACCCGATACAAATCCATCGCGATCTGTTCCCATTTCCATTCGGGAATAGGTAGTGGCTGGAACAATCCTGACGGTTTCTGATGCTCAGCTTTCACTAACTGACAAGTCAGACAATGCTTCACATAATTCCCCACGTCTCTCTTCAATCCGTTTCACCAATAATACTGTTTCAAGTCCCGATACATCTTGTTTCCACCAGGATGTACCGAATACACAGTTTTATGAGCTTCATCCAAAATAGCTCTTCTCAATTCTGTTGGAACTACCATTCTGTTCTTGAATCGAAAGATTCCCGTATCAGCGAATCCAAACGGACACTCGGAGTCTGATCGAGCCTTTTCCATCAACTTCTGAATCTCAACATCCGTCCGTTGTGCCTCAAATATCTGTTGCCTTAACTCTGGACGTACTGAGATGTTACCAATACGAGCCTTTATCTTAACCAACTCCATTGGTTGTCCAATATTTACCTTCAAAGTGGATACACTAGCCTTCCTGCTCAATGCATCCGCGACCACGTTAGCTTTACCCGGGTGATACTTAATCACGCAATCATAATCCTCGAGAGTCTCCATCCACCTTCGCTGTCTTCTGTTCAAGTACTTTTGAGAAAACAAATACTAAAGACTCTTATGATCGGTGAAAATCTCAAAAGAAGCTCCATACAAATAATGTCTCCAATTCCCTAAGGCAAAAATCACCACTGCAAGTTCGAGGTCGTGAGTGGGATAATTCTTCTCATGCTCTTTCAATTTCCTAGAGGCATAAGCAATTACTCTCCCATTCTGCATCAAAACACAAGCTAAGCCTTCATGGGAAGCATCCGTATACACCACAAACCCTTCAATACCATCCGGAAGTACAAGTATCGGTGCAGAAGTTAACTTATCCTTCAAGAGCTGAAAACTGGATTCACACTTCTCATCCCATTTAAACCGAACCTCTTTCTTGGTTAAACGGGTTAATGGAGCCGCAATCTTAGAGAAATCTTTAACGAATCTTCGGTAATAACCGGCTAAACCCAAGAAACTTCGGATCTCAGAAACATTCTTAGGACTCCGCCACTGTGAAACTGCCTCTATTTTCGAAGGATCCACTTCTAATCCTTTGCTCGAAATGATATATCCCAAGAAACTTACCCTGTCAATCCAAAACTCACATTTACTGAACTTGGCATAGAGCTGGTTATCTCTTAAAGTCTCCAATACCAATCTCAAATGTCGAGCATGATCCTCTTCTGACCTTGAGTATACCAAAATATCATCAATGAAGATCACAATAAACTTATCCAAATACGGCCAGAAAATCCAATGCATCATATCCATAAAAGTTACCGGCGCGTTAGTTAATCCAAATGGCATCACCACGAATTCATAATGTCCATACCGGGTATTAAATCCTGTCTTAGGAATATCTTCCTCCTTAATCTTTAACTGATAATATCCCTGCCTTAAATCAAGCTTGGAATACACTCTTGAGCCTTGTAGCATATCAAACAAATCCTCTATATTAGGCAATGGATATTTATTCTTTACAGTCATCCGATTCAACTCCCGGTAGTCAATACACATCCTCAAGGTTCCATCTTTCTTCTTAACAAAAAGAACCGGCGCGCCCCACGGGGATGAACTCGGTCGAATATAACCATTCCTAAGAAGTTCTTCCATCTGAACTTTCAACTCCTGTAACTCTGCCGGTGCCATCCGGTAAGGAGTCTTAGAATAAGGTTCAGATCCCGGATAAAAGTCTATTACAAATTCGATCTCTCTATCCTGAGTCAAAGAACCTAAAACTTCGGGAAACACTTCAAGATACTCCTTTACCACTTCGGTCTCTTCCAACTTTGCCTGATCTTTCGGCTTATTCAAGATATAGGCAATGAATCCCGTTGCCCCATTCCTTATTAACTTATGAGCTTCCGTACACGCCAAAAGAGGAACAATCTCTGATTCTTTCCCTACTACCACTTCTTCTCCCAACTTAACAGTCTTGGTGAAACAATCAACCGTGGCATGATACCGAAACAACCAATCCATTCCCATAATAACCCCATATCTGTTCATCGGCATTACCACCAAATCTGCTCGATATTCTCTGCCTTCAAACCCAATCACGCAATCTCTGACCACCTATTCCGTCTCAAGACTTCCACCCAACGGCGAACTCACCACATAACAAGCATTCAAACACGTAACAGGCAAACACAGAGTATCAACTAACTTGCAAGAAATAAAAGAATGAGTAGCGCCAGGGTCAAATAATGCATGTATGTTCGTGTTATGGATGTATATCGTACCTTCCACCATAGCATTAGGATTGGCTTCCACATCTTGCTCTTCACCTGCAAGGACATATGCACGAGCTGGAATCAGCTGCCTCTGAACTCCCGGTTGATAGCCTGGAGTCTTGTCTGGACAAGTATTGGCCATATGTGTTGTCTTCCAGCAAATCAGACACTGTCCCAACCTCCTTCTGCAGGTGTTGTAGGTGTGAGTAGGGCCTCCACAAAATAAACATGGTGCCCTATCATGCCGAGGATCAGAATTAGCTGGAGGTGCTTGTAGTTTCGGCGGTGCAGCTCCCGTAGGTCGAAACTTCTTATTTTGCCCTTGGAATGGCTGAGGAGGAGATACCATAGGCCTTTTCCCTTTTCCAAATCCCGATCCTTGTCCTATTTGCATACGGGGTATGGGGTCCTTTTTCTTGTATTCCTCTTCCAACACCAATGCCCTCTGTACCGTGTCAGCAAAAGACTCGAAATTATGGCCTGCGTGCCCGTGCCTTAGATCCTGCCTCAATCCAGCTATGAACTTCTTTGCCTTTCTCTTTTCATCTCTTGTAATGTGAGGTGCATACTTCCCAAGCCTATTGAACAGAGAAAGATACCGAGCCACCGTCCGAGCCCCTTGCTTCAAATCCATAAATTATTGTTCTTTCCTTACTCGAACAACTTCAGGAACAAAGGCTTCTCTGAAGTCCCTTACAAACACTTCCCAAGTAACTTCTTCTCCTTCCACTTCGAGCTTCTCTCGGGTGCGTTCCCACCAATCGTAGGCCTCTCCATCCAATTTAAAAATAGCAAACTGAGCCTTTTCTTGAGATGTGAATTGTCTAACATTAAAAATCCTCTCAATCCTTGTGAGCCATCCTTCCGATATAGCATCATCAACAGAACCTGAAAACCTTGGAGGATTATAGCTCAAAAACAACCCATGATGATCTCTCGGGTTATTAGGAGGAGGTGCTTGATGTTTAGCTTGCGGTTGTACTGGAGGATCCTGAGCCCTTCTATGCTCCACGTAGTTATATACCGCCTCCATAAAGTGCTCCATATTCATAGGCGGTTGTTGAGGATTAGGAGAACGATCTCTATGATGATGACGATCCGGAGACCTTTCCCGATGTCTTCTAGGAGGCATCCTGTTCACTCAAACACTAACATGCGTGCTAATTTTAGTTCATGCGTGACAATGCATTAAATTCATTCAATCATTCAAGTAAAGAATCCAAACACATTATCACATAAAAATGCAAATGCTCCAAATTAATAAGTAATTCCTATAGCCGAACGACCTACTGACTCAACACGACACTAGAACCCTGGTTTTGCAACCTTGGGCTCTGATACCACTCAAAGGATGTAACGCCCGAGCGCGAGACGTCACATCCCCCGCACCATGACCCGACCCGTATATGAAATGGATTTCCACACACGAGCCAAATCATAGCGAACGGAGACATACACACTCGCTAAGCCAGGCGGGACTAGCCTATAACTTTAAACCCCAACATTAACAACAACAATCAGAGCAACAGAAATGCGGAAGCAATCATTCAAATACTATATACTGAGCTAGATGCTCTAGGTACCAACACGTGTTCCATATATTGAGCTATGTGCTCTAGGTACCAACATTTAAGTCTGAAAGATACATATAGGTACTATATACAAGTACGCTCCATACATATACAAATCCAACATTAACCTTAATAATGTAATCATATGCGTGTAAATGAAAGGCTAGACACTAAGCAAGACTCTCCTCTCGACTCGCATCCCGCCTAGCATCCCCTTCCTGCAAAAATAATTGAAACAACTCTGGGTTCAGTCTTAGACAGACTGGTGGGTACAAAAAGATAGGCATAATATCATAATATCGCGGAATTGAAACACATACATGCAAGTTATAATCCTTATTCGAGGTTTAGAAGCATTTTCCCCAAGTGGGTAAATAAGATACAACGAATAGGATTATACCAATTCCTTTCATTCATTAGGTCATTAATAGCCCGGCGAGAGGGCGTGCATTATCTCCAACCACCACCTCGTGTAATTCATTATTCATTCATTCATTCATACATTATATTCTTTCGTGCACATACATTCGATCATTCATTCAATCGTTCATATACCACCTTCTTCCTCCGGGTAGGAAACGAGTTTGCAAGGCCCGAACCCTCATTTATTAATGCTAGAGGGGTACATGAATTCCCAAAAGCGCGGGTCCCCTTTCAGTCACTAATCTCCTAGTGAAATCCAGGTTGCCGAAATTGTTGGAACTAGTATAAATGGATTCCCGTCAGCCCAAGCTTCCCCGGTTCACCACTACACTAAGTCCCGGGCCCCCATTCATTGTGGTCACTCATTGATTACTCGCCAAACTTTTGGTAGGATATTCAAGAAAAAGGCTTTCGTTCGAAAACATTTGTTCGTTAAAACTAGATATAAATACGTATATAGAGTTTTTAGCCAAAATCTTGCACATTGGGTGTTCGGGGTCATATTGTTAACTAATAGAAGAAAAACCCACCTGATAGACAAAAAGAACCCGACAAGCTCTCACTGCTCGACCTCGTCACCCACTGGATCAAGATCTGTGTGACAAAGGTAGTGTGAGACTCAATCATGACCACATTAGACGCTCGGCTATGAAATGACATGATATGGAATGCTTAAAATGCGATAATACATTCAAATATGGTCATGAATGTCATATAATCCAATTAAACACATAATTTAACAAGTTTCGTTCCATATATGGTAAAACCGTATTCCTTCTCGTTCATATCGTGCATACTTTCATTCATATGGTCACCAATAGCATATATCAATCATAAGACATAGTTTTAATATAATCACGTTACATACAATTTACAAATACGAGCAATAAACGCAAAACAAGCAATAAAAGAGTTCCCCCAAAGCTGCGATTTCAAATGACACGGCCGTGTTGAGTTTTCAAAGGAAACGGACACGGCCGTGTCCGGGGTTTAAAATCGAAAAATTCCAAGTCGAAGGCGTGACACGGCCGTGTTGAGTTTTCAAAGCATTTGGACACGGCCGTGTCCGAGGTTAAATTCAGGAAAAATTCAAAGTCGAGAGCCCAACACGGCCGTGTCCATTTTCAGTTCAAAGCTGACACGGCCGTGTCAGCTCGTCGTCTTCACAAGAGAAACAGAGCATAAGCTCTGTTTCTTCGAGGGAAAAGCTTGCAAAACAAGGCAGCAACAAGGAATCTCATATATTGCACTTAGACATGTACCCAAGCCACAAAACTCATGCAAATAATATAACTCATTCATACTTTCAAGAATTCATGCATAAGATTGGCAAAAGATCATCCAAAATCAAGCTATCATCCATGGAAGCTTCAAGCTTCAACAATGGCAAATCATGCTATACTCAACCAACAAAAAATCTTAGCATATAGAAATGATAAGGAAGCTACAAGCAACACATTCCATGCATCAACTCTCACTCAAAACCAAGGAAAGACATGGAACCAAGAATTCATATCATTTATTCATTTTCAAGCTTCTCTTATATCACATGAGTCTCCAACTCAAATCAAGATACAATTGGGAGAAAATAGAGAGGAGAATGGGGGAAAAACAATCCATACCTTACTTTGGAAGAAGATGGAGGATTGGTTAATCTTGAGCTCAAAGTTGGTTGATCAAAACAAGGGTTTCTTGGAGCTTCTCCTTGGTCTCTTGGGATGATGATGATCGATGAATGTAATGGAAGCAAGGAGATAGGAATGCTGATATTTAGTGATAAAATGGGTAGGATACGGTTCGGTTCAAGTCCGGTTCGCTTAGTAAACGGTTCAAACAAGTTATAAGGTCGAGGTTGTGGAAAGGTTCATTGTCGAAGGTTAGAACGGTATTGCAAAAGTATAAGGTCAAGTTTAATGGATAGGTATCGTCGATACAAGCTCAACGCCGGTTACGGATCTCGATTTCGAGGTCCGGAGCTCAAGATATCGCAAAAACCGTCCAGGGTTGCCTATATACAAATAGGTCCCTAAACTTTCAAAAAGTGGCAATGAAGCCCAAAGTCAATTTCCAATTGATTCCAAAACATTCAAATAAGTTACAATCAAGCCCACAAATTACACGAAACACGTAAATTCATTCCATGATCACCAAATTCACGAAATTCGCATTTTCACAATTTCATTCATATATTCGAATCTCACATTGGAATTCATATAAATTATAAACAATTAAATCAAATTAGAACGAATTCAATTAGAAATCAAAATATAAAATCATATAATTAAACGTAAGTGCGCACGTAACTCTTACCTGCACGTGTGAAAACACGGGGCATTACAGTTTGGGCACTTTCTTGTATCCTTGTCTTGTTCCGTCGCTCCTCAGGTGAGGTTTAATTCTAGATATATAGAACCCATATAACCCTATGTGATGATTTAAGCCAAAATGTATCTATATATCTATAGTTTTCCAAACTCTCTTGATTTTCAACTGATTTCACGGAACGGATTGATTGATTGATTGATTGTTTTGGCAAGTAAACATGTTCACTTTGGGCCCGAGGGTAGTGTATTGTGCCAACCGAGGAAGCAAGGGCTGACGGGTAACTCTTGCACTATCCTCATAAACCTTGGGATGCCCCCTGAACCCACTAGGAGATTAGTGGGGGAAGGAGTTCCGGGCATAGGGACTCATGAACCCTATGCTCAATGAGATTGGATAGCGGGGCCTTACAATCCCCCATCACCCGGAGGAAGAAGGATGGACGAAAATTGCTAATTGTGCACTAATTTGTATTGCTTGATCACTTAATTAATTACAACTGAATTATTGTACACTGTCGGAGAAAGGTTGGAGATTTGCCCTCACTCGTCGGGCCACTGATTGAATTGAATTGAATTGATTGTATTGTTAAATTGATTAGTTGTAATCTCGGGCGAGTTGTCTTTTACTATTAAACTTATATTGCTTCTCTTTTATAAACCCTTACCCGAGATTATGGCTTGCATGGTAATTTCGCTAATATTTATTTATAAACCCCTCGCTCAGTCCGTGTTGGACTGACACCTCAACTTTTCAGTTTTGCAGAATCGTGTTGTGACGACCCGAGTTTTCACACGTGCAGGTAAGTGTTACGTGCGTATTTACATTTAATTATATGATTTTATATTTTGATTTGTTAATTGAATTGTTTATAATTTGATTTATTTGTTTAAAATTTCTTATAATTGTCTATACGAGCTATGAATATGTGATCGGATTTGTGAAAATGTGAATTCCGTGAATGTGGTGTTAATTGAATGGAATGACGTGTTCCGTGTAATCCGTGGACTTGATTGTATTATATTTGAATGTTTTGGATTCAATTGGAAATTGAGTTTGGGCTTAATTGCCACTTTTTGAAATTTAGGGACCTATTTGTATAGTAGGCCAACCTGAACGGTTTTCACGATATCTTGAGCTCCGGACCTCGAAATCGAGATCCGTAACCGGCGTTGAACTTGTTTCGATGATACCTATTCTTTGAACTTGACCTTGTACCTTTTCGACATCATTTGAACCTTCGACAGCGAACCGTTTCATAACCTCGACGTTATAACTTGTTTGAACCTTTTCTTAAACGAACCGGACTTGGACCAACCCGTATCCTACCCATTTCCTTATTAGATATCAGCATTTCTTACCCTTTTCTTCCCATTTTGATCGATCAAAATCAGCCAAGGCAAGAGCAAGGAAGAGAAGCCAAGAAACCCTCCATTTTGGATCATCCAAGCTTTGAGCTCAAGCTTAACCAATCCTCCATCTTCCTCCAAGGTAATTGGTGACTTATAACCTCCATCTCCTCCTCTATATTTTCATCTAATTGAGGCATGATAGAAGATGAGGATTCATGTGTTTGAATATATGAGAATGAATTGAGGGTTTGGGTTGGATCATTGGTTTTGATGGTTTAAAGTGAAACTTGATGCTTGATAAATGATTCTCGTAAGCTTTCTATCATTCTTACATGTTTAAATTCAAGGTTGGATGAGTAGGGTATGTTATGCCATTGATGAAGCTTGAAGTTTCCATGATTGAAAGCTTGATATTGATTGATCTTTTGCCTACTTTATGGATGAATTCTTGCTTGTATGAATGAGTTATGTGATTTGCATGAATTTTATGGCTTAATATCATGTCTAAGTGTGGTTTGAGAGCTTCTTGGTAGCTGCCCTATTTTGCCAAGCTTTTCCCTCGCGTAACAGAGCTGATGCTCTGTTATTTCTTTCAAAACGATGAGCTGACACGGCCGTGTCAGCTTTGAACTGAAAATGGACATGGCCGTGTTGGGCTATCGACTTTGAATTTTTTCTGATTTTAACCTCGGACACGGCCGTGTCCAAATCCTTTGAAAATGTAACACGGCCGTGTCAAGCCATCGACTTTGAATTTTCTGATTTTAAACCTCGGACACGGCCGTGTCCGTTTCCTTTGAAAACTCAACACGGCCGTGTCATTTGAAATGGCAGCCTTGGGATGTCTCTTTTCTTGTTTGAATTGCATGCGTGGCTCGTATTTGTGAATGATATTGAACGTGACTTCAATTTAAGCTATGTTTATGATTGTTATATTAATGCAAGAATGAAAGTTATGCACGGTTATATGCTTTCTGACATTAATAGTGCACATGAACTTGTCCGTTACGTTTTTAAAGCATTCATATCAACCATAGCATTGTCGAGCGTCTTATATGGTCATTTTGAGTCTCACTTCACCTGTCTTGCACAGATTTTGATTCCTTTGGAGACGAGGCCGGTCAGTGAGGCTCGTGTGTTCTTCTTTTGCCGTTCGAGGTGGGTTTTTCTTCTATTAGTTAAAATATGACCCCAAACTACCTAATGTGTAAGTTTTGAGCCAAAACTATATATATGTATTTAGCGAGTTTTAACGAACAAATGTTTTCAACTGAAAGCCTTTATTATGTTATCCTACCAAATGTTTTGGTGAGAAAAGAAAGAATGAATGTTAAGCACGAATGGGGCCCAGGGACTTAGTGTGAGTGGCTATCCGGGGAGGCATGGGCCGACGGTGATCCCTCTCATTAGTTCCACCAATTAACGGCGTAACCGGACCTCGTTAGGAGTTAGCGGGGAATGGACGCTGAGCGCCATCTGGGGAGTCATGTAACCCCTTTTGGTCAATGAATGGGTGGTCGGGTCTTGCAAGCCCGTCACCAAACCAGAGGAAGAAGGTGTAAATGTTAATGAATGTGCACAAAAGAATGATTGCATGAAAAGAATGAAAGAATGAAAGAATGAATGTTTAAATGTTTTACACAAGGTGTTGGTTGGAGATAATGTACGCCCACTCGCCGGGCCAATAATGACCTAATGTTAATGATTCGTTATAATCCCTTTTGATGATCTTTATTCACCCACTTGGGAAATTCTTTAAAACCTCACTTGGGATTATGGCTTGCATGTGATTGTTTAATTACCGTTATATATTCTATTATACCCTGTTTTATACCCACCAGTCCCTTTTGGACTGAACCCAGTTGGTTTTCAGGTGTTTTGTGCAGGTGTTGAGAGAGCTAGGCGGGAATTCGAGTCCTAGGTCTTGCATTCGTCTCTAGCTCTTATGTTTGGTGTTACACTTGCATACTCGTACTTTTGGTTATTGTATATGGATATTATTTTGGGCCTTGATGGCATATGAATGTTGATTTGGAGCGTATTTGTATTGGGTTAACCCCGTGAACTTAACTGTTGGTACATAGAGCATAGAGCTCAATATATGGAATAATTGTTGGTACCTAGAGCATATAGCTCAAATTATGATATATGACTTATTGCTTCCGCTTTTTCTGTTACTCTGCTGCTCTGATTGTTGTGGTTATTGGGGTTTAAGTGATAGGCTAGTCCCGCCTGGCTTAGATGTGTGTGTGTGTGTCCCCGTTCGCCGTGATTGGCTCGGGTATGGATCATCCATTTCATATTCGGGTCGGGTCTCGGTGCGGGGGATGTGACACCTTGCGCTCGGGTGTTACATCCTTAAGTGGTATCAGGGCTTAGGGTTGCAAAACCCAGGCTCTTGTGTCGTGTGGGTCAGTCTAGGTCGTTCGGCTTAGGAACTACTTGATCGTGTGTTGTATATACATCTCTTTTGTGCTTGATTTATTTAAATTTCGGATTTTGATGGAATTGATTGCATTATCATGCATAAACTAAACCTAGCACGTATTTTCAGTAATTATTGACAGGATGCCTCCATGTAGACACCGTGATATATCTCCAGGACGACGTCACCATCGTGATCGTACTCCTACACCTCCACCTCCACAGCCACAGCCGGCAGAAGCCTTTGTTAATTCGGTTATCAACATTATAGACCAGAGGCTTCGAGATTATGTACCACCAGCACCTCCGGTACCACCTGCACCTGCGGTACCGCAAGAGGCACCGATTTCAGTTATACTTAGGGACTTTCAGAACCAAAGACCTCCCAAGATCTTTAAGGGAAATGATGCGCAGGCGGAAATGTGGTTGAAAGAAGTTGAGAGGATATGGGAGCTCATTCCGTGTGAGTCCCGAGAGAAGGCTCGATGCACTTTTACTTTGATACAAGGGGAAGCCTACTCTTGGTGGGAAAGCACACGAATAGTCTTGGAAGCAGCTGGAGAAGAGATTAACTGGGAAGTATTTACGCGGGAGTTCAAGAATAAGGTCATTCCTCCCTCCTCCCGTACTCGAAGATTGAGGGAATTCACCGAATTGAAGCAGGGATCGAGATCGGTGGCGGAGTATATTTCGGATTATGAGAGATTGTCTCGCTATGCACCAAATATAGCTGGTGATGACTTTCATAAAGCTATGCAGTTTGTTCATGGACTGCGACCAGATATCCAGGCAGCTCTTGAGGCGGTTAACACGAGTACTTGGGCTAAGGCTACTTCAAAAGCCCTAAAGGTTAAGGATTCTGTAAATGCTAGGAGACCAACTTATCGCCAGGGACAAGGGTCAGGATTCGGCTCGGGATTTAACAAAGGGAAGAGGCCGATGAATTTACCAGCTCCAACCCCAAAAGGACCTTTCAAGAAGCCTAGAGCGGGAGATTAGATTGCACCCATTCCACGACCACTTCAGGCACCACCGGCTCCTAAGGGATCTCGCAATGATCAACCTCCGTGTACTTATTGTGGATGGCCAACCCATTCTTACAACAATTGCCGAAAGAGATTGAGATTGTGCTTGATATGTGGAAAAGGGGATCATATGGCTTTTTCATGCCCGGTCAAGACACCAAGGTATCAAGCTGGAGCTCCGAGACCGATGGTTCAGGCACGAGCTTATGCCCTTGAGGGTGAGGAGCAGAAAGTGGAAGCTAATCCAAATGCTGTGGTGGAAGGTACCGTTTGCATTCATAACACGAGCATTCACGCATTATTCGATCCGGGTGCCACTCATTCTTTTATATCTTCTGATTTATGTGCCCCTCTATGCTTATCTATTACTTGTTCAAATTCTTGTTATTATGTGAGTTCGCCTCTTGAAGGTAGTTTGCAGACAGATCGGGTTGTTAGGGGTTGTCCAGTTTTGATAGAAGGGAAAGATTATCTGGCAGACTTCATCGTGATGTCTATGAAGAGGTATGGGGTAATCTTCGTATAACGCACCGGTTTTTCCTTTATACTAATATGTCGTATTTGTTTATAAATTGTTAGTGTTTTATTTTATTTTATTTTATTTCAATTTAATATCAATTTATTTATTTCGTTATTTTAGTAATTGTTTTAAATTAATAACGAAGTGATTAATGTTAATTAAGTGTTTAGTATTAATTAAATCATAATCTTAATTATCTAACTTAATGTTATATAATCCGTTGACTTTGAATTTTGTTTAATAATAGAATTTGAATATTAAATTTAATTATTATGTATGAATTCTTTAAGGATTTGCGCATGAATGTTTATTTGTGCTTCGTTCATATATGAAATGATATCAAAATGTCGTGAGAGTGTAGTATGTCATAAATATATGTGTTATGGACATGACTATATGCTCAGTTTATGTTTTCGGATTTATTTGACTTGTTAACGAATTTAATTTGAATCGTGGAACCAAATCGGGGGTTAATGAGCAATTAGCGCACCCTTGGTTCCGTACGTGATATCTTGAGCTCGGGAACTCGGATTCGAGTTCCGTCAACTTCGTTGAACTCGTATCGAAGATTCAATTTTAATAAACTTAGCCTTATATTTTTCCGAAATCATTTGAACCTCCGAAATTCAACCGAAAAACGAAACGGCACCAAAACAACCACATTTCATTAAAATGGCCATAACTCTTTCAATTCTTAACCAAATTAACCATGGTTGGAGGCTATGGAACCCTAGTTAAGTCCACTTTCTGACCCTTATCTCCCTAAACCGAAATAATCCTCACAAGCAAGAGAAATATCAGTTCCAAGTTTCTGCTCCAATTCCAGTCCCGTAACCATGCTCAACCTTGGAGATTCAAGCTCAAATCTCTTTCATCTTTCATCCAATCAACAAGGTGAGTTAGGATTATGTTATACATGCATCTCTGGTCATTTTGATCCCTTCATCCCTAATTCTAAGTCAGTTTTCATGGAGTTTGGATGATTTGAGTGAATAGTTAGGTTTAAATTGGAATTCTTGATCTCCTTGAATACTAGATGTTTTCTTGATTTTAAAGCATGAAGGTGATCAATTTACTTCCTTTATTTCATTTATGGTCATGTAATTGATGGTTGATTGATCATGATAAGTCTTGCCATGTTTTTCGATTTTCCCTTGTTTTCCCTCACGTAAACTGCTGCTTAATTCCTTGTTGCTGCTGCATGTTGTGAGATCATTTTCAAGCTTGAATTACTGTATACTTGTTGCTTCTAATTTCATGTTATGTTGGCTTGAGTTGGATGCAAGTTATGAGGTTGTTTTGGCCTGGTTTCCTTTGCATTTTTCCTCCCCTGTTCCGCCAATTTTGCTGCGTTGCTTCTGTAACTGCCGCAACACTCTCCCCGACCGAGGAGAGTTTCCTCTTGGAAAGTGCCCGGCCGGGTACTTCTGCTGCAAAAGTTTCTGTACTCCCTACCCGACCGGGGAGTTTAGAGAAAGATTGGCTACCCGGGCGGGTAGCCACGGCGTGTGCTTCTGTCCCCTGTTTTCTTCTGCTGCTTCATTCTTCTTCTTCCCTTTCTTTGCTGAGTTGCTGCTTGCTGAGTTGCTGCTTCTCTCCCTTCTCTTTACTATTGGGTTGCTGCGTGTGTGTGTGAAACAGGCATTGGGCTGCTGTTCTTCTTGGGTTCAGGCGGGGAGATTTACTCTGTTCTGCAAACCGCTGCTGCTGTTTTCCTTTTCTTCTTGCATACATGTTGGTGTGTATTGTTGTAATATTTATATCTACTGTGTGTGCATGGGATGTTTGCATGCATGTGTGTTGGGTATATTTATATATATTTGGTAGTTGTGTGTGCATGCATGTAATGTATTAGTGTGTGTTAGTATTATAAATATCTTTATTGCATGCATGGTAAATATGTATATAGGTGTGTGTTACGTGTATATATATATATATATGTGTTATGTATCTAATAAATGTATTGAGTATATAATTATAATTGTTAGAGTGTGATTGTGAGTGATTATATGTATATGTGCATGCATGGGGTATGTGTGCACGTATAAATATATGTATATATTTCTTCTATATTTTAAATATTATATGATCTCTTTTAATTATAGAACTTAATTAATATTTATTTTCCATTATTTAGTTAGTGACCTTGGCTTGAATGTTTTCATTTGTTTCATTTCTAATTATAAACGTGAAATAATACATGTTATGATTATTATATGGATTTCTTAGAATAATTTGATATGAAATATGAATTTATGAATTTGAATGAAACGAATGAACGAGTGGCTTATTTTATGTCTCAAATTCCTTAACAGTGCACATGAACATTTTCATGATATAATATTCTCTTATATGCATTCAAACCATGATCATACATTGCCGAGCATCTTATATGGTACATTCGAAGTCTTGAGTCTCACAAACACGTTACGTTGTCCTTTGTACAGTTTATCTCCAGGGCGGAGAAATCTTGATCAACTAGGCACTCGGTAACTCGTATCCTTGTATCGACTTGTTCCAGGTGAGGGTGTTTTTGTTTTAGTTATATAACAAACCCTACAATCCTTATGTGAAAAGCTTTGGCCAAAACCTTATAAATGTATATATATATGATATTTTCAAAGTAGAGTCCTTGAGTAAATCCTTCTAAAATTATACATATGGGCGAATATAAGCTTAAAATGGTTTTGGAACGAGGCTATGCTCCAAACCGTGTGTCTTCATGCTAGCTACGGATTAGGATGACACGGAGAGGTACATGTATAGGATATGTTGAGTTGCACGGTAAGGTATGTTTTCTTATAGTATGTATCCTATGTATGACACAAATGTTTGGCGAGACATATTTATGATTTATGATTTATGATATGCTCACGGGCCCAGGGACTTAATGCAAGTGGCTATCCGGGGAGGCAAGGGCCGACGGTGATCCCTTGTACTAGTCCGAACTTATGTACGGCGATACCGGCCCTCGCTAGGAGGTTTAGCGGGGAATGGGAGCTGAGTGCCCTTGGGGGAGTCATGAAACCCCATTGGCCTATGTATGAGGTGGCCGGGTCTTGCTAACCCGTCCACCACCCGGAGGAAGAAGGTTGGAACTGATTTATGATTTATGATTATGATTATGTTATGATTGTTATGCACCGTGCGGGAAGGCCGGGACACGGATTGCCCAAACGAATATGTTTTATGATATGATTTATGATATGCGTGTATTATGATATATTGCATGATCGCCTAATCAACATATTAATGATAATTGTCGTACACGGTCGGAGTTTGGTTGGAGATTGTGCACGCTCACTCGTCGAGCCTTATGTTTATGTATGATTTATGAATGTGATGAATTAAAATGATTAGTCATAAAATCCGAGCATTGATTAATCATTCTCTTGCCCTTTTTGGGAACTAATTTCAAACAAAACCTTGTTCGGAATTTATGACTTGCATGTGCATGTTTTTATATATGTATATCGCTCCTGCTCACTCAGTCTTCTAGAGACTGACCCTCTCCTTCCCCAACACTTTAGTGTGCAGGTTTGGCTTTGGAGTTTTGAGCTAGGCGGAAGTGTTTGGAGTCTTTAAGTTGGTCAAGTTAGGTTAGGAGAGTCTCTACACTCACATATGTATTGGAATTATGTATGATTCGATTCTATAGTATCATGAACTTGAATATTTATGTAATTATTATTGAATTGCTTTTACTGGGTTTTGCTATGGTTTAAAAGAGGCCTGAAGAGCCCAATTCTGGTTATGGTTTGTATGTTTGAACTTTGGCTTTGCGTTGCATTATCTTTTGTTGATTGGTTATCATTGCAGGGTCTAGTTCCGCCTAGCTTAGGAAGGTTTTTATGTTTGTCTCCCGTTCGCTATGGTTTGATACGGGTGCGGATTTACTATTTCGTTACTCGTGTTGAGCCATAGTGCGGGGGATGTGGTGCCTCACGTGCGGGGTGCTACATCCTTAAGTGGTATCAGAGCCCGGTTGCAAAACCGGTGTTCTCGTGTCGTGTGTGAGTCAGTCTAGGTCGTACGGCTTAGGAATTATATGACAATGTGTGCATTGCATCGATCTTGAACGTGAAATCTGGCTTTCCTTTTGAATTT
The DNA here is from genome assembly GCA_037501455.1 of Lantana camara. Lineage (NCBI taxonomy): Eukaryota > Viridiplantae > Streptophyta > Magnoliopsida > Lamiales > Verbenaceae > Lantana > Lantana camara. Next base: position 87,478,194 of record CM074859.1, on the reverse strand, counting down.
TGTTGAACTATCTGTTGCATTATTATATGGATCCTTGCCTCTAGTGTTGAATACGTGCCATGAGCATGCACTAATCTCATGCATATATTCTCGAAAGGAGTTATGATTTCCAGGTTATAAAGATAATATCAAACCACGGCCAAGTTCTATGATCACAACAATCTATTACAAATTCTTTCGGAGGCATTTGATGAGATAAGAGTTGTTCGGGGAATATTGCTAATTCTGAAGATTGATATATGCAGCACTTCAACCTAACCTATGATAATCGGATTCAACGGGGTCGTTTAACCTAAGGGATGAAGTGAACGCACCTCGAAGGTATTTTGGTCCCAGATTCGGATCATTTAAGAGGTGTTAATAACTAAGAAAAGTCAAGATAACATGGGTTTGATGGGAGTTATGAACTAGGGGTTGACAAAGAAGGATTTCTGACTAAGCCTAGTGATTCAAAATCGAGTTTTAGAAGTCAAGATCGAGAAGAAGTTGGATTCGGCTGCTTGGGATTTTGACTAAGATGGGAAGCAAGTCGAGAAGAGGTTAAAGAAAGATAAGTAATAGGATAACTACAATTCATGGAGGGTGATAATGCTAAGGATAGGATTGAGTTCATTTTCCAAATCCAATCTGAATTGTCATGTTGTGAGGTTGAATTGGAAGATATGGAGCAACAAATGGAAACGGTAAAGAAAGGAAATCATGCGCTCAAGTATAAGCAATTAGAGGTGAATTAAGCTCACAAAGGATAAGCGCGGGATTCTTAATCGAGGTGATGATTAGAAGTAAAGGTCGAATTTCGAGGAGAAGTTTGGATGCTAACTCCGTGGAGGTGGAAGAATTAGGAATCAAGAAATTGCAATCTCGAATAGTGGAAGATACTAGTTGATTTACAAAGATTCATGGAAATCTCGAAGACCGTGGGAAAGGCAAGGAATAATCACTAAGTCAAAGTAACCTCGAGATCTGGAGGAACGAGGAAAAGCTACCGAGCTAACAACTTACCACATTGGTGACAGGTTCCAAAACATTCATAGCACGTGCGTCATACTTCGCATCAATTATTTATTCTTCTGGATTTATGTTTATCTGTACATTTTATTTGGTTTCGTTGCGCTAATGTGTTGCATATTTAATTGTTGCAAGTGTGTCACGTGCATTGTCATTTTAACCCTACATGCATTTTAGTGTCTACTTGATAGGAAGTTCTGTCATCTCATTGATCAAGTACCTCTTCGCTCGAATCATATCTGAGTTAAGAGAAAGAAAATAACAGGATGACACATGACAAGAAAGATGATTCGGGGAAATAAAGAACGCCGAAGGAAAGTGAGATTAGATTTGGCTTCGGAGTGTTCGGATCGAATAAGAATAGAAAAAAAGGATTAAGGGAGTTCGACATGTAAGAGCAAAATTTTAAGGGGGAGAGCACGACTGAGGAACAAATTGGAGGATGGAAATGGTGCTCAAACGAATATGCTAGTAGCAACAACGGGGAATGCAAATTGAGGAGAATTTGGAAATTCTAATGGTGGGAATTGGAAATGAATAAGACGGTTGTAAGGGTTAAGCTGTCAAGAGAAAATCGAATCAAGTTATCATATAATGCGATGGTGTCAATCAAGATTAATTCAATGAAGTACAAAGGGATCCAAGACAATATTATGGAGTTATTGGTTATATCGATAGTAATCCAGGAGGAAACTTAAGAAGGAACCAAATAGAAAAGGGTGATAATTGGAGAAGTTACATCAAACCTTAAGAATCATCAAGAATCTTCTATCTTCGATTTAAGAAATATGGGACCAATTATCGAATATAACCTTAAGGGGGTCAAAGGAAATGAACGGATAATGGGAACGGAAGATGGGGAAGGATTTGTGTTGAGAGAGACCATAAGAATAAACATCTTAAGGTCGGGATTGAATCATCAAGGTTGTCCAGAGTGGTCATCCTCGGGGATATGTTAAGCACCGATATGGGTAAGGATGGAAGATATGGACTGGACATCGGAACAAATATTTTAAACACAAAAGTGAATGTCAATTGGATTATTTGGAAGAATTAGCCCGACTGAAAGAATATAATGGAGATTGAGGAAGGATCGAAGAAGTTGAGTAGCAATACAAGTCAGAAGGGGTCTAAGAGTATAATCCTTAAAGGATTCATCAATTGCTTCACCGGGGTACCCTGAAGAGGTTACAGACAAGCTGGGCACTGAGTTTATCATCAGGAAAGATCATACGCTGGACAATGACAACTCACAATTTTAAATTTCGCAACTACGGTGAACGGTACTTATAGCATCCATGATATATGCATACATGCAAATTTAACTTAAATGATTTTTATGTTAGGTGCTTTGACTCCTTATCGTGTTAATTTACTTAGAGTAATTGATAATCAACGTGGGCGTCTTACGTGATTTTAATTTTGGTTTTGCGTGTGTGGCTTGGGAGTATTGGAGACTTCCTTGCTTTACTTTTGGTTGAGATACGGGGTGCTCTTGTTGTTTGTAAGAGATGGGGATTCTCTTATTTTTGTTCGAGAGACGGGGTGCTCTCTTTGCTTACGAGAGACGGGGTTCTCTCATTGCTGCTCGAGAGATGGGGCTCTCTCCTTGTTGCTTGTGAGAGACGGGGAATCTCTCATTATTTGTTTTAGGCGTGTAGTGAATCCGAGGACGGATTCTTTTTAAGGGGGAGAGATTGTAACGCCCCGGTTTTTCCTTTATACTAATATGTCGTATTTGTTTATAAATTATTAGTGTTTTATTTTATTTTATTTTATTTCAATTTAATATCAATTTATTTATTTCGTTATTTTAGTAATTATTTTAAATTAATAACGAAGTGATTAATGTTAATTAAGTGTTTAGTATTAATTAAATCATAACCTTAATTATCTAACTTAATGTTATATAATCCGTTGACTTTGAATTTTGTTTAATAATAGAATTTGAATATTAGATTTAATTATTATGTATGAATTCTTTAAGGATTTGCGCATGAATGTTTATTTGTGCTTCGTTCATATATGAAATGATATCGAAATGTCGTGAGAGTGTAGTATGTCGTAAATATATGTGTTATGGACATGACTATATGCTCGGTTTATGTTTTCGGATTTATTTGACTTGTTAACGAATTTAATTTGAATCGTGGAACCAAATCGGGGGTTAATGAGCAATTAGCGCACCCTTGGTTCCGTACGTGATATCTTGAGCTGGGGAACTCGGATTCGAGTTCCGTCAACTTCGTTGAACTCGTATCGAAGATTCGAGTTTAATAAACTTAGCCTTATATTTTTCCGAAATCATTTGAACCTCCGAAATTCAACCGAAAAACAAAACGGCACCAAAATAACCACATTTCATTAAAATGGCCATAACTCTTTCAATTCTTAACCACCATGGTTGGAGGCTATGGAACCCTAGTTAAGTCCACTTTCTGACCCTTATCTCCCTAAACCGAAATAATCCTCACAAGCAAGAGAAATATCAGTTCCAAGTTTCTGCTCCAATTCCAGTCCCGTAACCATGCTCAACCTTGGAGATTCAAGCTCAAATCTCTTTCATCTTTCATCCAATCAACAAGGTGAGTTAGGATTATGTTATACATGCATCTCTGGTCATTTTGATCCCTTCATCCCTAATTCTAAGTCAGTTTTCATGGAGTTTGGATGATTTGAGTGAATAGTTAGGTTTAAATTGGAATTCTTGATCTCCTTGAATACTAGATGTTTTCTTGATTTTAAAGCATGAAGGTGATCAATTTACTTCCTTTATTTCATTTATGGTCATGTAATTGATGGTTGATTGATCATGATAAGTCTTGCCATGTTTTTCGGTTTTCCCCTGTTTTCCCTCACGTAAACTGCTGCTTAATTCCTTGTTGCTGCTGCATGTTGTGAGATCATTTTCAAGCTTGAATTACTGTGTACTTGTTGCTTCTAATTTCATGTTATGTTGGCTTGGGTTGGATGCAAGTTATGAGGTTGTTTTGGCCTGGTTTCCTTTGCATTTTTCCTCCCCTGTTCCGCCAATTTTGCTGTGTTGCTTCTGTAACTGCCGCAACACTCTCCCCGACCGGGGAGAGTTTCCTCTTGGAAAGTGCCCGGCCGGGTACTTCTGCTGCAAAAGCTTCTGTACTCCCTACCCGGCCGGGGAGTTTAGAGAAGGATTGGCTACCCGGGCGGGTAGCCACGGCGTGTGCTTCTGTCCCCTGTTTTCTTCTCCTGCTTCATTCTTCTTCTTCCCTTTCTTTGCTGAGTTGCTGCTTCTCTCCCTTCTCTTTACTGTTGGGTTGTTGCGTGTGTATGTGAAACAAGCCTTGGGCTGCTGTTCTTCTTTGGTTCGGGCGGGGAGATTAACTCTGTTCTGCAAACCGCTGCTGCTGTTTTCCTTTTCTTCTTGCATACATGTTGGTGTGTATTGTTGTAATATTTATATCTACTGTGTGTGCATGGGATGTTTGCATGCATGTGTGTTGGGTATATTTATATATATTTGGTAGTTGTGTGTGCATGCATGTAATGTATTAGTGTGTGTTAGTATTATAAATATCTTTATTGCATGCATGGTAAATATGTATATAGGTGTGTGTTACGTGTATATATATATATATATGTTATGTATCTAATAAATGTATTGAGTATATCATTATAATTGTTAGAGTGTGATTGTGAGTGATTATATGTATATGTGCATGCATGGGGTATGTGTGCACGTATAAATATATGTATATATTTCTTCTATATTTTAAATATTATATGATCTCTTTTAATTATAGAACTTAATTAATATTTATTTTCCATTATTTAGTTAGTGACCTTGGCTTGAATGTTTTCATTTGTTTCATTTCTAATTATAAACGTGAAATAATACATGTTATGATTATTATATGGATTTCTTAGAATAATTTGATATGAAATATGAATTTATGAATTTGAATGAAACGAATGAACGAGTGGCTTATTTTATGTCTCAAATTCCTTAACAGTGCACATGAACATTTTCATGATATAATATTCTCTTATATGCATTCAAACCATGATCATACATTGCCGAGCATCTTATATGGTACATTCGAAGTCTTGAGTCTCACAAACACGTTACGTTGTCCTTTGTACAGTTTATCTCCAGGGCGGGGAAATCTTGATCAACTAGGCACTCGGTAACTCGTATCCTTGTATCGACTTGTTCCAGGTGAGGGTGTTTTTGTTTTAGTTATATAACAAACCCTACAACCCTTATGTGAAAAGCTTTGGCCAAAACCTTATGAATGTATATATATATGATATTTTCAAAGTAGAGTCCTTGAGTAAATCCTTCTGAAATTATACGTATGGGCGTATATAAGCTTAAAATGGTTTTGCAACGAGGCTATGCTCCAAACCGTGTGTCTTCATGCTAGCTACGGATTAGGATGACACGGAGAGGTACGTGTATAGCATATGATGAGTTGCACGGTAAGGTATGTTTTCTTATAGTATGTATCCTATGTATGACACAAATGTTTGGCGAGACATATTTATGATTTATGATTTATGATATGCTCACGGGCCCAGGGACTTAGTGCAAGTGGCTATCCGGGGAGGCAAGGGCCGACGGTGATCCCTTGTACTAGTCCCAACTTATGTACGGCGATACCGGCCCTCGCTAGGAGGTTTAGCGGGGAATGGGAGCTGAGTGCCCTTGGGGGAGTCATGAAACCCCATTGGCCTATGTATGAGGTGGCCGGGTCTTGCTAACCCGTCCACCACCCGGAGGAAGAAGGTTGGAACTGATTTATGATTTATGATTATGATTATGTTATGATTGTTATGCACCGTGCGGGAAAGCCGGGACACGGATTGCCCAAACGAATATGTTTTATGATATGATTTATGATATGCGTGTATTATGATATATTGCATGATCGCCTAATCAACATATTAATGATAATTGTCGTACACGGTCGGAGTTTGGTTGGAGATTGTGCACGCTCACTCGCCGAGCCTTATGTTTATGTATGATTTATGAATGTGATGAATTAAAATGATTAGTCATAAAATCCGAGCATTGATTAATCATTCTCTTGCCCTTTTTGGGAACTAATTTCAAACAAAACCTTGTTCGGAATTTATGACTTGCATGTGCATGTTTTTATATATGTATATCGCTCCTGCTCACTCAGTCTTCTAGAGACTGACCCTCTCCTTCCCCAACACTTTAGTGTGCAGGTTTGGCTTTGGAGTTTCGAGCTAGGCGAAAGTGTTTAGAGTCTTTAAGTTGGTCAAGTTAGGTTAGGAGAGTCTCTGCACTCACATATGTATTGGAATTATGTATGATTCGATTCTATAGTATCATGAACTTGAATATTTATGTAATTATTATTGAATTGCTTTTACTGGGTTTTGCTATGGTTTAAAAGAGGCCTGAAGAGCCCAATTCTGGTTATGGTTTGTATGTTTGAACTTTGGCTTTGCGTTGCATTATCTTTTGTTGATTGGTTATCATTGCAGGGTCTAGTTCCGCCTAGCTTAGGAAGGTTTTTATGTTTGTCTCCCGTTCGCTATGGTTTGATACGGGTGCGGATTTACTATTTCGTTACTCGTGTTGAGCCATAGTGCGGGGGATGTGGTGCCTCACGTGCGGGGTGCTACACTTCAGGATGGATTGGTTGTATCTGCACCGGGCTGAAGTGGATTGCTTTAAGAAGAAGATAAAATTGGGTGATGAGTTAATTGGAGAAGTTGGGTCGAAGAATATACCTCTATTGTCGTTTATGGAAGCTCGTAAATTGGTGAAGGATGGAGCCACGGGATTTATAGCCTATCTCCTTAATAAACAAAAGGATCAATCAAGTTTTGAGGAGACGGCTGTGGTAAAGGAATATCCCGACGTATTTCCAGAGAATTTGGGTTCTCTACCACCGGATCGGGAGATTGAATTTGTTGTTGATTTATATCCGGGATCAGAACCTTATTCCAAGACTCCTTATAGAATGGCTCCGGCAGAGTTGAAGGAGTTGAAGGTTCAGCTAGAGGAATTACTCAAGATTGGTTATATACGACCGAGTTCATCTCCGTGGGGTGCTCCGGTTCTCTTTGTTAAGAAGAAAGATGGGTCGTTGAGAATGTGTATAGATTACCGGGAGCTTAATCGGATGACTATTATGAATAAGTACCCGTTGCCCCACATCGAGGATTTATTTGATATGCTGCAAGGTTCAAGGGTTTATTCGAAATTGGATTTAAGGCAAGGCTACTACCAGTTGAAAATCCGGGAAGAGGATATACCAAAGACAGGATTCAACACCCGGTATGGGCATTACGAGTTCGTAGTGATGCCGTTTGGATTGACAAATGTCCCTGCAGCATTTATGGATATGATGCATCGGATTTTTCGGCCTTATTTGGATAAATTCGTTGTAATTTTCATTGATGACATTCTCGTGTATTCAAAGACTCCGGAAGATCACGCTAGGCATCTCAAGTTGGTATTGGAGACGTTAAGAGAGCACCGGTTATATGCAAAGTTTAGTAAGTGCGAGTTTTGGATCGATCAGGTTGCTTTTCTAGGCCATGTTATTTCGAGTAAGGGTTTGGAAGTTGATCCTTCAAAGATTGAGACAGTTACTCAATGGCAGAGTCCGAAGAATGCTTCTGAGGTAAGAAGTTTCTTGGGATTGGCAGGTTATTACCGCCGGTTCGTGAAGGATTTTTCAAAGATAGCTGGTCCTTTAACTCGATTAACTAAGAAGGAAGCTAAATTTGAGTGGGACAAGGCATGTGAAGCGAGTTTCCAACTCTTGAAGGAAAAATTAACCACTGCACCGGCATTAGCACTTCCCCAGGGCACTGAAGGATACATGGTTTATACGGACGCCTCGAAAGAAGGGTTGGGATGTGTTTTGATGCAGAAGGGTAAAGTGATAGCTTATGCCTCGAGAAAATTGAAAGATCATGAACAGAATTATCCCACTCACGATCTCGAGCTTGCAGCAGTGATCTTCGCTTTGGGAAAATGGAGACACTATCTTTATGGAGTTTCTTTTGAGATCTTTTCCGACCACAAGAGTCTTCAATATTTTTTTTCTCAGAAGGAATTAAACAAGAGACAGAGGCGTTGGATGGAGATGTTGGCGGATTATGAATGTACGATTCGTTACCACCCCGGAAAAGCTAATGTGGTCGCGGATGCACTTAGCAGGAAGGCTAGTGTGTCTAGTGTGAAAGTGGAAGTTGGAGAAGAATCCGAGATCTTAACCGTTGAAGAAGTGGAACTTGAGCCTAACCTTACCTTCGTGCAGAAACCGGTTAGAATTTTGGATCGAAAATTTCAAGAATTAAGAAACCGGCAAATCCCACTAGTTAAAGTCTTATGGAGAAGTGATAAAACGGAAGAGGCTACGCGGGAGACGGAGGAGAAGATGAAAAGATTTCATCCCGAATTGTTTCCGGTCGATAAATGAATCCGAGGACGGATTCTCTTAAGGGCGAGAGGTTGTGACGACCCGAGTTTTCACACGTGCAGGTAAGTGTTACGTGCGTATTTACATTTAATTATATGATTTTATATTTTGATTTGTTAATTGAATTGTTTATAATTTGATTTATTTGTTTAAAATTTCTTATAATTGTCTATACGAGCTATGAATATGTGATCGGATTTGTGAAAATGTGAATTCCGTGAATGTGGTGTTAATTGAATGAAATTACATGTTTCGTGTAATCCGTGGACTTGATTGTATTATATTTGAATGTTTTGGACTCAATTGGAAATTGAGTTTGGGCTTAATTGCCACTTTTTGAAAGTTTAGGGACCTATTTGTATAGTAGGCCACCCTGAACGGTTTTCGCGATATCTTGAGCTCCGGACCTCGAAATCGAGATCCGTAACCGGCGTTGAACTTGTTTCGACGATACCTATTATTTGAACTTGACCTTGTACCTTTTCGACATCATTTGAACCTTCGACAGCGAACCGTTTCATAACCTCGACGTTATAACTTGTTTGAACCTTTTCTTAAACGAACCGGACTTGGACCAACCCGTATCCTACCCATTTCCTTATTAGATATCAGCATTTCTTACCCTTTTCTTCCCATTTTGATCGATCAAAATCAGCCAAGGCAAGAGCAAGGAAGAGAAGCCAAGAGACCCTCCATTTTGGATCATCCAAGCTTTGAGCTCAAGCTTAACCAATCCTCCATCTTCCTCCAAGGTAATTGGTGACTTATAACCTCCATCTCCTCCTCTATATTTTCATCTAATTGAGGCATGATAGAAGTTGAGGATTCATGTGTTTGAATATATGAGAATGAATTGAGGGTTTGGGTTGGATCATTGGTTTTGATGGTTTAAAGTGAAACTTGATGCTTGATAAATGATTCTCGTAAGCTTTCTATCATTCTTACATGTTTAAATTCAAGGTTGGATGAGTAGGGTATGTTATGCCATTGATGAAGCTTGAAGTTTCCATGATTGAAAGCTTGATATTGATTGATCTTTTGCCCACTTTATGGATGAATTCTTGCTTGTATGAATGAGTTATGTGATTTGCATGAATTTTATGGCTTGATATCATGTCTAAGTGTGGTTTGAGAGCTTCTTGGTGGCTGCCCTGTTTTGCCAAGCTTTTTCCTCGCGTAACAGAGCTGATGCTCTGTTATTTCTTTCAAAACGATGAGCTGACACGGCCGTATCAGCTTTGACCTGAAAATGGACACGGCCGTGTTGGGCTATTGACTTTGAATTTTTTCTGATTTTAACCTCGGACACAGCCGTGTCCAAATCCTTTGAAAATGTAACACGGCCGTGTCAAGCCATCGACTTTGAATTTTCTGATTTTAAACCTCGGACACAGCCATGTCCGTTTCCTTTGAAAACTCAACACGACCGTGTCATTTGAAATGGCAGCCTTGGGAAGTCTCTTTTCTTGCTTGAATTGCATGCGTGGCTCGTATTTGTGAACTATATTGAACGTGACTTCAATTTAAGCTATGTTTATGATTGTTATATTAATGCAAGAATGAAAGTTATGCACGGTTATATGCTTTCTGACATTAATAGTGCACATGAAATTGTCCGTTACGTTTTTAAAGCATTCATATCAACCATAGCATTGCCAAGCGTCTTATATGGTCATTTTGAGTCTCACTTCACCTGTCTTGCACAGATTTTGATTCCTTTGGAGACGAGGCCGGTTAGTGAGGCTCGTGTGTTCTTCTTTTGCCGTTCGAGGTGGGTTTTTCTTCTATTAGTTAAAATATGACCCCAAACTACCTAATGTGTAAGTTTTGAGCCAAAACTATATATATGTATTTAGCGAGTTTTAACGAACAAATGTTTTCAACTGAAAGCCTTTATTATGTTATCCTACCAAATGTTTTGGCAAGAAAAGAAAGAATGAATGTTATGCACGAATGGGGCCCAGGGAGTTAGTGTGAGTGGCTATCCGGGGAGGCATGGGCCGACGGTGATCCCTCTCATTAGTTCCACCAATTAACGGCGTAACGGACCTCGTTAGGAGTTAGCGGGGAATGGACGCTGAGCGCCATCTGGGGAGTCATGTAACCCCTTTTGGTCAATGAATGGGTGGTCGGGTCCTGCAAGCCCGTCACCAAACCGGAGGAAGAAGGTGTAAATGTTAATGAATGTGCACAAAAGAATGATTGCATGAAAAGAATGAACGAATGAAAGAATGAATGTTTAAATGTTTTACACAAGGTGTTGGTTGGAGATAATGCACGCCCACTCGCCGGGCCAATAATGACCTAATGTTAATGATTCGTTATAATCCCTTTTGATGATCTTTATTCACCCACTTGGGAAATTCTTTAAAACCTCACTTGGGATTATGGCTTGCATTTGATTGTTTAATTACTGTTATATATTCTATTATACCCTGTTTTATACCCACCAGTCCCTTTTGGACTGAACCCGGTTGGTTTTCAGGTGTTTTGTGCAGGTGTTGAGAGAGCTAGGCGGGAATTCGAGTCCTAGGTCTTGCATTCGTCTCTAGCGCTTATGTTTGGTGTTACACTTGCATACTCGTACTTTTGGTTATTGTATATGGATATTATTTTGGGCCTTGATGGCATATGAATGTTGATTTGGAGCGTATTTGTATTGGGTTAACCCCGTGAACTTAACTGTTGGTACATAGAGCATAGAGCTCAATATATGGAAAAACTGTTGGTACCTAGAGCATATAGCTCAAATTATGATATATGACTTATTGCTTCCGCTTTTTCTATTACTCTGCTGCTCTAATTGTTGTGGTTAATGGGGTTTAAGTGATAGGCTAGTCCCGCCTGGCTTAGATGTGTGTGTGTCTGTCCCCGTTCGCCGTGATTTGGCTCGGGTATGGATCGTCCATTTCATATTCGGGTCGGGTCTCGGTGCGGGGGATGTGACACCTTGCGCTCGGGTGTTACAGTGCTAGGCGGGAATTAGAGTCTAGCTTGTCTTTTATTCGGGTCTAGCACTTCACCTCATATTTTGGTTCATGTATTGATACTTCTTATATTTTGTATTATGCCTTAGTCATGTTGGATACGTTATTGTATTGATATGTAAATGTTGGTATCTATTAGTAAATATATAAATATGGTACCTATAAGTATTGAATGTTATTGCTTCCGCTTTTACTGCTCCGAATTGTTTATTGGTATTAATTGAGGGTACCTGCCTACCTTTTGAGTTTTTTTTTGTCACCCTTTCGCTATAGTCTTAGTTCATGTACGGATCATCCATTTCGTATGTGGACTGAGCTATTGTGCGGGGGTGTGGCATCTCGGTGTTCCGGGTGCTACATTGGATTTGACTTATGATTTCCGTTTTATGATTGGATTTGAGGAGCTAGGGGAGGTCCGTTCTCGCCGGATGTTTCTTTATGTTATGTATCGATGAATTGTGGATCGAGATTGGTTTTCTTTTATGTATTATACGTTATCTCTTACAAATGATTTGGTATGCAAAACCATAGCCTCGATTCATGATCATCGCTTTGATATATGCTCTGTCTATACTTATACGTGTGTGGGTGTGCATTTAGCCCCCTCACTCAATCGAGTTTTGACTAACCATCCCTTTTCCTACCTTCAGTTGCAGGTTACCTTGAGCTAGGCGGGGAACTGCTTCGAGTCGTAGTACTTTCGAGTCTAGGTCGGGTTGCATACATATTACTCTCTTTTGACACTTGATATGTATTTATTACATGACTTGTATATTTTGGGGATATGAACACTTGTCGTATATACTTGATCTATTTTGGGCCGTGTGGCCATTGTATATGTCAATGTAAGTTTATTTGAGCTCTTTGAGATCCTGTTTGTTGCTTCCGCATTTTATTTGTTTGTTTTGCGCACTCTGTTAGTCTTTAGCCTTGCTTATCCTAGTGTGTGAGTGTATGTTCCCATTCTCTTAGACTTGGGCTCATGTATGGAAGTCTATTTCGTATGTGGGTTCAAGTTTAGGTGCGGGCGATGTGGTGGCCCACTATTCCGGGCGCTCCACTAATCATACCGAACTATGTTCATAGTTCTAGCATACTCTTAACCTAGCGTATTCATATCCTAACCTATTTACATTCTAACATATTCATATTCTAAACATACTCATAACCATAGCATATTCATAGAGCATAGTCACACCTTATTCTTAACACAAACATAACTCTAACATAATCGTAGCATATTCTTAACCCTACGTGTTCACATCATATTCTTATTCGATAACATAGATCATATCATGCATATTCATATCTCACATGTATTACATATACATAAGGCTTATCTCACATGCATAGATATCGGGCACATATCATTAAGGTTTAACTATAACCTAACCTCAACTTACACTGACAATCCGGGCCAAAAGAACAAAACCAACGCCTATAGAGCGACCTCGTCACCAACGGGATACTCCTCTGAACAAAAAAAACATTACAAAATAAACTTAGACTCAAAATGAACCATATATACGCTCGGCATATGCATATGAATGCAAGTGATGCGAATGAAATGCGACAAGGTAGAACTTAACAAATATGAGTTCAAAGCTTGCACAGTTCACGTCAAATAAATTTGTAAATTTCATAGAATGAACATCACATGTCATTCAACATGTTATCAATGCACAAAAGTCAAACAAAAGCTACAAAAAATCATACGAGACAAATAAACGAAGTTGCAATGCATGCACTCAAGCAAGGAAGCATTTAAGTCATACAAATGCACACTAAATCATATCTCACATAATTCAAGTCAAACGGATTCATAAATTTCACGCAACGAACATAATATACCATACATCATGTTAATAATGCATAAACATCATAAAAGGAGCAAAGAAATATCATGCAAGGCAGATAAACGGAGTATGAAGTCATATGTGCACATAAGAGAGCATTTAAAACATATATGGCATATATAGCACATAAGAGCATCAAAATTGCCCATTAAATTCATAATGAAACATATAACACACAATATAGCAAGTTACTAGTGCATAAGATGTAAGAAAGAAGCAAGAAAATCATGCAAAACACAAACGAACAACGAAACAAAACACCCGTCGTAGCATAACTCGAAACAGGGCCAAAAGGAGGGTCGCGGCTGTGACCTAAAATAGGCATAAAATGGTCATGACAGTGACCAACAGCAGCTCGAAGCTAGGCCCAAAACAGGTCATTGCCGCGACCAAGAATAGCCTAGTTTCGGTCGCGGCCGCGACCGCATGTAGCAGTTGCGAAAAAACGCAGCAGCAGATCTGATCTCCAACCAAATCTAAACCAACGTCAAACCAACACACTAAGGCAAGCTTATGCTACAAAAATGTATCAAATTTAGGCCACATACCAAGCTAAAACCGAAGCTAAGAGCAAGGAAAGAGAGAATGGTTCCAACATGTATACATCTTTCAATTTTATACAAAATATTAATGGAATCCTTAAATATATGAAAATACCACCTGATATGAGTTCATATAAACATTAATGGATATCTTAGGATCATTTATGATGCATCAATTCATCAAGAAACACAAGAACTCACTCATGCTCTTCAAATCTCTTCATAACCCTTACTATTCATCATAATATCCATAGCATGCTTGAAACTCCATGAAATTTAGAAAAACAGCACTTAAGAGAAAGAGGATAAGATTTATCATAAGATTCTAGACTTACCTTTCGAATTTGAGGCGAATCGGAGGTGTATTGAGCTCAAAACATAAAAAATGAATAGCATTCTCTCTCCTTCTCTTGGGATATCGGGTAACAGCTGAAAAATCCCCTTTTTCCTTCTCTTGTGTGGCTTTGGACGAAATGGGAGGGTTAAGGGATAAAATAATGTTTAACTAAGGCTAATTAGGCTCAAGAATCAAGTCATTTGGTTAAGAAACGAAAAAGTTATGGCCAAAACCGTAAAAGGTGGAAAATCTGCGCGAGGTTCATGTTTGGGGCAAAATACGGGGGTTCAACCGAGCTTAGAAAAATACAAGGTTAGGTTCGTAAGCTTTCAATTTCCATTACAAGCCCATTTTGTAGCACCCCGAGCGTAAGGCACCACATCCCCCACACTAGAACCTAACACGTGTAACGAAATGGAGGATCCGTACACGCATCAAGCACTAGCGAACGGGCGACAAACAAAAGACTCTCCTAGGCTAGGTGGTCTAAACCCTCATATAGAGCACGCAAAAAATAAATATACCATAAGCGAAAGCATTAAACAAACTAAACAAAGCATAACGTTAAAGTTACCAACCACATAAAACGGATTATATACAAACTTGTCATAACGGGACTAAAAATAACCAATACAAATTCAACTCTCAAATTACAAGCTTTAAAAGTACAGATGCAAAATGAACTACAAACGAAAATACAGACTCAACTAGACTGACAAGACTCCAAAATACAGTAAACCGCCTAGCTCGAACCACCCAACGGGTACCTGCAAACTTAAAAACATAAAGAGGGAGGGGTCAGTCACACTGACTGAGTGAGGGGCTACACACACACGTGTATATATATGTATACAGAGCAAAACACATATCATAGAGGGGAGTTCTTGAACCGGGGCTTGGTTTTTGTATTCTAAAATATTTTCACACGTGATAATAGATATAGGGAGTAAAAGAGTTAGGCCGAAGGCCAAAACAACCATATTTTATTAATTAGAAATCCACTCCCGTTTCACGAACCATTTCTTAACACACTATCATAACTAAATATAACAGAAATGAAACATAACACACACACACACCATCCATCAACCTAAAATAAGTCGTCCCGGATTTAACACAACACATACATAATATAACATAACATAACATAACCTCTGTCGACCTAAAATAAGCCATCCCGGAGCATAAATAGTGTTGGAGACTTACCAGAATCCAACCATAACGAGGTCAACGACCAAGTGCATATCATAGGCATATCATAAACATAATCACACTCCTAGCATAATCATATACATAGCATAACGGATTCTGAGTATACTCATATCCTAGCATAACCCTATTCTAACATAATCATACTCTAGCATAATCATAACTTATACTTTAACATATTTGTATCCCTAACATGATCATAACACTCCTAGCATAACATATTCTAACGCAAAGCTTAACATACATATTCTAGTACCTAGCATATCATAATCCATATCATATACATAATCATACGTATACATAAGGCTTATTTCACATGCATACGTAACGGTCACGTTTCATTAGGGTTTATCTATAACCTAACCTCACCTTACACCGACGAAACCGAGCAAACGGGGATAAAACCAACGCCTATGGAGCAATCTCGTCACCAACGGGATACTCCTCTGAACAAGACAAACATTAAAGACAACCTTAGACTCAAAATGAACCATATAAACGCTCGGCAAGTGCATATGGATGCAAATGATGTAGTGCAAGTCATAAACGTTCAAACTTATACACATCAAATCAATCACCATGTTATCATATCAATAACACGTAAATCAAACTCGTAACACATCATATAATAACATATCAAGAGCATTTACTAAGTTAAAACACATAAGAAAGTAAAAGATGTAAAAGGGAGCAACAAGGGATCACATATGGAGCATATAAGTTCATATCTTGCATATATGCATCAAAATTCCATAAACGACACGTAAAAATAAATACATAACATGTGAAATAATCACATAATATGTCACTTATATCATAACAGATGCATATTGAAGTTTAAGTCACATAAACAAGACAAGAGATGCAAAGAAGTATTACACGTAGCACTTAAATGGATATCAATTCAAATCATGTTTACACTTATCAAACAAAGTCATAAAATTAGAATAAATAAGTAAACATATAATATAATCACATATTAACATGTATGGATCATAATTGGAGTGGGAGAATACCAATACAATCGAAAACGAAAAGAGCATACGAAAAGCGTCACAAAAGTTGTTACAAAATTAAACACATACGCAGCAAAAGAAAAGGGGGTAATGGGGGTTAACACTTTTCAGCACAAAAAGGTTAACCCCCGTTAAGGGGTACAGCAGCAACACCTGAGGGAGTAACGGGCGTTACTCCCTCCTTCACCAAAACCATTAATGGGCTTTAACCCGTTTCTTCTCCAAACCGAACAACCCTGTTCTTCTCTTTCCATGGACGAACAGTAGCAGCAGCTCTTCCGCAGGTCTCAAGGTAGTAGCAAACAAGGTAGAGAAGCAACCAAATCCCCAGCAACAAAGCACACAACCACACGGTAACAAGAAGGAAGGAAAAAGGAGCTCAAACATGCTTCAAATCTCACATACCATTCATGTTTTCAAGCTTCCATGGAGTTAAACAATGGTGGATTAAATTTCACACAAAAGCCGCAAAAATCATGCATGAAAATGAAGCACATAAGTCATATAGATCACATATCACTCATCAAATCAAGAATTAGAGCAAGGATAGCATGGATTCATTAAGAAAGTTCATATAACCTAACTATTCACATATATCTTCATAGCATGCTTTATACTCCATGAAATTCAGCAAACCAAGAATTAAAATGACCACAAGAAGATGGATATTAAGATTATGGACTTACCTTTCAATTTGGAGAAGAATTGGAGGAGTATTGATCACAAAGCTTGGAAAGTGAATATAGAATTCCCTCTCTCTCTCTCTCTCTCTCTCTCTCTCTCTCGGATGAACTGCTGCTTTTTCTCTTCTTTATTGAGCTGGACTGAAATAAGGAGCAAATGGGTGGATATAGGTTTAAACCATGGTCATATATGTTCAAACTTGGGTTAATTTGGTCAAAGAATGAGGGAGCTACATCGAAAACAGTGAAAGGTAGCAATTATACACGAGCAGCAGGTTTCGGGTGAAATTCGGGGTATCAAACGGTCTTAGAAAAATATGAATCTAGGTTCCTTGGTTTCCTTCCTTCGTTACAAGTCCAGTGCCACTTCCGAAATTCCAATCCGAATTCTCGAGCTCAAGATATGCCTTCCGGAACCCAAGGCGCGCTAAAACGAGTTAGGCCCTCGAGTCCCTAACAAGTAAAACGGCATCAAAGCCGTATCAAACGAACTCTAAAATAAGAAACGAGCATATAAACATGTTTATAAATTATATAATTCACGTATAGCAAGTTGTTACAAAAATCAGAATTAAAACGAAGTTAAACGGATTAAAAACGAGTTGGAAAGGTTTAAAACGTTTAAAAAATCTCAAACGTAAAGCATATAACAATTATTCAAATATTCAATTAAATCATATAATCGCATGTTTAATTAATTAAATACGCACTTAGCACACTCGTGACGACGTAACTTGAATGCCGAAAAGTCGGGATGTTACAACCTACCCCCCTTAAAAGGACCTGGTCCTCCAGGTCCCACTGCTCCAGTTAGAACTGCGAGTAACTCTCTCGTATTCACCCAAGTTCGAGGTTCATAACATCCCGACGAGGGTTAGCTCAAGAGAGGTCTTCAACCACAAGGGTTTTGATTCTTCAAGTGTTGATGTAGAGCTCATTCACATCTCGGTTCCGGCTAGGAGCAGCTCAATTTTTCTCGTACCATGAGACGGTCTAAACGAGATTCAACACCCTCCGTTGGATTCATTTCAAGCTAACTCAAGAGCTCCGAGTTACACGAATGGCATAGTTACCGAACAACCACCACTCGCACCTTCTCACGTTTGTTGAATCATCTTGGAAGCTCGGTAGAATCACGACCCTCGACTTACCATAGAGCTAAAACACTCGTACTCTCCAAGTTGTCCCTCGAGATAACTAAGCAACAACAAGCACAAGCGCAGATAATACAAAATAAAGGGAAAAAGCCACACGTAAGTAGTGGGCATACGCACGAAGCAGGTAAATAGGTAACATAAAGGGAATGGTTACCCCCAAAATTAAACGATACATGAGATGAGATGCCATAAATGTTTAAGGTACCTTGCACCACGACGATGGCATTAGCTTCGGCATCCACTTCAACATCAACTTCCATAGCATTAGCTTGAGCTTGTCCCCGGATCTTGGAGCCATCATGTTCAAGGGTCTCGGATTCGGGTCTGTAGGGCGAAATCTCACTTTGTGTCCCAATTCTCCACATCCAAAACAAGCTCTCAACTTCTTCCTACAAGTCTCCTCCTTGTGATTCGGTCTCTCGCAATAGGAGCATCGAATAGGTTCCGGTGGAGTGGGTATCAGATCCGGAGTTGGGAATCCCCTCGTCATGCTCTTCGTTTTCATGGTTCAATTCTGATTTTAGAGTGGTATTTGTATGCTTTTGCTTCCCTACGTGAATAGTAAGGGTTTGGCCCTTTTGTTAAATATGTGATCTATGCTTCATATAATTGAATTCCAACTTCATAAATGAGTTTTACATGATATATAGGTTGCATTTATTGCAAAAGATCATGTATTAATTAAGCATTTAATGTGTTCATGATTTTTTTGCTTGAAATTGCATTCATGGATCAATAGCTTTAATTTCCGGTTTTCTTGAGATATATGAGTGCCAATAGGACAAGCATGATTTATATGAATTATTTGCACAAGTTAGTAAGTTGTTGCAGCTTCTTGGTGTTGGTTTGGCCATTTTTGGCCAAAAATGAAAGCTCCCCCTGCTTCTGTAATGTCTGCTCTGCTTCTGCCCTCCGAACCAGGCCGGAACGGCCATTCCCGGCCCAGTTATAAACTGGGAACTGCCCTTCCGGGCTATTTTAATGTTTTCTGTCGAAAATGGGAATGGCCATTCCCAGTTTGAACTGGGAATGGGAAGTGCCATTCCCAAGATCAAAAATTTGCAAAATCTTACAGACGCGGGGGGAGCAGATCGGGTAGTTGGGAACGGCCCTTCCCGTTTTGAACTAAGGTTCGGAACTGCCGTTCCCACATTCCAGAAACTTTTTAGCGAACCTGGAAATGGCCGTTCCCTACAGTGAAAGGGTCGTTCCCATAATTGCTTAATAAATTGTAAATAATTGTAATATGCTATAATTTGTGATTTATATGACGTATTTGATAACATTTCGCATTCAAGCATGAGTCATGTATTTTGCCGAGCGTCTTCTTTGGTTCATATAGAGTCTAAGTTTGGGGCTTTTAGTGTTTTGTTTTCAGAGGAGGTTCCCGTTAACGAGCCCGAGGCATAGTTTGTTCACTTCCACTCCTTCTTTTGTCAAACATAAGGTGAGGTTTAGCAATTTTTGTATAGCTAATGACCTAAAGCCTTATGTGATGTTTTCGAGCCGCGCATGTGACTATATATTATGTATATAGATAAATATGTGTTGAATAGGATATGTTTATGATATTGTGAACAAGTTTGATTTTGGAAAGTTACTAAATAAGCATATGTAAGCTAAGTTTTGGAAAGTCTTTTCTGTTCAAATTTATCCAGATTTGCCATGAAAGATTTGGTATGAATGTTATGTGTATGTGCATGTAGAACCAAGGAGCTATGGGTAAGGAGTTCTTGGGACGGTTTTGGGCCGTTGAGGTAAAGCCTGTGTGTAGTCTCCATCCGATGTATCACACGCGACCCTGCGAGCTAGGGAAATTGTGATATTTCGATGCCTTCGGTGTGAAAATCGGGGAGGACACGTTGTGGGTTAGCTACCTCTCGTGAGTTTGTATGTGTTCTGGATGGTTAGGGCCGCCGGTGGCTCTTCCATCATCGGAGTAGTGGTTGGTTATGTTATGATTTATGTTTTTATTTGTTCTGAGGAGTCAAGGTTGGAAGCTCGTTCTCGCCGAGCATGTGATATGTTATGATTGGGAAGTATGAATCGGGATAAAGTTTATAAAAAGGATTTTAAGTATATATGTTTTTTTTGAAAGCTTTAGTTTGTAAAACCTATTCCGTTTCATAAATCCACCTTTTGTTATGTGCTTTGCTTTATATATATATATAGGGTGTGGGTGTGGGTGTGGGTGTGCGTTAGCCCCCTCACTCAGTCAGTTGACTGACCTCTCGTTTACTCTTTTAGTTGCAGGTTTTTGGGAACTTGAGCTAGGCGGAGAAGTGTGTCTACTTTTGCACTTGTGGGTCTAGGTCTTGTTAGATGCATTTACTTCCATGCACTTTATATCATTTTGTATATGTATAGTTATGGGTTGTTGTTTTAAATATATATATTTTGTTGAGCCGTGATGGCATTTGTACAGGGATTAAATGTTGGTACCTATATGTAAATACAATATGGATATATATATTTGATGGTACCTATATGTATTTATGTGATGTATCTACTATTTGTTGGGTTTAATTTTATTCGTTTCCGCACACTCTGGTTTTGGTTTAGCTCCGCCTAGCCTAGAGAGTGTGTTGGTCTCCCGTTTGCTATGATTCGGATCTGTGTACGGACTTTCTATTTCGTATCCGAGTTTGGATTCTAGTGCGGGGGATGTGGCCCTACGTGTGGGTGTTACATCCTTAAGTGGTATCAGAGCGCGGTTGCAAAACCGGGATCTAGTGTCGTGTGAGTCGGTCTAGGTCGTACGGCTTAGGAGAATGTGATTATGTGGTTATGTGCACATGTAACTATATGACTCGACTATTTGATTACTTGATTACTTGACTACTTGAATACTTGTCTATTTTCTTAATTGTATACATAATCATATACTAATCTCCATGCATCCATATTGTTTGAATTTGTGATTTTCAGGATGCCTCCAAGAAGATAAAATCGTGAACGAACCCCCGATTTAAATCAACCGGCTGCACCAAATGCACCTCCGCCACCACCTACGAATGCGGAGAATATTTTTCAAGCCCTACGTAATCAACTTCAACAAAATCAAAGAGACCAATCACCTCCGGGTGAAGGGCAAGAAATCTCTGCTGTGTATAAGGACTTTCGGAACAATAATCCTCCAAAGTGGTATGGAGGAGATGATATTAAAGCGGAGGAGTGGTTGTCCGAGATTCGAGGAATATGGGTGATATGTCCGGGGAGTTCCCAAGACAAAGTTGTTTGCACGGGTCGTTATATTCAAGGGCAAGTGGCTATTTGGCTTAGAAGTGTGTGATCCAAGCTTGAGAGGACGGGAATGGAGTTCAATTGGGAGACTTTTGTGTAGGAATTCCATGAGAAGTATATTCCTCATAGTGCACAAGAGCGTCGCCTTCAAGAGTTTTCTAATTTGAGACAAGGCAATCCGACGGTGGAGGATTACATATTGGAGTTTGAGAGGCTTGCACCTTATGCCACTCACATCACCGATAATGATACTCACAAGGCCCGGTAATTTCTCCATGGGCTTCGTCATGATATTCAAGAGGCTCTCCAAGCTACTAATGTGAGTACTTGGGCCAAAGTCACAAAAAGGGCGATACAAGTTGAGGCCCAAATGATAAGATTGAAGCCTCCACATTTCTCTTCTACCCGAGTACCGGGATCCGGTCCTGGATCGGGTAACAAACCCATTTCGTAGGCTCCACGAGCTCCTATTCCACCGGCTTTTCATACCCAGGGTTTCGGGAATAAAAAGTTTATCTTACCGGTCCCGTGGCACCTCCTGCAGTTCCAGCTTTGCCGGCTCCGGCTCAGGCTCCACCTCTTTGTGCTTATTGTCAGGGAAAGCATCCGGTTGAGAAGTGTTGGAAGCTTTTGGGCAAATGTTATATGTGCGGGTCTTCTGAGCACAGGATAGATACTGCCCGAACAAGAGGCCGGTTGTGCAGGCTCTTGGTGGAGAGGAGGAAGCTGCTGACCTCGATCCAAATGTCGTGATAGAAGATACAGTAATCATTCATGGCATATCAGTACATGCATTATTTGATCCCGGGGCTACGTATTCATTTATTTCCCGGGATATTGTTGCTTCTTTGCCTTTGCTTGATGATTTATGTGCGCATGTGTATGTGGTGAGTTCTCCGTTGGGAGGTTGTCTTGAAGCTAACAGGGTGTTTCGGGAGTGTCCGGTGACTTTTGAAAGCAGAGCTTTTCCTGCAGACCTGATAGTAATTCCACTGAAGAAGTATGGAGCAATCTTTGGTATGGATTGGCTTCTCAGGCACCGAGCTCAGATGGATTGCCACGAGAAGAAGGTTTCTTTGGGCTCCGTGGTGTTTATGGGAGAGAGGTCGAAGTTCAGCCCGTTTGTGTCTTTTATGGAAGCAAGTAAGCTCCTCCGGGATGGCACGATAGGTTTTGTGGCTTACCTTCTGAATAAACCGAAGGATCAGGCCAAACTTGAGGAGACGGAGGTCGTGAGAGAGTTTCCCGATGTCTTCCCTGAGAGTTTGGGTTCTTTGCCACCCGATAGGGACATCGAGTTTGTAGTCGACCTCTATCCCGGAGCTGAACCTTTCTCTAAGACACCTTACCGGATGGCTCCTGCTGAGTTGAAGGAGTTGAAAACTTAGCTGGATGAGCTCTTGGCTTACGGTTACATCGGTCCGAGCACTTCTCTGTGGGGTGCTCCTGTTCTATTTGTGAAGAAGAAGAAGGACGGGACTCTAAGGATGTGTATAGATTACCGCGAGTTGAACCGGATGACAGTGAAGAATAAGTATCCATTACCTCACATCGAAGAGTTATTTGACATCTTGCAAGGTTCGCAGGTGTACTCTAAGTTAGATTTGAGGCAGGGATGTTACCAGCTTAATATCCGGGAGGAAGACATCTCTAAGACTGCATTCAACACCCGGTATGGGCACTTCGAGTTTGTGGTGATGCCGTTTGGGTTGACTAATGCCCCGGCCGTGTTCATGGATATGATACACCGAGTGTTTAGACCGTTTCTTGACAAGTTTCTCGTGATTTTCATAGACGACATTTGGTGTATTCTAAGTCCACAGAAGAGCACGCATCTCACCTTAGGATTGTCTTGGAGGCACTTAGAGAGCACAAGCTTTACGCCAAATTTAACAAGTGCGAGTTTTGGATCGACCGTGTAGCATTTCTGGGCCACATAATTTCAGGTAAAGGAATTAAAGTTGATCCCTCCAAGATAGAGACCATGGCTCAGTGGGAACGACCGAAGAATGCCTCCGAAGTAAGAAGTTTTCTCGGGTTAGCGGGTTACTATAGGAGATTTGTGAAAGATTTCTCCAAGATTGCATGCCTGTTGACTCGGTTAACAAAGAAGAAGGTAAGGTATGAGTGGGATGACGAGTGCGAGAGAAGTTTCCAAGCTTTGAAGGAAAGACTAACTTCAGCACCAGTTCTTACCCCACTGGAGGGATCCGAGGGTTATTCAGTTTTCATAGATGCTTCTAAGGAAGGACTCGGATGTGTATTGATGCAAAATGGTCGAGTGGTGGCCTATGCTTCTAGGAAGTTGAAGGAACACGAAAAGAATTACCCCACTCATGATCTGGAGCTTGCAGTAGTTGTGTTTGCCTTATTAAAGTGGCGTCATTATCTCTACGGGACGACTTTTGAGATATTCACTGATCATAAGAGCCTCAAGTATCTCTTTGCTCAGAAGAAACTCAATAATAGACAGAGGCGTTGGATGAATTCTTAGAGGATTATGACTGCACGATTCAATACCATTCGGGCAAGGCTAATGTAGTAGCTGATGCTTTGAGCAGAAAAGCAAGTGTTTCTGGTTTGAGTGCAGAGTCTTCAGGGCAGGGTTCGACAGTTGTGGTTTCGGTAGCTCGGTTAGCTAACATCACAGTTCAGCTGGATTTGAAATAAAGGTTGATTGATGTTCAGGCTACAGATGCAGAGATTCAGAAATTGGTAGTTCGGTCTAGAGTGGATCTCGAGACGAAGTTTGGGTTTGATGATTCCGGGTTGTTCAGATTCAAGATAAGAGTTTATGTCCCGGAAGACGTCAAGATGTTAATACTTGAGGAAGGACACCGTTCTGGATATTCCATTCACCCCGGTGGTACTAAGATGTACCGAGATTTGAAGGAACTTTTCTGGTGGAATGGCATGAAGAGGGATGTCGCGAACTTCGTGAAGCGATGTCTCACGTGTCAAGTGGTGAAGGCAGAACACCAGAAACCGGGAGGAACCCTCCAACCACTTCCGATTCCTGAATGGAAGTGAGAGCAAGTGGCTATGGACTTCGTGTCCAGCTTGCCCAGATCAAGAGGAGGTTATGATGGAATTTGGGTGATAGTCGACCGATTGACCAAGTCAGCTTATTTTCTCAAGGTGAAGATGTCCTACAAGACCCCTAAACTAGTAAAATTGTATTGTGATGAGATTATGAGACTTCATGGAGCGCCTGCTAGTATCGTTTCAGATCATGATCCTCGGTTTATGGCCAAGTTCTGGCAAGATCTGCAGAAAAGGTTTGGTACAAGGCTTAATTTCAGCACTGCTTTTCATCCTCAGACGGATGGACAGTTAGAGAGATTGATCAAGTATTTGGAGGATTTGTTAAGAGCTTGTGCTTTGGATTTCAAGGAAAAGTGGGACAAGCATTTAGCTCTGGTCGAGTTTGCTTATAATAACAGCTATCAGACCTCTATTGGTATGGCTCCCTATGAGGCACTTTATGGGAGGAAGTGTAGATCGCCTCTCTTTTGGGATATGGAGGATTGGCGGTGAACAGAAGAGAACAAGCTCGAGAGAGCAACACCTCGGGAGAAATTGGATAAAACCACTGTGAAGGTTAAGTTGATTCAACAGAGAATGAAGGCAGCTCAGGACCGTCAGAAGAGCTATGCAGATAAGAGGAGAAGGCCCCTTGAGTTTGAAGTAGGAGATAAGGTTTTCTTGAAAGCATCTCCGAAAAAGGGCTTTTCTCGAATAGGTCGAGGTGGGAAGCTTAACCCGAGATACCTTGGACCTTTTGAAATCCTTGAGAGAATTGGAAAAGTGGCGTATAGGTTGGACCTACCGCCAAAGCTGACCGGGAGACATAATGTATTTCATGTTTCACAGCTCAGGAAATATTGTCCCGAAGAAGCAGCCATACTCCCTGTTGAAGAGGTATAGCCTGAGATGGATTTAACGATAGTAAGGCACCCGGTTGAGATTCAAGACCGGAAGATGCAAGTGTTGAGAAGTAAGCAGATTCCCTTGGTCCGAGTTTTGTAGAGAGATCAGAAATCCAAAGAATTTACTTGGGAGACTGAGGAGAAGATGAGACAGTTCTGCCCGGATTTGTTCTCATGTCAAGCAGTGAACCTGGGGACCAGGTTCTCCGAAGGGGGGAGGTTGTGACACCCCGACTTACAGTCGGTACAGGTAAAATATGTGATTTATTATTAATTGCGTTTTAATTAATTGTATATGAATTATATGAATTTTATTTGAATTATATGAATTTTAATTGAACTAATTGTATACGTGGATTAATTGAATAATTGAATTTTATCTTGGTTGAACCCTTAATTGTTAAACCGAACCAATTTGTATCGAAAAACCCTGAACCGAACCCGTGAACAGAACCGGTTCAGCCCTTAAAGGCTGAACCATTTCTTCCTTCCCTCATTCGCGAAATAACAGCAGTAGTTCTTCACCAAGAGAAAGCCAAAGCCCCAAGTTTGATCATCCAACTTCAAGAGCCAAGATCTCCATCGTTTCTTCATCTTTCCTCGAACTTGAGTATGTTTCGGAACCCCCTCGTCATGCTCTTCGTTTTCATGGTTCAATTTTGATTTTAGAGTGGTATTTGTATGCTTTTGCTTCCCTACGTGAATAGTAAGGGTTTGGCCCTTTTGTTGAATATGTGATCTATGCTTGATATAATTGAATTCCAACTTCATAAATGAGTTTTACATGATATATAGGTTGAATTTATTGCAAAAGATCATGTATTAATTGAGCATTTAATGTGTTCATGATTTTTTTGCTTGAAATTGCATTCATGGATCAATAGCTTTAATTTCCGGTTTTCTTGAGATATATGAGTGCCAATAGGACAAGCATGATTTATATGAATTATTTGCACAAGTTAGTAAGTTGTTGCAACTTCTTGGTATTGGTTTTGGCCATTTTTTGCCAAAAATGAAAGCTCCCCCTGCTTCTGTAATGTCTGCTCTGCTTCTGCCCTCCGAACCAGGCCGGAACGGCCGTTCCCGTCCCAGTTATAAACTGGGAACTGCCCTTCCGGGCTATTTTAATGTTTTCTGCCGAAAATGGGAACGGTCATTCCCCGTTTGAACTGGGAATGGGAAGGGCCATTCCCAAGATCAAAAATTTGCAAAATCTTACAGACGCGGGGGGAGCAGATCGGGTAGTTGGGAACGGCCCTTCCCGTTTTGAACTAAAGTTCGGAACGGCCGTTCCCACATTCCAGAAACTTTTTAGCGAACCTGGGAACGGTCGTTCCGTACAGTGAAATGGTCGTTCCCATCCTTCCCGAGACCTGGGAGCTGCTACTGCTTCTCTTTTGCTTAATTATGCACTTTTATGCCTTTAATTGTTAATCTTTTGCATGTTAGATGTTATAATTTGAATTTAATTGCTTAATAAATTGTAAATAATTGTAATATGCTATAATTTGTGATTTATATGACGTATTTGATAACATTTCGCATTCAAGCATGAGTCATGTATTTTGCCGAGCATCTTCTTTGGTTCATATAGAGTCTCAGTTTGGGGCTTTTGGTGTTTTGTTTTCAGAGGAGGTTCCCGTTAACGAGCCCGAGGCGTAGTTTGTTCACTTCCACTCCTTCTTTTGTCAAACATAAGGTGAGGTTTAGGAATTTTTGTATAGCTAATGACCTTAAGCCTTATGTGATGTTTTCGAGCCGCGCATGTGACTATATATTATGTATATAGATAAATATGTGTTGAATAGGATATGTTTATGATATTGTGAACAAGTTTGATTTTGGAAAGTTACTAAATAAGCATATGTAAGCTATGTTTTGGAAAGTCTTTTCTGTTCAAATTTATCGAGATTTGCCATGAAAGATTTGGTATGAATGTTATGTGTATGTGAATGTAGACCCAAGGAGCTATGGGTAAGGAGTCCTCGGGACGGTTTTGGGCCGTCGAGGTAAAGCCTGTGCGCAGTCTCCATCCGATGTATCACACGCGACCCCGGGAGCTAGGGAAGGTGTGATATTTCGATACCTTCGGTGTGAAAACCAGGGAGGGCACGTTGTGGGTTAGCTACCCCTCGTGAGTTTGTATATGTTCTGGATGGTTAGGGCCGCCGTTGGCTCTTCCATCATCAGAGTAGTGGTTGGTTATGTTATGATTTATGTTTTGATTTGTTCTGGGGAGTAAAGGTTGGAAGCTCGTTCTCGCCGAGCATATGATATGTTATGTTTGGGAATAGAGTTTATAAAAAGGATTTTAAGTATATATGTTGGTTTTGAAAGCTTTAGTTTGTAAAACCTATTCCGATTCGTAAATCCACCTTTTGTTATGTGCTTTACTTTATATATATATATAGGGTGTGGGTGTGGGTGTGCGTTAGCCCCCTCACTCAGTCAGTTGACTGACCCCTCGTTTACACTTTTAGTTGCAAGTTTTTGGGAACTTGAGCTAGGCGGAGAAGTGTGTCTACTTTTGCACTTGTCGGTCTAGATCTTGTTAGATGCATTTACTTCCATGCACTTTATATCATTTTATATATGTATACGTGTAACGCCCCAAATTTCGGAGGTTCAGGTAAGCACGCCACGAGCGGGTCTTCGGGAGTTGGGAGGTTTAAATTTAAGTATTTTATTCAATTAATTGCCCTTTCGTTATATTATATGCATAACATTTCTACGCATTTATATGAATCGTCATTTATATGAATTATATGAACTGAGTGACCTAAATGAATTAAATGTCCTTAATTGCTCTCTTGTGTAAATTCTTGGATTTAATTGTAATTCATGACTTGGAGCTAAGTGAATTGTTGTGTAGAGATAAGACTCAATTGCATGCATTTAATTGTAGAGGGGCTTGTTTGCAAATTGTGGTGAATCATCATGGTTATTGGAAGATATATTATATCTTATATGCATCTCTTCTCTCACATTACATACATCATATTTCATCAAATTTCTACACACACCCACACACAAGAAACCGATCAAAACACCAAGGAGAAGGAGGAAATTTCATCTCATTTTCAAGCTAAATTCTTGGAGGAATTCTGAGGATAGAAGCATCATCATCATTATCTCTTCATTTCATCTCAATTCTTGCTTGAATTTAAGATCACGGTCCGGGAGACGAGGAGCACGCTCCTTAGGGTTTCTTCTTGCTTTTTGGTTGCTCGGTAAGGTGAGGTTTATTTCTAGATATATATAGAACCCGTATAACCCTATGTGACATTTTCAACCAAAAGTATCTATATATATATAGCTTTCAAAATTTATGTATTTTAAATGATTTCATGAAATGATTGAACGGAATGATTGATTGGGCGAGTAAAGCAAGTTCACATGGGGCCCGAGGGTAGTGTATTGAGCCAACCGGGAACGCAAGGGCTGACGGGTAACTCTTGCACTATCCTCACCAATTTGGGATCACCTCTGAATCCACCAGGAGGTTTGGTGGAGGAAGAAATCCCGTGCGTGGGAGTCATGTTCCCGACGTACAACATGATTGGAAAGTTTGGTCTTGCAAGCCCACCTTCACCCGGAGGAAGAAGGGTTCATGAAATTGATACGTGATTGCACTTAAATAACTTGCATACTCACTTAATAAATGGAAATGCTCATGATTGTACACTTTTGGAGTAAGGTTGGAGAATGCCCTCACTCGCCGGGCCACGGATTGAATTGACAATTAATTAAATTGCTAAATTGATTTAGTTGTAATCTCGGGCGAGAATTCCTCTTTATCCTTGAAACTTATGTCGTGTTTCTTATAAAATCTTACCCAAGATTATAGCTTGCATGATACGTGCGCTTATATTTATTTAAACCCCTCACTCAGTCTGTGGTAGACTGATACCTCACATTTTCAGGTTTCACAGGTGGAGTGCTAGGCGGGTTCGAGTCTTTTGGTCGAGTCTAACACCTCATTCTCATTTTGGTACTTGTGTAGTTAAGAAACATGTGAAAGTTTGTATATTATGGTTTGATGATAAGAACTTGAATTGCATGTTTTGAAAACAATAAACAAGGTTATGAATGGAATGTATGTATATGAGTATGTTTCCTCTTTTCTTTATACATTGTTGTATTGATTGAGGGTTAGCCCGCCTAGCTAGTGTCGTGTTTTTTTATTGTCTCTCGTTCGCTATAGGCTTGATTCAAGTATGGGTGGCCGTTCCATATGTGGATTGAACTATAGTGCGGGGGATGTGGTGCCTTTGAGTTAAGGGTGCTACAATAGTTATGGGTTCTTATTTTAAATACTTATATTTTGTTGAGCCGTGATGGCTTTTGTCCAGGGATTAAATGTTGGTACATATATGTAAATACAATATGAATATATATATATATTTGATGGTACCTATATGTATTTATGTGATGTATCTACTATTTGTTGGGTTTAATTTTATTCGCTTTCGCATACTCTGGTTTTGGTTTAGCTCCGCCTAGCCTAGAGAGTGTGTTGGTCTCCTATTCGCTATGATTCGGATCCAGGTACGGACTTTCCATTTCATATATGGGTTTGGATTCTAGTGCGGGGGATGTGGCCCTACATGTGGGTGTTACACGTACCCTCAAAGTTGTCTCTAAGGACAACTAAGCAATAACAAGCACAAGCGCAAGGAATATGAGAAAAAGAGTACCACATGCAAGTTATGGGCACACGCACCTCGGTCTAAGGGTCCAATGAAGAAATTCAAGCCTCAAGTGCCACAAGTACCGGTCCAGAAAGCTCCTCGGGTCACGCCTGCCGCACCACCACCTACGGAAAAGCCGGGATGCTCTTATTACGGATTTCCTACTCATACCTATGAGGGTTGTCGGCGCCGTTTGAATTTATGTTTGATTTGTGGGAATGCCGATCATAAAGTGGATACGTGTCCATATAGAAGGGATCCACCGCCTGGGGGTCAGAGGCCGCTTATTAGGGCCCGTGCGTATGCCTTGGAGGGCGAGGAAGCGGATGTAGATGTGGACCCCGCTGCCGTTGTTGAAGGTACTATTTGCATTCATGGCATGAACATACGTACTTTGTTTGATCCCAGGGCTACCCACTCTTTTATCTCTTGTGATATTTCTAAGAAATTGCCTCTATGTGTTACTTGTTCCTCTGCTTATTATGTTGTGAGTACTCCTTTTGGTGGGAGTGTAGAAACTAACCGGGTTTTTAGAGAGGTGCCGGTGAGTATTGAGGGTCGGGTCTTTTCCACGGATTTCATTGAATTACCTATGTCTCGGTATGGATTGGCTTTACAAGCACTGTGCTACTGTTGATTGTCGGGCTAAGAGAGTTCAGTTGGGTTCAGAAATTGTAACGGGTCGAAGTTCTAAAATCGTGCCTTTATTATCTTTCTCGGAAGCTCGGAAATTGGTTTGTGACGGGGCTACGGGATTCATAGCTTACATTCTTAATCAACCCAAGGATCAGATGAAGTTAGAAGAAACGGAGGTTGTTAAAGGGTTTCCCGAAGTGTTTCTGGAAAATTTAAATTCTTTACCACCGGAAAGGGAGATAGAGTTTGTGATTGATTTGTATCCAAATGCCGAGCCGTATTCTAAAACTCCATATCGGATGGCTCCGACAGAGTTGAAGGAGTTAAAGGTGCAACTTGAGGGCCTTTTGGAAGTCGGGTATATTAGGCCAAGTTCGTCGCCGTGGGGTGCTCCGGTTTTATTCGTAAAGAAGAAAGATGGTACGTTGAGGATGTGTATTGATTATCGGGAGTTGAATCGGATGACAATTATGAATAAATACCCTCTTCCCCACATCGAAGAGTTATTTGATATACTCCAAGGATCCAAAGTTTATTCGAAGCGTGATTTAAGGCAAGGGTATTATCAATTACGGATCCGAGCCGAGGACATTCCGAAGACGGGCTTCAACATGAGATAGGAGCATTACGAATTTGTGGTTATGCCTTTTGGTTTGACCAATGCTCCCGCCGCTTTTATGGATATGATGCATAGAATTTTTCGACCGTTTCTTGATAAGTTTGGTGTGATCTTTATCGATGACATTCTGGTTTTCTCCAAGTCGGTCGAGGAACATGCAAGGCACCTTGAGCTTGTATTGAAAACTTTGAAGGAACACCAATTGTTTGCAAAATTTAGCAAGTGTGAGTTTTGGATCGATCGAGTATCCTTCTTGGGGCATATTATTTCGGGGAATGGATTAGAAGTTGATCCTTCAAAGATTGAACCGGTGTTGAAGTGGGAGAGACCAAAGAATGCCTCCGAGATTAAAAGCTTTTTGGGGTTAGCAGGATACTATAGGAGGTTCGTGCAAGACTTTTCTAAGATTGTCGCTTCTTTGACTCGTTTAACAAAGAAAGATGTTAAGTACGAGTGGAATGAAGAATGTGAGAAAAGTTTCAATGAATTGAAGAAAAGATTGGTTTCAGCCCCGGTTCTAACCCTTCCGGATGGTTTAGAAGGATATGCAGTCTACACGGATGCCTCTAGAGATGGTTTGGGGTGTGTTTTGACTCAAAATGGTAAAGTTATTGCTTATGCTTCCCGGAAGTTGAAGGATTATGAGAAGAACTATCCGACACATGACTTAGAGCTCGCCGCGATAATATTTGCGCTTGGTAAATGGAGGCATTATTTGTATGGAGTGACATTTGAGATTGTCACGGATCATAAGAGTCTTCAATATTTATTCACACAAAAAGATCTTAATTTGAGGCAACGGAGATGGATGGAACAACTAGAAGATTATGATTGTGTGATCAAGTATCATCCCGGGAAAGCTAATGTAGTTGCCGATGCTCTAAGCCGGAAAGTGGGTGTATCGAATTCAGAGGTTGGAGAAAGTGGTAAGATCGAGCCTATTCTGATAAGAGCCCGAGTATTCAACATTTCTATTCAACTGGAGTTAAAATCTCGACTGTTTGAGGCTCAATGTAAAGATCCGGAAGTTCAAAAGTTAGTTGCTAAAGCAAGAGAGGATCAGGAAAGTCCATTTGGGTTTGATGAAGCTGGTTTTCTTCGCTTCAAGAACCGAATAGTAGTACCCGATGAATTGAAAAGGGTATTACTTGAGGAAGCACATAAGTCGGCATACTCGATACATCCGGGAGGAAACAAAATGTATAGAGACTTAAAATAATTTTATTGGTGGCGTGGATTAAAGAAAGATGTGGTCGAGTTCGTAAGGTGTTGTTTGACATGTCAACAAGTTAAAGCTGAACATCAAAAGCCGGGAGGTCTTTTACAGTCGTTGCCTATTCCCAAGTGGAAGTGGGAACAGGTGACAATGCATTTTTATCCGGGTTACCTAAAGTGAGAGGAGGATTTGAAGGCATTTGGGTAATTGTGGACCGATTAACTAAGTCTGCTCATTTCTTGCCGGTCCGTATGTCCTTCAAGATTAGAAAGTTAGCTGAAATTTATAATAGAGAGATTGTTCGCCTTCATGGAATTCCGGTGAGTATTGTTTCGGAAAGAGATCCCCGCTTTACTTCTAAGTTGTGGCGAGAATTGCAAGATATATTGGGAACAAAACTTTAGTTTAGCAAGGCTTTTCATCCCCAAACAGATGGTCAATCCGAGAGGGTGATAAGATATTTAGAAGATTTGCTCCGGTCGTGTGCTTTGGATTTTTCAAATTCATGGTGTGACCAACTCCCCTTGATTGAATTTGCATATAACAATAGCTATCAATCGTTTAACGGCATGGCTCCGTATGAATTACTTTATGGACGAAAATGTTGGTCCCCGTTATATTTTGATCTAGAGGAATGGAAGTGGACAAAACAAGAGGGAGTAAAGAAGGAAGGAAAACTTGAGAAACCTTCTAAAGCCGTGGAAGCTATGATTGAAAAGGTTCAGTTAATACAACAACGGATGAAAGCTGCACAAGATAGACAGAAAAGCTACGTCGATATCCGTAGAAGGGATCTTAAGTTTGAAGTTGGAGATCGGGTTTTCTTGAAAGTATCTCCAAGAAAGGGGTTTTCTCGTATTGGAAAGGGAGGAAAGCTTAACCCCCGCTATCTAGGTCCATTTGAAGTTCTTGAGAGAATCGGAGAAGTGGCTTATCGGTTGGACCTACCGCCTCATCTTACCAGGATTCATAATGTATTCCATGTCTCTCAGCTCAGAAAGTATTATCCGGATGAAACTGAAATTCTCCCCGTTGAAGAAGTTGAGTTGGAACCGAACTTATCTTTTATTCAGCAACCGATTAAAGTTTTGGACAGGAAGTATCAAGAATTGAGAAATCGACGAATTCCTATGGTCAAGGTATTATGGCGGAGTGATAAAACCGAAGAAATGACTTGGGAGCCGGAAGAGAAAATGAAGAGGTTCCATCCAGAGTTGTTTATTTGTGATCAGTGAATCTGGGGACCAGATTCCTCTAGGGGGGGAGAGTTGTAACGCCCCAAATTTCGGAAGTTCAGGTAAGCACGCCACGGGCGGGTCTTCGGGAGTTGGGAGGTTTAAATTTAAGTATTTTATTCAATTAATTGCCCTTTCGTTATATTATATGCATAACATTTCTACGCATTTATATGAATCGTCATTTATATGAATTATATGAACTGAGTGACCTAAATGAATTAAATGTCCTTAATTGCTCTCTTGTGTAAATTCTTGGATTTAATTGTAATTCATGACTTGGAGCTAAGTGAATTGTTGTGTAGAGATAAGACTCAATTGCATGCATTTAATTGTAGAGGGGTTTGTTTGCAAATTGTGGTGAATCATCATGGTTATTGGAAGATATATTATATCTTATATGCATCTCTTCTCTCACATTATATACATCATATTTCATCAAATTTCTACACACACCCACACACAAGAAACCGATCAAAACACCAAGGAGAAGGAGGAAATTTCATCTCATTTTCAAGCTAGATTCTTGGAGGAATTGTGAGGATAGAAGCATCATCATTATTATCTCTTCATTTCATCTCAATTCTTGCTTGAATTTAAGATCACGGTCCGGGAGACGAGGAGCACGCTCCTTAGGGTTTCTTCTTGCTTTTTGGTTGCTCGGTAAAGGTGAGGTTTATTTCTAGATATATATAGAACCCGTATAACCCTATGTGACATTTTCAACCAAAAGTATCTATTTATCTATAGCTTTCAAAATTTATGGATTTTAAATGATTTCATGAAATGATTGAACGGATTGATTGATTGGGCGAGTAAAGCAAGTTCACATGGAGCCCGAGGGTAGTGTATTGAGCCAACCGGGAAAGCAAGGGCTGACGGGTAACTCTTGCACTATCCTCACCAATTTGGGATCACCTCTGAATCCACCAGGAGGTTTGGTGGAGGAAGAAATCCCGTGCGTGGGAGTCATGTTCCCGACGTACAACATGATTGGAAGGTTGGGTCTTGCAAGCCCACCTTCACCCGGAGGAAGAAGGGTTCATGAAATTGATACGTGATTGCACTTAAATAACTTGCATGCTCACTTAATAAATGGAAATGCTCATGATTGTACACTTTTGGAGTAAGGTTGGAGAATGCCCTTACTCTCCTGGCCACGGATTGAATTGACAATTAATTAAATTGCTAAATTCATTTAGTTGTAATCTCGGGCGAGAATTCCTCTTTATCCTTGAAACTTATGCCGTGTTTCTTATAAAATCTTACCCGAGATTATAGCTTGCATGATACGTGCGCTTATATTTATTTAAACCCCTCACTCAGTCTGTGGTAGACTGACACCTCACATTTTCAGGTTTCACAGGTGGAGTGCTAGGCGGGTTCGAGTCTTTTGGTCGAGTCTAGCACCTCATTCTCATTTTGGTACTTGTGTAGTTAAGAAACATGTGAAAGTTTGTATATTATGGTTTGATGATAAGAACTTGAATTGCATGTTTGAAAACAATAAACAAAGTTATGAATGGAATGTATGTATATGAGTATGTTTCCTCTTTTCTTTATACATTGTTGTATTGAATGAGGGTTAGCCCGCCTAGCTAGTGTCGTGTTTTTTTATTGTCTCCCGTTCGCTATAGGCTTGATTCATGTATGGGTGCCCGTTCCATATATGGATTGAACTATAGTGCGGGGGATGTGGTGCCTTTACGTTAAGGGTGCTACAATAGTTATGGGTTGTTATTTTAAATACTTACATTTTGTTGAGCCGTGATGGCTTTTGTCCAGGGATTAAATGTTGGTACCTATATGTAAATACAATATGAATATACATATATTTGATGGTACCTATATATATTTATGTGATGTATCTACTATTTGTTGGGTTTAATTTTATTCGCTTTCGCATACTCTGGTTTTGGTTTAGCTCCGCCTAGCCTAGAGAGTGTGTTAGTCTCCCATTCGCTATGATTCGGATCCAGGTACGGACTTTCCATTTCATATATGGGTTTGGATTCTAGTGCGGGGGATGTGGCCCTACATGTGGGTGCTACACGTACCCTCAAAGTTGTCTCTAAGGACAACTAAGCAATAACAAGCACAAGCGCAAGGAATATGAGAAAAAGAGTACCACATGCAAGTTATGGGCACACGCACAAAAGAGATAAATAGGCAACAATAGCAAAGTGGGTTACCCCCAAAAAGCAAACGATGCATGAGATGAAATGCCATGAATGTTTAAGGTACCTTACACCACGACGATGGCATTAGCCTCGGCATCAACTTCGGCATTCACTTCATCCTCGACCTCCAATACATTAGCTTGAGCTTCTTCTGGGGATCTTAGACCCATCATATTCAAGTGCCTCGGATCAGGGTTTATTGGGTAAAACCTCACCTTATGTCCCTTCTCTCCATATCCAAAGCAGGCTCTTAACTTCTTCATATAAATCTCCTCCGTATGATTCGGTCTCTTTCAATGGAAGCATCGACTAGGTGCTGATGGAGCAGGTATTGGTTCCAGAATCGGAAGTCGGGGCTTCTTGATAGCGTTGAGGTGTTCTTTGGGGTCAAAGATTAGAGGCTCATCTTGAAACATGGGCCTCTTTCCCAAACTTGAACTTGCTTCGAACTGTTGCCCCGAGTGAGAGGTTTGGGGCTCCAACCGTTGCTTTTGAGCCTCCACTCTAAGAGCTTTCTTTGTAGCTTTAGCCTATGTATCCACCGTACAGCTTGCAGAGCTTATTGAATGTCTTCTCTTAACCAGAGCACGAAATTTCGGGCCTTCAAAGCATCATCATCCGTAATGTGAGAGGTATAAGGATCGAGCCTCTCAAACTCGAGTATGTATTCTTCAATGGTCCGGTTCTCTTGTTTGAGGTCCAAAAATTCTTGGAACCTTCTCTCTCGAGAACTAGGAGGGATATACTTATCACAAAATTCTCCACAAAATTTACCAATTAAACTCTTCGCCATTCCTTTCCAAACGAGCCCTTGTTCCCTTCAACCAATTTGAAGCTTGTCCTTGGATATATCGAGCAATACATGCGGCCTTCTCTTGTGAAGGGGCGGGGCAAAGTTCCCAAATCCCCGTGATCTCTGTTAACCATTCTTTCGCTTCGATGTCATTACCCCAAACCACTTTGAAGGTTGTTATCCCGGAATTCCTTGTAAATTGAAGTGATAACTCTTCCTTGTCCTTCACCTTGAGGAATTGGTTGTTGTGGATTTCGTTAAATATAGTCGAGGAGCGCTCGTACAATACCCTCTGCAGTTGGAGGTGGTGGTGGAGGAGCATTATCATGGTCTCTTCTTCTAGGAGGCATCTTGAAAAAGCACAGATTCAAAGAAATATCGATGTGTGGGCGTTTAGTGCATGTTCCTGTGAACAATTAATAAAACTAAAAGCACATAAGTCACATTAAAGTGAAAGTGAATGCAAACAAACACACATATTTCTAAGTCGAACGACCTAGGCAGACAGGAATGACACGAGAACTCCGGTTTTGTAACCTGGAGCTCTGATACCACTTTAGATGTAGCACCCCAAGAAGGGCACCACATCCCCCACACTAGAGCCCGACACGTGTAACGAAATGGAGAGTTCGTACACGCACCATACACTAGCGAATGGGTGAAAAACAAAAGCCACACCTAAGCTAGGCTATCTAGACCCTCAAACAGAGCACGCAAAACAAATCATACAAGAGCGAAAGCGTTTACGAACTAACATAGTCATAAAGTAAAATTATACAGTACTTAGAAAAAAAAAAATATGAACTTGCCGCCACAGGCTCAAACTTATCAAATACAATCTTCAAATTACAAAGGTTCAAAGTACAGAAAGCAGTATGTGTTCTAGACAAAATGCAGACTCGAACAACCCAACCAAGGACTCAAAAGACAGCAAACCGCCTAGCTCGAACCAACAGACCGGAACCTACAAACTAAAAACATAAAGAGGGAGGGGTCAGTCACACTAACTGAGTGAGGGGCTACACATGCACGCATATTGTAACGGCCCGATTTTCAGACAGTCAGGTACGCTCGACACGTGTGGGTTTCGAGCGTTAGGACTTTATTTTATTATTTTCGTTTAATTAAGTTATAAGTGTTATATTAAATTCTTATCAATTGTTTTCAACATGATTACGTGAAATTATATGATATTCCTTTCAATTTAACAATTTTTGTATGAGTGGAATTTAATTGCTACATGAATTAATTGTTCAAATTATATAATTTGCATGATTGTCCTTAATTGTTCATTTACATAAATTAGAGGACTACATTGCATGAAAACCTTTTGGGACCTAATTGCTCGTTTTCAAACTTGATATATGTAATTGCATAACTTGTGAAGTTGGGAGGTTAAATCATAAATATTGCATATTTCCCTAAATATACCGATATATGCATCTCTCTCTTCCTCACCATTTCATTCATCAAGAATCATCATCCTCTCCCTCTCGGTATTCACTCAAGAAGAAAGGGAAATTGGGAAATCATCATCTTCAAGCTAGAATTTGCTAGGAAACTTCATGAATTCAAGCTCAAGCATCCATACACATCATCTTCTTCCACTTATTTTCATCTCAAGGTATATATGATCATATATGTGAATTCTTGATGAAAATTCATGAGGTTAGGGTTTGGGATTAAATGGTATATTATGTGTTTTGGTTGTTAGAAACATGATTATAAGCTTTAGCCTTGAATTTCATGTATGAACCTTGAGGATTATGGAATTATATGGTAATTTGATATTTGAGCTTCAAGTGAGAATTGTGATGATCAAGGCATGAAACATGTGTTTATATTGGGTTTTATTACCTCTCAAGCATATGTATATATTTTCCTTCATGAGTTATAAGGTTTGGAAGTGAATTATGGTGGTTATAGTGAGATTTGGGAGTGGTTCGTGCATGCCCTGTTCTTCTCCTCTGTTTTCTGCAGCTTCTGTGAAACGGGAACGGCCCTTCCCGTTCCCTTTGTAATTGGGGAACGGCCGTTCCCATATTTGAATGTTGTGCAGGCGGCGAGGAGGGGAACGACCGTTCCCACTTTGTCTCACAGACGGGAACGGCCGTTCCCAGCTTCGGGGAGTGCTTCGGGACTGGGGAACGGCCCTTCCCATTTTTGTATTAAAACCCGGAACGGCCGTTCCCATACCCCTGGAAGTGCAGAAACATTCTGCACAAAATGGGATTTTTGGGACGTCGTTCCAATGGCCTATTTGATCCCGAATTGCTATTATATGATTGATTATATGTCGAAACAACATGTTATCATGCTACATTGTGTATTGCTCGATGTCTCGTGTATGATCGCGCCGTGCGTCATTATATGGAATAATATGTTTGAATTATAATCTCATACACGTACATTGTCCCGTTTCGTGTCCAGTTACTCTCCAGGGCGGAGATTGGGGATCATGAGCACGTTCACGCATTCACGAGTCGTGTGTCGCCTGTCAGGTGAGGTTTAATTTCTAGTTACATAGAACCCGTATATCCCTTATGTGATATTTCGGCCAAAAGGTATTTATATTGATAATTTCCATAAACTATTGACCACGATTTATAGCTACATTTTATCAAGTCATATATCATTTCACGCAAGTCATGTTTCAAGCAAGCAAGCCATGATTGTCCATGTTCATGATTTCAAGCATGTTTAGGCGAGTAGCATGATCGTTCACGATGGGCCCGAGGGTAGTGACTAGAGCCAACCGGGAAAGCAAGGGCTGACGGGTAACTCTGGTGCTATCCTCACCACATTTGGGGTCACCCCTGAATCCACTAGGAGGTTAGTGGAGGAAGGAGCTCCGGGCTTAGGGATTCATGTACCCTCTGCTCACCATGTCGTGGATGGTGAAGGCTAGCTACCTTCCCATCATTGGAGGGAGAAGGAGACTGGGGACGAGTCCGGCACCACGGATGCGCCTCGGGTTATTTCATGATTGTTACTCCATGAATATGTTACCTGATTACACTATTGCACGATAGCACGATAATTGATTTCATGATCACCTCTTGATTAATAAACAAGCAAGCATGTCCATGTTCATTTGGAGTAAGGTTGGAGACTGCCCTCACTCGCCGGGGCCATGTATTGATTGATTGCATGATAAGGAACAAGTATTTAATATTGACAGTTGTATTCTCGGGCGAAGCTATGTTTTTATTGAACTTGTATAATTATCTTTTATAAACCTTTACCCGAGAATATAACTTGCATGTTATCTGCGCTAATATATATGTAAACCCCTCACTCGGTCTTCACAGACTGACGCCTCCACCTTTCAGGTATTGCAGGTGCACGCTAGGCGGGAGTGAGTCGAGTCGGGTCCAGTTCATGTAGTCGTGTCATCCGTGGTTCGTGCATTTAATTATTATTATTATTATTATTAGTGTTAATTCTGGAATTGTAGTTATGGTTATTCGTTAATGGAAGATGATAATGTATTGATATGATAGTCTAGATTATGCACTACTTGATAA
Organism: Lantana camara; assembly: GCA_037501455.1. Classification (NCBI taxonomy): domain Eukaryota; kingdom Viridiplantae; phylum Streptophyta; class Magnoliopsida; order Lamiales; family Verbenaceae; genus Lantana; species Lantana camara. The sequence goes on along the minus strand of CM074859.1, from coordinate 87,437,885 downwards.
ATGAGATATGTCATGATTGAACTGAAGGAAATAATTGCTATTGTTGAAGTATGCTTCCGCTTTGTCATGTCGCATGTTTAAGTTTCCCGCCTAGCTTGTCGTGTATTGCATTGTCACCCGTTCGCTATAGGTTGGTTCGTGTACGGATTGGCCGTTTCGTATGTGGATTGACCTATAGTGCGGGGGTGTGGCACCTCCACTTGTACCGGGGTGCTACACATACATACGTATACAGAGCATAGCACATATCCTAGAGGGGAGTTCATGAACCGAGGCATGGTTTTTGCATTCTAAAATATTTTCTCACATGATACTAGATATTGGCAGTACAAGAGTTAGGCCGAAGGCCAAAACAACCAAATTTTAAGTAATTATGAGTTCACTCCCGTTTCACGAACAATTTCTTAGCAAACTAACTTAACGGAATCAAACATAAGCAAACTTTCACACAAAGAGGAAATGTGCATAGGGTAGTATCTATCTCGAATTCCCTTTCCCACATCACGATAATTATGCATAGGAGTAAAGCCCAGCGTCCTGAGTCTCCCTTACCCATAATTACCGAGCCCTAAACATAAACAGAATCAGAATCAGAATCAAAGTCTTACCGTAATAAGAAACATACCTCATTCATATCCACATTCGTATTCAAATCCACACCATCCACAAAGTATCATATACGTAGCATATTCATATTCACAACATAACCATAATTCTAACATACACCGACTCCTAGCATAATCACATTCTAGCTAGTTCTAACTACAACCTAATCATACCGAACTATGTTCATAATTCTAGCATACTCTTAACCTAGCGTATTCATATCCTAACCTGTTCACATTCTAACATATTCATATTCATACATATTCATATTCTAAACATACTCATAACCATCGCATATTCATAGAGCATAGTCACACCTTATTCTTAACATAAACATAACTCCAACATAATCGTAGCATATTCTTAACCCTACGTGTTCATATCATATTCTTATTCTATAACGTAGATCATATCATGCATATTCAAAGCTCACACGTATTACATATACATAAGGCTTATTCGCATGCATATATATCAGGCACATATCATTAGGGTTTAACTATAACCTAACCTCACCTTACACTAACGAACCGGGCCAAAAGAACAAAACCGATGCCTATGGAGCGACCTCGTCACCAATGGGATACTCCTTTGAACAAAACAAACATTACAAGACAAACTTAACTCAAAATGAGCCATATATACGCTCGGCATATGCATATGAATGCAAGTGATGCGAATGAAATGCCACAAGGTAGCACCTAACACATATGAGTTCAAAGCTTACACAGTTCACGTCAAATAAATTCGTAAATTTCATACAATGAACATAACACGTCATTCAACATGTTAACAATGCACACAAGTCAAACAAAAGCCACGAAAAATCATACAAGATAAATAAACGAAGTTGCGATGCATGCACTCAAGCAAGGAAGCATTTAAGTCATACAAATGCACACTAAATCATATCTCACATAATTCACGTCAAATGGATTCATAAATTTCATTCAATGAACATAATATACCATAGATCATGTTAATAATGCATAAACGTCATAAAAGGAGCAAAGAAATATCGTGCAAGGCAGAAAAACGGAGTATGAAGTTATACGTGCACATAAGAGAGCATTTAAAGTTATAGTATCACAGAAAAACGGAGTACGAAGTCATATATAGCACATAAGAGCATTGAAATTACGCATTAAATTCATAATGAAACATATAACACACAATACAGCAAGTTACTAATGCATAAGAGGTGAGAAAGAAGCAAGAAAATCATGTAAAACACAAATGAACAACGAAACAAAACAACCATCGTAGCACAACTTGAAACAAGGCCAAAAGGGAGTCGCGGTCGTGACCTAAAATAGGCATAAAATGGTCGCGGCCATGACCATCATCAGCAATAATAGCAGCTCAAAGCTAGGCCCAAAACAGGTCGTGGATGCGGCCAAGAATAGCCTGGTTTAGGTCAAGGCGATCGCGTGTAGCAGTCACGGAACAACGCAGCAGCAGATCTGATCTCCAACCAAATCTAAACCAATGTCAAACGAACATATTAAGGCAAGCTTATGCCATAAAAATGCATCAAATTCAGGCCACATACCAAGCTACAACCGATGCTAAGAGCAAGGAAAGAGAGAATGGTTCCAACATGTATATATCTTCCAATTTCATACAAAATATTAATAGAATAATTAAATATATGAAAATACCACCTGATATGAGTTCATATAAACATTAATGGATGTCTTAGGATCATTTATGATGTGACACCCCGATTTTTCGGCCATCCAGATATGTCTTCACGAGTGAGCTAAATGCGCATTTAAATTATTTATTTATGTAATTGTAATTTTATTTTAATGTTTATTTATTATTCTTGAATTATTTTAAATTAATTGAATTATTTGTTAAAATATATAATTGTATATTTAAACGTTTTAAAGCTTTTGAACTTGTTTTTAATTCGTTTGAGTTTCAATTTATTTCGAAATTTCGTGAAAAATTGATATGCATGAATTATATGTGTTATGAATTCGTTTATGCGCTCATTTTAATTTTGCGGACTTGTTTGATATGGTAACGCACCATATTTTAATTCTTGGGTATTCGAGGGCCTAACTAGTTTTAGGGCGCATTGGGTTCCGGAGACCATAACTTGAGATCGGGAATTCGGATTCGAATTCTGGAAGTTTCGCTAGACTCGTAACAAAGATATAAAGCTAAGGAACCTAAACTTGTATTTTTCTATGCCCGTTTGATCCCCCGTACTTTGTCCGAAATGAGCTGTACGAGCAGATCTGCCACCTTGGAGTATTTTGGCCATAACTAATTCATTTCTTAACCAAATCACTTGATTCTTGAGCCAAACTAACCCTAGTTAAACCCTATAACCATCCCTTAACCTCTCATTTCAAAATTGTGCCTGAAAAGAGAGAAAGAAGTAGCTGATCGAGAGAGAAAGGGGGGAAAAAGAATATGCACCTTTATCTTTGCCTTTCCTAGATCAATACTCCTCCGATTAGCCTCAAATTCGAAACGTAAGTCCATGATTTTATTCTATATCTTCTCCTCTTTCTTTTAAGTGTCCTTTTTCTGATTTTCATGGAGGTTTAGGCATGCTATGGCTCATATGATGAATAGTTAAGTTTTGCTCCAAATTTTGAATTCATGAGATTGCTTCGGTTTTTATAGATTTTAATGCATGAATCTTGTTTCCTTAAGCACCAATAACTGAATTCTTGCTCTTATTTTCATGGATTTCAAGTATATGAATTTTTCTTCATGTTTGGAGCTTGAAATTGACTGAAATTTGAGGAATTGAAGCATGTTTGGACCTCGTTTTTGTTGCTCTAGCTGCGTGTGAATTGCTCTCAGTTTTACCTTCTTTTCTTGCTGTTTTTCTTGCTGTTTTGCTGCTATTGTTGCCCTTTCCTTTGCCCTGTTTTGCTACGTGAAATGGAGGAAAAACAGAGCAGCAGCTGCTGTTGTTGTGATCTCCCCGGGCGGGGAGATTTACTTTGGTTGTGTCCCCGGGCGGGGACACCTTATGGCAGTAGCTTCTGCATCTTCTTTACCCGGCCCGGGAGTTTTGTGTGGAGTTTTTACCGGGCCGAGAAGCCCTTTTTGCTGATGCGTTCTTTCTTGGTTTGAATTTAATTGTGCATGTGTGTTTGTATTTGTGTGCGTGAGTGCATGAATGTGTATATGTATATGTAATATATGTAATTAGTTCTTGTGTGTGCATGTGTGTGTGCGTGAGTGATGTGAGTTATATATATATATAACTGAATATATTATGTATAGTATGTATGCAAAGGCGTATAGTATATATAATTATTAAATGCATGCATGAGTGTGGTGTATGTAGTACGTGAATATATGTTATGAATATATAAGTTTGTGTAATGCATGTTTGTATTTATAATCTGTGTGTGCATATATGAAATATATATATGTATGAGAAATATATTATATTATGAAAATAGAGTATTAAATTATTTAATATGAATTTTATGTATTCTAACTTGAATATTTTAAATGTTATGATCTTGAACGATTAATTGTTCCTTTTATTTGAAATTATATGCATGAACGGTGATCTTTCATTATTGAATTATACGTTATAAATTACAAATTATGTTTATGAAATTGTTTGATACGTTTTGTGCGATTTTGAACTTAAATGACTTAAGTAATGTATTCTTGCATTTCATTTGCATTCATTGCACTCATATGCATTGGCCGATTGTCTAAGTGGTTCATATTAAGTCTAAGGTTATCTTTTATTGTTTGCCTTGTTTAGTGGTTCGTTTCGTGGGTGTCGAGGAGGATCCTTAGGTGTGCTTTGGTTCGTTTTGTTCGGTTGGTCCGACAAGGTGAGGTTTTCTTTCTTTTAGTTATATTATCCTACAACCCTAAATGTGTTTTAAGCCTGCATGCGACCTACGTATATACATATATATGTATTTAGATATGTGTTTGGTACGTATTTTTGGGAATTGACCCTTTTGTTATGAACCCCTTTGAAAACCCTTATATATATATATATATATATATATATATATATGTTTTCGGTTATTTATTTCGAAAAAGGGTTGGTGTGTGTAATATGAATTTGAATACGTAGCGAGATATGGCTTTGAAAGATAAGTCTCTGAATTTGAATTTGAATCTCTGAATTTGAAATTTAGGCCCCGGAGTGTACGGGTCAGGACTCCCGGGACGGCAGCGGGCCGTCGGGTTAAGCTTGAATGTATTCTCCAATTTGATAGGATCAACCCTGAATCCACTAGGAGATTAGTGGAGGATGGAATCCTCAGGCGTGAGCATCATGAAACTCACGACCCATACATAAAGTAATGGATAGTTAGGGTGTGCACAACCCTTCTATCACCCGTTGTTGGGGAAGGTACATTTGATTTGGTTTTCGTTTGAATTTGAATATAAGTTTGAATTTGATATGAAGGAGGTTGGCTTGAAAACTCATACTCGCCGAGTTAGTTTGGATTTGATTATAAATTCGATTCGTGAAACGGGAGTGGACTTCTATTTATTATAATTTGGTGGATTTTGGCCTTCGGCCTAACTTTTCTTCTATAAATAGTATCACGGGATCAAAATGCTTTGGATTGCAAAAACCATGCCCCAGTTCATGAATATTATTACTTTTAATATGTTCACCAGTCTTTAGGACTGACCCTCGATGTTGTTTCCCCTTTTTCCCCTTCGCTTTTAAGTTTCAGGTGCAGGGTTCAGTCTGAGCTAGGCGGCAGTTTTCTTTTAGGTCATTCGAGTCGAGTTGTTCGAAGTCTTTTGCATACTGCATCTTTATCTTTCGTTTTGCTTCTGCGTATGTTTTATTTTGTTGCGTACTCTGTATTAGGGTATAGACCTCCTAGCTTAGGTGAAAGTTTTTGTTTGTCTTCCGTTCGCTATAGCTTGGTGCGTGTGCGGAGTTTCCATTTCATTACACATGTCAGGTATGGTGTGGGGGATGTGGTGCCCTTCGCTCCGGGGTGCTACATCTGATGCATCAATGCATCAAGAAACACAAGAAATCACTCATGCTCTTCAAATCTCTTCATAACCCTTACTATTCATCATAAAATCCGTAGCATGCTTGAAACTCCATGAAATTCAGCAAAACAACACTTAAAAGAAAGAGAATAAGATTTAGAACAAGACTCTGGACTTACCTTTCGAATTTGAGACGAACCGGAGGTGTATTGAGCTCAAAACATGGATAATGAATAGCATTCTCTCTCCTTCTCTTGGGATATCAGGTAGTAACTGAAAAATCCCCTTTTTCCTTCTCTTGTGTGGCTTTGGACGAAATGGGAGGGTTAAGGGCTGAAAGAGGGTTTAACTAAGGTTAATTAGGCTCAAGAATCAAGTCATTTGGTTAAACGAATAAGTTATGGCAAAAACCGTAAAAGGTGGCAAATATGCGCGAGGTTCATGTTTCGGGCAAAATACGGGGGTTCAACCGGGCTTAGAAAAATACAAGGTTAGGTTCGAAAGCTTCCAATTTCCGTTACAAGTCGATCGCCTCTTTCGGAATTTCCTGAGCCCAAGTTACGCCTTCCGGAACCCAAGGTGCGCTAAAACGCGTTAGGCCCTCGAGTCCCTTAAAAATTAAAATGGTTTAAGACCGTATCAAACCAACTCAAAAACAAAAAACGAGCATGCAAATAAGTTTATAAATCACATAATTTATGCATGGCAAGTTGTCACAAAAAACGGGGTTGAAAACGAGGTTATAAGGATTAAAAACTCCAGCCCCTGTTTCGTCTCCATTTTTGTAGCAGCTGCTGGGGACCTTTCCAGGCCACAAAGGGCAGCAAAGCAACAACATAAATACACAAGAAAAGGCTGCAAGAAAGGCATACAACAGCAGCAAATCACACGCGACAACTAGGAATGTAAATCAGTCACACAAAGCTTCAAAACTCCATAATTCATCAATGGTGCTTCGATTTTTAGCAAGTTTCCATGAAATTTTAGATCATATTAACATAGAAGAAGGTCTACAGATCATGGATAATTCATCAATTCAAGATATGAGGCAAGTTTAGCATGAATTCAACAAAGAAAATTCATATGACCTAGCTATTCATGCATCAGCCCTAATCATGCTCAAAAATGGATGAAAATGGACAAATCATAGCTCTAATGATGCACAAGAAGATGTAGGACACAAAACTGTACGTACCTTTCGAATTTGACAAAGAATGGAGGTCGAACGAGCTCAAAATCGGACTTGGTGAATAGTGGCTGAATCCCTCTTCTCTCTTCCTTTCTTGGTCTCATTTTATGCTTCTCTCTCCCCTTTCCTTGGCTAAGATCGAAATGAGGTTAGGATAGGGTGATAGAGGGTTAAGTTAGGTTTAATTAGGCTTAAAAGTTGGGTCATTTGGTTAAGAAACGAGAGAATTATGTCCAAAACCGTAAAGGGTGGCAGTCACCCGCGAGAGGCTCCGTTCGAGCAAAATTCGGGGGATCAAATGGGCTTAAAAATTACAAGGTTAGGCTCCTTAGCTCTGTATCTTCGTTATGAGTCCAATTCCACTTTCGAAATTCGAATTTGAATTCCCGAACTCAAGTTACGCCTTCCAGAACTCAAGGTGTGCTAAAACTAGTTAGGCCCTCAAGTCCGTAACAAATAAAACGGCTTCAAAACCGTAACAAACGAACATACAAATAAATTCATAACACATATAATTCATACATATCACATATGCATAAAAAATTAGAATCGAAAATGGGTTCAAAAGGATAAAAAAATGAGGCAAATAGAGGCAAAAACATTCAAATTCATATTAAAGCTAAATCAAATAATTCATATAAATATTCAAATAAGCACATAAACAATTTAATAAACATATAAACGCATAACTAAATAATTTAAAAGTGCAAATAACACTCTCGTTACGATGTGCCTGTACGGCCGGACGAGCGGGATGTTACAAACTCCCCTCCTTCAAAAGGACCTGTCCTCAGGTCCTAAGGCAGGGTCTTGAACGACTCTGGAACGAACTCAACTCCAACTTCCGCTGTGCCACTCTGATCCAGTCTTCAAGTGGCTTCTCGGATTTTCAAATCCCATCACAAGACTCAGTGGAAGTCTTCAACTCAAGGAATCTTCTCTTCCAACCCACAAAGCTCTCGAACTCTCACTGAACAACCATGCTAAGAGAAGATAGGTCAACTCGTTAAAACGAGCAACCCCCTCAATTCTCATATCTCCTTAGTCTTATCAAACCGGACACGAAGTCCCCGGCCATTTGCTCCCACTTCCAAATAGAATTCGAAAGTAGTTGGAGAATCCTTTCGGTTCTTGATGTTCGATCTTCAACCGATGGCACGTTAGACATCGTTATACGAAGTCTACAATGTCCCTCCTCATGCCAACACATCATTACAGGTTCTTCAAGCCCTCGGACCATGAACGGGATAACTTTGTGACCTTGCACTTCTAGAGGTGTAAACTACGCTCTTCCGAAAGCCACACACAACTAAATCCTTCCTTAGTGCCTCAATTGTAACAGTGTAGTTTTGAGTACCCTCAGGTAAGCAAAGTCAGTGCCGAAGGGAACTCTCTCTTCAAACACCTCTTCCCGCTCAAAAGGTGCCTCTTCCTTGTCGTTCATGTCAATGGGTTGGCAACTCTTAGCGAAGATTCGCCTGGTGTACCCCGACGACACGAGAGACTTCTTTCTGAGGTAATTCTCGGCTCTTCTACTCGAACATGTAGTCAACAATAACCTTGTTAAAACGACACTCGGCAACCCACAAAGCTCTGGAGAAGAACGAACAACCTTCGAAGCGAGCAAAGGGTATTTTATCTTCCACAGTTAACCAGTGCAGCTCACGGTAGTTTACACTCATCCTAAAATCCTGTCTTCTTCTTAGATAGGTCCAAAGCACCCCACGAAGAAGTACTCGAATGGATGAACCACCTTCTAAGAGCTCATCGAACTATGCCTTGAACTCCAATGACCAGGCTAAAGTCATCCGGAAGGGAGTCTTCGAACAAGGTTCAACTCCGGGATAAAGATCACGACAACCTCAATGTCCCAATCGAGTGGTAACGAATTCCAACCTTCAAGGAAACATCAAGAGAGTCTTACTACGATCCTTGTCTCTTCAAGCTTGGCTCAATCCCACGGTTAACCCAAAGGTAAGCCACGTAGCTTGCCGTACCATCCCTGAATAACCAACTGCCTCCACCAGGGATACAAACGGGTTAGCCTTCAATCTATTACCCGAAAATATCGTTGAGCCCCGAACGGACCTCCTAGAAGCAACCACTAGCTCAACGTGGCGCTCGAACAACCAACCCATGCCTAAGGTAGCTTCGTACCCCAACGAAGCGTCTTCAAGCAAGATCATCGTGTGACGCCCCGTCTTCTCGAAGGGCGTCCTTACGACATCAACAAGTAAGTCTCTACACTTATGTGTGTTTAATTTAAGAGTTCTTGAATTATGTGATTTAATATAAATCCAATTTAATATGTGATAATTCGAATTTATTCCATGAAATAATTGTCAAGTTGATTTTAAATCCATCATGTTACTTAACTTGTTTAATTTCGGTTTACTTGAATTACTTGAGATTAATTGTCAATCATGTGTTTACGAAATGTCGTTAAATTGTACGAAAGGTTTCTAAAATTAAATTGAATTAAACTCTAATTGATAAATCTATCTCTTTCATTTTAATTTGTAAAATTAATTTGGAGTTTGAATGTTTATTCGTAACTTTACCAATTTTGTTTACGATTATTTGTACGCGAGATTTCTCTTTGTTACGCGATAAGGATACCCGGTTGTATATAGCTTGTGCACAAGACACATTTCTCCCAATCCCTTTTCTCTCTCTCTCTCTCCTCTCCCACTCTCTCTCTCTCCCGCGGGTACTATGCGCGGCTTCGGTTACGAACCCATAACTCGATCGTTTCACAACAGAATTCAACAAACGAATAGTCCATTTCGATTATCTCGGCGAGACCAACGCAAGAGAACCAATTTCGCGGCCTAATGACGAACGGTGGCGGAGTTATGGCCGGATTTCAGTAGCAGTGGCGAAGCTGTCAGACCGCCGCCACTTCGCCGGCGTTTCGCGGCATTTTCCGGCCACCTCCTTGGTTCACGCGCCGAAGACCCAGCAAGAGGACATCCCGGCGCTTCGTTTGACATCGGCGGTGCGGCCATCGGAGCAGCGACGGCGCCACACGCGCCGTCCAAAGCTCGCGGCGGCGGCGCGAGTTACTGTAGCGGCGGCGGCAGAAACTTCGGCGGCCAACGGGGGTATTTTCCGGCCATCTTTTGGTCTTGGGCTCTTCACAAAAGTTGTTCGGAACGACGAGAACTAGTGGCCTGTGATCAGGCAACTCCAGATTCGGTGGTTTGGCGGCGGATCGGCCGCGGCAAAGTGGCGGTGCAACGGCGGCACTAGCTCCGAGGATTTTTCCGGAAAGCTACCTTAGGGCTTTCGAAGAGCTCGTCATGGGTAAGACAACGCCTCTTTCAGATTGCATTTTGGTTCACCGGTTTGGAAGTAATTTGAGTTTGAAGATTTAGGGTTTTCGTGTTCTAAGATTTCAGATCTAGGACAATCGGCTTGGAATTTCCAGAAATTGATCAAGGATTCGGAACAGGCACGAAGACTTCATTCGGGACTGATTTTTTGGGATTTTTCCGGTGACTTTTGACGGCGGCCCGGCGACTTTCCGGCGGCTCCGGTGGCGGCACTCCGGCAAATTTCGGACAGAATGTTCGTCTCGTTGTGGTGAGTTCAACGCCACTTTCCGTTCGTTAATCGGACACTCGATCTATTTATTACGAATTATTTTGCGTAATTTTGATTATTTGAATTAATTGTTTTAAGTGCAAATAAATTGGTTATTGTTGGTTTGTTGATCGAGATGTATTCCAATCGTATACGAAAACATGTATTGAATGAATTGTGATATGCATGAGTGTTTCGATTTACAATTTGAATCCCGATGTGATGAATTTATGCTATGTGTTTAGATATGAAGGGGTGTTAGTGTAATATTTAGAAACTAATATTTTATGTGACTAAATGAACTTGAATGATATTTTAGAAGAACGAACATGTTGTGATTTCTTTATATGAATTTGAGACGTTCTCAATGTTATGTTTGTTGTAAATTGTGTTTCAAATATAAAATTTAGATAAATGAAAGATGCTTGAACAACTTGAGACTTTATGCATGATAGGAGTTAGAATTGTAATATCTTGATTTACTCTTACTACTTGAAAATGGTATATTATGAATTACAATAAATTGATAATTGTCATGTTTGTAAGTAATTAATTCCTGGTTGAATAATTGTATAAACACTTTTATAAATAATTCTAAACTAAGAGGATGTATGTGTAATAATTCTAAACTTTTATAAATGACTTAGGGGATGTAAGTGTAATATTTATGAAACTATGAATGTGACTTGAGCTTGTGTACCAAACATGTTGTGAAGTCGTAAAGTATGATCTTAAGTGAATTAAACGCACTCTTTATTTGTATCAAGCATGCCATCTACGTACAACGACTTTGTATGTTTATATCATCAAGTTGCTCTTACTTATGCACTTTATAACTCGACATGAACTTGATGCTTAATTCTAATATTATAATTGAACCCTGTGACATTGGATGATTTAATATGCATTTTGTGAATACATTGACTTCCTAAATTGATCTTGCATCTTTGGATATGGAATTGCATGTTGGTTGCTTGTAAATATAACCTTGTTGAGCATTGATATGCTTTGAATGACCACGACACCATATCTAAGCACAACATGAACACTTATGCATAACCACGATCATGTTGAGCAACGCCGTGCGTCTTGTTTGGTTCATTAGAGTCTAAGTCTGGGCTTCTGTATGTCTTATCACAGAGTTTGGTGGTGCCGGTGGGCCCGAGGTTTAGACTGTTTGGCACTTCACACTCTCAGACTCTACTTTCACGAGGTGAGGTTTAGGATTTTGTATAGTTACGTGACCTATGACCTTTACATGTTGATTTCTACCCTTGCATGCGAGTATACTCTATTATAGATATGTATGTGCTGAATATGATATGTTGATGATCTTGTGTGAGTCCTGCGTGGATGGAGGTCATGAGGCTTAAAGTTCCATCACGTAGGAAGGGTGTAAATATAAAACCAGTTTTTGAAGCATATGTAAGCTATTTTGGAAAAAACAGTTGTGTTGTGATTATGTAGCGAGATTGCCATGAAAGATTGGCGTATGTGATCCGTTGTGATCTGTTCTGTTGTGATCCGTTGTGATCTGTGTGTGGATTTGATCCTGGTGAGCTGCGGAATGGGTACCCCCCGGGACGGTTAGGGCCGTCGGGGCATTTATCCATTGCGTAGTTCCATTTGAGATATCATTGTGCGACCTTAGGGTGATGAGGGAGGCGTGGTATCTTGAGCCTTCGGCTAAGGCCGGGGAGGACTCTTGTGGGTTCGCAACCCCTTGAGGGTGAGTCTATTTTAGACGGTTTATTCTCGATGGTATGGGGACGGTACATCTCCTCCATCATTGGTGTAGAGGTTGGATTGATTTTGATTTATGTTATGAGGAGTTGAGGTTGGAAGCTTGTACTCGCCGAGCAATTGATTATATTATGTTATGGAATTATGAATCGGGATAGAGTCTTTCTGGAAAATGATTTCCAAACTTATATCTATATCTTATTTGGGTTCTTTCAAAATGTTTTGGTATGTAACACCTACTCCCGGTTCATGAGTCCATCCTTTTTATTCTGTGCTATGCTCCTTATATATATATTGTGGGTGGGCGTTAGCCCCCTCACTCGGTCAAGTTGACTGACCCCTCATTTACACTTTTAGTTTCAGGATTGTTGGCGTTTGCTAGGCGGAAGTGAGTCCTTTGAGTTGCACTTCGTCGGTCTAGTCTTTCTAATTACATTTGTCTTTTCATACACTTTACTTATGCTTTGACTTGTAGACTTGAGATTATACTTTACTATTCGGTAGCCCTGCGTGGCACTCTCATTCGGCCCTTGTGGCACTTGATGATTATTACTTTATGTTGATATTCGGGACTAGGGATTTATGCTAGTTGAACCGGTCACTTGTTATGTTTGTTGATCTATTATTGGGGATTAGGTATCTATGCTAGTTGAACCCGTCACCTGCTTTGTATGTTTTGTTTTAAATGCTTCCGCTATCTATTGTTGTTGGTTTTAATTGCTTCCGCACTCTGAGTTTTGGTCAAGTTAGATCCGCCTAGCCTAGTGTTTGAGTTGGTCTCCCGTTCGCTCTGATTCGAATTCGGGCATGGACTTTCATTTCATGTTCCGGGTCTGGGTCATAGTGCGGGGGATGTGGCACTTCTCCGTTTGGGGTGTTACATCCTTAAGTGGTATCAGAGCTCTAGGTTGCAAAACCGAGCTCTTGAGTCGTGTTGAGTCTGTCTAGGTCGTACGGCATAAGAATAACTGCGCATTGCATTTGTTTAACTTGATATTTTGACCCTTGGGCACGAATTATTTCGTGATTATATGATTATGTGCACATTGTGACTTTAATTATGCAACATCTTATTTTATGTGCTTTATAAATTACAACTAATTGTTGCATTTACGTGATGTACTTGTTACATTTCATTTGCATCTTAATCCGCATGCATCGAATTTAGTGTTTGAATTTCAGGGTACCCTATGAGTCAACACTAAGATTTCCCTTCGTCAACACTACCTATTGGTACTATAACGGAAACACGCCATAATTCGAAGATGAAAGGATTCTTTACCCCGATCAACGTTCATGAAAAGGTTTAGAGTTGAAGGAATGAGAATTGCTATATTGACTTACTATCTTAAAGTCAATTGAAAGATGAAGTTTGATGAATTTTAACCTTGAGGATTCGTTCATCTGAAAGTAGTCACCTTGTTGAGGAAATGAATCAATGGAGGAGAGTCTGATCAAGTAGAACCGTTTTGAAGGAGTTTGATGAGCTTTCGCCTTGATGATTCGTTTATTTGGGAGTAGTCACCTTGTTGAGGAAATGAGTCAATGGAGGAGAGTCTGATCAAGTAGAACCATTTTGAAGGAGTTTGATGAGCTTTCGCCTTGATGATTCGTTTATTTGGGAGTAGTCACCTTGTTGATGGGAATGAGTTAATGTAGAAGAATCCGATCAAATAAGATCCGATCAAGTTCAAGGGATGTGGATAGGTAATCATGTTACTTAAGCAACGAGCTACAAACCATCGGTGAGTGTCGAAGGTTTTGGTGCCGTTTAGAGTTAACGAACGACAAGACAAGATTGGTTGTTAGCTCTCTGGGTGTCTTCTTTCTGCTGAGGTGGAAGATTCTACTGAGTTGGAAGATTCTTCTGGGATGGGAATAGATCACATAGACTCCAAAAGATTTTATTCAAGTTTTAGAATCATATACCATGGATTGCTTTGGGAAATGATTAATACCACTAGTGTCGAACTTAGCTCTGAGATAGATTTCTGATTGACAATTGAATTATGGGCAATTCATTGAGGATGTGCAGATCAAGGGTTAACATATAAGTCAGAGTTCTTGAAGGAGATTGCAGATGATTCTAGTTGAGCAAGGATTACGGTATAGTAAGGGGTTTGGTGATAGACGAGCTTTGCTGAGTTACCACTTTATGAAAAGACTCAAGACAAAGAAGTTCAGATGACGAGGGTTGCATCATTACCGGCTTAATCAACTCTTACTGCTTCATCTCGACTTTCTTGTAAAGATTGTTACGCTTCGGTTAACGGTACGCCAAACATTCATGGCATTTGCATACATGCATCGTTTAAATACTCTTACCTTGTTTTGCTTGATGTGGTTGATGACTACTGCTATTTTAATTGTGATAACTTGGATACCTGATCTAGTATTTATAAATTGAAATTTCTACTTGTTTTGAGCTGTTGCTGAAATGAATGAGTTATGTACTTATGTGAATTATTCATGCCTATGTGATTTAAAACTCTCCTGACTGCTCACTAACTTCTCATAGAACATACATACATACTGTAACCCTGTTTTATAGGGATTCCATTGCGATATCCCCCTTGAGTTGAGGTGTGAGCATTGAATCTATACTCAAGGGACACCGATATCAGTTGTATAAGGTACACTAAACATGCATCGCATACTTTTCGTCAAGTGTTACTATGATGTGTGTATGTATGAATAACTGATCAGTAGATTTATGTGCAAGAGAGACCTTAGGTTCCCTCTTTTTACGTGTTGGAGAGATGTAGGATTCTCTCTGTTTATGTGGTAGAAAGATGTTGGAATCTTTCTAAGTTTTGTGCACGAGAGATGTTGGATTCTCTTGTACTTAGATATTCGGAGATGCTAGATTCTCTTGAATCTAGGAGTTTGAGGAATGCTGGATTTTCTCAAACTAGAATGTTGGCAGATGCTGGAATCCGTCCGACTTAGGTTGAGAGACGGGGTTCTCTCAATTATGTGCTTGAGAGACGGGGTTCTCTCTTTTGTGTGTGCTCGAGAGACGGGGTTCTCTCTCTTGTGGGTGCTGAGGGACGGGCCTCTCTCACTTACGTGCTGAGAGATGGGATTCTCTCTTGTTTGTTGAGGTTGCGTTACGCGTTGATCTGACTACGGGTAGCAAGTGGTGCATCGGAGACGACATCGAGGTTGGGTGCAGTTGCAGCTATCCGATCATGAGAATGACCGTCCGAGTTCGAAACAACTAGCGGATCAAGTACTCGCAGGGACCTCGACGATAACAAGACATCCTAAAGGAGGTTCAGTGTAGATGACCGGAGTAAGCCTCACCATTAGAGTTATGATCTCACGCGAGTTCAGGAGAAGGGTTGGAGCACTACAACTCGAGGATCTACATTTTTCCAGTGGAACCTGGGGACCAGGTTCTCTTAAGGGGGGAAGGTTGTGACGCCCCGTCTTCTCGAAGGGCGTCCTTACGACATCAACAAGTAAGTCTCTAAACTTATGTGTGTTTAATTTAAGAGTTCTTGAATTATGTGATTTAATATAAATCCAATTTAATATGTGATAATTCGAATTTATTCCATGAAATAATTGTCAAGTTGATTTTAAATCCATCATGTTACTTAACTTGTTTAATTTCGGTTTACTTGAATTACTTGAGATTAATTGTCAATCATGTGTTTACGAAATGTCTTTAAATTGTACGAAAGGTTTCTAAAATTAAATTGAATTAAACTCTAATTGATAAATCTATCTCTTTCATTTTAATTTGTAAAATTAATTTGGAGTTTGAATGTTTATTCGTAACTTTACCAATTTTGTTTACGATTATTTGTACGCGATATTTCTCTTTGTTACGCGATAAGGATACCCGGTTGTATATAGCTTGTACACAAGACACATCTCTCCCAATCCCTTGTCTCTCTCTCTCTCTCCTCTCCCACTCTCTCTATCCCACGGGTACTATGCACGGCTTCAGTTACGAACCCATAACTCGATCGTTTCTCGACGGAATTCAACAAACGAATAGTCCATTTCGATTATCTCGGCGAGACCAACGGAAGAGAACCAATTTCACGGCCTAACGATGAACGGTGGTGGAGTTATGGCCAGATTTCAGTAGCAGCGGAGAAGCTGTCAGACCGCCGCCAATTTGCCGGCGTTTCGCGGTATTTTCCGGCCACCTCCTTGGTGCACGTGCGCGAAGACCCAGCAAGAGGACATCCCGGTGCTTCGTTTGACATCGGCGGCGTGGCCATCGGAGCAGCGACAGCGCCGCACGCGCCGCCCAAAGCTCGCGGCGGCGGCGCGAGTTACTGTAGCGGCGGCGGCAGAAACTTCGGCGGCCAACGGGGGTATTTTCGGGCCATCTTTTAGTCTCGGGCTCTTCACGAAAGTTGTTCGGAATGACGAGAACTAGTGGCCTGTGATCAGGCGACTCCAGATTCGGTGGTTTGGCGGTGGATCGGCGGTGGCAAAGTGGCGGTGCAACGGCGGCACTAGCTCCGAGGATTTTTCCGGAAAGCTACCTTAGGGCTTTCGAAGAGCTCGTCATGGTAAGACAACGCCTCTTTCAGATTGCATTTTGGTTCACCGGTTTGGAAGTAATTTGAGTTTGAAGATTTAGGGTTTTTGTGTTCTTAGATTTCAGATCTAGGACAATCGGCTTGGAATTTCCAGAAATTGATCGAGGATTCGGAACGGGCACGAAGACTTCATTCGGGACTGATTTTTTGGGATTTTTCCGGTGACTTTTGACGGCGGCCCGGCGACTTTCCGGCGGCTCCGGTGGCGGCACTCCGGCAAATTTCGGACAGAATGTTCGTCTCGTTGTGGTGAGTTCAACGCCACTTTCCGTTCGTTAATCGGACACTCGATCTATTTATTACGAATTATTTTGCGTAATTGTGATTATTTGAATTAATTGTTTTAAGTGCAAATAAATTGGTTATTGTTGGTTTGTTGATCGAGATGTATTCCAATCGTATACGAAAACATGTATTGAATGAATTGTGATATGCATGAGTGTTTCGATTTACAATTTGAATCCCGATGTGATGAATTTATGCTATGTGTTTAGATATGAAGGGGTGTTAGTGTAATATTTAGAAACTAATATTTTATGTGACTAAATGAACTTGAATGATATTTTAGAAGAACGAACATGTTGTGATTTCTTTATATGAATTTGATACGTTCTCAATGTTATGTTTGTTGTAAATTGTGTTTCAAATATAAAATTTAGATAAATGAAAGATGCTTGAACAACTTGAGACTTTATGCATGATAGGAGTTAGAATTGTAATATCTTGATTTACTCTTACTACTTGAAAATGGTATATTATGAATTACAATAAATTGATAATTGTCATGTTTGTAAGTAATTAATTCCTGGTTGAATAATTGTATAAACACTTTTATAAATAATTCTAAACTAAGAGGATGTATGTGTAATAATTCTAAACTTTTATAAATGACTTAGGGGATGTAAGTGTAATATTTATGAAACTATGAATGTGACTTGAGCTTGTGTACCAAACATGTTGTGAAGTCGTAAAGTATGATCTTAAGTGAATTAAATGCACTCTTTATTTGTATCAAGCATGCCATCTACGTACAACGACTTTGTATGTTTATATGATCAAGTTGCTCTTACTTATGCACTTTATAACTCGACATGAACTTGATGCTTAATTCTAATATTATAATTGAACCCTGTGACATTGGATGATTTAATATGCATTTTGTGAATACATTGACTTCCTAAATTGATCTTGCATCTTTGGATATGGAATTGCATGTTGGTTGCTTGTAAATATAACCTTGTTGAGCATTGATATGCTTTGAATGACCACGACACCATATCTAAGCACAACATGAACACTTATGCATAACCACGATCATGTTGAGCAACGCCGTGCGTCTTGTTTGGTTCATTAGAGTCTAAGTCTGGGCTTCTGTATGTCTTGTCGCAGAGTTTTGTGGTGCCGGTGGGCCCGAGGTTTAGACTGTTTGGCCCTTCACACTCTCAGACTCTACTTTCACGAGGTGAGGTTTAGGATTTTGTATAGTTACGTGACCTATGACCTTTACATGTTGATTTCTACCCTTGCATGCGAGTATACTCTATTATAGATATGTATGTGCTGAATATGATATGTTGATGATCTTGTGTGAGTCCTGCGTGGATGGAGGTCATGAGGCTTAAAGTTCCATCGCGTAGGAAGGGTGTAAATATAAAACCAGTTTTTGAAGCATATGTAAGCTATTTTGGAAAAAACAGTTGTGTTGTGATTATGTAGCGAGATTTCCATGAAAGATTGGCGTATGTGATCCGTTGTGACCTGTTCTGTTGTGATCCGTTGTGATCTGTGTGTGGATTTGATCCTGGTGAGCTGCGGAATGGGTACCCCCCGGGACGGTTAGGGCCGTCGGGGCATTTATCCATTGCGTAGTTCCATTTGAGATATCATTGTGCGACCTTAGGGTGATGAGGGAGGCGTGGTATCTTGAGCCTTCGGCTAAGGCCGGGGAGGACTCTTGTGGGTTCGCAACCCCTTGAGGGTGAGTCTATTTTAGACGTTTATTCTCGATGGTATGGGGACGGTACATCTCCTCCATCATTGGTGTAGAGGTTGGATTGATTTTGATTTAGTTATGAGGAGTTGAGGTTGGAAGCTTGTACTCGCCGAACAGTTGATTATATTATGTTATGGAATTATGAATCGGGATAGAGTCTTTCTGGAAAATGATTTCCAAACTTATATCTATATCTTATTTGGGTTCTTTCAAAATGTTTTGGTATGTAACACCTACTCCCGGTTCATGAGTCCATCCTTTTTATTCTGTGCTCTGCTCCTTATATATATATTGTGGGTGGGCGTTAGCCCCCTCACTCGGTCAAGTTGACTGACCCCTCATTTACACTTTTAGTTGCAGGATTGTTGGCGTTTGCTAGGCGGAAGTGAGTCCTTTGAGTTGCACTTCGTCGGTCTAGTCTTTCTAATTACATTTGTTTTTTCATACACTTTACTTATGCTTTGACTTGTAGACTTGAGATTATACTTTACTATTCGGTAGCCCTGCGTGGCACTCTCATTCGGCCCTTGTGGCACTTGATGATTATTACTTTATGTTGATATTCGGGACTAGGGATTTATGCTAGTTGAACCGGTCACTTGTTATGTTTGTTGATCTATTATTCGGGATTAGGTATCTATGCTAGTTGAACCCGTCACCTGCTTTGTATGTTTTGTTTTAAATGCTTCCGCTATCTATTGTTGTTGGTTTTAATTGCTTCCGCACTCTGAGTTTTGGTCAAGTTAGATCCGCCTAGCCTAGTGTGTGAGTTGGTCTCCCGTTCACTCTGATTCGGATTCGGGCATGGACTTTCATTTCATGTTCCGGGTCTGGATCATAGTGCGGGGGATGTGGCACTTCTCCGTTTGGGGTGTTACACACCGGGCAACCTCGGCCCTCACAACTTACCAACCAGTTGAGCACTCTCCTCACCAAAACTCTCTCCAAGAAGAGAGCCCACACCAAAAATAAACAACAACAACCAACAACAAACATAACTAGGAAGCAACGAGAAGAAAAGAGTAAACAAGTGGGTTTTCTAGAGATTAAAATATGCATGTATGAGGTGCCATGAATACTTTGTGAACCGTTCACCATAGCGGTAGTGTTGAATTCAATATCACTTCTTTACCTTCTAAAGTGTCAACTTGAACTTGAACTGGGGTCCTGAAGTCACGGCGGTTCAACGCCCTCCAATTCTTGTTGCTCGGACAACCGCTCCCTAAATATGCCAATTTCTCACACTTGAAGCATTCTTTCAACTCTTCCACATGATTCGGACCTCGGCAAAAGAGCGTTGAATCGATTCCGGTGGGAAAAGCATCGATTCCACCTTTGGTAACAAAATCTCCTCATTCTTGGGATTGTCGACATCTTGAGGTTCTTGAAGATTTTCTTGTAATTCGGATCTTTTTCTTATACTCGAACTCAAATCGGGGTCCTTATCTCATAATAGAAGGGTGAGATTCGAACTGTTGTTTACCCATACCCATTAAAACCGCATCCTTTATTTCCTTGAACCAAGTATACACCGTTGAGACTTGAAAAGCTTGTTAAATTACATCTCTAATCCCTTGTAATAATTTTTAACTTAAGGTAATCTTCGTCGGCTCTGGATCTCTCAAGTTCCAATATAAAATCAACCATCTTTTCCAATTCTTGTTCATAAGTTAAGAGTTCTTGAAATCTTCCAACTATTGCACTTAAAGAGACATAATTGTGTTAAATCTCTCAAACGAATTCCTCTAATGTGAACTCTTTTCCGAGCTCTTCAATTTTTCGGCTTCACTTTCTTGAACCATCATGAAACCCGACCTTAAATTAAGTGGGAAGTATATTTTCCTTTCTCTTATGATGTTCCAGGACAACCTTTTTGTCGACCTTGACATCATCACCATCAAACAACTTCGGGGGACCAAAATCTCTAAAACTTCTTATAGACCATAAGCACTTGTTTCCCTTATTCTTTTCCCGGTGATGCTTGTTGATATTGGGACTCTATCCTGAAATAAAACCACAGTTTCTAAGAAATATCGATGCATGCGGGGTTTTAGTGCATGTTCATGTGCACAATTAATACAAATAATTCACGTAAATGTGAGAGTGAATGCAAACAAACACATAATCCTAAGCCGAACGACCTAGACAGACTCGAGACGACACAAGAGCTCCGGTTTTGCAACCAAGAGTTCTGATACCACTTTAGGATGTAGCACCCCGAAGCGCAGAGCACTACATCCCCCGCACCATAGCCCGAAACCTGTAACGAAATGGGAACTCCACACATGCACCAAGCTACAGTCAACGGGAGACAAACAAAATCACTCCTAGGCTAGGCAGTCTAAACCCTAATACAGAGTGAGAAAAATAACAAAAAGCAAATGCGGAAGCACCAAGATGTCAAACATAAACATTTATGCATGCTCAACATACAAACAAGATATACATAACATGCCCATCCCAGGCCAATTAAATCATACAAGTATCAAATTTCTAATTCTATATCAAATCTTATACATATTTTATACATAATACAAAAACTGAAAAGTAAAGATGCAAGAGACGCAAAAGACTCGACTCAAGGACTCGAATAACCAAAAGAAAGACTGCCGCCTAGCACAAACCAACACCTGCACCTGCAAACTCAAAGAAACAAAGGGGGAAAAGAAGACAACGAGGAGGGGTCAGTCCTAAAGACTGGTAAGGGGGCTAACACACTCACACGTACATATACATAAGAGTAGAGCATATTCAAAGTAAGAAAATTCATGAATCGGAGCGTGGTTTTTGTAATCTAAAACATTTTATCCCATGATACTATATATAAGGAAAAAGATTTAAGACCGAAGGCCAAAATCATTCAATTTTAATAATAGGAAGTCCATTCCCATTTCACGAATCAAGTTCATAATCAAGATCACACAACTCGGCGAGTACGACTTTCTAACCAACCTATCTCCGTTCAAAATTCATAAACATAATCGAAATTCAAACGAAAACAAAGTCACAAAAACATACCTCTTCTCCGGGTGATGGAAGGGTTGTGCACACCCTAACCATCCGCACTAATATGTAAGGGTTGTAAGTTTCATGACGCTCATGCCCAAGGATTCCATCCCCCACCAAACCTCCTAGTGGATTCTGGGTTGATCCTTTAAGTGGAGATCATACTCGGGAGTGACCCGACGACCCAACACTGTCCCGGGGCTCCTTAGCACAAATCTCCGGGGCCCAGTTCACAGTTTGAAAAGTTTTAAATTTTCAAAATCAGATTATCTTTCAAAGTCATAACTCGCTAGTTCAAAACACGAACACCAACCCTTTTCTAAACGAATAAACTAAAATATAGCTTACTTATATATAAAGGCCTTTTCAAAGATATTTCATTACAAACAGGCCAATTCCCATAAAATACATATCAAACACACACACACACACATATATATATATATATACATGTAAGCCGCATGTGGGCTTAAAATACATTTAGGGTTGTAGGTCATATTAACTAAAAGAAAGGAACCTCACCTTGACAACGTAACAGAACAAAAGAGGCAAACGAACGCCTAATGGACCACCTCGTCACCCACAGAATCAACCTATGGACAAGACAAAGATCAAATGATGAACTTAGACTCCAAATGAACCAAATAGACGCTCGGCGAATGCTTATGAATGAAAATGATGCGTAAGTAATCCAACAATGTAGAACTTAGGTCAAATGAAACCATATCAAGTCATATTGAATCATAACTAACATATTTCACATTAAACGAATATAATTCTCACATAACAAACATGAAACGTCATTTAACATGTTAAGCACGTTGAAAGCCATATAATACATATCTTGTCAAATATTACGTATAAAGTCACCGAAATCACGTAATAAAACCATAATGAAACATATAACACATAAAACAACAAGTATACAATGCATAAGAAGTGTAAAAGAAGCAAGAAGATCATGCATAACAAAAATGAAGAGAAAAAAATGAATAATGGGGGCAATAACTAGAAACAACCTCCAAAATGGGTCGCGGCCGTAATCCCAAACAAGCACAAAACTGGTCATAGCAGCAACCACCACCAACTCCAATAGCATAGGCTGCTACAACTTGAAACTTGGATGATTTGGGGTCGCGGCCGCGACCAAGAATAGCCTTAGAACGGTCGCGGTCGCGACAGCACGGTGCAGTCGCGGAAAATGCAAACTCCAGCCCCTGTTTCGTCTCCATTTTTGCAGCAGCACCAGGGAGCCTTTCCAGGCCATAAAGGGCAGCAAAGAAGCAGTAGAAATACATAAGAAAAGGCAGCAAGAAAGGCACACAACAACAGCAAACACACGCAGCAACAAGGAATCCAAATCAGTCACACAAAGCTTCAAAACTCCATAATTCATCAATGGTGGTTCAATTTTCAGCAATTTTCCATGAAATTCCAGATCATATTAACATAGAATAAGGTTTAGATATCATATATCATTCATCAATTCAAGATATGAGGCAAGTTTAGCATGAATTCATCAAAGAAAATTCATATGACCTAACTATTCATGCATCAGCCCTAATCAAGCTCAAAAATGGATGGAAATGGACAAATCATAGCTCTAAAGATACACAAGAAGATGGAGGACACAAAACTATACTTACCTTTCGAATTTGACAAAGAATGGAGGTCAAACGAGCTCAAAATTGGACTTGGTGAATAGTAGCTGAATCCCTCTTCTCTCTTTCTTCCTTGCTCTTGTTTTCTGCTTCTCTCCCCCCTTTCCTTGACTGAGATCGAAATGAGGTTGAGATATAGTGATAGAGGGTTAAGTTAGGTTTAATTAGGATAAAAAATCGGGTCATTTGGTTAAGAAACGAGAGAATTATATCCAAAACCGTAAAGGGTGGCAGTCAAGCGCGAGAGGCTCCGTTCGAGCAAAATTCGGGGGGTCAAATGGGCTTAAAAAATACAAGGTTATGTTCCTTAGCTGTGTATCATCATTATGAGTCCAACTCCACTTCCAGAATTTGAATCCGAATTCCCGAACTCAAGTTACGTCTTCCGGAACTTAAGGTGCGCTAAAACGAGTTAAGCCCTCAAGTCCCTAACAAATAAAATGGCTTCAAAACCGTAACAAAAAACCGCTTCAAAATCGTAACAAACGAACTTAAAAACATAAAAAGAACATGCAAATAAATTCATAACACATATAATTCATACATATCACATACTCATAAAAAATTAGAATCGGAAACGGGTTCGAAAGGATCAAAAAACGAGGCAAATAGAGGCAAAAACGTTCAAATTCATATTAAAGCTAAATCAAATAATTCATATAAATATTCAAATAAGCTCATAAAAAATTTAATAAACATATAAATGCATAATTAAATAATTTAAAAGCACAAATAACACTCTCATTACGACGTACCTATACGCCCAGACGAGCAGGATGTTACAGGCTTACTACACTACCACTTCTAAGCAATATTCGGTCGAGTAGACAAATTTACATACTTTATGCTCCCTTTGCGCAAGTGATCTTGGACATTCTAGCTTTCTTTAAGCTTGTCTTAGGACACATCCTCCTCAAAAGATTTGTTCCATTATCCTTTGCAATTCCTTCTTTAAGAATCTTCCATACTAAACTCTTTTAGTACATTATCCATGTACCTCGACTGTGATTATCCTATTTTTCTCTTAGATCTATCTCTATAGATATTAATCTTGAGAATTTAGTATAAATCATGAAGATCTTTCATCTCAAACTGTTTTGCAAAAAAGATTTAGTCATTTTTATGTCATTCTTTACATTCCCAATGATAAAAATGTCATCTATGTCAAGTACCAAAAATTGAACCGAAGTCTAACCTTTTCTTATACACGTAGGATCATTTGAATGAAGTCAAATAATTTGATTTCTTCAAAAAATCGAATGATGCTTCTCCCAGAAGCCTTCATGAATCCTTAGATTTACCTTAGGGATTTGTAAACCTTTTGCATACTCCCACTGAATGTGAGATCCATGGGTTATCCCATGTTTATGTCTTTTTCAATCTCCTATTAAGGAATGACAGTTTTCATATTCATTTATCATATCTCATAGCCATAATATGAAAATATGCTAAGCACATTCTGGATTGAGGTTTGTATTACAACCAATGACATGGTTTCATCAAAGTCTACTCCTAGTATTTGAGTGAAGATCTTAGCAACATAGCTTGCTATAAAGGTTGTAATGTTTCCATTTACTCCAAGCTTTCGCGGGTAGATCCATTTGCACCCTATGGGCCTGATTTTATCAGGTGGATCAACCAAGGTCCAAACTTGGTTTGAGTATATGGAATTTATTTCAAATTTCATAGCTTAATTCCACTACCCAGAATCCAAATCTGACAATGCCTCCTCATAGGTAAGTGGATCAATATCCACTTAAGATGTCTTATGGAGAACATCCATACCAACTTTTACGTAGCTCCCAGGCGTTGGGCCACCACATCCCCCGTACTAAGACTCGAACTTGTATACGAAATGGATAATCTGTATACGTACCTAAGTCAAAGCGCACGGAAGACCACACACTCCTTAGACTAGGTGGAGCTAACTAAAACTTAAAGCGCACGAAAACAACAAACAGCAGAAGCACACAACGTAAAGTAGTGTCCGACAAGGACTAATAATAAATGCAAGTGCCTCCAGGTGAAACTTATAGCAACATGCTTCAAGGACAACAAGGTCACAACTAAAATGAGGAATGCTTACATCTGTCTTATTCCAAAAAACGATTGCCCTTTGAGCATAAGCGAATTTTGACCCATTGCACTCTGTAATGTTACACTAAAGACTCTCACAAAGCTAGTCGTACTCCACATCAAACCATATTTGGGGACGCTCATAAGTCTGAACCTGAGTAGCTTTATTCGGGAAGGAGTACTCACGGCAATGTACTCATCCTTCAAGATTTACCCCATTAGCCAAAGAGAAAACATAGAGGAATGCTACTTAAACAGGATTTGGAAAAGGGGAATGATAAGATCAATTAGGGCTTCCTTGAAGAAACTTTTGACTTCTTTGATTTTCCACAGAGCACTGTTAGGTTGATCATGAGTGCGGTGAAAGCCTTTAAACAAAAAAATTTTGGAATGAGAAACCTATGAATCCAATTGGGCCAAATTGTTGGATTAGGCAAGGTGACCCTTTGTCTCCTTACCTTTTTGTCATTTTCTTGGAGCACCTCATTTATTTCATTGAGGAGGTAGTTCTTGATAACACATGGCAGACAGTGCCGGTTTGTCATGGTAGTCCTAAAATCTCTCACTTGTTATTTGTCGACGATATCATTTGGGCGATAAAGGCTAGTTTGGATGGAGCTAATGTTGTTCGTACTATATGTTGGAATTTGATCCTCTGATTCTTCCTTTGAATTTAAAATTGTTAAATCTTCAAACGCTCCTTGATGGATTTGGTGGTTTGATCTTTTTCAACTTCGAATTAGACTTGAAATAATGTTAATTCGTAGGTCCTTCGATTTGTTTACGAATCAAACGCCTTGATTTGGTAACTTTGGGGAAGAACACCCTTGAATGCCTTAGAACCCGTTTTGAACTTGTAGAGGGGTTTTTAGCCTTTCTTGAACTTGTAGAGAGGTTTTTAGCCTTTCTTGAACTTGTGTTGTGTGTTGAATGAACAACCCATGGCCTCTTTATATAGGCGTAGGATTCAAGACTTGTTGTTCAAGTCAAAGTTTATTTAATAATTATCTCTTTATTTTTTGTAGAGATAATATCAAATAAATCATATAAATATATATCTCTTTAATTTTTTATTTTTTTATTTTTTTTAAAGAGATAATATCACATAAAATCTCATAAATATTTATCTCTTTATATTTTTTTTTAAAGAGATAATATCAAATAAGACTTCAATTTGATTGGTCGAGACACGTCACTTTGACACGTGTCATCACTTGATTTGTTGATAAAATAAACATTATAATATCAATTTAAATTTAACTATTTAACTTTGAAATTAAATTTAAGATAATTTCAAAATATTAAATAGTAAATTAAATTAATAAACTAAAGTTTATTTATCCATCTACACATGTATGTAAAATTTTAAAAAAAAAATGGACCGACTTGTAATTAGGCCAAACCTCAGGGACTTGTATGTAATTCTCCCTAATTAAAATTTTACAAACTAAACCTGACATCTGCTTATTTTTGTCTTGTCAATATTTCATGAGATAATTATATTAGATATAGTATCCGATATTTTTTATATGAAAAATTCCAAAAAACAAAAATTATGTTGTTATATTCATATTTTATCATGCATATCTCTTTGTATTCATATCCACGTGATATAAGTGGGTTCAGTTATTTTTGTCACCCACACCCCCTCTTTAAATTTATGCAAATATGTAACCTAAAATTAAACATTTGAGTCCAACTACAATGACCCTACATATGTAGTCATTCTCTTTGTAAATGATAATTATGAAAAAATTAGTGATTTACTAAATCATGTATTTTTTATATTTTTTTTAACACAAACACACTCAAGTGGAATTCGAATCTGAGACCCTGTGACTATCTCTCATCTGCTTTATTCAAATGATAAACTGATCTTCAGAAAGGCAGACTCGAGCTCTATTACTTATATTAAGGAGATTCGGAGCAAACATTCTCCTATTTCCCACCGGACAAAAAATAGCCAAATGTCTTCCATCTCTATCGGTCCAAACATGGACAAGGGAATGCAGGAGGCTCTGGCAGCGTCACTCTGGGTTTCGATGGTGGATGATTCTGATACGTATGTGGATTTATTAGTTAAAATGAGGTAGTCTAAAGTCGTTTTGTGTCTCTCACATCTGGGAACGCATTTGGAGATGTATCCAATGGTACTCTGAGAAGTTTCATATAATATCTAGCAAGGAGACAACCATTAAATTTTTCCTCTAAGGCATCCCAACATATGTTATGGGGTGCTTCAAACTCCAGGAATTTCTGCACAAACTTGTTATGATGATGTTGAAATTTTAGTGGCATAACAAGACCAAAAAGAAAATTCATTAGATGTTGTGAGATAAGTTGTGAAAAGGGAAGATCATACCGGGGTTCAGCTTTCGAAGTTTTAAGCTCTTCAATTTGTCTATGTTGGCTAAACAAGCATGGAAACTTACGTCTCATCCATCCTTTTTGCTGGGTAGAATCTTGATAGCCCTTTACTTCATTCATATAGATTTCTTAAATCCTCGATTGGGAAGGTCGCTTTTCTTTTCTTGCCGTAGCATTATCTGTGCAATATTTGACTGAGGTTGGATCAAGATAACGAGTTGGGCTGGGTACAAACATCAATTTTTGGAAAAGATCTGTGGGTCCCTCTGATAGCTAACTTTCAAGCCAGATTCCAACCATGGGTCGTGGACCTACCTGGTCGAGTTAGTGACCTACTTATACCAAGTGACTTCTTGGTGGAATCAATAGTATGTGGAGATGTTCTTGTTAGGAATAGTGCCCTTAAAGCAGTTTTGTTACTTTACTATTTCCTTGTAAAATCACAAACAGTCTTTGAATAATAAACGAAATGATTTTGTTCTTAGGCAATCACGTTTTTATGTGCTTATTTATGTCTGTTTGGTTTTGACTGTATTTGCGTGCTTTGAACTCCCCTAATCCTATAAGGCTGTTAAGAACTTTGCCCTTGTGAGAACAACACATGAAACAAGTTCTTAACTCTACATGCGAGGATTAGAAACTTCTCTGAGTCGATGAGACCGATAAACAGTGGGAGTGTCGACCTTGACTCCGTTAAGACTTGCTTATGTGATTATATCCTTGAGAAGGATCACTCAGTTTCATGGAGTGATAAGTGCATACGATGATGCGTTCACAATATATAAGGGTGACTGTACTGAGATGTCCCGCATGAGAACATTCCTAAATGGGAAAGGAATTTTATAGAAACTTCCAGATTAGGAAATATCTCACAGGCCAATGACGTGATTAATAATCCTTTAATTTGATATTCTATGATGTGTTACATGAGCTAATTTTGTAATCTTTGATATAAGCTCAAAAGGATGTCGCCATATAGACAACTGAACCACGGCCTTGGGATTACAGAAGTGGCATATGTAGAATTAGTAGAATCAATAAAGGACCTACACTTGTTAAGAACAAGAATGATCTCTTACTGATTAAGTTGTTTGTAGTCCTTTAAATATTAAACTCTTGGCCAAGGTGGATAAAAGATCAAGACATCAAAAAATACGGTTTTCTTGGATTGAGATCTAAATGGATACGAAACGAACTTAACTTTAAAGATCAAGAACTTAACTTTAAACGAACTTAACTTCGTAGGAGGATCGTATTTCATACCACGTGTCCATACCTTAATTTCTTGATTGAGAGATAGAGTTGTAGGAGGATCGTATTTCACTGATTGTCATTGACAGAAAGGTTCTTCGATTCATTTCGTTATTCGGCTAGGGATCACACACCCATTGCTAGATTATGCTAGTGTGATCTGCGAACTGATTAATTAATTATTAAATTAATTAATTAGTGACACTGCTAATCAAATAATGAACCTAAAGGGTCACACACAAATGCTAGGTCACGATGGTTTTGGTAGGAAGTTAATTGGATTAACAAAGGATCAACATGTTGATCGAAATGGGGCCATGAACACGTGGACCCCTGCCACGTGTCACACAGCTGCGCGTGACTGCCACATGTCACGCACACGTGTGGTTAATTCCATACGTGAATTCTTTCTTGATTTAATTAATTCAATTGTTAATTAATTAATTTTGGTCTTTTAATTAATTATGAATTAATTGTTAATTCCAATCTCAAATTAATTAACCCAATAAATAATTAATTATGAATTAAGTTATTTATTGAATCTTGATCTTTGACTTTATACTAGATAAGGTTGAAACGTCAAACTTCTTATTGTAGGAGAGAGAAGGATTTCTTGGATTATCTTGGAGAACAAGATAGGATCTTATTTTCAATTAAAAGATAATAATTAATTAGTGAATTAGTGAGCAAGAAATCAAAGACCCACTAGACTTTAGAAGCCTCTAGGGTTCGAACCCCTCTTAGTATAAATACAAGGGTGGGGCTTCTCTTACACTTTAGACCAATGTTCTTGAAACGTTAATTGATTTTGAGAAAATTAAAAGAAAAGTTTTCAAAGTTAATTCCTACCCAAAACACAAGCCACAAAACTAGCATTCTCAATAGCTTGATCGTGATCTAGGACTGGTGTGGATACGCTTTGGAGGATTACCTGCTTTGGGATCTATTTAAGAACCGTTCGAGGGACGATCCGCACAAAGGGTGTTTGATAGGCGGTATCAATATCACTAGAAAGCATCAATCTTCGTAATTTTTTGAAACCCTTCTCTGTTTCGAGACGAACATTGCAAGATTTACGATTCGCTTTTGGAAAATTTTAAAAAAAAAATCCGCTGTGCAAACTCTGTGTTTTTTCGACAAGTGGTATAAGAGTCACCTTGCAACTTTCATTTTAAAATGCTACTGCTTTGAATTTTGACCAAAAATTCTTGAATTTGGATAATAGTTATGTATTCTTGGTTTTTGTTCGAATTACGAATCTATCAGATCTAAATTGTTTCTTAAAAATTATTGAAAAATTGTTTTCGTATTAATCTGATTTAAAACTGTTTAAATTTTGATTTTTTAAAACTATTTTAATTCGAAAGTGAATTGTTGAAATTTTTCTGAAATTACGAAATGAGATTTCGGAACGAGTGCATAGCCGCGAGTAATCGGGAGCGGCCTAGCGAGTTAAGCGCATGGGGCGGCCCAGTCTGCACGTGCGGGCAACAGGAGCCGGACACGCCGAGACCGCTCGTGCATCCGCACGCGCAGCACATGGGCAGCCTACCACTGCAGCCCGCACCCTTCCGATCCCTCCCAGGCAGTGCCCACAAGAGGCTCGCGAGCAAGCGCGGCGCGCACTGCCATGCGTGTAGGCTTGCGCGCGGCTGTGCGGGGCTACTACCTTCCGTCCCGGACACCGTTGGGCTGTGTGCACAGGCGACTGCCTGCTCGCGCACGCTTGCGGGTGTTACCCACATGCCTCGTTCGGGGGTATCCCGGAGTGCCGTTATCATTTCGTGTTTTTGATTTTGCAAAATTCCGTATTTTAAAAATCTGATTTTATTGTAAAATTATTTATTTTTGAAATAAATAAAAGATTGGGATTTTATGAATTAAAGTTAAATTATTTTCGAGAAAAGTTATAAATATCACTTTGAATGATATTTTTGACAAAAATTTAATTCTTGAATTAATTGAGGTTTTGTCATGATCCGAATTCGATTTTGAATAAATTCTTGAATAGTGAACTATATTCAAATTACTTAAGTTATTAGAACTTGAAGTTGAGGGAATTTTAAGTTTAATCTATAAATTTAAATTTCATGTGGATTATGCTTGTTTAGGAGATCATGGGTTAGTCTTATGGATGTTTTAAATTTCTACACATGGATGATTTCAGTTGGGGTTGGAGCCCCATAGTTGCGTTTCTTCAATTGGGGTTGGAACCCTACTTATGTGTGCGCTTTGCTTGATTTATAATGTGGCTTTCCATATTATTATTGATTTTGGGCTGGGGTATGCCCCATGTATTTGTCTATGGTCGATATGAAGATTGAGCCATATCACTTTATGTAAAGAGAGTAAAACTTAGAAAGTGAGGTTTTTCTTTTCATATTGGAGACAAACACCCAAGGAGCAAGATGGATCCACAAATCAAGAAGAAATGCGCCATAATTGAAGACCTCTCAAAATGTTAGAGAGGGTTGTTTTTCTATTAATGTAATAGATAGGGTTTTTCCATTAAATTATGCACCCTTT
Organism: Lantana camara; assembly: GCA_037501455.1. Classification (NCBI taxonomy): domain Eukaryota; kingdom Viridiplantae; phylum Streptophyta; class Magnoliopsida; order Lamiales; family Verbenaceae; genus Lantana; species Lantana camara. Next base: position 87,406,349 of record CM074859.1, on the reverse strand, counting down.
TGTGAAATATCTATTTATGTGGCAAGAATGTTTAGAACCAGTAATTATGGAGTGGTTCCCATAATTACGTATAAGATAGCATACCTATGATCATCTCATATTAGTATTGTAACGCCCGATTTTTCCGGCCTTTGAGGTACGCGCGCCACACGTGTGAGTTTTCGAGAGATAGGATTTATTTAATTCTTTTATTTCCTAAATTATGCATTATATGATATTTTTATGAATTATATTACCAAGTGTTTGCGTGAAATTATTACCAACTTGAGAATTATTGCATAATTCGTATTTAATTGATACGTGAATTAAAATTGCCAAACATGACTTATTTGTTTACATGGCCTTAAGTGATCATTTCCATAACTTGAGGACCTAATTGCATGAAATTGAATTGGACATAATTGATAACATTTCATGAGTTTAGAAGCTAATTGCATCAACTTACGAACTTGGGGGACTAAATTGCAATTTGTGGCATCTCATCTCTTTTAAGAGATGAATCACGTAACATTTCTTCATTTCATACAACACTCATACACATATTATCCCTTTGCTCTCCATCTATCTTGATCAAAACCCGAGGAAGAAGAAGAGGAGAATTCATCAACTCCAAGCTATAATTCTGGAAAATAACGATCTTGGAAGTGCTATTACCTCTCTTAACTCCACTTTCTTCCTTCTCCATTTCTTTTAAGGTATATATCAGTTTTGAGTGAATTCTTGAATGAGTGTTGGAAGCTAAGGTTATGATTTGGATTGGATAACTTGTGAATTAGTTGTTAGAACCTTGATTACCTACTTTTAACTTGAATTTATGCATGAATTCTTGGAGTTTATGGAGTTGGATGATGAGATGCTATATGGGGTTTGATAGTGAATTTCTTGATGATGAAAGCTTGGTATGAGTATTGATGATGGTTTTTATTGAACTTTAAGTGCCTAAGTATGATTCCTTCATGATTTAATGCAACTGGGAGTGATTTTGGTGTTGTTTTGATGTTTTTGGTTGTGGTCCGAGAGCTCCCCTGTTTTCTGCTCTGTTTTGAACCTCCTGCGTAACGGGAACGGCCCCCTTCCCGTCCCAGTTGTTTTCTCAGAACGGTCGTTCCTATTTTCCTGTTGATCTGGCATGCGAGGCTGGGAACGGCCCTTCCCAGTTTTGGTCTATGGCCGGAACGGCCGTTCCCACCCCTGAACAAAATGAAAATCTTTACAGACACACGGGATCAATTCGGGGAGCTGGGAATGGCCCTTCCCATTTTACTCTTTAACCCGGAAGGGCCGCTCCCAGTTTCCAAAGGAGTTTTGTAATTTTCTGCTCAACCTTAATTATTCAAATCCTTTCCTAAGCCTTTAAATGATCAATACATGTATTTATATACTCATTTTATACATGAATATGTTCATGGCATGCCATAATTGTCCATTCACGTCATAGCATTGTATGGTTACTTCGTTCGTCGTAATTCACTACTAGAAATCTATCATATAGCAACGAAAATTTAGCAATGGAAATTATTCGTTGCTATTTAGCAATGGATATAGCAACGAAAAAAAAATTTCGTGGCAAAATGCTTTAGCAGCGGAATTTTCGTTGCTAAATCCGTTACTATATATGAAAAAAATAGCAACGGATTTTTCGTTGCTAAAATTAAATAATACAAAAAATAAATAAATTGGTATATATAGCGACGGGAATTCCGTTGCTATTAAAATAAAAACCTAATAAAAAATAATATAATATTTATAAATACTTGCAATGAAAAATCCGTTGCTATATGAAAGAAAAAAAAGAAATAAATATAAAAAATATTAGCAACGGAAAATTCGTTGCTATTTAACAACGGATTTTTCGTTGCTGTATGGAAAAAAAATAAATAAATAAATAAATAAATATGAAAAATATTAGCAACGGTTTCGTTGCTATAAGGAAGAAAAAAAAAGAAATAAAAATAAATAAATATAAAAAAGATTAGCAACGGATTTAACATATGATTAAAAAAAAATTAATAAAATATTTATTATTTAGCAACGAAAAATCCGTTGCTATAAATATTTAATTAAAAAATAATAGAATACTTATAATTTAGCAACGAAAAATTCGTTGCTATAAATAGTTGATTAAAAATTTAATAGAATTCATATGTTCGGGGATTATATGATCATATGTTCGAGGATATTATAGAATTCATATTTGTATAAAATAACCTTTCATATATAAAAGCCTTGAATATTTTTATTTGATAGAAAATTTGCATTATTTATATATTATAAGGTATAATATACATTATAAATCATTAAAAGATGTGCATAACACAATAATTCCTTAAAATTCACATATATAACACTCGAAATTCACATGTAAATACTTCAATATTAAGAGAAAAGTTTTTCATTTAACATGTAACGGTTGCATAACACAATAATTTCTTAATATTTAGATATAATTCTACAAATTTAAATATAAAATCATTATATTAAAAGAAAACTTCTTAATTTAACATCTAACCGTTGCGTAACACAATAATTCCTTAGTATATAGATATAATTCTATAAATTCAAATATAAATGTTTCATATTAAGAAAATAATTCTTTATATTAAGTTATTCAACTACGATTGCTAAATAATACAATAGTTCCTCAAAATGCAGATATTGTTCTACATATGTATAAGTGAATACTTCATATTGACATAAAATTAGTTCTTTATTCAACTAGCAACTAAATCTAATTACTTAATTATGTAAGCTTTCATCTTTTTTTTATATGTCATAAAAATTTATACTTAAGTTGATATACATTAGTATTTTATATATATATATACATGCTTGGGGTTTATATAGAATTTAATATTGTATAATATACAAGCTCTATTATCTATTTAATTAATACTGTATAATATAATGTTAAATATATGTTATTTAATTAAACATAATAATATATAGTATTTAATTAAATTATTTTTATATTTAATACAAATAATCATATTTAAGTATATTTATATTTTTAACAAATAACAAATACTTAATAAGTAATTCAAGTTAGTATGAATATTTGATTGTCATTACAATATAAATCATTAAAATATGTCATATTTATTTAGTAGTATGATATATTTATTACTTAAAGTACATACATTATAATTAAAACACAGAAGTGTATATCTAACAATGCTTAATACAATTATCTACAGATATATATGATTATATTTCATATTAAAAGAAAAATTCTTCATTTTACATCTAACGGTTGCATAACACAATAGTTCTTCAATATTTAGATATAATTCTACAAATTCAAATATAAATTTATCATATTAATAAAATAATTCTTCGTTAAGTTATTCAACTATGATTGCTAAATAATACAATATAGTTCCTCAAAATGCAGATATTGTTCTACAAATATATAAATGAATATTTCATATAACATAAAAGTTCTTTATTCAACAATCAACTAAATCTAATTATTTAGTTATGTAAAACTTTCATCCTCTTTTTTGTATGTCATAAAAAATTATACTTAAATTGATATACATTAGATTTTTATGTCATAACTAAAACTTGGAATATGTAGTTAATTAATATTAAGTAGTAAAATTTTTAATGGAATATGTATTAATATAAATAATTATATATTTAAAAATATTTTTATTTAAACTATGATAACAAGTATATATTTAATTATTTATTTAAATTAGTGTATGAATATTTGATTGTTGTTAAATATAACAAATGACATAATATTACCAATAACATAGCTTTCCAAGTTGGTTGGGACTCCAATCTTCTACATTGGAGACCCAGGTTCGATTCCTGGATAGCGTAAATTATGCAATATATATCATGAGTCACCTTTGGGCTGGTTTGGCTCGGTCCGGGGGTTGCGGTCCCAGTGAGGGTTCGAACCTACGAGCTGGTGCGGTTGGGGGGGTGGTTCTAGGGCCCGCAAATAAAATTTTAATTTATTAATTTGAATTATTACCTTTTGCGACGGATTTTGCAACGAAAATTCCGTTGCAAAAAGGAAAAAAAATTAATTAATTATTGCTTGGTTTGCAATGGAAAATCCGTTTCTGAATCTGTTGCTAATAAATTCGTTGCTAAAACCGCTGCTAATATTTGTGGGTAATAATCTGTTGCTAAATCCGTTGCTATAAATTCGTTGCTAATTCCATTGCTAATATCCGTTGCTTAGATTAGCCACGAGGGTTATACAACGGAAAATTTTCGTTGCTAAATTCGTTGATATAACCGAATCCGTTGCTAATTTGGCCAAAATCCCTAAATCCGTTGCTATAGTGCGTTTTCTAGTAGTGATTGGTTCATAAGAGTCATGTCTCACGTACACTTGTCTTTCTTGCACAGACCAGCTTCCTGGTGCAGCTTCCTGGTGATGAGGAGCAGGCACCGTAGGCCGTGTCCTTTGTCTTTTTGTTTCGACAGGTGAGGTTTAATTCTAGTTACCTAGAACCACTAAAACCCCTATGTGGATTTTCGGCCAATATATATATATATATATATATACATATATATCTATACTTTTCACAAAACTTCAAATGATTGAAAGTGAACCATCTTTTACATATTGAACCGACCTTGTTTTGGCAGAGTATTACTGTACTATATTGTGGGCCCGAGGGTTAGTGTATTGAGCCAACCGGGAAAGCAAGGGCTGACAGGTAACTCTTGCATTACTCTCACCAAATTTGGGATGAACCTTGAATCCACCAGGAGGTTTGGTGGAGGAAGGATTCTGGGGCATGGGATTCATGTACCCGATGCTCAACGAAACTGGATGGTTCAGGCCTTGCAAACCCGTCCATCACCCGGAGGAAAAAGGGTTACTGTTACTAATATTGATTGATTTCACTTTAATCACTTGTATGATCATTTAACCAATTGATAATGTAATCATTGTACACTGTCGGGCTAAAGGTTGGAGACTTGCCCTCACTCACCGGGCCATTGATTGATTGAAATTGAATTAATTGTTAAACTTGATAGTTGTAATCTCGAGGCGATGTTTTACTTGATTATTGAACTTATATTGCTTTATTTATAAAACCTTCACCCAAGATTAGGACTTGCATGTTATTTGCGCTTATAATTATTATACCCCTCACTCAGTCTTCCATAGACTGACGCCTCCACCTTTCAGTCTCTTGCAGGTGCGTGTGTAACACCCCGTCTTCTCGACAATCCAGGTACGATATCTCGGGAGAGTTTAATTCAGTAATTATGTGACTCGCATGCCTTACGTGTCTGTAGCACCCTAACCCCCTGGGCACCACATCCCCCGCACTATAGCCTCGATCCACGTATGAAATGGAAAGTTCATACATAAACCAAAACTATAGCGAACGGGTGACAATAAAAATGACGAGCTAGGCGGGACACTCTCCCCAACAACATCAAAGCGAACATGATAATGAAAGCGGAAGCAATTAAATCATTCGTACATATAGGTACCATATTTACCGAATAAATACTTATAGATACCACTTTAACTATCAATACATTATCATCTCTTAATAATATATATAACCATGTATCCAAAAATACTAATACCGATCAATAACATGAAATATCTCAAAAGTAATATACATGAAGGTACGGTGCTAGACTCATGAAAATGCAAACTCGAACGACCGGACACCCACCTAGCACGACCACGCTCAAAGGTACCTGAAAAGTGAAGTATCAGTCTACCGAAGACTGAGTGAGGGGCAATAATATATATATCACACGTCACATGCAAGTTGTAGCCTCGGGTGAAGACTTTAGAATAAAATAGATATATAATTCAAGAAGTTTAATCTTTGCCCGAGATTACAACCAATCATTTTAACACGTTTATTTATCCATGCTTGTCAATGTCATGAACATGTGGCCCTGGCGAGTAAGGGCAATCTCCAACCGAACTCCCAATCGTGAACAATAAGTGATCATGTTTGCTTGCTTGATAAATACGTGATCATGCAATTTATTTAGTGCTCACATAACCAATTTCATGCTTGAAATCATGCAATAACCCGAGGATAACCCGACATGCCGGATTAATCCCCAGTCTCCTTCTTCCTCCGGGTGATAGCGAGTTTGCAAGGCTCGACTATCCACGACATGGTGTGTGTAGAGGACATGACCCTCTAGACACGGAACTCCTTCCACCACTAATCTCCTAGTGGCTTCGGGGGTGATCCCAACAATGTGAGGATAATTCAGGAGTTACCAGTCAGCCCTTGCTTTCCCGGTTGGCTCAAGAATTACCCTCGGGCCCACGTGCAATCATGTACTCGCCAAACATGCTTGAAATCATGAATTGCTTGCTTGAAATGTTCATGGTTTTGAAATCATTCATAAATATAATACGTTTTGGCCGAAAACTAGCACATAAGGGTTATAGGGTTCGTTTTACCAAAACAAAACCTCACCTTTCCTACAAAATACAATAAAGAAGTGTTCTAAGGAGCTTGCTCCCCGTCCACGCCCTCGTGACCTGTGCAAATACGATGTATAAACATGAGACATGAACTAAAATGACTAAAATGTGACGAACGGCGGAAATGTGTCGAGACGACCATGAAAATGCAATGTGGTATGATAACATGTCGTTTCACATCATATTAGCACATATTATAGCAATTCGGGGTCAAAGAAGTCGTTGGATCGAGGGGTCATTTTCGTAATTTTATGCAGAAACTTTTGTTCTGCAATCCAGGTGGGAAAGGCCGTTCCGGTCCCTTTTGCAAAATGGGAACGGTCGTTCCCATGAGTTCCCCAAAGCGCGCCAACATTTTTCCATTTTAAAAACGCGCCTAGCTGGGAACGGCCCTTCCGGCTTCAAGGCCAAAATGGGAACGGTCGTTCCCATGGTCGGCCGCCTATTTTCATTTGAAAGATGGGAACGCCCGTTCCCGGAATGCCTTGAGGCTGGGAACGGTCATTCCCTGTTTCTGCAATTTATAGAAATAGAGCAAAAACAGGGGAAGGCTACGGGAATGGCACAAAGCAACCACCAAAATCCATTTTTGATCCCCAAATGTAATAATTTCTGGGAATATGATGTAAACACACTTATAGCATAACAATATCACACTTAAACACATAAAACATGCAATAAATATTTTTTTCGTGTCATGAATTAATATTTTCAATGATATGAATTCAAAGAATTGATATAAATAATGTTTCATGAATTTTATAAAATTATGAATGCCACGTAAGAATACATTATAAATTAAAGAAATAAAATAAAACCTACACTCAACTCACACGTGGCGTGCTTACCTGATCATCCGGAAACCGGGGCGTTACAACTCTCCCCCCCTTAGAAGAATCTGGTCCCCAGATTCTCTAGTCTTGCTCGAACAACTCCAGGTGGAACCGTTTCATTTTATCCTCTGTTTCCCAAGTGGCTTCCTCGGTTTTATCGCTTCTCCACAACACTTTAACCATGGGAATTCTCCGGTTTCTTAGTTCCTGAAATTTTCGATCCATAATCTTAACCGGCCTCTGAACAAACGTCAAATTCGGTTCCAGCTCAACTTCTTCCACGGGGAGAATCGTAGTCTCATCGGGGTAGTATTTCCTTAATTGTGAAACATGAAATACGTTATGAATCCCCGTAAGACTCGGTGGTAGGTCCAGTCGATAGGCTACCTCGCCTATTCTTTCAAGAATCTCGAACGGACCTAAGTAGCGAGGATTAAGTTTTCCTCCTTTCCCGATCCGGGTGAAACCTTTCCTTGGTGACACCTTCAAGAATACCCGGTCACCAACTTCAAATTCTAGATCTCTTCGGCGCTTATCGACATAGCTCTTTTGCCTATCTTGCGCGGCTTTCATCCGTTGTTGAATCATTTGAACTTTTTCAATCATAACTTGAACAACTTTGGAAGGCCTTTCGAATCTTTCACCTTTCTTTACCCCTTCCTGTTTCGACCATTTCCATTCTTCCAAGTCGAAGAACAACGGAGATCGGCACTTTCTTCCATAAAGTAACTCGTAAGGAGCCATCCCGATCGAAGCCTGAAAGCTGTTATTATAAGCAAACTCGATCAAGGGAAGCTGTTCTGACCACGAGTTCTGAAAATCCATCGCGCAAGCCCGAAGAAGATCTTCCAAATACCTGATTAACCTTTCCGTTTGACCGTCTGTTTGTGGGTGGAATGCTGTACTGAACTTAAGTTTCGTACCCAAGACAGCCTGTAATTCCTGCCACAACTTAGAAGTAAACCTCGGGTCTCGGTCTGAGACTATGCTCACCGGAATGCCATGAAGTCGAATAATCTCTCTATTATAGATTTCAGCCAACTTCGGAATCTTATAGGACATCCGGACTGGTAGAAAGTGAGCAGACTTTGTAAATCTATCCACGATTACCCAAATTCCATCAAACCCGCCTTTAACCTTTGGTAATCCGGAAACAAAGTCCATCGTTACTTGTTCCCACTTCCACTCAGGAATGGGTAACGGTTGTAAAAGTCCTGCGGGTTTTTGGTGCTCAGCTTTCACCTTCTGACAAGTCAAGCAATGTTTCACGTACTCTGCCACGTCTCTCTTCATCCCGTTCCACCAATAATATTGTTTCAAATCCTTATACATTTTATTCCCTCCTGGGTGGATCGAGTAGGCTGACTTGTGAGCTTCTTCAAGTAGGACCCGTCTCAATTCTTCAGGTACTACTACTCTGTTTTTAAACCGAAGCAACCCGGTCTCATCAAACCCAAACGGACTCTCCGGGTCATCTTTAGCTTTACTTACAAGCTTCTGCACTTCCGGATCCTTATTCTGAGCCTCAAATAACTGATGCTTTAATTCCGGCTGAACTGTGATATTAGAAACCCGAGCCTTTAACACAATCGGGACAACTTCCTCACTTTCCTTTATTTCCAAACTCGATACACTCGCCTTTCTGCTAAGTGCATCAGCGACCACGTTTGCTTTCCCGGGATGGTATTTAATTGTACAATCATAATCCTCTAGCTTTTCCATCCAACGCCGTTGCCTCATATTCAAATCCTTCTGTGTGAATAAATACTGGAGGCTCTTGTGGTCGGTAAAAATCTCAAAGGAAGTCCCGTAAAGATAATGTCTCCATTTCCCGAGAGCAAAGATCACGGCTGCAAGCTCTAGGTCGTGTGTCGGATAATTCCTTTCATATTCCTTTAGCTTTCGAGAAGCATAAGCGATCACTTTTCCTTTCTGAGTCAAAACACAACCTAAGCCTTCTTTAGAAGCATCGGTGTACACTGCATATCCCTCTGAACCCTCGGGTAAAGTTAACACCGGAGCTGAGACTAACTTTTCTTTCAGAAAATTAAAGCTTTGATCACACTTCTCGTCCCAGACAAACTTAACATCCTTCTTTGTCAATCGGGTTAGGGGTGCAGCAATCTTGGAGAAGTCTTGAACAAATCTTCTATAATAACCGGCCAATCCTAAGAAGCTTCTAATTTCCGAGGCATTCTTTGGTTTCTCCCACTTGAGCACAGCCTCGATTTTCGAGGGATCGACTTCCAACCCTTTTCCTGAAATCACATGTCCTAAGAAAGAAACCCGATCGATCCAAAATTCACACTTACTGAACTTAGCAAACAACTGATGCTCTTTCAGAGTCTGAAGAACGAGCCTGAGATGTCTCGCGTGCTCCTCGGCTGATTTTGAGAAAACCAAAATATCATCAATAAAAATCACCACGAACTTGTCGAGGAAAGGCCTGAATATCCGGTGCATCATATCCATAAAAGCTGCAGGGGCGTTAGTTAATCCAAATGGCATAACCACGAACTCGTAATGCCCGTACCGAGTATTGAATCCTGTCTTAGGAATATCCTCTGCTCGGATTCGCAGCTGATAGTACCCCTGTCTTAAATCCAGTTTCGAATAAACTTTGGAACCCTGAAGTATATCGAATAACTCCTCGATATGTGGGAGGGGATACTTGTTCTTGATAGTCATCCTGTTCAACTCCCTGTAGTCAATGCACATTCTTAAAGTCCCGTCCTTTTTCTTTACAAATAAAACTGGTGCTCCCCAAGGCGAAGAACTCGGTCGAATGTACCCAACTTCCAACAATGCTTCCAGCTGGATTTTTAGTTCTTTTAATTCAGCTGGAGCCATCCGGTAAGGAGTTTTTGAATACGGCTCAGCATTCGGGAAAAGATCGATTACAAACTCGATCTCTCGCTCAGGAGGCAAAGAATCCAACTTATCTGGAAATACCTCGGGAAATTCCTTTACCACTTCGGTGTCCTCTAATTTCACCTGATCTTTTGGCTTGTTCAAAATATAGGCAATGAACCCTGTAGCCCCTTCTCTGACTAATCTCTGAGCCTCTGAAAACGAAAGTAGGGGTACGGTCTTCGAAGTACAACCCGTAACAACCTCTGACCCCAACTGAACCTTCTTAGCTCTACAATCAACTGTAGCACAATGCCTGTATAACCATTCCATCCCCAATATAGCTCCATATCTCTCCATTGGCATAACAATGAAATCTGTCAGAAACTCCCGGCCTTCAATCACCACTGGAACATCCCTGTAAACCTGATCCGTCTCTCGCCTACTACCGAAAGGAGTACTAACTATATAGCGCACAGAAGTACACATAGCAGGCAAAGACAAAGTAATAGCAATAGAGTGCGCAAGAAAGGAGTGTGTAGCTCCTGGATCAAATAATGTATGGATGTCCGTGCCATGGATGCAAATAATACCTTCAACTACCGCGGCAGGGTCTATCTCTGCATCCTGCTCCTCTCCAGCGAGTGCATAAGCTCGAGCCCTCACAAGTGGCCTCGGTCCTGCAAGTGGTGGATCCTGACGATCCGGACAGCCGTCAACCATGTGCTCGTTACTCCCGCAGATCAAACACAAACCCAACCGGCGCCTGCAGTTATCGTAGGTATGTGTAGGAAGTCCACACCATCTGCAGCCCGGTCTCTGAGGTGGCTGGAGTGATACTGGAGCTCTCAGACCTCTCGGTAATGGCCCTGTCGCCTTAAGCTTCTTCCCGGGGTTCTTCTGAGCTGGGGGTGCAGAGTAAATCATCGGTCTTTTCCCTGAGCTCGATCCCTGACCCGCTCTCGAGCCCGAAGCCTGTCCAATCCGTGAAGTAGCTTTCCTAGCATTATCCGAATCCTCAACTTTTAGGGCCTTGGTGGTAGCTTTTGTAGCACCCCTTACACGTGGAGGTGCCACACCCCCGCACTATAGCCTCGATCCACGTATGAATGGAAAGTCCATACATAAATCAAAACTATAGCGAACGGGTGACAATGCAATACCAACAAGCTAGGCGGGAACTAAATCATACATGCAATAAAATAAACCGGAAGCATCGAATAATTCCTATGTATACGTACTGTATTTAACTATAAATACATTACCATCTCTTGCATAATACACATATCCATCATAGGCTAGTAATGTTCCGAACATGATACCAAAAGTTCTATACACAAAATGAAATGCTAGACTCAGCGGAATGCAACCTGACTCGACTCCCGCCTAGCACACGACCGCTCTCAAGTACCTGAAAGGTGGGGTGTCAGTCCATGGAAGACTGAGTGAGGCAGTAAATATATGTATAGCACAGATAACATGCACGTTGTGACCTCGGGTAATGTTTTAGTTATAAAAGTAACATAAGTTTAAAATACAATATCCATCGCCCGAGATTACAACTATCAAGTTTATTAGTTAAAATTCATATCATTGATACGTGGCCCTGGCGAGTGAGGGCGTTTCCAACCTTACACCAATAGTGAATCATTACAGGCTAGTTAAATTATCATGTGAACAGGCAATTCATTTATGGTGTACACGTATTCATTCATGAACTCCTTCACTCCGGGTGATGGTGGGTTTGCAAAGCCCTATCCATCCATGCTACGCACATCAGGAACATGACTCCCACGTGCGGGATTCCTTCCTCCACCAACCTCCTGGTGGATTCAGGGGTCATCCCAGTGTTGAGGGGTGTGTATAGAGCTACCCGTCAGCCCGATGCTTTCCCGGTTGACTCGTACACATACCCTCGGGCCCAATGTGCTATCATGCTACTCGCCACTAAATAATCACGAATAGTACAATACATGCATTGCTTTGCATGATCATGCTATTAATCGAACCACATGCATTGCTTTGCATGAGTCCGATTTGCTTGAAATTGTTTTAAACGTTTAGAAAGAATTTAAGAAAATAGGTAAATACCTTTTTGGCTGGAAAGTTCACATAAAGGTTATAGGGTGTTATACAATTATTAACTAAACCTCACCTTTCTTCCGAAATGCGACAAGGATACGTTCTAGGGAGCTTGTCCCTCGTTCACGACCTCGTGACCTGTGCAAACACAACGTGTATACATGAGACATGACCTAAAATGGATCAAATATGACGAACGGCAGAAATGTGTCGAGACGACCACGAAAATACAATGTGGCATGATAACATGTTGTTTCACTACATATTAGCACATATTATAGCAATTCGGGGTCAAAGAAGTCGTTGGATCGAGGGGCTGAAATCGAAATTTTTATGCAGAATATTTTGTTCTGCATGTCAGGTGGGAACGGCCGTTCCGAGTTCCCTTTGTAAATGGGAACGGTCCTTCCCGTTCCTCCCCAAAAGCGCGCCAACGTTTTCCCATTTAAAACCCGCTGGAGCTGGGAACGGCCCTTCCGGGACGCAGGCCAAAATGGGAACGGCCGTTCCCAGTCTCGGCCGCCCCTTTTTATTTGAAAAGGTGGGAACGCCCGTTCCCACAATGCCTTGAGGCTGGGAACGGTCGTTCCCAGTTCTGCAACTGAAGAAAAACAGAGCAGAACAGGGCAGAGCTACGGGAATGATCAACAAGGCAACCAAAATCCCAATTTCAATCAACAAAGCTATGATTTTCTGGAAGCACGATGCCTATATGTTCAAAGGTGATAATATAACACTTTAAACACCCAAAACATGAATTATGATCAAGAATTCAAGGTTTCATGTTCATGATCCTATTGATCATACAAGCTCAAATATTCAAGAATTCATGAATAAATCATGCCATAATTCATGATATGATCACATATTCATGCTTCCATGTCCAATCAATCCATCTAGCATATAAATTCCAAACCCTAACCAACTCAAACATGATCAAGAATCATGGTTTCATGCAAAACCAACCTTAAAGTGAAAGAAATGAAGAAGATAGATGAAAATGATGATCGATTTCCCAAAACTTGGATGATTTCTTGAAATCTTGGATGAAATTCAATTCTTCCTTTTCTTTCCTTGGAACCGAGAGAGAGAAAATGAAGATACTTGTGAGATTTGGATGAAAATGATCAAGGAAGAATGGAGATGAAGTTGTTACGTGATTCATCCCATTGATTTGTGTGAATTGTGCTAATTTTCCATTCAATCCTTTGGTTGTTTAAGTCATGCAATAAGGTATAGGTAGGTTTTGAAAGTGATCAATCATATCCTTGAAGAATCATGCAATTAAGTCCCCAAAGTTTTAAATTGAATATTTAGGGACAATTTGGTAATTTGAAACACTCTCGGTATTGATTTCATGCAATAAATATTTTCCGTGTCATGAAATGATATTTTTGATGATATTAATTCAAGTAATTCATATAAATAACGCTTCAAGAATTTTATAAAAAAAATTATAATGAAGCGTAAAAAGTTAATTAGAAAAATCGGGGCGTTACAATTCTCCCCCCCTTAAAAGGACCTGGTCCCCAGGTCCACTTTCGAGTTTGCAAATAAAGTACGAGCTATAAGAGAATCCTGTCTCTTAAACATGAATGAAAGAACCCCGTCTTTCGATAAAATGAGAAAGCCCCGTTTCTCATCAAGGAAGGAGAGAGCCCCTTCTCTCAACAAGAAAGGAGAGAACCCCGTCTCTCGACAGGTACCAAGTAATAATCCAAACAATGCTGGAAACATTTATTACAAAAGAGGCAAGTCGTCACGCCACTCACATCTATTTATCTTTCACACTGAAGCACATTGTTGCTAGCAATAATTTCATTAATAATAAAATTCATGATGCTCGTGATATGCATGTTTAATGATACCGTTCACCGTTGAAGTTGCTATGAATGTAGTTGATACCTCGGGCTATTCTTGTTCTTTCTCTTCGCCTTGGACACATATTTGCTTGATGTTCTTTACTCCCGCATCTCATACATAGATTTAACCGTTCCCGACAAGTCTCGTAGGTATGATTATCGCGCCCACAATATGTGCAAAGAATCTTTCCTGACTGTGATGGCGAAGTCATAGTAGAAGCACTCCCTGAAACTGATTTATTATTCTGGGACTTCTTCTTTTTAGATCTTTCCGGAGGTGGTAGAACCGAATCACTAATGGATCTTTTCATTACATTAGAATCTGGTCTTGATCCGGAGGCTACATCCTGTTCGAGATGAGGAACAGGCCTCCTTGCATTATCTGAATCCTCAACCTTCAACGCCTTAGCAGTAGCTTTGGCCCAGGTACTTGTATTAGCGGCTTTCAAAGCATCCTGTATTTCCGGTCTGAGTCCTTGCACAAATTGCATTGCTTTATGGAAATCGTCACTCGCTATGTTGGGTGCATAGCGGGATAAGCGTTCAAATTCTGCTATGTACTCACCCACAGATCTTCCTTCTTGCTTTAATTCAGTAAATTCTCTCAACCTCCGAGTACGTGAAGCTGGAGGAATAAACTTGTTTCGGAATTCTCTAACAAATACTTCCCAATTGATAGCTTCCCCGGCAGCCTCTAATACGATCTGAATACTTTCCCACCAGGAATACGCCTCGCCCTGAATCAAAGTGAGAGTGCAGCGAGCTTTTTCCTGAGAGTCACAAGGAATGAGCTGCCAAATCCTATCGATCTCTTTGAGCCACATTTCAGCCTGAATGTCATCACCCTTGTAGAACTTCGGGGGTTGTTGGTTTTGAAATTCCCGAAGTATAGCAGAAATAGGATTATCTGGTGGTGCTATCTGCGTAGGTGGTACTGGAGGAACCCTTTCCTGTATCCTCTGATCGATTAACCCTACCACGGCGTTCATAAAATCCTGGGGCTGGGCTTGAGGAGGTGGAGAAGGGGATGACTCCTCATGACGATGGTGGCGGCGATGATGATGATGTTTATGTCTCGGGGACCGGTCGCGATGATGTTTATCATGATCCATCCTGAAATGAGATCACTATACATGCATGATTTGGTTAATGAATGAAAATGGGTGCAAATAATTTCATAAAGTTAATGCAGCACACATTTCAAAGAACTTCAGAAATTCAAATAATTTAAGAATCAAGTAATTCACATAATTTCATTAAACACCGACTTCTCACGTAACAAGTAATCCTATGCCGTTCGACCTAGACTTACTTAACACGACTCGAGAACCTCGGTTTTGCAACCGGGCTCTGATACCACCTTAGATGTGGCACCTCCACGTGTAAGGGGTGCTACAGCTTTTGCCCAGGTGCTCATATTAGCTGCTTTCAGGGCATCCTGAATATCTGGCCTGAGTCCCTGGACGAACTGGATCACCTTGTGAAAGTCATCATTCGCTATGTTGGGTGCATAGCGAGAAAGTCTCTCGAACTCGGCGATATACTGACCCACAGACCTGCCTCCCTGCTTTAACTCGGTGAACTCTCTCAACCTGCGAGTACGGGAAGCTGGAGGAATATACTTGTTTCTGAACTCCCGTACGAAGACTTCCCAAGTAATCTCTGTCCCAGCTGCCTCCAAAACGATCTGGGTGCTCTCCCACCAAGAATAGGCCTCGCCCTGAATAAGAGTAAGTGTACAGCGAGCCTTCTCCTGACTGTCACAAGGGATAAGCTGCCAAATCCTTTCGATCTCTTTTAGCCACATCTCTGCCTGTATATCGTCTCCCTTATAGAACTTCGGGGGACGCTGGTTCTGAAACTCTCGTAAAATGGCAGAAATGGGGTTCTCCGGAGGTACTACGGGTGCTGGAGGTGGGGGAGGAACCCTTTCCTGTACCCTCTGATCAATTAGCCCCACTACCGCATTCATAAAATCCTGGGGTTGTGCCTGAGCAGGTAGAGGAGGTGGTGATCTCTCGCGGCGATGATGTCGGCGGTGATGATGCCTGTGCCTCGAGGATCGGTCACTGGAACGTCTGTCGTGCTCCATCCTGAAATTAGATCACTAAACATGCGTGGCTTGATCAATAAATGCAAATGTGTGCATACAATTTCCATAATATCAAGTAGCACAAGTTCAAGGAAGATCAAGTAGCTCAATTCATGCGAAGAAATGAGTAAATCAGGTAAGTCAACCAAATGCAGATTCCCAAATACCACATAATCCTACTCCGTGCGACCTAGACTGACTTGACACGACTCGAGAACCTCGGTTTTGCAACCGGGCTCTGATACCACCTGTAGATGTAGCACCCTAACCCCCTAGGCACCACATCCCCCGCACTATAGCCTCGATCCACGTATGAAATAGAAAGTTCATACATAAACCAAAACTATAGCGAACGGGTGACAATAAAAATGACGAGCTAGGCGGGACACTCTCCCCAACAACATCAAAGCGAACATGACAATGAAAGCGGAAGTAATTAAATCATTCGTACATATAGGTACCATATTTACCGAATAAATACTTATAGATACCACTTTAACTATCAATACATTATCATCTCTTAATAATATATATAACCATGTATCCAAAAATACTAATACCGATCAATAACATGAAATATCTCAAAAGTAATATACATGAAGGTACGGTGCTAGACTCATGAAAATGCAAACTCGAACGACCGGACACCCGCCTAGCACGACCACGCTCAAAGGTACCTGAAAAGTGAAGTATCAGTCTACCGAAGACTGAGTGAGGGGCAATAATATATATATCACACGTCACATGCAAGTTGTAGCCTCGGGTGAAGACTTTAGAATAAAATAGATATATAATTCAAGAAGTTTAATCTTTGCCCGAGATTACAACCAATCATTTTAACACGTTTATTTATCCATGCTTGTCAATGTCATGAACATGTGGCCCTGGCGAGTAAGGGCAATCTCCAACCGAACTCCCAATCGTGAACAATACGTGATCATGCTTGCTTGCTTGATAAATACGTGATCATGCAATTTATTTAGTGCTCACATAACCAATTTCATGCTTGAAATCATGCAATAACCCGAGGATAACCCGACATGCCGGATTAATCCCCAGTCTCCTTCTTCCTCCGGGTGATAGCGAGTTTGCAAGGCTCGACTATCCACGACATGGTGTGTGTAGAGGACATGACCCTCTAGACACGGAACTCCTTCCACCACTAATCTCGTAGTGGCTTCGGGGGTGATCCCAACAATGTGAGGATAATTCAGGAGTTACCCGTCAGCCCTTGCTTTCCCGGTTGGCTCAAGAATTACCCTCGGGCCCACGTGCAATCATGTACTCGCCAAACGTGCTTGAAATCATGAATTGCTTGCTTGAAATGTTCATGGTTTTGAAATCATTCATAAATATAATACGTTTTGGCCGAAAACTAGCACATAAGGGTTATAGGGTTCGTTTTACCAAAACAAAACCTCACCTTTCCTACAAAATACAATAAAGAAGTGTTCTAAGGAGCTTGCTCCCCGTCCACGCCCTCGTGACCTGTGCAAATACGATGTATAAACATGAGACATGAACTAAAATGACTAAAATGTGATGAACGGCGGAAATGTGTCGAGACGACCATGAAAATGCAATGTGGTATGATAACATGTCGTTTCACATCATATTAGCACATATTATAGCAATTCGGGGTCAAAGAAGTCGTTGGATCGAGGGGTCATTTTCGTAATTTTATGCAGAAACTTTTGTTCTGCAATCCAGGTGGGAACGGCCGTTCCGGTCCCTTTTGCAAAATGGGAACGGTCGTTCCCATGAGTTCCCCAAAGCGCGCCAACGTTTTTCCATTTTAAAAACGCGCCTAGCTGGGAACGGCCCTTCCGGCTTCAAGGCCAAAATGGGAACGGCCGTTCCCATGGTCGGCCGTCTATTTTCATTTGAAAGATGGGAACGCCCGTTCCCGGAATGCCTTGAGGCTGGGAACGGCCGTTTCCTGTTTCTGCAATTTACAGAAACAGAGCAAAAACAGGGGAAGGCTACGGGAATGGCACAAAGCAACCACCAAAATCCATTTTTGATCCCCAAATGCAATAATTTCTGGGAATATGATGTAAACACACTTATAGCATAACAATATCACACTTAAACACATAAAACATGCAATAAATATTTTTTTCGTGTCATGAATTAATATTTTCAATGATGTGAATTCAAAGAATTGATATAAATAATGTTTCATGAATTTTATAAAATTATGAATGCCACGTAAGAATACATTATAAATTAAAGAAATAAAATAAAACCTACACTCAACTCACACGTGGCGTGCTTACCTGATCATCCGGAAACCGGGGCGTTACAGTGTCAATTTGTAATTTTATTTTAGTTATGTGCGCATTAGAATTTAATTAAATGTACTTGAACTCAATCGTCCAATATTTGCAAATTAAGGACCTAATTGTTAATTAGGGTGTTTGAGCCTTCGTGGCTACCTTGAGCTCGGGAATTTGAATTCGAATTCCGACTTCGGCATTTCATTTCTTCGATGATTCGGGTCCAATGGATTTAATCTTACCCTTTTCTGAAGCGTTTGACCTTTCTACCGAGTTATTTTCCAACCGATTGAACCGAACCCTGCGTGAACCAAACCGAACCGGTTTCTCTTACCTTAAAACTGGACCAGTCCTTTTTCTTTCCCATTTTTGCTGCATATCGTGATCAAGAAAAGAAACGGTTTTTCCCACACCCCACCTTTGAGCTCAAGATTTTGTCTCGATTTTTCGCCCGATCAACGATCCAAGGTAAGCAATATATTCTCCTCTTCGAGTGCTTCGTTTCTTCCCGATTGAATCTTGTTTAAGTGCTTGAATCCATGCTTTTTGGTGAAGAAGATGAATAGTGTGAAAATGTGAAATTTGCTTCTAATGCCTCCATATGTTATCTTTTTTAGCTAAGTGTCAAGTATGTTGTTCGTGTGAGTTTCCTCGTTATTTGTTCGTAGAAAACTTGTTCGGTACTTGTTTATTTCTTGAATTTCCATCAATGTACCTTGCTTGAGCTTCCATGGCAACTCATTCAATTCTTGTTTTCTTGCCTTGAATTTGAGATATGTGTTGGAGCATGTTTATGTGATGTTTTTCCTTGAATTTGAGAGCTTCCGATTGAGTTTTCTTGGAGCTTTGGTGATTTTTGCTTCTTCCTGTGAGTACCCCTGCTGTTGTGCTTCGTTTCTCCCCTGAACCTCTACCCGGGTGGGTAGATTTTGTGAAGGAAAGTACCCGGGCGGGTATATTTTATGCAGAAAGTTTCTGCACTGTTTTCCCCGGTCGGGTAGATTTCTGCCTTGTTTTTCCCAGGCCGGGTACCCCCTCATATGACCTCCGATTGAGCTGATTTTCGGACACGATCAAACTTTTTGAGTCTAGAACAATCTCCAATTGGAATCACCCCAAAATTCGTTCTAGATTATGAGTTATAATCGTTTTAATTTGGTGTCGCCACCCCATCGAAATTCTGCATTCATTCAACTTCAAACCTCCGCCATTTTCGGATCCCTTTGAACCATGATTTGTGACATATATCATCAGAACGATCTATGTGTCTAGTTTCATTTCCAACAAGAAAAACTCAATTTCAATTCTAAAACTCAAGATATTCCTATTGTTGTACAGCTTGTCCGTTTCGACAAAACTGTCAGCTTTCGCCCGATTTCGCTCGGAACCCCTTTTTGTGTTCTTATTCCGTTTTTCTCGTATCTTCCCACCTCCGAACTTATTCCTAACTTGTTTTATCATGTTTATGTGTATTAAATTGTTCTTATATGCATTTTATGTTGCTTGAGTAATGTGAATTATTTGTATGAATCGCATATGTGCCTTGTTAGGTGATTAATTGTTGTTTTATGCATTGTTTGTACACATGAACTTATTCTTAACATGCCATATGATATTATGAGTATGTTGAGTGTGTTATGACTTCTCTTGCATGATATTAATTTGAATATGAGATTTGCTTATGTGTTTGCATCTCTTAAGTGCTTATGCATACGTCGTTCGTCTATGTGGTTCATTCTTAAGTCTAAGTCTTGTATTTTGTCTCCAGTTTGTTCAGGTGCACCCGGGGTGGTGTCTCGTTGTCCATGTTGATTCCGGGGTGGATCATTTGTCACGTTCTTGGTTTCTTTGGTGTAAGGTGAGGTTAGGTTATAGTTAAACCCTATGATATGTGCCCATTTGATTTGTATGCGAACTATAGCCTACGTATGTTTAATTTGATTTGATTTGATCCGTTACGTTTGGTATCGCTCAACTACGCTTCAAACCGTGTGCCTCTTATGAGCCGGGAGATACGAGCTAAGGGATCAGATATGGATTTGACACGGAGAGGTATGTAAAATATAGTTGTAGCAAAGTGAGGTACGTATCCGTATATGATTTACTTCTGAATTTGATTTGTAGCGGGTTAAGTAATGTAATGAATGTAATGTAATGGTAATGATGGGCCCCGGAGTTGTGGGTAAGGGAGACCCGGGACGGCCATGGGGTCGCCGGTTATGACCCCTGTACACATCTCCACAGTTAGTTCGGATTATTCCTGAACTCGCCAGGAGGTTTGGTGGGGGATGGATATCCTGAGGGTTGAGAAGCTTGCACTCCCCTCGACTGTAATGGATGGTTAGGGTCGCGCAACCCTTCCATCACCGGAGAAGGAGGTCTATTTGAATCTATGTACCTGATTTGTCTGCTTTGTATGATTTGTTTGTTTCTTTTGATGAGCCCAGGATGGGATTTTGTTACTCGTACCCACCGAGTTATGTATGCTTGTACGTATGTTTTGTAGAGTTCGTGAAACGGGGATAGATTCTTAAGTAAGATAAAATATGGATCCTTTTGAATACGTAAGCTAAAATATGATTTGAATCAATATGAATTTATATAAATTGGTAGGATTCTTATGCCTCCGTATGATTTGAGTTATTTGAATCTATTAGGCTTTGTTTTACTTTGTTTTGATTTAAATCCCTATATATAAGTATCACGGACAAAATTTTTGGTATGCAAAAACTATCCCCGAGTTCATGGACTGTGCATGTGTCTGAAATGTGCTTTGCTCTATATATATGCAGCGTGTGTGGGTAGCCCCTCACTCAGTCGAGTTGTAGACTGATCCTCTCCCTCCCCAATCTTTTAGTGTGCAGGTTGCTCTTGGAGTGTCGAGCTAGGCGGAGTTGAGTCAAGTCTGTTGAGTCCGTCTGAGTTAGTCGAGTATTTGCATTCGCATATGTATTTAATTTATGTATGATTTGGACTTGTAAAATATGAATTTGAATTCTTATGCATTTGGTTATTTGAATTGCCCTACCCGGGCTTTGGTTTGCGTTTAAAAGAGGCCTGAGGTGCCCAAGTCTGCTTGTGGATCGTATGTTTATTTTCTGCAGGTCCGTGACCAATACATGTATTTGAATTTTGTCTTCCGCTGCTTTCTATTTTATTGGTTGGTTTTTTTGTGACAGGGTCTACGTTCCGCCTAGCTTAGGAGTTTGTTTTGTTTGTCTCCCGTTGGCCTCTGCTTGGTTCATGTAAGGGTTTCCCATCTCGTATGTGGATTGGGCTTAGGTGCGAGGGATGTAGTGCCTCTCGTGTGGGGTGCTACAGCGTGCTAGGCGGGAATTAGAGCCTGGTCGAGTCTTTAATTCATGTTTAGCATAGGACACTGTTATTTTACGGACGCATACTGAATATTTATGTCTTTCATACTCTACTTTTTGGAGATTGTACATGTTATGCTAGTTTGAAGACCGTGGATATTATGTATATTTTGATGTGAATAGCACCTGATCGATAATATCACTTATGCTTCCGCTTAAATTGTTATGCATTGGTTTACTTGGTTTGGGGTTAGTCCCGCCTAGCCAGGCTTGTTTTTTTTATTGTCTCCCATTCGCTATACGTTTGGTTGAAGTACAGATTCCCCATTCTACATTTCATATGTGGACTGAACTATAGTGCGGGGGATGTGGCAACCTTACGTTTCGGGTACTACAAGTATCATGCTAGGACATATTATCTGCTAATTGCTTTTGTGATGCATTTTATGTGAAACTGCATTAAACAAGATAATTAAAATTAGATAACATTATATGTTGGTGAGGTCATACCGGATAACTCTCCAGTTAATTCGAAAATCCCTAATTAAATATTGAGCAATTTCGAATAAATAGGTGTTTTATTACGGTAATAAAATTCCTACCATTCCATCAATAGGATTTAAGACTTAATAGGTAAGCTAATTGTTGTCTCACGAGTCGTGGGGTAATTAGTGCAACCTAATAACTCTTAGTTTCTTGATTGAGACCACCTTAAGTGATTTATATTTCTTGACTATTTTGGAATGGGAGATGTCTCACGAGTCGTGGGTCATTCCGGACTAAGTTTGGTTGAGATCTTATGATTGATGGGTTCTGCTCAACACAGAAGGAGATATGGATGTCTCACGAGTCGTGGGTCTATGATTGAAAGATCAGTGATGCAAAAATATTAGTAGGAATTCCATGGAGATGGAATTGGCAAATCGTACCTACCTAAAGATTCTTAGACGTCGTGGCTCCAAAACTAAAAATGATTGAGATCCTAGTACCCATTGAGAAAACAAGTTTCGTCTAAGGCCGTTTGGGATTTATAGACCTTCTAAAACCAGTGGGAGAACATATTTCTAAAGACCTTGATAATATGTATAATCGTTATTATTCAGCATGCTCATGATTTCTCTGTTTTTCATTTAGGTTGTAGTTTTGTGATTCTCTACAATTGAAATGGTAACTAAAAACCCTCTAGTATCCATCCTCGAATCAAATAAGTTGACGGGGCCCAATTACTCTGATTAGCTTCGGAATCTAAATATAGTTTTAGATTCTGAGAAGAGAAGATATGTTCTCTTCGAGGCAGAGCCTGTTACTGAAAGCTAGTGTAGCACCAGAGCGTCAGGCAACACATCCCCCGCACCGAGACCCAACTCGCATATGACATGGAAAGTCCATACACGTGCCAAATCACGGCGAACAGGGACACAACACAGGCGGGAGCTAACAGTCGAAACCAAATAAGCAATTACAAAAGAAAATGACAAGTGCGGAAGCATTAATGTTTATTAACATAATCAATGAGCTCACAGGCTTGAATTCAGCAATATACATGGCGCTCAAAAGCATTCAAAATCATAAATGACAATTATATGACATGAGTATAGGAGTGGAAGAAACTACACACGACTCCAAAACGCTACGGACTCAAAACCCCGCCTAGCTCTCCAAAACCTACAAGAGAACTAAAAACAAAGTCGGGTTCAATCTTTAAGAGACTGGTGGGTATAAAATAAGGTTTATACAATAATAATACGGAATTCAAACACACACACATGCAAGCTATAATCCCGTACGAGGTTTGAAACATTTCCCAAATGGGTAAAAACAAAAAAAAACAACGCTCGGGATTACAACAATCAATTTTATTCATGAGGTCATTACGTGAGCCCTGGCGAATGGGCGAATTCTCCAACCTTCTCCTCATGTGTGCATTATTCATTCTTTCATTCGTTAGCGATCATGCAATACTCATTCATTCATAATCGTTCATAATCATTCATTCATACATTCATGCATAATCATTTACCCCTTTTTCCTCCGATTGGTGGACGGGTTTACAAGACCCAGCCACCCATACATAACGGCAAGTGGGGGTACATGAATTCCACATAAACCTCAGCTCCCATTCCCCGCTAATCTCCTAGCGAGGGCCGGTATCACCTAGATCATAGTGGAACTAATGCACGGGATCACCGTCAGCCCATGCTTCCCCGAATAGCCACGTGCATCAAGTTTCTGGGCCCGCGCTTGCATTCATGTCCTCGCCAAAATCATAAGGTAGGGATACATAAAAAAAAGGTTTTATGTTCGAAATCATTTACTCTTGAAAAGACTCGATATATATATATATATAATAATTTGGATTAAAACTCCACAAATTGGATATATCGGGTCGAGCTAGCTAATAGTAGAGAAACCCACCTGGCTACACCTTACCGAACATAACCAAGAAGAACAGAAGACTGAAAGTAGCCTATGAACCCGGCACATCTCTGCCCTGGAGAAAACTTTCAAGTTGGAGAAGAAATGGAAGGAGTATGAGCTCAAATACTCAAGGGTTGAATAGTGTTCTTCTTCTTCCTTGTCTTTCTTCTTTCTCTTCTCTTTTTGGCTGACTTTTGCTTCTCTTAGGGGAGGGAAGGGATTTCATGTGAGTTGAGCGAGGGGAGATAGATAGGTTAACAAGTGGCATAGGTCATGGGTTTTGTAGCACCCGAGCGCAAGGTACCGCATCCCCCGCACCGAGACCCAACCCGAATATGAAATGGACAATCCATACCCGAGCTAAATCACGGCGAACGGGGATACACACACTCGCTAAGCTAGGCGGGAACTAACTTTCGCAACCAAAGAAACATTACAATAGAAATAATACCAGTACGGAAGCAAAGTACATTGATAAATAGCAAAGTAAGCAAAGAGTAACGGGTTCAACTAACATAGATACCTAATCCCGAAATTTGATAAAATCATAAAACATCAATTACGGATTCTTTCTGTTCCTATAAGCTTATTCAGAAATCATGATGGTAGCAATAATCAATACAAATCATATATTCTTTATAATTTAAACAATTCATGATACACTATGCATAAGAACAGACTTTGACTTGGCCGAGAAAGACTTAACAAACTCGAATTCCCGCCTAGCACCCCAAACCTGCAAGAAAACTGAAAACAAACCGGGTTCAGTCTATAGGAGACTGGTGGGTATAAAATGAGGCATAAATAGCATATACAACAATATTTAACATTCACATGCAAGTTATAATCCCAAATGAGGTTTTTGAGCATTTTCCCAAGTGGGTAAGATAAAGAAGTCATCAAAAGGGATTATAACGATCATTTTCATTCTTTAGGTCTTTTGTGGCCTGGCGATTTGGCGTGCATTATCTCCAACCAACACCTCGTGTAGTTTATTAAACATTCTTTCTTTCTTTCTTTCATCCATAACATTCTTTTGTGCACATTCATGAACATTTACACCTTCTTCCTCCGGGTGATGGCCGGGTGATCGGCCCGAACCATCCATTTATTGACCAAAAGGGGAACATGACTCCCCAGATGGCACTCAGCGTCCATTACTCGCTAACTCCTAACGAGGTCCGGTTACGCCGTTCATTGGTGGGACTAGTGTGAGGGTTCACCGTCAGCCCATGTCTCCTCGGGTCACCACTCACACCAAGTCCCTGGGCCCCATTCTGTGCATAACATTCATTCTTTCATTCTCGCCAAAACATTTGGTAGGGTTTATAAAATAAGGGCTTTACGTTGCAAATATTTACTCTTGAAAAGTGACTCTATATACGTATAATAGTTTTGGCCGAAATCTTTACACATTGGGAGTATATAGGGTCAGTTAACTAATAGAAGAGAAACCCACCTTTACACCTTACCGACCAAAACCAAGAAGAAAGCAAGAGGACTTGAAAGTGTCCTATGAACCCGGCAAGTCTCCGCCCTGGAGAAAATTGTACAAAGGACAATAGAGGGTACACGTAAGACTCAAGACTCCAAATGAACCAAATACGACGCACGACAATGTTATGAATATGATATGAATGCATAAGAGATGATATGGTATCATGGAAACATTCATATGCACAATTCATTACTTAAAGTCATGTAAACAAGTCATTCATTCCTTCCAAGAGACGTTCATATCCGTTCGAGTTCATAACTTCCATATTTCATACCCAATAAATCCGAGAAATTCAAATAATAATCATAACACGTGATATAACATGTATACATATCATACAAGTGATAAACTAAGAGTTACACGAGCAATTAGGGTGTACATTGAGAGTCAAGATCCATGCATACGCATATTAGGAGCAATTAAGTCACGTTGAGGCATAACTCGTAAAATATTCCATGAAAAATCATAAAATTTCATAATACCCAAGATAATACATGTTAGAAATGTATATGAAGTAAAAATCATGTCATGAAGGCACTTTATCACATAATTCATTCAAGTACATTCAATACATGGAGTTATCAAGTTCCTTCATTCATAACTTTCATATTTCATAGCAATTCAAGTCATAAACTTCATACACTAATCAAAACACCTCATAAAGCATGTTATTATAGTATATAAGTCACATAAGGGGTCTAGGAAGTGAAAGGAAGGCGATAGAACGAGTTTTGGTAAAGTTTAGCAAAAGTAGGAAAAGTTGACAATTCGGAAATGCGCAAGCTGTAGAAAAATGGGTATATCTTGAGTTTTAGATATTGGAATTATGTTTTGCTTGTTGTAGGTGAAACTAGACACATAGATGTTTTCAAGGATATATGGCACGAATCACGGTTCAAAGCAAGGTGAAAATGGCGTAGGTTTGAAGTTTGGGCCAATGTAGAAGTTCGGTGAAGTGGCGACACAATTTTCAAACAATCATAACTCACAACTGAGAAAAGATATCGAGTTTATTCCAATTAGAGGATGTTCTAGACTTCAAGAGGTTTCCACGGGTTCAAAAATCAGGTCAATCCGAGTTCGTATGAGGGTAAACGGGACAAAACAATCTCAGTCAGAAAACAGGAGAGGATCCAAAGTTTCTGCCTCAAATCCACCCCCGTGGATTTTTCCAAAAGGAAAAATCCACCCTCGCGGATTTAGGTCAGTGGCGAAAAACACACAAAAAACAGGGCAAAACTCATGCTAAACCATATAAACATCAAATTAACACACATAGGTAAGTTAAGGTAGCAAGAATTCATGCATTTCAAGCCAATTAATGGTCCAAAGTTGCAACAACTCATGCAAGGAATGAATATGGAGCAAGCTCAAGCAATACTTCAATTTCATAATTGGCAAAATCATGAATCCTAGTACAACAACCAAAGCAAGTTCATACATATCAAAAATGATGTCTTAGGAGCAATATAGATACTTCATACCAAAAGAATCCACAAGGAAGCAAGCTAGAATTCATCAATTCTTCCCAAACCCTCACTATTCACCCCATATGCCAATACATGCTCATCACTTGGAGAAATCATGAAAACCTTAACTCAAAATGACTATGAGGAGATGTACATCACAAATATGGTCTTACCTTTCAATTTGGAGGAGAAATGGAGGGGGTATGAGCTCAAATACCCAAGGGTTGAATAGTTCTCCTTCTTTCTTCTTCTTTCTCTCTCCATTTTGGCTGAGTTTGGTTAGTGAGAGGGGTTTGGTTCGGTGGGGGGGACTGATATGGGGGAGAGAGAGAGTGTGCAAGTGGGTATAGGTCAATGGTTAGGGTCTAGGTACGTTAGGATAGGTCCATGAACGTGAAATAGCTATTATTTGTCATTTTTGGCGCAAGGGGCTTGTTTCAGTTAAGATTTGGCAATCCAATTAATCTTATAAAAATATGAGGCTTGTCCCATTGTCTCCGATTCATTGATCCGGATCCAATGGAGGTGACGGAACTCGATTCCGAGTCCCCGAGCTCAAGATATGCCGCTCGGAACACAAGGTGCGCTAAATGCTCTTTAACCTCCTTTTCGGTTCCGATCACACAAAAGAATCCAAAACTCACACATACGAGAATAAAATCATGCAACGAGAATATAAACATAATCATTAGTCACATAATTTACTCATGCTAAGTTTCCACGAAAAACAGAAATCAAACCAAATAGCAACGTCAAACATAAACACACATGCCCAAACGTCTCAAGAATTCACGATCAATTAATAAAATCAATAATGAAGCATATATCATTAATTAAATTGCGCACATTGGTAAACGAATACGTCATGCTCAAACCTCTGAAAAACTGGGGCGTTACAACCTCACCCCTTAAAAAGAATCCGTCCTCGGACTCACTACAACCTATGCAAACAAAGAGAGAACCCCGCCTCTCAAACAACAAAGTGAGAGAACCTCGTCTCTTGAGAGCAACAGAGAGAGAGCCTCGTCTCTGAAACAACAAAGAGAGAACCCCGTCTCTCAAACAACAAAGAGAGAGAACCCCGTCTCTCAAAAACATCAAAGAGAGAGAACCCCGTCTCTCAAAAGCAACAAAGCAAGGAAGTCTCCAATACTCCCGAGCAACACAACCCAAACATACAACAAAGAGCTAACAACAAGAAGGGCAACAAATACAAATACAACAGTTAACGTTTATAAAAACACACAAGGTCAAGTATTAAGTACATATTGAGCATATTGATCAACCACATGTAAAACAATTAACACAATAGGCAAACAAAGAATATTGTAATCAAATCATTTGAATTAAAATTGCATGTATGCATATGCCATGAATGCTTCTTGTACCG
The DNA here is from genome assembly GCA_037501455.1 of Lantana camara. Classification (NCBI taxonomy): domain Eukaryota; kingdom Viridiplantae; phylum Streptophyta; class Magnoliopsida; order Lamiales; family Verbenaceae; genus Lantana; species Lantana camara. Next base: position 87,377,820 of record CM074859.1, on the reverse strand, counting down.
TTCACCGTAGTAGGGAATTTTCAAGATGAAAATCTCATGTCAGAATATATAGTCGAATCCAGAAGCTAGCTCAATTCTTGACTTATCTTTAGTATCCCTGATGTGTATCCGGTTAAAGTAAAGACGATAAATCCGTGGTTGTCTTCTTTAATTCAAAACCGTGCTCCTTCATTTAATTCGATTAACCCATTTCCCGGAATGCGATGGAGATATCGGTTCTCCGAGCGAAATTCAATCTTCCAAGAAATTCTCTTGTCATTCCTCATTTGAATTCACCTTTAGTATTTACAACCCCTATATGCGCACTTCATCTCGGTTCTGTTAATTCATTTTTCTTGAGTACTTTGTTGAGGACCTGGTTAACTAGGAGTAATTACTATCATCTTCAAGCATGACGATTCGATCAAGTTTTCCTTTCTCCATAGTTATTTTCAATTCCATCAGAAGTTCCCTGATAATATCACCATATTCGGTATCTGAATTCCATATATTCGACTGGCCCAAGAATCTATTTGTAAAGATATGTTCGGTTCAGGCTCCTTCAATTCCCTAAGGTCCAATTCAAGTCCTTCTATAATTGCTCCCTACTATTCCTTTCTCCTTAACTTCTTTTGAGTCATCATGGAAAATCAACCAGCACATAGTTGGATCTTAATTTGTTGGGTGTCATCCGAGCTCCTCCAACCCTCAATCAAAATCAACCTTTATAGTTGCCATCACGAATTGTGCCAATATGATTCGGTTCCTTTTCTTTTGAGCTAACATAATAGTCCCGCAGAAGCTCCTCCATAATTCCACCATCTTCAGAGTATGATACCCGATTCTATGGAAAACCCCCTATTTCAAACTCTATCCATATCCTTTTCGCCGAAAATCCTAATCTCCTTCTACTAAGTAACTCTAGCTAAGAAATGGTTCAGTGAGTTACTCACATCAAATCAAGACGTTTGAATTGGAATAACATCCATCTTCCTTTACCCCCTGACCTCCCTCTTTCCAATTTTTCTTGCAATCCGAAGTCTTCTTTTGTTTTCTTATTTGATCCAAATAATTCTAAGTCCATTCCAACCCTAAATCTCCCAAAATTTAACTTTCACTTCCGGCATATCCCTGTCGCCCAAAAATTTCCCTTTTGACCGCTTCGGTAGAGCTTCGGTAAGGATTCGGTTGAATTAGTAGTTGAGGTATTAAACTGAGAAAGTATCCTAACAAGTATACACTCAAACAGTGCATGTTGAGTTAGAATGTTCAATGCGTGCAGCACATATTTCAACCAAGGAGATGCAACATCCCATCATTGATTACAATATTAAAACACATAGGTAGAAATTTAAATAAGTAAATTACAACGTATGATGCACGTGTTATGAATGCATTGAACCTGTCACCATAGTGGTGGCTTTAGCTCGATATCTTGTCCTTTGATTCCATTATCATGAGCATAGTTTGCAAGGTTGAACATTGTTCAATCGTTGGTGATGCTTTCCCATCCTTGCTTGCTTCTTGATATCACCGTGTTCCAAAATTCCAAGGAGTTGATGCGATTTGAATTCTTCGAGACTCCTGGCTATCTTTGCTTTTCATCCATTTGTTAATCCTCAATTGCAACTGTTCTCCCATGCTTATTGACTTGACACCTTTTTGTAAAATCCTACAATTAATGGCTCTCCACTCTTTTCATCTTAGTTGAGTCGAAGCCTCCAACACATCTTGCATTTGCTCCTTTGAAGTTTCCCAACTTGACCTTCCAATTGCTCAACCATCTCGAACTCGGAGGTCTCAACGGTGGACCTTGGAGAGTTTGATCTCGTATTGAACGCCTTTATAATTGGGTGGTAAAAAGTTCCACATCCATCTTGTTGTCTCACAACTCCCTTAAATTAGAAATTTTGAGTCTCCAACAAACTTGTACTTTGATAATCTTCAAGGTTTGTAAAAAGGATGAAATTGATGACCCTTCCCATGATCCAAGCTTCCTATTAGCTTCCTCTCATGATATCGAGCCATGATATGAAATTCCATTTGGCAAGCCACGAAAATTGAACACCTAGCCTTCAATTCCCTTTTTGCTCCCACAATCCCTCCGCCGATCTAGTAGAAGTAACTTGTAGTTGAAATAGGTTGTAGCTTGATTGACATGATTACAATCTATAATCAAAATCCAACTCAAATATATATGTATGTCGGTTAGGATATGCTTATGGCACATAGTTGAATCAATGAAAGCACACTAAATGCAAAATGCAATACCAAAGTAATGAGATTAAAATTAAGTTATGTATATCGAACAATCTCAACAATTAGTAGCAAATAACATTAAAAGCCAATGCAATGCATACGTTGACAAGTTGTTCCTATGCCGCACGACCTAAACTGACTCAATCATGACATTAGAACACCGGTTTTACAATCGGGCTCTGATACCACTTAAGCATGTAGCACCCGAGCGCAAGGTACCACATCCCCCGCATCGAGACCCGACCCGAATATGAAATGGACAATCCATACCCGAGCTAAATCACGGCGAACGAGGACACACACACTCGCTAAGCTAGGCAGGAACTAACTTTCGCAACCAAAGAAACATTACAATAGAAATAATACCAGTACGGAAGCAAAGTACATTGATAAATAGCAAAGTAAGCAAAGAGTAACGGGTTCAACTAACATAGATACCTAATCCCGAAATTTGATAAAATCACAAAACATCAATTACGGATTCTTTCTATTCCTATAAGCTTATTCAGAAATCATGATGGTAGCAATAATCAATACAAATCATATATTCTTTATAATTTAAACAATTCATGATACACTATGCATAAGAACAGACTTTGTGTAACGCCCCCACCCGTACCAGAACAAGAGGAGAGCGGCGTCTCAACCCCCGCACTGAAGCACCTCTCAAGTAATGGTGTGAGCCATCACTCAAGAAATACTCCAGCGAACGGCTGTCTATCAGAACTATACATGTACAACGATGTGGCTATGCAGTGGAAAATCAGAGTATTTTAAAACTTTTCAAAACATGTGCGTGATGGCATGTAACAAGCAAGAACATATTGATCATGTAAGAGAGACTCGGCATATCAGAACATATAACAGATTCACATATAAGTACCGATACAACAGAGTTCAAAATATCGGTAACAGAGTAGCAGAAAGAGTATAACAAAGATACTCAAGTATTCAGAAACATTAAGTGATGCAGCCATAAAACATATGCAGGACGCAAAAGAGGAAGTAATACTAAGTCCTGACAGAAACAAAAATGACAATCTAGAGCTTCAAGATACCTCTAGACTGCGGCTGCAAGACCTGAAACCACGAGGCAAGAAAACGGGAGAGGTATTAGTCAAAAGGACTAAGTGAGGGAATACTTTAAAGAAAGTACTGAATTAAAGAACTTGAAGTAAAGTTCGAAACGGTTAAATGCAATGCTTTAAAGAAGAACTTGAAACAAGTTCGGTTGATAAAACTCTTTGAATGCGATGCTATAAAAGAATGCACGTTATAAAACATTTTCATGAATGCTATCACATGCGCACACATATGCTGTTGATGGTTCATAGTTCTTTCATAAAACGGGATAAGGGTAAAGTGAACTTTTCCAGATATGAACCATCCTTTATGAAACAGAATTTTGCCCGCAAGCTAGGCTCCTCCATCCTTACTCCAGAAAACATGATTCGGTAGAGCATCGGACCAGGATCAACAATAATTCCACGTATAGTAGAGTATCGGACCAAGATCAACAATAACCCCACATAAAGTAGAGCATTGGACCAAGGTCAACAACAACTCCGCACACGGTAGACTATTGGACCAAGGTCAACAACAACTCTTACCAACACATACAAACATGCACCATCCTCCACCGGTTGTCACTTCGGGCAGCTAGCCCTAGGCGACCTGTAAACATGTAATGGGAACAGATTTGTTGTTCGTTCCCAGACAGATTGTCCTGACTTAACAAACCTCCTGTTAAAAGTCGGTGTCAATAGTCTAAGTGTGGCGGCCGGTATTGGTGATGTCGTTGGCGCTCACCTCCCGAGCATCACCTCCACACATAACCGCCGGGCCCAAACTGTAAACTGTATGCTTGCATTTAAGATTAGCAGTGACCAGAGTATCACTCCAGTATGCTAACTATAACATGTGAAACTGTAACTGTAACATATGATGCTGTCTGTAAAACATATGATTCTGTCTGAAAACATGTGAAACTGTCTGTAAACTGTACTTTGAAAACATATGCAAAACATGTAACTGTCTTTGAACAAGAATGCAGAACTTTGGAAAACATGTGCTGTAGATCAAGGTATACTATTAAAGTATGAATGATCCTTTCAAGAGAATGTCCCGATAAAAGGGATAGTTCAAAACAAGGTTTAGCTTTGAATTTCAAAACATATGATATGATAGTATAATCGTGGTTCCAGTTGGAAAACATTTATAACTTCACCTCACCTATCAGTAACAAAGGTAGGTAGACAGATTAAGCGGTGCCCTGGGGATCCCAGTGCTCAACTTTAACTCCTGTAGGTGGTGTACTAGAGTGAGCTTAACAACTAAGACCCACTACTAACCAAGATGCATATGAAATGCAAGAACAATGAACAAGAAACATGTAAAGAACATGTAACACAAGAGAGTAATACCATTTAAGGTATTCAAGAAAGGTAACACACAAAGGAATACATCAAAGTGAGTTACTCTTAACGTTAGACTATGATCTTACTATAACCGAGTAAGCTTTAGTCAAATTATGAATCCTATCGCAACCTTAAGTTAAGAAACAAGTCCACGAAAGAAAACACATTTTGAAAACACATTTTAGACCCTGGATATGGAAACCCTAGGTGCAAATGTCTATAGAGAAAGCACAAGTTTTAATTCATTTTTACTATTCAAAAGCACTATTCAAAAGTACTATTCTAGATTACTATTCATGATTACTATTCACAGGTTACTATTCACATGTCGGGTCAAAGGGTCGGGTCAAACCCTTACTATACACACACCCACACACACACGGTACACACACACACCATGCACGAACACACACACACACCCTAATCAAATTATGATCTTGATTATAACCTATAGTTTCAAGTTCATGTTAATATAATCAAGTGTGATCTAGGTTAAAGGTATAACCTATAGTTAAGAGATCCAATTAAGGCATAAGATCAAGTTATGAAACACTAATCTATCTTAGGTTATAACACGTGACACTATTAAAGTGTATAACATAATCAAGGCACTAATCCATTAATCCAAATCATAACATAAGCTCAATTCATAATTCAAGAATCATATAACAATGTGACAACATGTCTCAACATATCTCATATCATATCATATCATATCATATATCATGAACCTTTAGGCATGTAACATGTAACAATTTAATTCAATACCAACATGTAACAAGTTGTGACATAATAAATTGTAAATCACTATTCCATTAGCTAGCATGCATGAACATAATTCAAATTCCATAATCATGCATCAATTCTCATAATATAACAAGCATATCACATGATCATAGCATATACTAGAGCAATTTATAACATATTCATGCATATACTATACAATTAAAACATATAAGCAACTATCAAAACATATCATAAAAACTATATAATAAATGCATAAAATAAAATCCTATATGGCTTAGGGAAGACCCTAAGACCCAACCTAAACATAATATAAACATACCATAACATAAAAACATAAACTAAACTAACATAACATAAAAATAAAACAACTAACCTAGCTAAGGGGAGGGGATGCCGACGGCAAGAGGGGAAAGGAGGGAGAGAGGAGTGCTTGTTAACACAAGACTTTGAGCAAGGATTCAAATGCCATGAGAGGGGTATATATAGGTGTTGGGAAGCCCCTCACCTTGCAATTAGAGAGGGCTTAAGGGTAGGAGAGCAAAACAAGAGTTCATCCACTTGTATCTTCTAGAAGCTTTAGGGATGTTGAAGCTAAAAATGGTCTGTAATTTCGTCCCCCATGGCTCGAGGATAAGTGGCTGGAATTTTAACCATTCCGATGGCAAGAAAATTAGCTTCGAAACGCATATTCATTCGTCGAAATTGGATTTACCGTTTGAAAGATACATTAGTTTTAGTGAATAAAAGTTTTGAGCTCGAAACTCGACATGAGTGAAAAACGACTTTCTAAAATGATTTTCAAGTCCGGATTGCTTCTAAAATTCAATAAATAAATCGAGAAGCGTTTTGAGTCCAAAATCGACTATAAAACGTTTTACCGTTAAAAAGTTGAAAACGTAGGATGAATAGTGAATTCTCACGTACGAACGTACGCTTCAAAATTTCAAGCTAGGACTTGAATCAAGAGTTGTAAAACATCTCAAAAATCTTGAAATAGCTCAAGTAGTTCAAATCCGAAGAGAAAACATTTTCCGAATGAAAACCGTTCGTAAAAGGAATAGTAAACTAGGGTTTTCAAAAACGTTTTCAATAAAACAAAGTTCCGGAATGGATTTCCAAGCCAAGAATGATTTCAAAAGACTCGTCTCGATTCAGGGATCGATTTGACTGTAACTTGGGTAGAAAAAGGTATCAGAATCAAAAGCTCATTTTCTGATGAATAGTAACTTTGGTCGGTAAGTTCCAAAAATACCCTTATGGCTCAAGAAAGACTTTCTGAGCTCGGGAAACAAGTTCAAACGATAGGGAAACATGTGTGATGAACCTCTAGGGTTCGAGTATCAATATGAACAAAGTAGGCTCGGGTTATGAATAGTAAACTGTATCAAAGGTCAAGAATTCCCCCTTAAAGCATGTCAGAACAAATACGAGCACAAAGTTCATGTAAGAATGCAATGCATGATGATTCAAAAAGTTGGATCACGGTCTATAAACGCTTTACCAATGCCCTTAACTTACTGTTTTCATCCAGGCCCTACTTCGGGCTGTTACAATCACCCCTCCTTAAAAAGAATCTGTCCTCAGATTCTTCCGCTGTAACCGCAAACAACTCAGGGTGATGTTTCTGCATTTTCTCTTCTGTCTCCCAGGTTGCCTCTTCTGTCCCATGTCCTTTCCAAAGGACTTTAACCAAAGGAATCTTCCTATTCCTCAGTCCTTGAAACTTCCTATCAAGAATCTTAGCGGGCTTCAAAACATAAGTCAGGTCCGGTTCCAATGGTATCTCCTCTACCTGCACAACCTCTGTCTCATCCGAGAAACACTTGCGAAGCTGAGATACATGAAATACGTTGTGGATTCCTGTTAGACCTATAGGCAAATCCAATCTATAAGCAGTCGGTCCGACTCTCTCCAGTATCTCATACGGTCCAACATATCTCGGGTTTAACTTTCCACCTTTCCCAATTCGGGAAAACCCTTTTCTTGGCGATGCCTTCAGAAATACCTTTTCGCCCACTGCGAATTCCAAATCCCTTCTTCGTCGATCAGCATAACTCTTCTGCCTATCCTGGGCAGCTTTCATTCTCTGGCGAATGATCTGAATCTTTTCCGTCGCCTCTCTTATCCATTTGGCAGAATTCACTCTGATCGGTCCTTCCTCAGTACATCTCGCTTCATCCAAATCCCAGTATAACGGGGATCTACATCTCCTTCCATACAATGCTTCATATGGAGCAGCTTTAATAGAAGCTTGATAACTATTATTGTATGCAAACTCCACAAGAGGTAAACAATCTTTCCAACTTTCCTGGAAGTCCAAAGCGCAAGCTCTTAGCATATCTTCCAAGTATTTGATCATCCTTTCTGATTGTCCATCCGTCTGAGGATGCGCTGCAGTACTGAAGTTCAACTTTGTTCCCATCAAAGTCTGAATTTCTTTCCATAAGTGCGACGTGAATTTCGGATCTCTGTCCGACACTATACTGTTCGGAACTCCATGTAATCTAACAATCTCTTGTTGATACAACTTTGCCAACGTGCTGACCTTATCCGTCGTCTTTACTGGCAAAAAGTGTGCTAACTTTGTCAATCGATCAATGATCACCTAGATACTATCTTGTCCTCCTCTGACTTTGGGTAATCCAGTGACAAAATCCATCGTGATTTGCTCCCACTTCCAAGTCGGAATCGGTAATGGTTGCAACTTCCCACTCGGTTTCTGGTGCTCAGCCTTAACTTTCTGACAAGTTAAGCACTTCTTGACATAGTTGGCTATGTCTCTCTTCATTCCGTTCCACCAGAAATGCGTCTTAACATCTTGATACATCTTAGTGCCTCCGAGATGTATCGTGTACTTAGTCTTATGCGCTTCATCGAGAATCTCTTTCCTCAAAACAGTTGGTACGCATACTCGACCTTTGTACCTCAATATTCCATGTTCATCAACCCTGAACTTGGTCTCATCATCCTTCTCCTTAGATTCGAGACATTTCTTAATCCACTCGTCGTTCTTCTGTGCCTCTAGCACTTGTTCTTTCAAAGGTGATATCATTACAACGTTCGCGATTCGAGCTTTAGTTATCACCTCCATTTTCTCTCTTCGTTCAACCTCGGGATTGGCAGAAATCTGTGCCAAATGAACTTTCCTGCTTAGAGCATCTGCTACAACATTCGCCTTTCCTGGATGGTACTGAATAATGCAATCGTAGTCCTCCAGAAATTCCATCCATCTCCTCTGTCGCATATTCAACTCCTTCTGAGTGAATAGATATCGCAGGCTCTTATGATCAGTAAAGATCTCAAACGTAACTCCATACAGGTAATGTCTCCACTTTCCCAGAGCGAAAATTATCGCTGCTAACTCCAAATCATGTGTCGGGTAGTTGACTTCATGCGTTTTGAGTTTCCTTGATGCATACGCAATCACCTTTCCATTCTGCATCAAAACTCCTCCTAGTCCTTCTTTCGAAGCATCGGTGTAAACAGTATATCCTTCTTTTCCTTCTGGTAACGCTAACACGGGTGCAGTTGTTAGCATCTCCTTCAATCTTTGAAAACTTTGCTCACACTTCTCAGTCCATTCAAAATTTCCTTCTTTCTTTGTCAACTTAGTGAGAGGTGTAGCTATCTTCGAGAAATCTTGGACAAACCTCCGGTAGTAACCAGCTAATCCCAGAAAACTCCTCACTTCTGAAGGATTCTTCGGTGACTTCCAATCCATAATCGTCTCGATCTTCGAGGGATCTACTTCGATTCCAGATCCTGATATGATGTGTCCGAGAAATGTAACTCTCTCAAGCCAGAACTCACATTTACTGAACTTTGCATATAGCTTGTGATCCAGCAAAGTGCGTAACACGATTCGAAGATGTTCAGCATGTTCCTCCGGTGTCTTTGAAAATACCAATATATCGTCGATGAAGATCACTACAAACTTGTCGAGAAACAGCTTGAATATACGGTGCATCATATCCATGAATGCAGCTGGTGCGTTCGTCAAACCAAACGGCATTACTACAAACTCATAATGTCCATATCGGCTGTTGAAAGCAGTCTTCGGAATATCTGCTTCCCTGATCTTCAATTGATAATACCCTTGTCTAAGATCTAACTTGGAGTAGACCTTCGATCCTTGTAGTATGTCGAACAGCTCTTCGATATGAGGGAGAGGATACTTATTCTTGATTGTCATCCTGTTCAGCTCCCGATAGTCAATGCATAAACGCAATGATCCATCCTTCTTCTTAACGAAAAGCACAGGCGCTCCCCACGGCGACGTGCTCGGTCGAACATATCCTGACTCAATCAACTCGTCCAATTGCTTTCTCAGTTCATCCAATTCTACTGGAGCCATTCTGTAAGGTGTCTTTGAGTACGGCTCAGCTCCTGATATCGTCTCGATTGTAAATTCCAACTCTCGGTCAGGAGGTAACGAATCCAAATGCTCAGGAAACACATCTAGGAATTCGTTCACCACTTCCACTTCTTCGATCTTAAGTTGATCTTTCGGTCTATTCAAAAGATAAGCCACAAATCCACTAGCTCCTTTCTGAATCAACTTCTTAGCTTCCATCGAAGAAATCACTGATAACTTCTCAACTTTCCCTTCTGATGTCCCACTTTCATCTTCTTCCAAGATGATCTCTTTCTTGTAACAATCCAACTTAGCTCAGTACTTAGACAACCAATCCATACCAAGTATAACATCGTATCTTGTCATCGGTAACTCAATCAGATCCGTCGGGTAACAACGGGTACCAATACATATAGGGCAGCGTTTATATACTTGATCCGTAACAAGGCAAGTTCCCAAAGGAGAACTCACTTCAAATTTATATGGCAAGTATTCAAGCGGAAACTGTAAATGCACACATAATTCAGAAGCAACAAATGAATGCGTAGCGCCAGGGTCATACAAGACCTTAACTGGCGTGTTAAGAATGTGCACAATACCTTCCACAACAGACGAAGGATCAACCTCCTCCTTACCATCCAAAGCATAAGCTCTGCCTCTGACCACCGGTTTGTTCGTCGTACCCACCACTCCTTTTCCTTTATCCTGGACCCCAAATCTCCTGATCTTGTGCGGGCAACTATCCATCTGGTGCTCAGGGGAACCACACGCGAAACACTGTCTAGCTTTCTTACGACAGTTCTCCTCAGTGTGTCCCGTTCGGCGACAGTATCGGCAAACAATTTCCTCTGGACCTGGATGAGGTGCTCTCTGCTGTTGTGGCACCTTCTGATACTGCTGTGGCGCTTTCTGCTTCTGTGCTTGCTGTTTCGGTGGAGCATTCTACTGCTGACGCTGTGGTGTTACCATTGGCCTCTTTCCAGTTCCTTGGAGAAAAGATCCGGAAGGTCGCTTATTACCTTGATAAGGCTTAGGGTTAGAAGGTCCTTGACGGGCAGTAGTTATCTTGATCTCCTTGTGTGCAGCCTCAACCCTTAGCGCTCTATCAACAGCCTAGTTGTAGGTCTCAATAACCAAAGATGCAAGTGCCATCCGAAGTTCAGGCTTCAGTCCATCAATAAACCTCTTCGTCTTGCGACGCTCATCATTCAGAATATGAGGCGCATACTTGATCAGCCTCACAAACCTAGCTTCATACTCCATCACATTCATAGTTCCCTGAACCAGACTCATAAACTCAGCCTCCCGTGCATCACGAGTCACTTGAGGCGTATACTTCTGCTGAAACTCTCTGATAAACTCATCCCAACTTCCTTCAACGTTATTCTCAATCCACATATACTGAACGTGCTTCCACCAATTGTATGCAACTCCTTCCATAAGAAAAGTAGCATACCGAACTCGTTCACGATCCTCTGGGTAGATCTCCATAGCCTCGAAAATCTTCTCAAGACTAGTAATCCAATTCTCAGCCTTTATGTCGTTCAGTTCTCCATAGAACTTAGGCGGATTCATCCTCAGAAACTTCTCCAATGACCTTTCATTAGGAGGATTATCTCTTGGTGCACAAGCCCTCATAAATTGTCGTAGCACATCCCTTAATTCCGGAGTTCTTTCTCTTTCAGGAGGTGGCGTGACATCTCTTTGGGGTGGCAGTGGTGGTACACGATTCCGGGGTGCTCTTCTTGGTGGCATGTTGTTACTGAATTCACAAGCATTCAGATACATATATTCGATGCATGACATATAATGATTCACAGAATCCGTAACCACGTATTCACATTCTCACGTAGTCACACATAAGTATGAGAACAACACATCCCCATAACAACATGTCAGCAAAGATTCAAGATCTCCAAACATCATATAATCAGAAACAATTGTCAGATAACATGTAAACGAGAACAGAAGCTCGGGCAACATATCAACATATCAGAAACATGTATAACATATCCCAAAACATGATCAACATGTAAAACGGGAACAGAACGTGTACTGTCATAACAACAAGAACTGTAACATGATCAACATATCCAGAAGCGTATTCAACATATCAAGAACAATAGCATGATAACAATAAATGAAATGGCATGATCCTATCAACGGTCCTAATGGTATCTTGAAGCAACTCTAAGACTCATGCAATGACAGTTATGGAAAGCAGTAAACAGATATCCAACATAAAGCCGAAAGTGTTATAACTGTGCAAGGTTTGGTAAAATTTACTACAAGCCACATGTTAACAGTATTAATTCAAAATGGGGAGGACCCGATACTATCGAGTTGACTCCCTTACAGGCCTTACCAATCCGTCCAACCCTGCTGACAATAACCTAGTAGGTACCAAGTCATCTGAACCGTCATCCGTGGTGCCAAAAGTCGGGGACCATCTACCAGAGCTATACATCCCCTCATCCAAAAGTCAGTCCTGAACTGTCCCGGCTATACGTCCGCCATCCATAGATAGATATATATGCATCAGTACTATATACAGAAATCTCTCATCAGCAATCAACCCTGATAACTGTGGTCCAAAGAACCCCTGGTGGTGTCATCAGAAATGGCAACGACCTCACCCTGTCCGTGTCCTGCTGGATCATCTCCGCCATCATCATCATCATCAGATCCTCCATCGCCTCCATCAGACTGATCCTGCATAGGCTCGGGCTCCTGAGAGGCCTGACTGACATCCTGACCCTCGACCTCCTCAACTGCCTGCTCATCGGATAAGTGATAGGTATCATACAGGCGAGCTCTCACACGGGCACGGTAGTGCTGGTGACGCTCCATAGAGGTGTCGCGATCAATAGTCATCTGCATAAGATCTGCCTCCAGCTCAGCAATACGAGCAGCCCTCTGATCAGCAATATGAGTCATCTCTGCAGCATGCTCACGAGCGATGTCCCTATCAATCTGGTACTGCATTGACTGATCCTGATAGCGCAGAGACTCCAACCTGACCTCACGGGTCCTCTGATACTCCTGAAAGTAACCATCTCTCTCAGACTCGAGATAGTGCACAACTCTGTTAGGATAGGAATACCCAGGTCTGCCACTGTTCCTAGACCTACGCCAGGTATAGAAACGAGTGCCTCCACGGCGAGAAACTGCCACAGTACGCGGGGCCTCAAACTGCTCAAAGAAAGCCTCATCCATCTGCTGATTAGGATCCTGGTGTGGCTGAACTGCCATAGCTATACAGAAGATACCACAGATATGAAATCCAGATAACAGAACCATGCAATCCCCAAATATCCTGTCTCGATGCAATATGAGAATGATCCTGGATGCAATGCGTGAACAATCCATGATGCAACATGAGAGCAATCTAGGTTAAGTCTCTTCTTACTTAACCCGATGCTCTGATACCACCTCAGGCTGTAACGCCCCCACCCGTACCAGAACAAGAGGAGAGCGGCATCTCAACCCCCGCACTGAAGCACCTCTCAAGTAATGGTCAGAGCCATCACTCAAGAAATACTCCAGCGAACGGCTGTCTATCAGAACTATACATGTACAACGATGTGGCTATGCAGCGGAAAATCAGAGTATTTTAAAACTTTTCAAAACATGTGCGTGATGGCATGTAACAAGCAAGAACATATTGATCGTGTAAGAGAGACTCGGCATATCAGAACATATAACAGATTCACATATAAGTACCGATACAACAGAGTTCAAAATATCGGTAACAGAGTAGCAGAAAGAGTATAACAAAGATACTCAAGTATTCAGAAACATATACAGAAACATTAAGTGATGCAGCCATAAAACATATGCAGGACGCAAAAGAGGAAGTAATACTAAGTCCTGACAGAAACAAAAATGACAATCTAGAGCTTCAAGATACCTCTAGACTGTGGCTGCAAGACCTGAAACCACGAGGCAAGAAAACGGGAGAGGTATTAGTCAAAAGGACTAAGTGATACTTTAAAGAAAGTACTGAATTAAAGAACTTGAAGTAAAGTTCGAAACGGTTAAATGCAATGCTTTAAAGAAGAACTTGAAACTAGTTCGGTTGATAAAACTCTTTGAATGCGATGCTGTAAAAGAATGCACATTATAAAACATTTTCATGAATGCTATCACACGCGCACACATATGCTGTTGATGGTTCATAGTTCTTTCATAAAACGGGATAAGGGTAAAGTGAACTTTTCCAGATATGAACCATCCTTTATGAAACAGAATTTTGCCCGCAAGCTAGGCTCCTCCATCCTTACTCCAGAAAACATGATTTGGTTGAGCATCGGACCAGGATCAACAATAATTCCACGTATAGTAGAGTATCGGACCAAGATCAACAATAACCCCACATAAAGTAGAGCATTGGACCAAGGTCAACAACAACTCCGTACACAGTAGACTATTGGACCAAGGTCAACAACAACTCTTACCAACACATACAAACATGCACCATCCTCCACCGGTTGTCACTTCGGGTAGCTAGCCCTAGGCGACCTGTAAACATGTAATGGGAACAGATTTGCTGTCCGTTCCCAGACAGATTGTCCTGACTTAACAAACCTCCTGTTAAAAGTTGGTGTCAATAGTCTAAGTGTGGCGGCCGGTATTGGTGATGTCGTTGGCGCTCACCTCCCGAGCATCACCTCCACACATAACCGCCGGGCCCAAACTGTAAACTGTATGCTTGCACTTAAGATTAGCAGTGACCAGAGTATCACTCCAATATGCTAACTATAACATGTGAAACTGTAACTGTAACATATGATGCTGTCTGTAAAACATATGATTCTGTCTGAAAACATGTGAAACTGTCTGTAAACTGTACTTTGAAAACATATGCAAAACATGTAACTGTCTTTGAACAAGAATGCAGAACTTTGGAAAACATGTGCTGTAGATCAAGGTATACTATTAAAGTATGAATGATCCTTTCAAGAGAATGTCCCGATAAAAGGGATAGTTCAAAACAAGGTTTAGCTTTGAATTTCAAAACATATGACACGATAGTATAATCGTGGTTCCAGTTGGAAAACATTTATAACTTCACCTCACCTATCAGTAACAAAGGTAGGTAGACAGATTAAGCGGTGCCCTGGGGATCCCAGTGCTTAACTTTAACTCCTGTAGGTGGTGTACTAGAGTGAGCTTAACAACTAAGACCTACTACTAACCAAGATGCATATGAAATGCAAGAACAATGAACAAGGAACATGTAAAGAACATGTAACACAAGAGAGTAATACCATTTAAGGTATTCAAGAAAGGTAACACACAAAGGAATACATCAAAGTGAGTTACTCTTAACGTTAGACTATGATCTTACTATAACCGAGTAAGCTTTAGTCAAATTATGAATCCTATCGCAACCTTAAGTTAAGAAACAAGTCCACGAAAGAAAACACATTTTGAAAACACATTTTAGACCCTGGATATGGAAACCCTAGGTGCAAATTTCTATAGAGAAAGCACAAGTTTTAATTCATTTTTACTATTCAAAAGCACTATTCAAAAGTACTATTCTAGATTACTATTCATGATTACTATTCACAGGTTACTATTCACATATCGGGTCAAAGGGTCGGGTCAAACCCTTACTATACACACACCCACACACACACGGTACACACACACACCATGCACGAACACACACACACACACACGGCATGCACACACACACACACCCTAATCAAATTATGATCTTGATTATAACTTATAGTTTCAAGTTCATGTTAATATAATCAAGTGTGATCTAGGTTAAAGGTATAACCTATAGTTAAGAGATCCAATTAAGGCATAAGATCAAGTTATGAAACACTAATCTATCTTAGGTTATAACACGTGACACTATTAAAGTGTATAACATAATCAAGGCACTAATCCATTAATCCAAATCATAACATAAGCTCAATTCATAATTCAAGAATCATATAACAATGTGACAACATGTCTCAACATATCTCATATCATATCATATCATATCATATATCATGAACCTTTAGGCATGTAACATGTAACAATTTAATTCAATACCAACATGTAACAAGTTGTGACATAATAAATTGTAAATCACTATTCCATTAGCTAGCATGCATGAACATAATTCAAATTCCATAATCATGCATCAATTCTCATAATATAACAAGCATATCACATGATCATAGCATATACTAGAGCAATTCATAACATATTCATGCATATACTATACAATTAAAACATATAAGCAACTATCAAAACATATCATAAAAACTATATAATAAATGCATAAAATAAAATCCTATATGGCTTAGGGAAGACCCTAAGACCCAACCTAAACATAATATAAACACACCATAACATAAAAACATAAACTAAACTAACATAACATAAAAATAAAACAACTAACCTAACTAAGGGGAGGGGATGCCGACGGCAAGAGGGGAAAGGAGGGACTTGTTAACACAAGACTTTGAGCAAGGATTCAAATGCCATGAGAGGGGTATATATAGGTGTTGGGAAGCCCCTCACCTTGCAATTAGAGAGGGCTTAAGGGTAGGAGAGCAAAACAAGAGTTCATCCACTTGTATCTTCTAGAAGCTTTAGGGATGTTGAAGCTAAAAATGGGCTGCTGGGGGTATTTCTGTAATTTCGTCCCCCATGGCTCGAGGATAAGTGGCTGGAAGTTTAACCATTCCGACGGCAAGAAAATTAGCTTTGAAACGCATATTCATTCGTCGAAATCGGATTTACCGTTTGAAAGACACATTAGTTTTAGTGAATAAAAGTTTTGAGCTCGAAACTCGACATGAGTGAAAAACGACTTTCTAAAATGATTTTCAAGTCCGGATTGCTTCTAAAATTCAAGAAATAAATCGAGAAGCGTTTTGAGTCCAAAATCGACTATAAAACGTTTTACCGTTAAAAAGTTGAAAACGTAGGATGAATAGTGAATTCTCACGTACGAACGTACGCTTCAAAATTTCAAGCTAGGACTTGAATCAAGAGTTGTAAAACATCTCAAAAATCTTGAAATAGCTCAAGTAGTGCAAATCCAAAGAGAAAACATTTTCCGAATGAAAACCGTTCGTAAAAGGAATAGTAAACTAGGGTTTTCAAAAATGTTTTCAATAAAACAAAGTTCCGGAATGGATTTCCAAGCCAAGAATGATTTCAAAAGACTCGTCTCGATTCAAGGATCGATTCGACTGTAACTTGGGTAGAAAAAGGTATCAGAATCAAAGGCTCATTTTCTGATGAATAGTAACTTTGGTCGGTAAGTTCCAAAAATACCCTTATGGCTCAAGAAAGACTTTCTGAGCTCGGGAAACAAGTTCAAACGATAGGGAAACATGTGTGATGAACCTCTAGGGTTCGAGTATCAATATGAACAAAGTAGGCTCGGGTTATGAATAGTAAACTGTATCAAAGGTCAAGAATTCCCCCTTAAAGCATGTCTGAACAAATACGAGCACAAAGTTCATGTAAGAATGCAATGCATGATGATTCAAAAAGTTGGATCACGGTCTATAAACGGTTTACCACTGCCTTAACTTATTGTTTTCATCCAGGCCCTGTTTTGGGCTGTTACACTTTGACTTGACCGAAAGACTTAACAAACTCGACTTCCCGCCTAGCACCCCAAACCTGCAAGAAAACTGAAAACAAACCGGGTTCAGTTTATAGGAGACTGGTGGGTATAAAATGAGGCATAAATAGCATATACAACAATATTTAACATTCACATGCAAGTTATAATCCCAAATGAGGTTTTTGAGCATTTTCCCAAGTGGGTAAGATAAAGAAGTCATCAAAAGGGATTATAACGTTCATTTTCATTCTTTAGGTCTTTTGTGGCCTGGCGATTAGGCGTGCATTATCTCCAACCAACACCTCGTGTAGTTTATTAAACATTCTTTCTTTCTTTCATTCATGCATAACATTCTTTTGTGCACATTCATGAACATTTACACCTTCTTCCTCCGGGTGATGGTCGGGTGATCGGCCCGAACCATCCATTCATTGACCAAAAGGGGAACATGACTCCCCAGATGGCACTCAGCGTCCATTACTCGCTAACTCCTAACGAGGTCCGGTTACGTCGTTCATTGGTGGGACTAGTGTGAGGGTTCACCGTCAGCCCATGCCTCCTCGGGTCACCACTCACACCAAGTCCCTGGGCCCCATTCTGTGGATAACATTCATTTTTTCATTCTCGCCAAAACATTTGGTAGGGTTCATAAAATAAGGGCTTTACGTTGCAAATATTTACTCTTGAAAAGTGACTCTATATACGTATAATAGTTTTGGCCGAAATCTTTACACATTGGGAGTATATAGGGTCAGTTAACTAATAGAAGAGAAACCCACCTTTACACCTTACCTACCAAAACCAAGAAGAAAACAAGAGGACTTGAAAGTGTCCTATGAACCCGGCAAGTCTCCGCCCTGGAGAAAACTGTACAAAGGACAATAGAGGGTACACGTAAGACTCAAGACTCCAAATGAACCAAATACGACGCACGACAATGTTATGAATATGATATGAATGCATAAGAGATGATATGGTATCATGGAAACATTCATATGCACAATTCATTACTTAAAGTCATGTAAACAAGTCATTCATTCATTCCAAGAGACGTTCATATCCGTTCGAGTTCATAACTTCCATATTTCATACCCAATAAATCCGAGAAATTCAAATAATAATCATAACACGTGATATAACATGTATATATATCATACAAGTGATAAACTAAGAGTTACATAAGCAATTAGGGTGTACATTGAGAGTCAAGATCCATGCATACGCATATTAGGAGCAATTAAGTCACGTTGAGGCATAACTCGTAAAATATTCCATGAAAAATCATAAAATTTCATAATACCCAAGATAATACATGTTAGAAATGTATATGAAGTAAAAATCATGTCATGAAGGCACTTTATCACATAATTCATTCAAGTACATTCAATACATGGAGTTATCAAGTTCCTTCGTTCATAACTTTCATATTTCATAGCAATTCAAGTCATAAACTTCATACACTAATCAAAACACCTCATAAAGCATGTTAGTATAGTATATAAGTCACATAAGGGGTCGAGGAAGTGCAAGGAAGGGGATAGAACGAGTTTTGGCAAAGTTTAGCAAAAGTTAGGAAAAGTTGACAATTCGGAAATGCTCAAGTTGTAGAAAAATGGGTATATCTTGAGTTTTTGATATTGTAATTATGTTTTGCTTGTTGGAGGTGAAACTAGACACATAGATGTTTTCAAGGATATATGGCACAAATCACGGTTCAAAGCAAGGTGAAAATGGCGTAGGTTTGAAGTTTGGGCCAATGTAGAAGTTCGGTGAAGTGGCGACATAATTTTCAAACAATCATAACTCACAACTGAGAAAAGATATCGAGTTTATTCCAATTAGAGGATGTTCTAGACTTCAAGAGGTTTCCACGGGTTCAAAAATCAGGTCAATCCGAGTTCGTATGAGGGTAAACGGGACAAAACAATCTCAGTCAGAAAACAGGAGAGGATCCAAAGTTTCTGCCTCAAATCCACCCCCGTGGATTTTTCCAAAAGGAAAAATCCACCCTCGCGGATTTAGGTCAGTGGCGAAAAACACACAAAAAACAGGGCAAAACTCATGCTAAACCATATAAACATCAAATTAACACACATAGGTAAGTTAAGGTAGCAAGAATTCATGCATTTCAAGCCAATTAATGGTCCAAAGTTGCAACAACTCATGCAAGGAATGAATATGGAGCAAGCTCAAGCAATACTTCAATTTCATAATTGGCAAAATCATGAATCCTAGTCCAACAACCAAAGAAAGTTCATACATATCAAAAATGATGTCTTAGGAGCAATATACATACTTCATACCAAAAGAATCCACAAGGAAGCAAGCTAGAATTCATCAATTCTTCCCAAACCCTCACTATTCACCCCATATGCCAATGCATGCTCATCACTTGGAGAAATCATGCAAACCTTAACTCAAAATGACTATGAGGAGATGTACATCACAAATATGGTCTTACATTTCAATTTGGAGGAGAAATGAAGGGGGTATGAGCTCAAATACCCAAGGGTTGAATAGTTCTCCTTCTTCCTTGTTCTTTCCTTCTTTCTTCTTCTTTCTCTCTCCATTTTGGCTGAGTTTGGTGAGTGAGAAGGGGTTTGGTTCGGTGGGGGGGCTGATATGGGGGAGATAGAGAGTGTGCAAGTGGGTATAGGTTAATGGTTAGGGTCTAGGTACGTTAGGATAGATCCGTGAACGTGAAATAGCTATTATTTGTCATTTTTGGCGCAAGGGGCTTGTTTCGGTTAAGATTTGGCAATCCAATTAATCTTATAAAAATATGAGGCTTGTCCCATTGTCTCCGATTTGTTGATCCGGATCCAATGGAGGTGACGGAACTCGATTCCGAGTCCCCGAGCTCAAGATATGCCGCCCGGAACACAAGGTGCGCTAAATGCTCTTTAACCCCCTTTTCGGTTCCGATCACACAAAAGAATCCAAAACTCACACATACGAGAATAAAATCATGCAACGAGCATATGAACATAATCATAAGTCACATAATTCACTCATGCTAAGTTTCCACGAAAAACAGAAATCAAACCAAATAGCAACGACATCAAACATAAACACACATGCCCAAACATCTCAAGAATTCACGATCAATTAATAAAATCAATAATGAAGCATATATCATTAATTAAATTGCGCACATTGGTAAACGAATATGTCATGCTCAAACCTCTGAAAAACTGGGGCGTTACAGGTTTAGGGCTTAGGGGCGTTAGGATAGGTCGGTAAGCTCAAGAATAGTTTTAGGTATGAGGTGCTCAATTCAGTTGAATTTTGGGGACTTAAATGGCCTTAAAAAAATATGAGTCTTGTTCCATAGAATCCGAATCATCGATACGAGTCCAATGGAGGTGACAAAACTCAATTCCGAGTTCCCGAGCTCAAGTTACGCCGCCCGAAACCCAAGGCACACTAAATACCCTTTAGCCCCTTTTTGGTTCCGATCATACAAACGAACCCAAAACTCAAACAAGCGAGAATGAAATCATACAACGAGTATATAAACACGATCATAATACACATAATTTAGGCATACCCAGTTTTCGCAGAAAACGGGAGTCAAGTCGAAATCAAACAAGGCACGTTCATAATCACGTATGCATAACGTTCAAGATTTCAAATAGCATAAGAATATTAGAATTGATATGTAAAGCATACTTAAGTAATTAAAAGCGCAAATAACACCCACGTGACGTCATACCTGTACGGTCGAAAAGTCGAGGTGTTACAGCTAGGCTCCAATTCGGACCGAAAGAGAGGCGATTACAAAATTGAATGAAGGTAATCTTCAAGCTCGTTGCCGCATGTTGGCCAAACATGTCTCTGGATATACGAAGGAAACACGAGTCCATGAAAAATGCTTGGGAGATTTATGATCACCTTGAGCAATTGTACTGCCCCAAAGAGCATGTTTTAATGTATAACACCTCTAGGGAGCTCTTTCATCTAAGAATGAAAGAAGGTACACGTGTCCATGAACACGGTCTCTAGTTTCTTACATTTAACGAGAAGCTAACCTCCATGGATATGCCACTGAGTGAAGAACTAGTTGTGGACTTGTTGCTCGCATCGTTTCCAGCATTATTCAACCCTTACATGCTGAACTTCAACATGAATCATGCTCATGCTATTGTAGCTGAGCTGATTAGTCAACTTGTTACTATTAAACACACGATCAAAAGGGATAACAAAGTAATGATGCTAACATCCTCTTCTAAGCCTTCTAAAGGCAAAGGGAAGAAAGTTCCCAAGAAGAAGGGATCTCTTAAACCCAAAGGAGGGGTTAAGAAGAGAAAGGCCAAGACGAAAATAGATTAGAGAGAGGACGTTTGCCACTATTGTGTCAAGAAAGGGCATTGGAAGTGTAAATGCCAAGAGTACAAGGATACTTTAAAGAAAGGTGCGTTTATTGTTGAAGTAAATCTATCTATTGATTCTAATTCTTGGGTACTTGATACCGGCTATGGAGCTCATATCTGTAATGATGCACATATGCTAAGTGAATTTCTCGGCAGCTTGAAGAAGGAGAATGCGTCTTGAAGGTTGGAGATGGATCAAGTGTTCTCGCTCGAGCCATTGGGATGTGTAGATTAGATTTAGGTATCTTTATTTTGGTTTTGAACAAAATCCTTTATGTATTTTCTATTATTCATAATATTATTTCCATTCCAATACTTGATTGTGAAGGATTTGAGACTTTTTCTAAGAATGAAAATTTCTATCTTAAGAAAAATAAAACTTTAGTTCTGCTTCGTATATTATCTAATGGACTTTACACAACCAATGATATTGATATTTTGAATACAAAAAATAAACAAACGGAAAAGAGATGACAAGATCTCGATGTTTTTATAACACTCACGTTTAGGGCATATTTCTAAAGATAGGATTACTAAGTTAACCAATTTAGGATCATTCTATGATAGTGAACTCAAAGAGTTAACTCATTGTGAATCATGTCTTAAAGGAAAAATAGCCAAAACTCTCTTTAATGGTAAAGTGGAACGTGCCACTAAAGTATTGGATTTAATCCATACTGATGTTTGTGGTCCACTTAGTGTGAGTACGAGAAACAATCATCAATATTCCAAACCTTCATAGACGACTTTAGTCGTTTTGGTTATGTGTATTTAATGAAGTATAAATCCGAAGTCTTTGAGAAATTCTTGGAATTTCAAAAGGAGGTTGAGAACCAAATCGGTCACAAGATAAAGACACTTTGATATGATAGAGGTCACGAATATCTGAGTGATTAATTCTATAGTCATCTCAGAGATAATAGAATTATCTCTCAGTGGAATCCTCCGGGAACTCCTCAATTAAATGGAGTTTCAGAGAGAAGGAACAGAATTTTACTTGATATGGTTCGTTCCATGATGTGTTTCACTAAATTGCCACCTTCATTCTGGGGTTATGCTCTAGAATCAGCAGTCAAGATTCTGAATCTTGTTCCCACTAAATCTGTACCCAAAACCCCTTTCGAAATGTGGCTTGGCAAAATCCCTAATTATTCTTACTTAGAATTTGGGGTTGTCCAGCTTACGTGAAGAGGACAGTGGGATATAAGCTTGAATCTAGATCAAGCTTATGCAACTTCGTAGGATATCCTAAGGAGTCAATAGGATATTATTTCAACGATCCTTTTGAGCAAAAGGTCTTTGTATTAAGAAACGCTACTTTTCTTGAGGACTCGTTCCTTAGAGAAAAGAAAGGCAAGATCGCAGAACTCGAAGAAGTTCGAGACCAAGGTCCCTAGTATCGAGACTAACGTCCCTCAGCCAATCCAAGAGAGTGATACAAGCAAAAATCCTCCTCAAATAAGACGTTCTAAACACATTCCTAGACAACTAGAGAGATGGTATGGTTTTCTCCACCAAACATCTCAAATGGATAATGATCCATTAACTTATGAGGAGGCACTGTTAGATTTGGACTCTGAACAGTGGAAAGAAGCAATGAAATCCAAAATGGATTCCATGTATTCTAATCAAGTTTGGACCTTAGTTGATCCACCTGATGGGATCGGGCCCATAGGGTACAAATGGATATATAAGCGTAAGCTTGGAGTAGATGGGAGCATGGCAGCCTTTAAAGCAAGATTAGTTGCTATGGGTTTCACTCAAAGACCAGGTGTAGACTTGGATGAAACCTTCTCAACGGTTGCAATGCAAAAATCCATTCAAATCATGCTTGCTATAGCTGCATATTACGACTATGAAATATGGTAAATGGATATAAAAAATGCCTTTCTCAATAGAGAAATTGACAAAGACATTTACATGGAGCAACCTATGGGTTTCACATTCAGTGGGAGCGAACAGAAGGTTTGTAAGCTCCAAAGATCAATCTATGGATTGAAACAAGCTTCTAGGAATTAGAATATTCGCTTTGATGAAGCAGTCAAATTGTTTGGCTATATTCAAAATGCGAACTAGTTCTGCGTGTACAAGAAGGAATTGGAAACCTCGGTTCAATTTTGATACTTTATGTAGATGACATCCTCCTCATTAGGAATGCGAAGGATGACATGAAAGTAACAAAGTCTTGGTTATCAAACCAATTTGAGATGAAGGATCTTGGTGATGCATCCTACATTCTCGGTATAAAGATCTATCGAGATAGATCTAGGAGATTGATAGGATTATCATAATCGATTTACATAGACAAAATACTAAAGAGGTTTAGTATGGAAGATTCCAAACGTGAGAAACTTCCAATGGGCCCGAGAACAGTTCTTTCGAAGAAGCTGTGTCCCAAGACTGAACTTGAAAATTCTAGGACGTCCAAAATTCCATATACATCAGCAATAGGAAGTATAATGTATGCAATGCTATGTACTCGACCGGATATGGCTTATGCACTCAGCGTGACTAGCTGATTTCAATCTGACCTTGGTGAAGGTCACTGAACTGCTGTAAAGAACATCCTTAAGTACTTAAGAAGAACTAAGGATTTGTTCATGGTTTATGGAAGCCAGCAAGATCTTGTCATTAGAGGATATTGTGATGCAAGCTTTGCATCGGACGTGGATGACTTTAAATCCATGTCAGGATACATATTCTGCCTGAATGACGGAGCAATTGAGTTGGAAAAGTTCCAAGCAAGCGACCACTGCAGATTCGACCACTAAGGCCGAATACTTAGCTGCACACGATGCTGCTGAGGAAGGTGTTTGGGTAAGAAACTTCACCCATGAGTTTGGTGTAGTTCCTAGCATTAAAGACCCCGTCACAGTGTTCTGTGATAATACAAGGGCGGTTGCTCAAGCGAGAGAACCAAGATTTCACCAAAGGACCTAGCACATTTTAAGGAAGTATCACTTAATCCGTGATTTAATCAAGAGAAGAGATGTGCAAATTGAAAGGGTCACTTCGACAGAGAACATGGCAGATCCACTAACAAAAGTTCTTAGTCAGTAGGTTTTCGAAGGACAACTTCAGAAGATGGGACTTAGGATAGTACCTGAATGGCTTTGACTGACAGGTGGGAGATTGTTAGGAATAGTACCTTTAAAGAAGTTTTGTTGCTTTACTATTTCCTTGTAAAATCACAAACAGTCTTTGAATAATAAATGATATGATGTTGTTCATAGGCAATAACTTCTTTATGTGCTTATTTATGTTTGTTTGGGTTTGACTGTGTTTTGCATGTTTTGAACTCCCCTAATCCAATGAGGCCATTAAGAACTTTGACATTGTGAGAACGACACATGAAACAAGTTCTTAATTCCATGAGGAAGGATTAGAAACTTCTCTAAGTCGATGAGTCCGACAGACAGTAGGAGTGTCAACCTTGACTCCGTTGAGACTTGCTTATGTGATTATGTCCTTGAGTAGGATCACTCAGTTTCATGGAGTGATAAGTGCATACGATGATGTGTTCATAATACATAAGGGTGATTGTTGCAAGAACTTCATCACTGAGATGTCCCGCGTGGGAACATTCCTAAATGGGAAAGGAAGTTTCTGGATTAGGAAATATCTCACAGGTGAATGACGTGATTAATAATCCTTTGACTTGCGATTCTGTGATGTCTCATATGAGCTAACTCTGTAATATTTTATATAGGCTCAAAAGGGTGTCGCCATATAAACAACTGAACCACGGCCTATGTTGGGATTACACAAGTGGCATATGTAGAATTAGTAGAATCAATAAAGGACCTACACTTGTTAAGCACAAGAATGATCTCTTACTGATTAAGTTGTTCGTAGTCCATTAAATATTAAACCCTTGGCCAAGGTGGATAAAAGATCAAGACATCAAGAAAATGGGGTTCTCTTAGATTGAGATCTAAATGGATATGAAACGAACTTAACTTTAAAGATCAAGAATAACAAGGCTCTGAGTTTATTCCCATGCCTTAATTTCTTGATTGAGAGATTGAGTTGTAGGAAGATCGTATTTCACTGATTGCCATTGATTGAAAGGTTCTTCAATTCCTTTCGTTATTCGGCTAGGGGTCACACACCCATTGCTAGATTATGGTAGTGTGATCTGTGAACTGATTAATTAATTATTGAATTAATTAATTAGTGTCACTGCTAATCGAATAATGATCCTAAAGTGTCACACACAAATGCTAGGTCACGATGGTTTTGGTAGGAAGTTAATTGGATTAACGAAGGATCAAAATGTTGATCAAAATGGGGCCACGAACACGTGGACCCCTGCCATGTGTCACGCAGCTGTGCATGACTGCCACGTGTCATGCACACGTAGTTGCACGCGTGTGGTTAATTCCACACATGAATTCGTTTCTTGATTTAATTAATTACTTGTTAGGAATAATGCCCTGAAAGCGAGATGTAATAGTCTTCTTAGTGCTTTTCCTTTTGTAAATCACAGATAGTCTTTGAATAGTAAACAATCTAAGGCAACACTTCTTTATATGCTCTTGTCTGATTGTATGTTTACTTTAGCTTTGCATGTATAAGCACTCCCCTAATCTATATAACTTAAAGGACTCAACCATTTAGGTGAAATGGTTTATGAGACGAGCCCTAAATCACTTAAGTCGTGATTAGAAATCACTCCAAGCCGATGAGTCCAAAAGACAGTGGGAGTGTCGCTTTGACTCGCTTGAGGCTTGCTCGTGTGATCACGCCCTTAAGAAGGACTATCTTGTTTCATGGGGTGCAAAGTATATTGATTGATACGTGTGTGATACATGGGGGTGCTTACTTATTCTAAGTAGGTACAATGAGGTGTCCCGTGTGAGAAGATTCCTAAATGGGAAAGGAAGTTTCTATTTCTAGAAATACAAATTTCCAGATTAGGAAATATCTCACGAGTCATTGATGTGATTAAGTAGTCCTTGGACTTGAGATTCCATCGATGCTTTGTGGGCTAACTCTGTAGTCTCAGGTATAAGCTTTAAAGTGTGTCGCCTTAGAAAACTGATTCAAAGTTTACGCTGGGGCTGCACAAGTGGCACATGAAAGTATATAAGAATCGATAAAGGACCTACACTTACATTAGCAAGTTGATCTCTTACTGTGTAAGTCATTCATATGCCATAATGAAGTCCTTGGCCAAGGCAGTGCATCGAGATCAAGAAATGAGTTTCTTGGATCGAGATCAAATGGATATGAAATGTACTTAACTTTAAGATCGAGATTATTAGGGTTCTGATTATTCCCTTACCCCAGATCTCGATTGAGACGTGGGATATAGGAGGATTTTATCTTACATATGTGTGACACCTCGTGTATCCGGATCAGATAGGTATGACGCCACGAGTGAGGTCAGACCTGTGTTTTGTTTATGTTTTAATTGTTAATCATGTGTTTTATGTACTTAATTTCACGAATAAATTGCTATTTCCTCCTTTAAATTATCTAATTGTCCTCAATTTCAATCTTATGAAAGTATGTGAACTTAATTGAAATATATGTTTTGTATCTAGCTGTTCTTTAATTTAAATTATGTGGGTCAATTTCTAATTATTAATAGTTGGGGCTGCTTTTATATATATATATTTTTTTTTAAAATATCTAATTGGGCTAAATTGAATCTTCCTCAAAGTTCTCAGGCTTAATTGCATTAATTGACTTTTGGGAGGACCACTTTGTAATTTTGGTAGAAGGGTGCCCTTTTTACACCCCGAAACCCTAGCCCCATCGTATTTTTTCATTTTCATCTCCCCTTCCTTTTCACAAGCTGCGGCGCAGCAGCCCCTTCTCTCCCGAGTTCATCGCGCCGCAGGTGATTCAGTGCCACCACCGTCATTCCAGCCAGTCAAGAAACCCCAGCCACCATCCTCTTCTCCCCTCCGTCAGATATAGAGCAGCAGACGGCGTGCTCACCCTCCACCACCGTAAGCGCCGGAAGCCATGGCTAGCTGGGTACAGATCCGACCACAATTTCACCGCCTCAGCCACCATTGCCGCCTGATCTTCAGCGACTCCGAACACCACTAACCTTCCGTCACTCTTCAACCCTCCGACCACCATTTTTCGTCATCTCAGGCCGAGATCTTTTCCCTTTTTCTATCATTGAGCCAAAACAGAAGAGTAGAAGAAAGAAAGGGAACAAGTCAAGGATGATCCCAAGTAGCACTGCGTGTAATCGTTCCTGCTGAGTTCCACCGACGAATCCAAGCAGGCCTCTTCCATCTTCTGTCCAGCTCTTAAGCAACGGACCATCATCCCCTTTTCTGCTTATGAATGGACTGTAATTTAATTAGTCCATTTAGAATTGTAATGTATATTTGAATATTCAAGTATAGGAGTGTATGTATTGGAATTGTTTATGGATCTGTGTAAATCTTATTGGATGCTAGATTTGTATAAATTGATACTTGAGATTTTTGTCTAAATCGTGAATTATGCAATCACTATTTGAATCTTGGATTTTGTTATCAATTGATTGAATTAGTTAACTTGAATTTAATGACGTAGTTGCACCTAATTTAGTTGAGGATTGAGTATTTTAATTGGTATGCCTTCGTTTGTAATTAGAAGTTAAAATCTGTATATCCTAAGTTGGTAATCAACACTGGGAATATTTTTTTTTTTGGTAGCAATCAACACTGGGGATATTGAATCTGTTGTACTTGTGATATTTAAGAATAATTTTAAACTTATGACTTTAATAAATGAGGATTCAATAAGATTGGTATGGAAGCTGTTATGACATATATAAATATCTATATGTTTTTTATCTAAACAATTTAGCTTGTCTAAGCTTGACTGTGTAATTAATTACCGTGTGTATAAATATATAGATATACTAACAATTTGATTAAGTGGGTGTTAATACAACCGAATTGGGAAATAAATGAGTTGGGCATGGTTTGATATTGTAATTGTTTAAAGTTTAAATAGCACGTTTGCAGGTATATGTTAAAATATGGAACTAGGATTCTAACTGATGAGGCCCAAAAACGCACTTGTATCAGAGCCGTCCACGTGTCACCATCTGCTAACGCGGAGACTACACCCTCGCATTGATGGGCTCGTGGGCCAACCCAGCCCACTCACTTGCCAACTAGTATAGGCTCTTGAGCCTCGGCCAACCATTTAATAACAAGGACGAACCGGCAGGCTCGGCGCTCCCGTCCCTGCCTTCGGGGTTACCTTTCTCAAGGAATCACCCGCACGAGGGCCATATTCTTGTCGCTTGGGTTTCGGCGCTCAAAGATCATAAGCCGTGAGGAACCCGTCCGAGCACTCTTCGAGCGTCACCTGTGCGCTCGCGGGTGATCCCCCACCGCCGTGGTGGATCTGAACCCTCATAAAACGGATCCGGGACCCTCCACCCACGCGACCCTCGTCAACAACCTCTGACACAAAGGTAGTGCGCACCATGTACCTGACACGCCGCCTCCTTTTCAGAAACGTCATTTTCATGCCCTCAAGGGCTGCCACGTGTTAGGGCAACACAGGTTTGGGACCACACGGTCAATTTACCCATTTACCCTCATCCCTAACATATAAATAGGGGAGAACACATGTTTTCTCCCCCAAGTCATCTTCTACACACACATTGCATTGTTCTGGGCATTCCTACTAATCTTCTCAAGCTTTCCATTAACCTCACCACAGTCGCATCACCATCACCTCTTGCACTCTTGGTGTTATCCTAGCTGGAAGAACCCACGCTTACAAGGAAACCCAGTTCCTGAGGCACTCACGCCTGTGATGGTCTTTCCCTCTTCATACAAATACTAAAGTGTTGTTGCATTCAGGAAACTCCGATTCCTGCACCATCATTTTTGGCGCCGTCTGTGGGAAATCCATCACTACCACAACCAGATTCTTCCTCTGAAAGCTAGTTGAGATATAACACCTCTTAACTCTGAAAATGGTAACTGCAACAAGGTCAGGAGTTGTGGGAAACAAAGCCCCTCCTCCTCCAGTCAACGAAGAGAACGTGGAGAGCAACATTCCCGCCGAGGGTGCGAACCCACCAGCTGCGGGAAATGGGGTCGAAAATGCAGAAACGGCGGCTGTAACTCTCCCACCTGGAGGGAACGCTACAGGGGGGCCCAGTTTCGTGGTTCCACCAACAGCTCACGCCGCCAACGCTTCCTTCCCTTACTCAGGCATGTATCCCATGGCCATGCCTCCACCGGGATACCCTTTTATGCAACCCGGAATGATGCCCGGGATGGTGCCGATGATCCAACCCTATCAAGTGGGGACACTGAATCTACCCCTGTCATTGCCAAGAGAGATACAAGGGGTAGAAATGCCCCAAATCACTACATAACAACTTCAACCGCTGTACGTGCAATGCGAGGGTCAAGCCATGCAGAACGCTTGGGAACATTTTACTGCAGCTTATTTCCCTTCACACGCGGGAGCTCGAGCGGCTCCGCCCTTGGGAGGACTCCCCGCGCACCCGTTGACAATGGCCCAACACGCGTTGAGGGCCCAGCAGCCTCCCCCTCCACCGATCCAAGAAAATG
This sequence comes from Lantana camara, assembly GCA_037501455.1. Classification (NCBI taxonomy): domain Eukaryota; kingdom Viridiplantae; phylum Streptophyta; class Magnoliopsida; order Lamiales; family Verbenaceae; genus Lantana; species Lantana camara. The sequence continues at coordinate 87,347,545 of CM074859.1, read as the reverse complement.
AGGCCCCACCGAGGGTCCAGCAAGAGCAACCACCTGCAGGAAACGAAAGGGCCCCTCGAAATGAGGAGGCCGGAGATAACGAAAAAGTCCAATCGAAAGCCACCGGGAGGGCAAACCGCAGAAATGTCGGTGACCCTCAACTTGCCGCCGTACAAGACCAGATTAGGGGGCTCCAGATCGTGGTAGAGCAGCTCTCTCGAGCGCGGTCTCACGTCTCCCGTGATGGGGGCGAGAGGTCCAGGGCCAGAGACGCTCGCAGACCACGCAGCCCCATCTCTCGCCGACGAAGAGAAGCCAGCCCTGAGGATCCGGAGGACAGGGATTACCGGATCGTGACGGGCGATTCCCCCCTCGTTGAGGAGGTGCTGATGACCCGTGCGGGGAAAGGCAAAATCCCCACGTCCGTCAACAGGTATGACGGAACCACGGATCCAGCCGAGCATCTGGATCACTTTGTACATTTGATGCATTTATATGATCACCCCAACAACTATTGGGCCAAAGTATTCGTCACTTCCCTCACTGGAATGGCTCAAGATTGGTACAAAAAACTCCCCCCGCGCTCGATTCGGGGGTATTATGACTTGACAGATGCCTTCGTCAGCCACTTCAACTCCTTAAAAGCACCGGCCCCGGCCGCAACTGCCTTGTACAGCTTGGTCCAGGGGCCGAATGAGTCCCTCCGATCTTTTATGGGAAGGTTCAACAAGGAGATCTTGTTGGTAGAGAAACCCTCAATGGACTTTTTGAGGCACGTGCTGTTTGGAGCCATCAATATGAAGCATTATGTCAGCAAGGAATTTGTAGAAGAAGTGGCCAAGAAAAAGCCCTGCTCGTTGATGGAGATAAGGGACATAGCTGACTCGTTTTTCACCCTCGAAGATATGTATCTTGCGAGGGATCAGAAAATAGCAAACTCCCCTCGCCCTAGCAAAACCCCCGAAGACAGAGGAGATTCAACTAGGGGCCGCCACCGCAGCCCCATTCCCGCTCGGCGGAACGCCTCTCCCCCTCGAAAGTTCGAGCGCATCCCTCTCAACCGCCCTATAGCCGAAGTATATGCCATGGCGGATAAGAAGCTGTTCAAGAGGCCGCCAAAGTTGAGAGAAACGGAAGCTCAGAAGCGCTCGGGGAAGTACTGCGCTTTCCACAAGCAGAAAGGGCATGACACCAGTGAATGTCATCAGCTAGAAAGGGAGATTCAGAGGCTGATCGCTGGGGGGCACCTTAAGGAGTTCGTAAAGGTGTTGGAGAGGTACGACGAGCACTGTGCGGAGCGAGCGCACGCACCTGGGAGAAGCCGTTCGAGCTCTCGGAGCCCGCGTCACCGTCACACCGAGCCCAGTGACCGTGGAAAAGGGAAATCATCGGACGTGGAGAACCAGCCCTTCGTGGTCATTCACATGATTGCCGGAGGGCCCTCGGGGGGAGACTCTAACGCTTCCCGACGCCTCTACATTTGGAGCTATGACCAAAGATCTTCTCAGCCCAGGCCGGTGCTCTCTGTTGATAAATCATCACGCTCGGAGAAGGATGAAAGCGTAGGTTTCACAGAGAAAGATTTAGAGCACATTGTAACACCCCATGGGGTCAGTGAAACCTCTGACTGCCCCATGGTGGTTAGCTTAGACGTTCACAATCACGTTGTAAAGAGGGTCTTGATTGATAGTGGAAGCTCCGTGAATGTTTTGCCTTACTCCACGTTTCAGAAAATGAACATCACAAACATCCCGCTCGAACCCCTCAGAACAGCCCTCGTCGGCTTTGGGGGTTCCGAGATCGTCCCTCGCGGACAAATTCCCTTGGCCACCTCTTTCGGTCGCGCCCCACAGCGAAAAACTTTAAATGTTCTTTACGTGGTGGTCGAAGTGGACCTACCATACAACATCATCATTGGACGCCCAGCCCTCGTCGACTTCAAAGCTATAATTTCCACCTATCATCAGAAGGTCAAATTTCCCACTCTCGAGGATACAAGAGAGGTACTGTGTAATGTTAAGGAGGCCTGGGAATGATACATACTGTCCCTTCGAAGCCACAAGCCCAAACAACCTACCCAGGCAGGCTCCACCAAGAAGTTCGTTGACTTCCCCAAACTAGATGAAGATGGCCCCGAGCGCAAGCGGGCCAAGCTATATAAAAAGAAGAATAAAAAAAGGGACGCAGGCAAACCCGTAGGTGCTGGGAACTCGCCCCTCGGAGAAGTTGGGGCTTCTTCCTCGGAAGATGAGGATCATATACCCTCGGGAGATACCAACAAGAGAATTACAGGCAAGAAAAGGGCGCTCGAACAGCCGAGGCCTGAGGTGCGGGTGGAACCTACGGAGAGCTTCCTGACCGTCGAATTGGAGCCCGGGAATCCAGATAAGATCACGCAAATAGGTTCTAGCCTTGACGGACCCTCTCAGATTATGATGATTGAGTTATTGCGAGAAAATATTGATGTCTTTGCCTGGAAGGCTTCAGACCTCACTGGCATAGATCCGAGCGTTATTGTCCACAGGCTGAACATGGATCCAGCCTTCAAACCTACAAAGCAGAAGAAGAGGGATGTCCATGGGTTCCGGAGGCAAGTCATAGAAGAAGAAGTCAATGAACTGCTTGACGCTCAATACATAGAAGAAATTCTATATCCAGAATGGCTGTGCAATGTGGTGCTCGTTCCGAAGAGCGCCAACAAGTGGCGTATGTGCAATGACTTCACAGACCTCAACAAGGCATGTCCTAAGGATCCGTACCCCTTGCCTAGAATTGATCAGTTGGCGGATTCGACCGCTGGGTGTGAACTTATGAGCATGATGGACGCTTTCCAAGGATATTATCAGATATTTATGGCTCTAGAGGATCGTCCTAAAACTGCTTTCGTAGTCCACATGGGGGTTTATTGCTTCAAAGTTATGCCCTTTGGGCTCAAAAACGCAGGAGCGACATACCAACGCCTTGTCAACAGGATGTTCGAGTGTGAGATTGGAAAGTCCATGGAAGTATACGTGGATGACATGATCGTCAAAAGCGAACACCAGCATTCCCACCTAGACGACCTAAAACGAGCGTTTAGTATCCTGCGTTGTTACGGTATGAAATTGAATCCATCCAAGTGTACATTTGGCGTGCGGGGTGGTAAATTTTTGGGGTACATGGTCAGCCAACGGGTCATAGAGGCGAACCCAGAGAAAATTAAGGCAATCCTGGACATACCCTCGTCCCGCAATCTGAGAGAAGTCCAGGTGCTTGTGGGTAAGATCATTTCATTAAACAGGTTCATCTCCCGCTCAGCGGACAGGAACTTACCCTTCTTTAAAATTCTGCGTAACGCTCGCAACTTTACCTGGAGCGAGGACTGCGAAAAGGCCCTGCAGGACATGAAGCAGTACCTTTCGAGCGAGCCTTTATTGACCAAACCTATCCCGGGGGAGAGCTTGTTTGTGTATCTATCAGTTTCCTTGGAAGCCACGAGCGCTGTCCTCGTGGCAATTCGCGAGCGTAAGCATATGCCGGTGTATTATTTAAGTAAGACTCTACAGGGAGCGGAGAAAAGATACATGGAAATAGAGAAGTTTACTTTTGCGCTCGTTAATGCCTCTCGGAGGCTAAGGCCTTATTTTCAAGCGCATTCCATCGTGGTGCTCACAGATCAGCCCCTCAGACAGGTGCTTGCAAAGCCGGACGTCTCAGGGAGATTAATTAAATGGTCAATTGAACTTAGCCAATTTGACATCACCTTCGAGCCTCGCACGGCGATACAGGCTCAGGCCGTGGCAGACCTATTGGTGGAACGTTTCAACTTAGATACCGGGCCCTCAACAGAGGATGGTTTATGGCTTTTGCACACAGATGGCTCCTCCACCTCACAAGGGGGAGGAGCCGGGGTGACCCTCAGGGATCCTCTCGGAGCTGAAGTTGACTATGCAATCAAGTTGGCGTTCTAAGTCACCAACAACGAAGCTGAGTATGAGGCCCTCATCCAGGGGCTCAGGATTGCAGTTCAAAATGGGGCCACTCGGGTCACTGCATATGTTGATTCGCAGTTAATCGCGAGTCAAATTGATGGTTCTTATGAGGCCCGAGAAGCCACTATGGTGCGATATCTGGCGAGCGCCAAGGAGGTGGTAGCCAAGTTCAAGGAATTCCACCTTTTGTAGGTCCCAAGGGCAGAAAACGAACGTGCTGACGCTCTCTCAAAGTTCGCATCCGCCCTGGATGGTGTTAGCGAGCGTGCTGTTACGTTTCTTAGAACCGAGGAGCCGCTGATAAATAGAGGCGAACCTTCGAAGGAGGTGAATATGATTGACCCCTCCGAGCCCTGTTGGCTCGACAAAATTATCAGATTCCTCCAAGATGGAACCAGCCCAAGCGACAAAGTGGAGGCTCGGAAAATCAGAAACAAAGCCCCTCGCTTCTCATTGGATGTCGAGGGTCGGCTATTCAAGCGATCCTTCCAAGGCCCACTGATGAGATGTTTGAGACCCTAGCAGGCCAAGGAAGTTTTAGAGCATGTGCACAATGGGAGTTGCGGGAACCACTCCGGCGGTCGAATCTTGGCAAAGAAAGTCTTAAGAAGTGGGTTCTACTGGCCCTCGGTGCTGCAGGATGCCATTAGCTACTCCAAGAAATGCCCTAAGTGCCAATTTCATTCTAACACCCCTCAGTTGCCGGCAGCTCAAATGATTCCTATTGATGTTTCGTGGCCTTTTGATCAGTGGGGCATTGATATTGTGGGACCCCTCCCAATGGCGGTCGGACAGAAGAAATTCGTAATACTCGCCGTGGATTATTTCACTAAGTGGGCTGAAGCCGAAGCGGTCGCTAAGATAACGTTCAAGGTTGTGAGAGATTTCATTTGGAAAAACATCATCTATAGATATGGTATCCCGAGGGTGCTCATCTCAGACAACGGCTCCCAGTTCATCGCTGCCGACACGCGGGATTGGTGCTATGAGCTAGGGATCGAACAGCGATTCACCTCCGTGGGCCACCCTCAAGCCAATGGTCAAGCGGAGGTAACCAATCGAACCATACTCCAGCATCTGAAGACGATGCTCGAGAGTAAGAAGGGAGAATGGGCTGAAGAACTTCAAGGAGCCCTGTGGGCATATCGTACTACTCCACGAGCGGCAACAGGAGAAACTCCTTACTCCCTCGTTTATGGCTCCGAAGTTATGATACCTGCGGAAATTGCTCAAGAATCCGCACGTGTTGCCTATTTCGAGCCCGCTGCCAACGAGGCCAATCGGGCGCTCGAGTTAGATTTGTTGGACGAGAAGAGGAATACTGCTTGGGCACGTATCCACAAATACAAAGCGATCGTCGCTCGCCAATACAACAAACGTGTTAAGGAGAGGACTTTCCAGCTAGGGGACTTGGTCCTCAAAAAAGTTGAAGTCTCCAAACATGTGGGTAAGTTGGACCCCAATTGGGAAGGCCCCTTCAAAGTCATTCAAATACGAGCAAATAACACCTACCTGTTGGAGACTTTGCAAGGCGAGTGTCTCCCTAGGCCATGGAATGCATGTAACCTTAGAAGGTTCTACGTGTAAACATCAGTTTTTGTGATCGCCCATTGGCAGCATGGGGTACTTTCTTTTGACAGAAAGCATGTTGTATTCATTTTGGAAATTGCAAGTATAATAGTAAGCATTTGATTTTTGATTATGTCATTTATTTGCTTTCTTATGGGTTAATGATTTAAGCAAACGTAAGGCCTACTCCGTGTCGAGCATCCTCCACGTCGAACGGCCTAAGTAATACCCCAATCGTTTTGAAGCAACGCTATCTGGGTGTTTGACAAATCGTAAGTGTATAAAATCCTAGGAACGAGCGTGTCAGACAACGGGGGGCAAAAGGCTTAATTTACGCTAGCTGAGTGCACTCCACTCCGGCTCGCGCTCGTAAAAACCCCGATGACCCTCAACTTCTTGGGTAAGGGCACACTCGTAGAATAGTGGATCCCATAACTATCCTTTCCTGGGTCCCTCAAAATAACGCTAACCCCACGGTTACGCTCGCTTTGATCCCATACTTAGCAAATCCTACTGTTGATTTCTAAAGTATATACAACCTAATGGAGCATTCAAGACGAGGGTGCACGTTATTGGGCCAATACTTAGAAAAATCCCCAGAAGTTTCCTAAGTTCAAATTCGAGCCTCATTACGGATACGGCCAGGGAACCCCCAGGGAAAACACCCTCGCGTCCATATCTACGCCCCTCAAATCACCAGACACTGCCAAACTTTAAACTGATGGTGCATTGTGATGAATGACAGGGCACCCTTAAAGAAAACGCCCTCGTGCACAAACACGCTCATCGCAAACGTTCAAACAAGCGAGACCAGTTTAAAAACGGCGAGCGCAATGAAATAACATCATTCACCATTCAAAAGTAAAGAAGACAGTATTCAAACATTCAAGCAGCAAAAAAAAAAGGAGTTCAAATATATGGAAAAGCAACATAGAGGAACCCAAAGTGTTCAGGAAATAACTGGAGGATTAAGTACAGACATAAAGTTGTTCATAAATGGGAAGAAGAATTTAAACTGGCAAGGGCAAGAGATTAACAGTCAAGGGAGCTTCACTGGGCTGGAGCGTCGGGCTCGGGAGGAGCAGTCGCAAGGGGAACAGGGGCCAACACGTGTGCGTCAGAAGTTTGAGCCTCGCCGGGTTCCTCAACGTCCGCAGTATCCATGACGGTGCCCTCGTCTTCTATTTGGATGGGCTCGGGACCTACAGTGTTGGCAGCAATAAATTCCCTTTGGAGTGTTTCCACCAACTCCTGATATTCCGGCTCCGCCAAGCTCTCAGTGGGATCCTCGTCTTGGACCATAGGCTCGCAGTTTTCATCCAGGTCCATGCGCAAGCGCGCGTCGGTCCGAGCGCTGTCAGGAGCCAAGCCCAGTTTCACCATCTGCCCGATAGCTTTATGGAAGAAGCGCCGAGCGTTGTCAAAGCACTGGATGTTGGCGGCAAATATGAAAGCTTTGGAGCGCACGAACTTCATCACTGCCTCCCAAGATACCCTTGCCTCCAAGCCCTGTACCTTGCCTTGCAAATCAGCGAGGGCCTTCTTCGTCTCCTCGTTTTGGCGAGTGCTCTCGGCCAGCTGCTCACCCAGGTCTCTATTTTGCACCCTCAGCTGGTCGCGTTCCACCTTCAGCTCCCTATGACGCTCGTCAAGAGTGAAGTAGGCCGCATCCGCTTTCTGCAGATTCTCCCTCAGCTGGTCCTTCTCGAGGTTGGCGGCGGTCAGTTGGGAGTGGACGTTGTTGTAATCCTCTTGCAGTTGAACAGGGTCAGAGATTCACAGTAGTTTTTTGTACTTAGCCTTATGCTCGGAGTAGGCCTGCGCTCGTCCCTGCAAGTTCTTCAACCTAGGGATTACCTCCTGGAGAGTCAGAAGCCAAGGTTAGTGCTAAAAGGGGAACAATGGAATTGGGAAATCTTCAGAGGGTACTGGGGACTTACCGTCAGAAGGGCATGACAGGCGTCGTCAGCAACACGAGCGGCGTCATGCTCGTTCAGCTTATCATGATTGCCGGAAAATTGGAGTTTTCCGACGATGTCAGAGACGATGTTGACGGAGTAGGCGCTCTTTTTCAGAAGCACTGGACCCTCGGTCCGCTGGCGTTTGTAGCGAGAGTCGCCCTTGCAACCTATCTTCCAGAAATCTTCATCCTCTGATGAAGAAGTGTCGCTGCCCTCGCCTTTATGCCCCACGACCACCTCTTTCCCCTTACCAGAAATTGGGAGGGAATCCGGCATCCTCTTCCTCTTCCCTTGACGGTCGGCCCGGATGGTCTCATGTATACGGACATGCTCCCCCGAGCGGTTTCGAGATCCGCTCGAACTCAATGAAATCGGACCCTCGGGGGCCGTCGGCGGAGGAGTAGCCCCGCGGACGCCGTCAACCGTCAAATCTTCAATGGGGCCCCTACGGGCCTCGTTCCCCGTGCCCTCGCGAGCGCCATTATGGCCCCGACCAGCTCCTCGCCTAGTTCCTCTCCCCCTTGGGGCATTTGGAGGACGGACTTGCTGTTGTTGCGGAGGCTGGGGATTAGTGCTGGTTCCTTGAGCGCCCAAGATACGGGAAAGAGCCTCAGCATTCATGCCTTGCGATAATATCTGGATACCTGTAAGAAAGAAGATACGAGTGTCACAAATTGGTTGCTGGCACCACAAGAACAGAAATACAACAATTGTACCAAGTCAGGAGACTATTCTAAAAGTTAGAGCAGTTAGTTCCTAGAATCTAACCGTTTAGGGTCATGATGTTGGCTGGAGGGTTGAGTATCATTTCTGGGGGGCAAGATGATAGACAAATCTTGAACCCAAGTGTAAGTTCTAAATCCGATTGCAACACTTAAGGTATCGTATCCACAGGGAAGGGAACTCAACAACCACTTCTATGACTATTTCTAATCTAAAGACCGAATAAGACTGATAATGTTGTACTATACTACTATGACGAAATTAAACTTACGCAATAAATAACCAATAACACGAACTAGCAACTAAAAATAAGATTTAACCACTTAATTAAAACAGGTCGGGGAGTAAATCATATGCCCTTTTGTGATCAAATCAATACTCAAGTATGGATGTATGATTCTTCAACCTAATCACAATTTTATACCTAGCTTCTCTCGAAGGCTAGATGTCTGATTAATTAAGCCAAGTGTTGTTCTCACAATCACTTAGTAACCAAATCAACCGAATAAAGCAAGATTAGTGTATTCAAAACCTAGCGGCTTGGCATAGAATTCTAAACACTTGTTGTAGAAATTAGGGTTAAATTTCTTTAAGCCCAAACGTCTAAGTTTTGGAAAACAATCTCAATTATCCTCAATCTCTCAATTATCGGATAGTTTACAATATGTTCATGGATGGCCACTCCACTCCCAATCTTTTCAATACCGTTTCCCTAACAAAGAATCACACAATCTAACTTGAGCATTAATTCAAACACCTTAGACGCATAATCCTTACCCCCTAACCCTAAGAGATTAGTTCCTCATAATTGGCTCAAAACTCATTAAGTTCAAAAGAATTGCATCCAAATTATTCATGTCTAACATAAACATCAAAACGGAATTAATACTTCTGAAATCTAACCTAATTATCCAAAGACGAATCTAAAGCGAGAAACTAACTACGCTAGAATTGAAAAACCAAAACTTGAGGAATTAGTTTGATCGGAAAGCAGTAAATAAAACCAAATTGATAAAGTCTTGTGCTTGGAATGAATCTTCAACTCTATGTCTTCGTGTTTCTTCTTTCTCCGAGTGTTCTTGAACTTCTGGGAAAAACGTAGTCCAAAAGCTCTCTTTGTTCGCCTCAAAACCGTGTTTAAATAGAAGTTCGAAATCTGAAACCGCCCCGTGACACGGGCGTGCAAAGTTCATGCCTAAAATTGTGACACGCCCGTGTCACGTATTAAAAACGTATCCGCGCTTTTCTTCTTGACACGGGGGTGTCAAGAATTGTTCTTCTTGATGACACGGGGGTGCAAACGTTCCAGGCCTCTCTGTACCTAGTCACGGGCGTGCAGAAAATTCCTCTACATTGGTGACACGGGCGTGTCACAATCCGGAATCCGAGGGCCACTTCTGTACTATGACACGGGCGTGTCTCAGTTCACTCTTCCACGGGGACACGGGCGTGTCCCCTAGAATTTCTCGTTTTTCGCCCTTTATTGCATGGTTTTGCTTCTACTCCGTCTTTTTAACTCCAATGTGAAAGGTACCTAATAAGGAGCATAAATCACGTTATAAGCTCTTAAAACTGCTTGAATTTAACTAAAATTGCCCTACAAATCCATGCAATAAACAGATACATCACAAGACAAGCCATAACGAAAAAACACCCCCTCGTTTTTCATCAAGACCTCAGCCTTGATCCATTTCTTCTCACACTTCATTACGAGGGCTAGTCCCTTGGCCCAGTCCTCGAAATCCTTATTTCTCACCCTTTCCCTAATCAAAGGACCCTCGCCGTGTATCATCCACTGTCGATGAACCCCAAAGATTCCCCCAGGACCCCCACGAAGAAATACTTCTCCTTCCAATGCTCGCCATAGGAGGTGGATGGGGAATCTATCATCTTAAAGCCCGACTTGGCCTGGGCATAATAAAACCCGTCCGTAGGTGACGAGCGTGGCGAGCGGGCTACTTGTATCAAGCTGTCAAAATTGGCGATCGAGGATGCATAACCTAAGGCTCTCATCGTTATTATGAAGGTATTGATTAAGGCTATGCCGTTGGGCAAAATTTGTGAAGGGCAAAGCCCTAGATGGTGGTAGATGATAGCAGCGGCGTGAGCAATTGGAAATCTTAGGCCACCAGCTAGAACAGTATCCCAATAAACCGTTATCATCCCAGGTGGCGGTCGGTTGGCCCTCTCTCCTTCCTCTGGCAGTCGCATGGGAAATACAGCTTCATCCCAATAAGCTTTCGTCTTCAGCTCCTCCAAATCTTCAAGCGTCAAAATACTCTCAATCTCATCTGGAGATCTATCGGTTTGGTGATGGTTATCTTGCCTCACTCGAGTGGCAGGCTCCTTTCCTTTCCTCTGACGCCTTCTGGAAGGTTCAGCTTCAAATGGACGTCCGGATGGCCCTGCGTCGCCCTCGGGAGCCATCACATCCACGGTGATCCTGTGATCTTAGGGTCGCACGGCACTATTCTACACCGGGAATACCCTCTCGCCCTGCCTTTGCATTTCCATCACGTTATGCATCTCTTCAAAGAGGTCATTCACCCCTCCAGGGGCACGCTCGTTCATCCCTTGAACGGCAGCATCCACCTCTTCTTCCCCGGCGTCAGCCGGAGCCCGGGCCACCGAAATCGCCATGGGAACCCCCTCACCTGGGGACGCCCTAGCCAGGGGAACAGCTGTGGGAACATCGCCGTGAGGGGAAGAGCTCCCCACTGACATCTCCTCAATCTCCCTTACGTAATCGTCAGCTTGGTTTCCGGCCATGTTCGCTTTTCGACTTTTGAAGACGGGATTTCTAGCAGAGAACTCAAGGAGGGAGAAAATTTCTGAAACAAATTCAATGGCAGAAAGTGGCTTTTCACTCAAGGGTTTCACTCACTCAACCTAAACCTAATGTTAGCGCGAGGAAAATAAGAAGAATGTTAGGGAATTTTACCTAAAGTTTGAAGAACGGAGACTCGCCGGAATCACTAAGAGTTGCAGGGATTTCTTGATGCGTATATGCTTGGAGAAGACGAAATGCGTGAAAGAGATCCTAGAATGCTGTAAATCCCTATTTATAGGGGATGTCTTACATTGATTAGGGCTTGGGATTTCAAATGGCAATCATTTCCCGCCTAGGAAATCCCCCCACTTTTGGTAACCGTCTCACGTCTCCCGGAGTGCACGCGCCCACGTTCCCACTCAACATTAAAGGCGGACATGACTTCAATTAATGCGGTGTCAGACTGTGTCCGTTACGGAAGTCAAGCGGTCACTTCCCTAGCAATGGCTTGACCCTCGAGTAATTCAAAATCCTAGGCTCCCTCCCTATTAAATTCTACAGTACGCTCGAGCGATACTACATAATTTGGGGGGCAAAATGATGAGGCCCAAAAACGCACTTGTATCAGAGCCATCCACGTGTCACCATCTGCTAACGCGGAGACTACACCCTCGCATTGATGGGCTAGTGGGCCAACCCAGCCCACTCACTTGCCAACTAGTATAGGCCCTTGAGCCTCGGCCAACCATTTAATAACAAGGACGAACCGGCAGGCTCGGCGCTCCCATCCGGGCCTTCGGGGTTACCTTTCTCAAGGAATCACCCGCACGAGGGCCATATTCTTATCGCTCGGGTTTCGGCGCTCAAAGATCATAATCCGTGAGGAACCCGTCCGAGCACTCTTCGAGCGTCACCTGTGCGCTCACGGGTGATCCCCCACCGCCGTGGTGGATCTGAACCCTCATAAAATGGATCCGGGACCCTCCACCCACGCGACCCTCGTCAACAACCTCTGACACAAAGGTAGTGCGCACCATGTACCTGACACGCCGCCTCCTTTTCAGAAACGTCGTTCTCACGCCCTCAAGGGCTGCCACGTGTTAGGGCAACACAGGTTTGGGACCACACGGTCAATTTACCCATTTACCCTCATCCCTAACATATAAATAGGGGAGAACACATGCTTTCTCCCCCAAGTCATCTTCTACACACACATTGCATTGTTCTGGGCTTCCTACTAATCTTCTCAAGCTTTCCATTAACCTCACCACAGTCGCATCACCATCACCTCTTGCACTCTTGGTGTTATCCTAGCTGGAAGAACCCACGCTTACAAGGAAACCCAGTTCCTGAGGCACTCTGCCTGTGATGGTCTTTCCCTCTTCATACAAATACTAAAGTGTTGTTGCATTCAGGAAACTCCGATTCCTGCACCATCACTAACATGCCATTATATGACTATATATGTACCTAGTAACTTTGGCGCAAGTTGAACCCGTATTTATTTTATGCACTTGTTTGATTATGATTATTTCGGGATAGGCTTCTAGGACCAGTTGAACCCGGGTAGTTGATAATGATTGAGTTGATATGTTTGTTGATTCAATTTTTTGTGAACTCGCATTCTTTACTTTGCCTTCGCTTCCAGGTTTTGTTTTCTCTGCTGTACAGGGTCTAGGTGCCGTCTAGCTTAGACCGTTCTTATCTGTATCCCGTTCGTTACTGCTTGGTTCTTGTACGGATTTCCCATTTTGTATGCGGATTAGGCTTTAGTGCGGGCGATGTGGTGGCCCAGCGTTTCGGGCGTTACATCCTAAAGTGGTATCAGAGCTACCAGGTTCAGAACCAGTGCTCTGGGTTGTGTTGTGTCGAGTATAGGTCGTACGACATAGGAATTAATTGTCAATATGTGCATTGCATTGGATCATTTGAAATTTCTTGACTTATGTGCTTTAAATTCTTGTAAGTTACATGTTGCATCTGCATTAACTAGGTGTTCTTAATTGCTTTCATTACTTGACATATTCACGCACTAACCCACAAGCATAGATATTCGTTCAATTTGTGAATAGCAGGGCATTGTCGTAATGTCAAAATTGGAGTTGATCGTGACGACACTCCCAACTTCTACAAATTGATGACAGAAGATTCAAAACTGCCATTTTTTTACCACTTGAATGAAAAGGGCAAACGAATCTTTGCAAGAATTCAACAAGGGCCTGATGCTAATTTTATGGAAACAGGTGTCATGCATTCATAGCACATGCATCATGCATTGGATTAAATTATAATTAAATTCGAACCTTTATCCTACGTGCTTGATTGTCTTCCTTACTGATTAATAAGTGTATGTCATTCACATCCCTAACCCCACATGCATTAGCTTCGTGGTTGTAATTTAAGTGTTCCCCTACCTGATCCACTAAATGTTGTTTTAGTTGAAGCGTCATTGGAATCCGAATAGGGGTTGACCAGAAAATGTACAACCGAGCTAACACAGTTCGGGTATAGGGTGGATAAGAGAAGATGGTCATATACAAAGAAGACAAGAGATCTTTTCCTTGTTGAGATGGGGTGAAGTAACAAAGGAGAAATTGAGGCACTTGTAGCATTCAAAAACTTTTAAGTAGAGGCCAGATTTTATTGAAGAGGCCAGTGAGGACAATCGTACATGTACTAAGGAAAAGAAATTACATAAAATGCCGTATTGGGTGACGGTGTCATTGGAGGCTAATTCCACCGAACATTAAGGATAGGGACATCATTTAAGATAACAGTAGCAAAACAGAAGGCTCTAAAAATCACTCTACTCAGAGTATCGAGTGAAACGGTTTAAGATCATTTGAGAACCCAAATATTCGAGGGAAATACCAAGGATGTGAATTTGAACGGGAAGCTGGGAGTTCGACCGATTAAGGATCTAAACTTCCGTTCAAGTTAAAGAAATTGTCAACCTTAACTTCACTGCCACGGTGAACGGTACACTAAGCATTCATGGCATTTGCACACATGCATCAGATGAGTGATTATATTTTATTTTGCTTGATGGATGTTGTATTGATTTTAATAACGTGGCTAAATGATTTAATTTTCATAACTTGGAATTTATTGTTGTTTGTGAACGCCTATTAAATTGAATAAATAACCTGTTTGTGTGAATTAGTTAGGCCTACGTGTTTAAAATTTTCTTAATTGCTCACTAACCCTTCATGCACATACGTACATATTGCAATTCTATTTCACAGGGATTCTGTGACGCCCCGAGTTTTCACACGTTCAGGTAAGTGTTACGTGCGTATTTACATTTAATTATATGATTTTTATATTTTGATTTGTTAATTGAATTCGTTATAATTTGATTTATTTATTTAAAATTTCTTATGATTGTCTTTATGAGCTATGAATATGTTATCGGATTTGTGAAAATGTGAATTCCCTGAATGTGGTGTTAATTGAATGAACTTACGTGTTCCGTGTAATCCGTGGGCTTAATTGTTAGATAATTGAATGTTTTGGACTCAATTGGAAATTGAGTTTGGGTTTAGTTGCCACTTTTTGAAAGTTTAGGGACCTATTTGTATAATAGGCCACCCTGAACGGTTTTCGCGATATCTTGAGCTCCGGACCTCGAAATCGAGATCCGTAAACGGCGTGGAACTTGTTTCGACGATACCTATCCTTTGAACTTGACCTTGTACCTTTTCGACATCATTTGAACCTTCGACAACGAACCGTTTCATAACCTCGACGTTGTAACTTATTTGAACCTTTTCTTAAACGAACCGGACTTGGACCAACCCGTATCCTACCCATTTCCTTATTAGATATCAGCATTTCCTACCCCTTTTCTTCCCATTTTTTTGATCGATCAAAAGAAACCAAGGCAAGAAGCAAGGAAGCACTCTCAAGAAACCCTTCATTTTTTATCAACCAAGTTTGAGCTCAAGTCTAGCTTCCTTCCGATCTTTTTCCAAGGTGAGCTAGGATTTGTAATCTCCATCTTCCCCTCTACATTTTCATCTAAGTGAAGCATGTTAGAAGTTGGGGGATTCTTGAGGTTTGGCTTTGAGCATGAATTGAGGGTTTGGGCTTGATCCTTGGTTGTCTTGTTTTAAAGTGAAATTTGATGCTTGATAGATGATTGTTGTAAGCTTTCTATCATTCTTATATGTTTAAATTCAAGGTTTGATGATTAGAGCATGTTATGCCATTGATGAAGCTTGAAACCTCCATGATTGAAAGCTTGTTATTGGGTGATCTTTTGCCAACTTTGTGGATGAATTCTTGCTTGTATGAATGAGTGATGTGAATTGCATGAGTTTTGTGGCTTGAAAGCATGTCCAAGTGTGGTTTGAGAGCTTCTTGGTGGCTGCCCTATTTTTGCAAGCTTTTCCCTCGCGTAACAGAGCTGCTGCTCTGTTATTTCTTTCAAAACGACGAGCTGACACGGCCGTGTTGGGCTATCGACTTGGAATTTTTTTCTGATTTTAACCTCGGACACGGCCGTGTCCAAATCCTTTGAAAATGTAACACGGCTGTGTCAAGCCCTCGACTTTGAATTTTCTGATTTTTAAACCTCGGACACGGCCGTGTCTGTTTTCTTTAAAAACTCAACACGGTCGTGTCATTTAAAATGGCAGCCTTGGGAAGTCTCTTTTCTTGCTTGAATTGCATGTGTGACTCGTATTGGTGGTTGATATCGAACATGACTCCAATTTAAGCTATGTTTATGATTGTTATATAAATGCAAGAATGAAAGTTATGCACGGTTATATGCTTTCTGACATTAATAGTGCACATGAACTTGTCTGTTACATTTTTAAAGCATTCATATCAACCATAGCATTGCCGAGCGTCTTATATGGTCATTTTGAGTCTCACTTCACCTGTCTTGCACAGATTTTGATTCCTTTGGAGACGAGGCCGGTCAGTGAGGCTCGTGTGTTCTTCTTTTGCCGTTCGAGGTGGGTTTTTCTTCTACTTAGCTATATGACCCTATAAATATCTTTAACGTGAAAGGTTTTCGACCAAAGTGTATATATATATATATAGAGTCATTTTCATAGAGTAAATGTTTACAACGTAAAGCCTTAATTTCTAAGTTCTACCAAATGTTTTGGCGAGAAAAGAAAGAATGAATGTTATGCACGAATGGGGCCCAGGGACTTAGTTTGAGTGGCTATCCGGGGAGGCATGGGCCGACGGTGATCCCTCACATTAGTTCCACCAAATTAACGGCGTAACCGGACCTCGTTAGGAGTTACCGAGGAATGGATGCTGAGCGCCATCTGGGGAGTCATGTAACCCCTTTTGGTCAATGATTGGGTGGTCGGGTCTTGCAAGCCCGTCACCAACCCAGAGGAAGAAGGTGTAAATGTTAATGAATGTGCACAAAAGAATGATTGCATGAAATGAATGAAAGAATGAATGTTTAAATGTTTTACACAAGGTGTTGGTTGGAGATAATGCACGCCCACTCGTCGGGCCACTAATGACCTAATGTTAATGAGTCGTTATAATCCCTTTTGATGATTTCTATTCACCCGCTTGGGAAAGTTTTAAACACCTCACTTGGGATTATAGCTTGCATGTGGTTGTTTAATTACCGTCATATATTCTATTTATGCCCTGTTTTATACCCACCAGTCCCCTTTGGACTGAACCCGTTTGGTTTTCAGTTGTTTGTGCAGGTGTTGAGGGAGCTAGGCGGGAATACGAGTCCTAGGTCTTGCATTCGCTTCTAGCTCTAGTATTTTGGTGTTACACTTGCATACTCGTACTTTTGGTTGTTGTATATAAATATTGTTTTGGGCCGTGATGGCAAGTGAATGTTGGTTATGATTTGGAACGTAAATGTTGGTACATAGAGCGTAGAGCTCAATATATGGAATAACTGTTGGTACCTAGAGCATATAGCTCAAATTATGATATATGACTTATTGCTTCCGCTTTTCCTATTACTCTGCTACTTTGGTTGTTGTGGTTATTAGGGTTTAAGTGATAGGCTAGTCCCGCCTGGCTTAGATGTGTGTGTGTCCCCGTTCGCCGTGATTTGGCTCGGGTATGGATCGTCCATTTCATATTCGGGTCGGGTCTCGGTGCGGGGGATGTGACACCTTGCGCTCGGGTGTTACATCCTTAAGTGATATCAGAGCTTAGGGTTGCAAAACCCGGGCTTTCGTGTCGTGTGAGTTTGTCTAGGTCGTTCGGCTTAGGAACTACTTGATCATGTGCTGCATATATATCTCTTTTGTGCTTAATTGATTTAACTTTCGAATTTTGATGGAATTGATTGCATTATCATGCATAAACTAAACCTAGCACGCATTTTCAGTAATTATTGACAGGATGCCTCCACGTAGACACCGTGATAGATCTCCAGGACGACGTCACCATTGTGATCGTACTCCTACACCTCCACCTCCACAGCCACAGCCGGCAGAAGCCTTTGTTAATTCGGTTATCAACATTATAGACCAGATGCGCAGGCGGAAATGTGGTTGAAAGAAGTCGAGAGGATATTGGAGCTCATTCCGTGTGAGTCTCGAGAGAAGTCTCGATGCACTTTTACTTTGATACAAGGGGAGGCCTACTCTTGGTGGGAAAGCACACGGATAGTCTTGGAAGCAGCTGGAGAAGAGATTAACTGGGAAGTATTTACGCGGGAGTTCAAGAATAAGTTCATTCCTCCCTCCTCCCGTACTCGAAGATTGAGGGAATTCACTGAATTGAAGCAGGGATCGAGATCTGTGGCCTAGTATATTTCGGATTATGAGAGATTGTCTCGCTATGCACCAAATATAGCGGGTGATGACTTTCATAAAGCTATGCAGTTTGTTCAGGGACTGCGACCAGATATCCAGACAGCTCTTGAGGGGGTTAACACGAGTACTTGGGCGAAGGCTACTTCTAAAGCCTTAAAGGTGGAGGATTCTGTAAATGCTAGGAGACCAACTTATCGCCAGGGACAAGGGTCAGGATTCGGCTCGGGATTTAACAAAGGGAAGAGGCCGATGAATTTACCAGCTCCATCCCCAAAAGGACCTCTTAAGAAGCCTAGAGCAGGAGATCAGATTGCACCCATTCCACGACCACTTCAGACTCCACCGGCTCCTAAGGGATCTCGCAATGATCAGCCTCCGTGTACTTATTGTGGATGGCCAACCCATTCTTACAACAATTGCCGAAAGAGATTGAGATTGTGCTTGATATGTGGAAAAGGGGATCATATGGCTTTTTCATGCCCGGATAAGACACCAGGGTATCAAGCTGGAGCTCCGAGACCGATGGTTCAGGCACGAGCTTATGCCCTTGAGGGTGAGGAGCATAAGGTTGGAGCTGATCCAAATGCTGTGGTGGAAGGTACCGTTTGCATTCATAACATGACCATTCACGCATTATTCGATCCGGGTGCCACTCATTCTTTTATATCTTCTGATTTATGTGCGCCTCTGTGCTTATCTGTTACTTGTTCAAATTCTTGTTACTATGTGAGTTCGCCTCTTGGAGGTAGTTTGCAGACAGATCAGGTTGTTAGGGGTTGTTCAGTTTTGATAGAAGGGAAAGATTATCCGGCAGACTTCATCGTGATGTCTATGAAGAAGTATGGGGTAATCTTCGGGATGGATTGGTTGTATCGGTACCGGGCCGAAGTGGATTGTTTTAAGAAGAAGATAAAATTGGGTGATGAGCGGATTGGAGAAGTTGGGTCGAAGAATATACCTTTATTGTTGTTTATGGAAGCTCGTAAATTGGTGAAGGATGGAGCCACGGGATTTATAGCCTATCTCCTTAATAAACCAAAGGATCAATCAAGTTTTGAGGAGACGGCTATGATAAAGGAATATCCAGACGTATTTCCAGAGAATTTGGGTTCTCTACCACCGGATCGGGAGATTGAATTTGTTGTTGATTTATATCCAGGATCAGAACCTTATTCCAAGACTCCTTATAGCATGGCTCCGACAGAATTGAAAGAGTTGAAGGTTCAGCTAGAGGAATTACTCAAGAGTGGATATATCCGACCGAGTTCATCTCCGCGGGGTGCTCCGGTTCTCTTTGTCAAGAAGAAAGATGGGTCGTTGAGAATGTGTATAGATTACCAGGAACTTAATAGGATGACTATCAAGAATAAGTACCCGTTGCCCCACATTGGGGATTTATTTGATATGCTGCAAGGTTCAAGGGTTTATTCGAAGCTGGATTAAAGGCAGGGCTACTACCAGTTGAAAATCCGAGAAGAGGATATACCCAAGACAGGATTCAACACCCGGTATGGGCATTACGAGTTCGTAGTGATGCCGTTTGGATTGACAAATGCCCCTGCAGCATTTATGGATATGATGCATCGGATTTTTCGGCCTTATTTGGATAAATTCATTGTAATCTTCATTGATGACATTCTCGTGTATTCAAAGACTCCGGAAGATCATGCTAGGCATCTCAAGTTGGTATTGGAGACGTTAAGACAACACCGGTTATATGCAAAGTTTAGTAAGTGCGAGTTTTGGATTGACCGGGTTGCTTTTCTTGGCCATGTTATTTCGAGTAAGGGTTTGGAAGTTGATCCTTCAAAGATTGAGACAGTTACTCAATGGCAAAGTCCGAAGAATGCTTCTGAGGTAAGAAGTTTCTTGGGATTGGCAGGTTATTACCGACGGTTCATGAAGGATTTTTCAAAGATAGCCGGTCCTTTAACTCGATTAACTAAGAAGGAAGCTAAATTTGAGTGGGACGAGGCATGTGAAACGAGTTTCCAACTCTTGAAGGAAAAATTAACCACTGCACCGGTATTAGCACTTCCCGAGGGCACTGAAGGATACATGGTTTATACGGACGCCTCGAAAGAAGGGTTGGGATGTGTTTTGATGCAGAAGGGTAAGGTGATAGCCTATGCTTCGAGGAAATTGAAGGATCATGAACAGAATTATCCCACTCACGATCTCGAGCTTGCAGCAGTGATCTTCGCTTTGGGAAAGTGGAGATACTATCTCTACGGAGTTTCTTTTGAGATCTTTTCTGACCACAAGAGTCTTCAGTATTTGTTTTCTCAGAAGGAATTAAACAAGAGACAGAGGAGATGGATGGAGATGTTGGCGGACTATGAGTGTACGATTCGTTACCATCCCGGAAAAGCTAATGTGGTCGCGGATGCACTTAGCAGGAAGGCTAGTGTGTATAGTGTGAAAGTGGAAGTTGGAGAAGAATCTGAGTCTTTCAAGCTGAGAGCTAGTATTCAGAATATTACGGTTCAACCGGACCTTCAGCAAAGATTGTTTGAAGCGCAAAGAGTGGATTCCGAGGTTCAGAGGTTAGTGCTGAAAGCTAGAAATGATTCAGAGAGTCCGTATGGGTTTGATGACACCGGGCTTCTAAGGTTCAAGAACAGAGTTGTGGTTCCGGAAGAATTGAAACGGTTGTTGTTGGAAGAAGCTCATCGATCAGGGTATTCGATACATCCCGGGGGAAATAAGATGTATAAGGATTTAAAGAAATTTTATTGGTGGAATGGACTTAAGCGGGATGTGATTAATTTCGTGAGGCATTGTTTGACTTGCCAAGTTGTGAAAGCAGAACATCAGAAACCATCGGGGTTACTTCAACCGTTACCTATCCCAGAATGGAAATGGCAGCAAGTGGCGACGGATTTCGTTACGGGTCTTCCACGAGTGAAAGGTGGTTTGGATGGAATTTGGGTAATAGTGGATCGATTAACGAAATCGGCGCATTTTCTGGATATTAGGATGTCGGATAAGGTGAATAAATTGGCTAAGAAATATGTTGATGAAATTGTGCGACTTCATGGTGTACCGGTCAGCATTGTATCAGATCGGGATCCGAGGTTCACTTCTAGGTTTTGGCAAGAATTGCAAAAGAATCTGGGAACATGGCTTCAATTCAGCACAGCTTTCCATCCTCAGACAGACGGGTAATCCGAGAGATTAATCAAATATTTGGAGGATATGTTGAGAGCATGTGCATTGGATTTTTCGAGTTCGTGGAACGAGCAATTACCTTTGATTGAGTTCGCCTATAATAACAGTTTTCAAGCATCGATAGAAATGGCCCCATATGAAGCTCTCTACGGACGAAAATGCAGATCACCGTTGTTCTTTGATTTAGAAGAATGGAATTGGACGAAGCAAGAAGGTGTGAAACGAGGGAAGAATAAAGAAAAACCTTCTACGGCCGTGCAGGAAGCAATTGATAAGGTCCAAATAATCAGACAACGGATGAAAGCAGCCCAGGACCGACAGAAAAGCTATGCAGATAAACGAAGGAAGGATCTTGAGTTTGCAGTTGGGGATAGAGTGTTTCTGAAAGCTTCACCTCGAAAAGGATTCACTCGAATTGGAAAGGGAGGAAAGCTGAATCCCCGATATTTGGGACCTTATGAGATTCTGGAAAGAATTGGAGATACAGCCTACCGTTTGGACCTACCCCCGAGTTTGACAGGAATTCATAATGTATTCCATTTGTCTCAGCTTCAGAAATATTACCCGGATGAATTCGAGATCTTATCCGTTGAAGAAGTGGAACTTGAGCCTAACCTTACCTTCGTTCAAAAACCGGTTAGGATTTTGGATCGAAAATTTCAAGAGTTAAGAAACCGGCAAATCCCACTAGTTAAAGTCTTCTGGAGAAGTGATAGAACGGAAGAGGCTACGTGGGAGACGGAGGAAAAGATGAAAAGATTTCATTCCGAATTGTTTCCGGATGATAAATGAATCCGAGGACGGATTCTCTTAAGGGGGAGAGGTTGTGACGCCCCGAGTTTTCACACGTTCAGGTAAGTGTTACGTGCGTATTTACATTTAATTATATGATTTTTATATTTTGATTTGTTAATTGAATTCGTTATAATTTGATTTATTTGTTTAAAATTTCTTATGATTGTCTTTATGAGTTATGAATATGTGATCGGATTTGTGAAAATGTGAATTCCCTGAATGTGGTGTTAATTGAATGAACTTACGTGTTCCGTGTAATCCGTGGGCTTAATTGTTAGATAATTGAATGTTTTGGACTCAATTGGAAATTGAGTTTGGGCTTAATTGCCACTTTTTGAAAGTTTAGGGACCTATTTGTATAATAGGCCACCCTGAACGGTTTTCGCGATATCTTGAGCTCCGGACCTCGAAATCGAGATCCGTAAATGGCGTGGAACTTGTTTCGACCATACCTATCCTTTGAACTTGACCTTGTACCTTGTCGACATCATTTGAACCTTCGACAACGAACCGTTTCATAACCTCGACGTTGTAACTTGTTTGAACCTTTTCTTAAACGAACCGCACTTGGACCAACCCGTATCCTACCCATTTCCTTATTCGATATCAGCATTTCCTACCCCTTTTCTTCCCATTTTTTTGATCGATCAAAAGCAACCAAGGCAAGGAGCAAGGAAGCACTCTCAAGAAACCCTTCATTTTTTATCAACCAAGTTTGAGCTCAAGTCTAGCTTCCTTCCGATCTTTTTCCAAGGTGAGCTAGGATTTGTAATCTCCATCTTCCCCTCTACATTTTCATCTAGGTGAAGCATGTTAGAAGTTGGGGGATCCTTGAGGTTTGGCTTTGAGCATGAATTGAGGGTTTGGGCTTGATCCTTGGTTGTCTTGTTTTAAAGTGAAATTTGATGCTTGATAGATGATTATTGTAAGCTTTCTATCATTCTTATATGTTTAAATTCAAGGTTTGATGATTAGAGCATGTTATGCCATTGATGAAGCTTGAAACCTCCATGATTGAAAGCTTGTTATTGGGTGATCTTTTGCCAACTTTGTGGATGAATTCTTGCTTGTATGAATGAGTGATGTGAATTGCATGAGTTTTGTGGCTTGAAAGCATGTCCAAGTGTGGTTTGAGAGCTTCTTGGTGGCTGCCTTGTTTTTGCAAGCTTTTCCTTCGCGTAACAGAGCTGCTGCTCTGTTATTTCTTTCAAAACGACGAGCTGACACGTCCGTGTCAGCTTTGAACTGAAAATGGACACGGCCGTGTTGGGCTATCGACTTGGAATTTTTTTCTGATTTTAACCTCGGACACGGCCGTGTCCAAATCCTTTGAAAATGTAACACGGCCGTGTCAAGCCCTCGACTTTGAATTTTCTGATTTTTAAACCTCGGACACGGCCGTGTCCGTTTTCTTTGAAAACTCAACACGGCCGTGTCATTTAAAATGGCAGCCTTGGGAAGTCTCTTTTCTTGCTTGAATTGCATGTGTGACTCGTATTGGTGGTTGATATCGAACATGACTCCAATTTAAGATATGTTTATGATTGTTATATAAATGCAAGAATGAAAGTTATGCACGGTTATATGCTTTCTGACATTAATAGTGCACATGAACTTGTCCGTTACATTTTTAAAGCATTCATATCAACCATAGCATTGCCGAGCGTCTTATATGGTCATTTTGAGTCTCACTTCACCTGTCTTGCACAGATTTTGATTCCTTTGGAGACGAGGCCGGTCAGTGAGGCTCGTGTGTTCTTCTTTTGCCATTCGAGGTGGGTTTTTCTTCTACTTAGCTATATGACCCTATAAATATCTTTAACGTGAAAAGTTTTCGACCAAAGTGTATATATATATATATAGAGTCATTTTCATAGAGTAAATGTTTACAACGTAAAGCCTTAATTTCTAAGTTCTACCAAATGTTTTGGCGAGAAAAGAAAGAATGAATGTTATGCACGAATGGGGCCCAGGGACTTAGTGTGAGTGGCTATCCGGGGAGGCATGGGCCGACGGTGATCCCTCACATTAGTTCCACCAAATTAACGACGTAACCGGACCTCGTTAGGAGTTAGCGAGGAATGGATGCTGAGCGCCATCTGGGGAGTCATGTAACCCCTTTTGGTCAATGAATGGGTGGTCGGGTCTTGCAAGCCCGTCACCAACCCGGAGGAAGAAGGTGTAAATGTTAATGAATGTGCACAAATGAATGATTGCATGAAAAGAATGAAAGAATGAATGTTTAAATGTTTTACACAAGGTGTTGGTTGGAGATAATGCACGCCCACTCGTCGGGCCACTAATGACCTAATGTTAATGAGTCGTTATAATCCCTTTTGATGATTTCTATTCACCCGCTTGGGAAAGTTTTAAACACCTCACTTGGGATTATAGCTTGCATGTGGTTGTTTAATTACCGTCATATATTCTATTTATGCCCTGTTTTATACCCACCAGTCCCCTTTGGACTGAACCCCGTTTGGTTTTCAGTTGTTTGTGCAGGTGTTGAGGGAGCTAGGCGGGAATACGAGTCCTAGGTCTTGCATTCGCTTCTAGCTCTAGTATTTTGGTGTTACACTTGCATACTCGTACTTTTGGTTGTTGTATATAAATATTGTTTTGGGCCGTGATGGCAAGTGAATGTTGGTTATGATTTGGAGCGTAAATGTTGGTACGTAGAGCGTAGAGCTCAATATATGGAATAACTGTTGGTACCTAGAGCATATAGCTCAAATTATGATATATGACTTATTGCTTCCGCTTTTCCTATTACTCTGCTACTTTGGTTGTTGTGGTTATTGGGGTTTAAGTGATAGGCTAGTCCCGCCTGGCTTAGATGTGTGTGTGTCCCCGTTCGCCGTGATTTGGCTCGGGTATGGATCGTCCATTTCATATTCGGGTCGGGTCTCGGTACGGGGGATGTGACACCTTGCGCTCGGGTGTTACAGATTCCATCGTAATATTCCCCTTGAGTTGAGGTATGGATGATGAATCTATACTCTAGGGACACCGATATCAGTTGTGTAAAGGTACACTAAACTTACATCACATGTTTTGCACCAAGTGTTACTCCGATTTGTGTGTATGTATGAATGCTGAGTAAGTGGACTTATGTGCTAGAGAGGTTGAGATCTCTCTATTTACGTGTTAGGGAGTTGTGGGATTCTTCCTATTTATATGATAGAAAGATGTTGGATTCTTTCTAACTTATGTGAGCAAGAAATGCTGGATTCTCTTGGGATAAATATTTGGGAGATGTTGAATTTTCTCGGATCTCGGGGTTTGAGAAATGTTGGATTTTCTCAGACTAGGATGTTTGGGAGATGTGTAGTCTGCCAGACTTAGGTTGAGAGACGGGGTTCTCTCGATCATGTGGTTGAGAGACGGGGTTCTCTCATTTAGGTGTTTGAGAGACGGGGTTCTCTCGCTTATGTGCTTGGGAGATTTGTTTTGCACTTTTCGTTGGCCCTCCTGAGGATTACAAGTGGAAGTAACCAGTAGCTTCAAGATCGTGTGCAACCAAAGTCATCCACTTCAGAGAGGAATCGTAGGAGCTTGAACAACCAGTGATCGGGTCCATAGGCACACCTCAGCGGTATGAAGGACATTCGAATGGGGATGTGAACCACGAACATCCATTAGCAGAGGGAAATGACAGTGTTGAAGTGATTGAGGTCATTCCAAATTCAGCACTCGAACCTGGGGGCCAGGTTCTCTGAAGGGGGGGAGGTTGTGACACCCCGTGTATCCGGATCAGATAGGTATAACGCCACGAGTGAGATCAAACCGGGTTTTACGTGTTTTGTTTATGTTTTAATTGTTAATCATGTGTTTTATGTACTTAATTTCACGAATAAATTGCTATTTCCCCCTTTAAATTATCTAATTGTCCTTAATTTCAATCTTATGAAAGTATGTGAACTTAATTGAAATATATGTTTTGTATCTAGCTGTTCTTTAATTTAAATTATGTGGGTCAATTTCTAATTATTAATAGTTGGGGCTGCTTATATATATATATATATATATATTTAAAAATATCTAATTGGGCTAAATTGAATCTTCCTCAAAGTTCTCGGGCTTAATTGCATAAATTGACCTTTGGGAGGACCACTTTGTAATTTTGGTAGAAGGGTGCCCTTTTGACACCCCGAAACCCTAGCCCCATTGTATTCTTTCATTTTCATCTCCCCTTCCTCTTCACAAGTTGCGGCGCAGCAGCCCCTTCTCTCCCGAGTTTATCGCGCCGCAGGTGATTCAGTGCCACCACCGTCATTCCAGCCAGTCAAGAAACCCCAGCCACCATCCTCTTCTCCCCTCCGTCAGATATAGAGCAGCAGACGGCGTGCTCACCCTCCACCACCGTAAGCGCCGGAAGCCATGGCTAGCTGGGTACAGATCCGACCACAATTTCACCGCCTCAGCCACCATTGCCGCCTGATCTTCAGCGACTCCGAACACCACTAACCTTCCGTCACTCTTCAACCCTCCGACCACCATTTTTCGTCATCTCAGGCCGAGATCTTTTCCCTTTTTCTATCATTGAGCCAAAACAGAAGAGTAGAAGAAAGAAAGGGAACAAGTCAAGGATGATCCCAAGTAGCACTGCGTGTAATCGTTCCTGCTGAGTTCCACCGACGAATCCAAGCAGGCCTCTTCCATCTTCTGTCCAGCTCTTAAGCAACGGACCATCATCCCCTTTTCTGCTTATGAATGGACTGTAATTTAATTAGTCCATTTAGAATTGTAATGTATATTTGAATATTCAAGTATAGGAGTGTATGTATTGGAATTGTTTATGGATCTGTGTAAATCTTATTGGATGTTAGATTTGTATAAATTGATACTTGAGATTTTTGTCAAAATCGTGAATTATGCAATCACTATTTGAATCTTGGATTTTGTTATCAATTGATTGAATTAGTTAACTTGAATTTAATGACGGAGTTGCACCTAATTTATTTGAGGATTGAGTATTTTAATTGGTATGCCTTCGTTTGTAATTAGAAAAAATTTGTATTTCCTATGTTGCCAGGGATGGCAAATGGGCCGGGTCCACCGGGTCTGAACCCGGACCCACCCCGCGAGACCCGCATCAGACCCGGCCCATCGGGTCCCGGGTCGGGTATGGACCCGGTAAATAGACCTGTGAGTTTCCGGGTTCTTAACGGGTCTGGACCCGGCCGGATTTTTTTTTTTAAAAGAAAATTTTGAATTCATTTATATGATTTATTCAAAAATTTGGATTATTTATCATACTGTTGTAATTGGAAGTGTTTCAAATCTGCTTTTAGGCGAATGAATCTGTTCAATTTGCAAGCTTTTCAGCCCCTCTCTGTTAAATCTCCTCTTCCATATATTCACCTCATCGCGGCCGACCCCCGGCGGAGCCATCCTCTTCACCGGCAACGGCGGATCCATTTCAGCTATATCCACCACCGGAAGTGGACAATTGAAATGATTATCGCAATTGGACTTCCTTGGTTTTCTTGAATTACTCGCACACATCTCCTTGCAGGTTCTTGAACTTCTGGGTCCGTTTCTTCCGCCGCCTCTGGCGATGGTGGTGGCATTCGCGGCGGCGGCGGTGGTTTTGGAGAAGAGGGTTTTGCTGGAAAACAGGGGTTTGGGCTTGGCGTGTTTGTGGTAGCCGGCGGCGGTGGTGGTGGGCGGTGGGAAGCCGATGACACGGTTGTTCCTCTTGACTTGGCCGATGCATCTGATTTTCGGGGAGGACGGGTCGGCGGCGGCGGTGGCGGTGGCGGAGATGGGATCTTTGTAGTGGTTGTTTAGTTTGACGTCTTTGATTGATAAGCGGCAGAACATAGGCAAGAAGAGGCTTTTCTGGTAATGCTGCTGTGATTATGATGGTGGTGGTGATGATGTTTGTCCTTAGTGAATAAATATTTCTGACTTTTAATTTATTTATTAAAGAGTAAATAATGTATTTCGTTAGAATTTGCAAAAAGCATTGAATTTCGATTCTCAACTATAGTTATTAGCAAAATTGGGAAACTTCTTTCACGAGAAATATAGTATAATATCAGTACACATTTAAATCAACCTCAATATTACGACTAAATATTTATTAAATATTTTATACATTAAAATTAAATTGTAACATTAAAAAATGAAGTAAATTAATAAAAGTTTAAGAGTTTACATAAAAGTGCATGTCTATCAATAACTCATACTCAGTAATAGATTACTGTGATAGTACAATAATAATTGGACAACATGACACTATGCTTCTGTTTGACGTTATCGTTGTTGTGTACACGAATATCTATATATTTTTTTTTTAAGAAGAGAAACACACAAAACACGAATATCTATATATGTTTCTTAAGAAGAGAAACACAAATTTCATATTGATAAATTTGTGCCCATATCTCATTTTAAAACGACTTAAAATTTTAGTTTTCTATACTAACGAATTTGTGTGCATTTTTCGTTTTAAAACAACTTACGATTTCTTAATTCACGAACTTAACAATATGAATGCAAACCAAAAATGAGTTAAGCGGATAAAAAATAGATTAATCAGATAAAAACGGGTTAAACGAACCAAAAATTGATAAACAGGTCTCACGGGGCCAAATCCGGACCCGGGTCTAGCGGGTCCAAAATGAGACCCGTCGGGTCCACCGGGTCCATTGGGTCCATCGGGTCTGGACCCACCACCAACCGGATCTGGACCCGTCACCAACCGGATCTGGACCCGTCACGGGGCGGGTCTGGACCCACCGGGTCTGGCCCAGACCCGGCCCATTGCCATCCCTATATGTTGGTAGTCGACACTGGGGATAGTGAATTTGTTGTACTTGTGATATTTAAGAATAATTTTAAACTTATGACTTTAATAAATGAGGATTCAATAAGATTGGTATGGAAGCAGTTATGGCATATATAAATATCTATATGTTTTTTATCTAAACAATTAAGGTTGTCTAAGCTTGACTGTGTACTTAATTACCGTGTGTATAAATATATAGACATACCAATAATTTGATTAAGTGGGTGTTAATACAACTGAATTGGGAAATAAATGAGTTGGGCCTGGTTTGATATTGTAATTGTTTTAAGTGTAAGATATTGTAATTGTTTTAAGTGTAAGCAGCACGTTTGCAGGTATATTTTAAAATATGGAACTAGGATTCTAACATGCCATTATATAATTATTTATGTATGAAATCAATTGTTGGGTACGTACAAAATTGTTATGTACTTTAATTTGGGTTATGCCTTTTGTTCCTAAATACTAGATGTCATATATGAGGGACTTGGTTTAATTATGGAATTTGGTTTATGTCACGTGACTCTATGACTTGATAAAATAGGCATTTCTTTTAAATATATAATTATGTTAGGCTAAGGATGAATTGGGTTATGTCATATATATATATATATGACTTTTTATGTGTAGTTGAGCCCACATAATTTGGGTTAAGATTCAGTTTAAGCTTGTTCAGCATGATCAGTGGTGCACACGAGCTTGATCACGACATATCATAAACATGTTACGTTATAATTAAATGTCATATCATTCCATAACATCTTATATCATTTCTTGATCATTGCCGTATGTCTTTGTGGTTGTGGTTTGAGTTTGAGTTTTGTGTTCTGTGTGTTCAGTTGTTCAGGGGTTTTCCAGGGAGTATCTGTCAGCTGTTTGGGTTCAGTGGGATTTCTTTGCTCGTGTTTTCCATTCTCGTCGGTGTAAGGTAAGGTTTTAGGATTTTTGTTTTAGTTAAAGCAACCTACAACCTCTGTGCTCGTTTTCAAGCCCGCATGCGATTATTCTATTATATTTATATAATAGATATGTGCTTATACGATATGTTTATGACTTTGTCATACGATTAAAGGTTTTTGAACTATATGTACGAGCGTATGTAAGCTTGAAATGTTTTACAATGACGCCTTGCTCCAAACAGTGTGTCTTCATGCCGGCTACGGATTTGGATGACACGAAGAGGTATGTTTATAGCATATGCTAAGTTGCAAGGTATGGTATGTCTGATAAGGTACGTAAGTTATGATTATGATTTGATATATATGATATGTAGCGAGTTATGATCTGATATGCTTTGTTTTGGTTTGTTGGGCCCCGGAGGCGTGGGTAAGGGAGACCCGGGACGGCCATGGGGTCGTCGGTTATCACCCCTGTGCGCGTTCTCTATTTGAAGTACTTACGCGTGACTCTTGGAGGTTGAGGAGGCATGGTGCTTTGAGCCCTCGGTGGATAACCGGGGAAGGCACAGTGTGGGTTAGCTACCCCGTGTGTATTTGTATTAGTTGTCGTGAGGGCTTGCTCCCCGAACTACATTGGTGTTGGGGTTGGATTGTTTTATGGTATCTGTTTGTTTTCAGTTTTGATACATATGATATGATATGGAAGTAAGGTTGGAAACCCGTACTCGCCGGGTATAAAATATGTTCTGTTATGTTGATTATGAAACGGGATAGGAGCTTTCTCTTCTGATATGTTACGAGTATATTCAGTTTGTTATGTTTGAATAAGTATAAGTTTGATTTGAAAATGGCTTTGGTATGTAAAACCCTACTCCCGGTTCATAGTCTTTCTTTTGATACATGCTCTGCTCCTTATTATGTATATTGTATGTGTGTTCAGCCCCCTCACTCAGTCAGTGGACTGACCCTCGCCCCACCTATGTTTTTAGTTTGCAGGTGCAGGTTGTTGGAGTTTGAGCTAGGCGGTAGTGTGTCGTGTCTGTTGAGTCAGTGTCGTCTGTTGAGTTTGTTAAGTGTTTCGGTTTCGGTTATGTTTGTAATTTGTAATCGTATATACTCTGTACAGGTTTATGCTTATGGATTGTATGATTGGAAGTCGGGACAGGTTTCTAGGGTAAGTTGAACCCGTATTTACTTTATGGACTTGTTTGATTATGATTATTTCGGGACAGGCTTCTAAGACCAGTTAAACCCGTGTAGTTGATAATGATTGAGTTGATATGTTTGTTTATTCAAATTTTTGTGAACTCGCATTCTTTACTTTCCTTCCGCTTCCAGGTTTTGTTTTCTCTGTTGTACAGGGTCTAGGTGCCGCCTAGCTTAGGCCGGGTCTTGTCTGTCTCTCGTTCGCTACTGCTTGGTTCGTGTACGAATTTTCCATTTCGTATGCGAATTAGGCTTTAGTGCGGGGGATGTGGTGGCCCAGCGTTCCGGGCGCTACAATATGCCAACGACTTAAAGGTTCTTTCGAATTGAGATATTCTTATTCAGCTAGGGGTCATACACCTGTTGCTAGATTATCTGTGGACTGATTAATTAATTAGGAATTAATTAATTAGGGTCACTGCTAATTGAATTAAAAACCTAGAGGATCACACACAAATGCCCGATCACGAGGGTTAAGGTTTAAATCGATTCAAAAAGTTGATTGCACCACTTAGAGATTGGTGGGGACCACACGTGTGAATCGCATGTGTAGGACACGTGTCCTGCGTGACATGTGTCACGTGATTGTGATGCATTGAATGATTAATGTTGATTAATTATGTAGCACCCGGAACGCCGAGATGCCACA
The DNA here is from genome assembly GCA_037501455.1 of Lantana camara. Classification (NCBI taxonomy): domain Eukaryota; kingdom Viridiplantae; phylum Streptophyta; class Magnoliopsida; order Lamiales; family Verbenaceae; genus Lantana; species Lantana camara. The sequence goes on along the minus strand of CM074859.1, from coordinate 87,316,292 downwards.
CCCCCGTACCATAAGTCTAGCTCACACATGAAATGGGTAGTCCATATATGAACCGGACTCATGGCGAACGGGTGACAATAAAAAAAAACTCACTAGCTAGGCGGGACTAACCATCAAACCAATCAAGTTCAAATCTAGGAATTTAAAGCGGAAGCATAATAATTTCATTAATATATATCGAATATCTCAAAAGAATTAACTTTCAACTTTATATCAATACTTATAGGTATCAAATTTACATCAAAAGTATATATATATAGTAGTAGATACCAACACTCATCAATACATTATCATCTCCAACATATCCATAACATGAAAATGCAATGCTAGACTCAACTCGACAACTGGACATGACTCGGACTCTCGCCTAGCACGCCACTGACAGTACCTGAAAAGTGTGAGGTGTCAGTCTACCACAGACTGAGTGAGGGGTTTATAAATAAATATTCGCGCATGTACCATACAAGCCATAATCTCGGGTAAGGGTTTATAAAATAGAAACAATATAAGTTTAATAGTAAAAGATAACTCGCCCGAAATTACAACTAATCAATTTAACAATACAATCAATTTAATTCAATTCAATCAGTGTCCCGACGAGTGAGGGAAAATCTCCAACCTTTCTCCAACAGTGTACAATAATTCAGTTGTAATTAATTAGGTGATCAAGCAATAGAAATTAGTGCATAATTAGCAATTTCCGTCCATCCTTCTTCCTCCGGGTGATGGGGGATTGCAAGGCCCCGCCATCCAATCTCATTGAGCATAGGGTTCATGAGTCTCTATGCCCGGAACTCCTTCCTCCACTAACCTCCTAGTGGATTCAGGGGGCATCCCTCGTTTGGTGAGGATAGTGCAAGAGTTACCCGTCGGCCCTTGCCTTCCCGGTTGGCTCAATACACTACCCTCGGGCCCAATGTGAACATGTTTTACTCGCCAAAACAATCAATCAATCAATCAATCAATCGGTACAATTCGGTAATTCATTTTGAAAACAATAAGGTTTTGGCAAAATATAGATATATAGATACATTTTGGCTGAAAGATCACATAGGGTTGTAAGGGTTCTATATATCTAGAAATTAAACCTCCCCTGACGAGCGAAACAAGAATATAACTATGGTGCGTGTCCCACGTCAACTGGAAGGAGATCTGTAGCACCCTAACCCCCAGGGCACCACATCCCCCGCACTATAGCCTCGATCCACGTATGAAATGGAAAGTTCATACATAAACCAAAACTATAGCGAACGGGTGACAATAAAAATGACGAGCTAGGTGGGACACCCTCCCCAAAAACACCAAAGTAAACATGATAATGGAAGCGGAAGCCATAATCCATTCATACATAGAGGTACCATATTTACCGAATAGATACGTATAGATACCAACTTAACTATCAATACATTATCATCTCTTAATAATATACATACTCGAGTATCCAAAACGTGAGAACATTGTTATAACATGAAACTAGCATAAGACTATACAAAAGGGTATGAAACTAGACCCGTGGAAATGCAAGACTCGAACAACTCCCGCCTAGCACGACCACGCTCAAAGGGTACCTGAAAAGTGAAGTATCAGTCTACCGAAGACTGAGTGAGGGGCAATAATTATATATAACACACATCACATGCAAGGTGTAGCCTCGGGTGAAGACTTTGGAAATGAAAGGAACATATAACTCAAGAAACTTATTCTTTGCCCGAGATTACAACCAATCACTTTAACATTTTAGTTTGAATGTTTCATGAACATGTGACCCGGCGAGTAGGGGCGAATCTCCAACCTTAACACCAAACGTGACAATACGTGCTTGCTTTATCAATTCAATACATGCTCATGCAATTTCATTTAGTGCTCATATAGACAAATTCATGCTTGAAATCATGTGATAACCCGAGGATAACCCGACATGCCGGATTAATCCCCAGTCTCCTTCTTCCTCCGGGTGATAGCTAGTTTGCAAGGCTCGACTATCCATGACATGGTGTGTGTAGAGGACATGACCCTCTAGACACGGAACTCCTTCCACCACTAATCTCCTAGTGGCTTCGGGGGTGATCCCAACAATGTGAGAATAATTCAGGAGTTACCCGTCAGCCCTTGCTTTCCCGGTTGGCTCAAGAACTACCCTCGGGCCCACGTGCAATCATGTACTCGCTAAACTTGCTTGAAATCATGACAGTCAATACTTTCTTGCTTGAAATGTTTATAACTTTGAAAACGTTTATAATTATAATAGGTTTTGGCCGAAAATAGCACATAAGGGTGGTAGGGTTCTATATCCATAACCTAAAACCTCACCTTTTCTTGCAAAATACAATAATGTAGTGTTCTAAGGAGCTTGCTCCCCGTCCACGCCCTCGTGACCTGTGTAAACACGACGTATATTCGTAAGACATGACCTAAAATGACCAAAATATGACGAACGGCGGAAATGTATCGAGACGACCACACAAATACAATGTGGCATGATAACATGTTGTTTCACTTCATATTAGCACATATTATAGCAATTCGGGGTCAAAGAAGTCGTTGGATCGAGGGGTCATTTTCGTAATCTTATGCAGTGAATTTTGTTCTGCATTCCAGGTGGGAACGGCCGTTCCGGTCCCCTTTCCAAAATGGGAACGGTCGTTCCCATGAGTTCCCCAAAACGCGCCAACGATTTTTTTTTTTAAAATAAAAGCGCGCCTTTTAGCTGGGAACTGCCCTTCCGGCAGCAAGGCCAAAGTGGGAACGGCCGTTCCCATGCTCGGCCGCCCAGTTCATTTGAAAAGGTGGGAACGCCCGTTCCCACAATGCCTTGAGGCTGGGAACGGTCATTCCCAGTTTCTGCAAATTTGAAGAACAGAGCAGAAACAGGGGAGGCTCTCGGCAAAGAATCAACAAAGCCACAAAATTCCATTTTTGATCCCCAAATGCAATAATTTCTGGAAGTATGATGCATACACATTCAAGGAGTAATAATATCATACTTAAACACATAAAACATGCTATATCACCAAGGTTTCCAAGATTTCAAGCTCATGCCCACTTTGATCATCCAAGCTCAAATTCTCAACAATATCATGAATAATTCATGCCATAATTCATGAAATGATCACATAATCATGCTTCTACTTCTAATTCATTCATTTAGCATATAATTTCCAAACCCTAACCACATCAAATACAATCAAGAATCATCACTTCCATGCAAACCAACCTTTGAAAGCTAAGAAATGAAGAAGATGGATGAAGATGATGATCAATTTGCCAAAACTTGGATGATTTCTTGAAATCTTGATGATTGAAGGAAAATTTACTTCTTCCCTTTTTCTTCCTTGGAACCGAGAGAGAAAAGATGGAGATGTTGATGAATTGTAGATGAAAATGATCATGGAATGTGCAAGAAGAGATGATACGTAATTCATCATCCTTGATTTTTGTGAATTATGCTAATTGCCATTTAATCCTTTGTTTTATGAAGTCATGCGATCAAGTATACAACAATTTAAAATATGCTCAATCAAGCCCTTGCAAAGTTATGCACTTAAGTCCCTAAAGTTTAAAGAACAATCAAGCAGGGACAATTTGGTAATTTGAATCACTCTCGGTAGTGATTCCATGCAATAAATATTTTCCGTGTCGTGAAATAATATTTTCTATGATATAGAATCAAATAGTTCACATAAAGGATGTTTCGTGAATTTTTTATAAAATTATGAATGCCACGTAAGAATATATTATAAAATTAAAGAAATAAAATAAAACCTACGCTCAAACTCACACGTGGCGTGCTTACCTGTTCATCCGGAACCGGGGTGTTACAAGATCTGTTCAATAAGGACAAGTGTACATGAGACTAGACTCAAATGAACCAATTAGGACGCACGACGAAGTCATAATCAAGATATTATGCAATAACAATCAAGGAGTGTCAAGTAGGAGCATGATTATCAATTAAGCAAGTATATATATCATATAACTCACATGTGGGAGCCAAGGAAGTGAAAGAAATGTAATAAGAAAGGTTTTGGTGAAGTTTGGCCAAAACCGATAATTTTTGGAAATGTACATGTTGTGGGAAAACTGGAATATCTTAAATTCTAGAAGTGGGAATCGAGTTTTGTTTGTTGGATATGAAAGTAGACACAAAGACCTTTCCGACGGTATATGGCACGTTTTTTAATTCAAAGGGAGGTGAAAATGGCGTTCGTCCGAAGTTGGACAAAATGCAGGAAAATAAAAGGTGACACGCCCGTGTCACCATTACAAGGCAAACCGTGACACCCCCGTGTCACGGTACAGAAAATCAAACCAACATGCACCCCCGTGTCACGCTGAACAAGGCAAAGTTGACACCCCCGTGTCAACTGTAGGCAGCAGAAAAAAAACAGGGCAAAAACAGGGCAGTAACGCAACAACAACAACAACCAATCAAAACACCAATTTTCAATCATCAAATGCAATCAAAACTTGAAGAAACATGTATTCATACTTGAAACACAATAAAATCTAACATATCTACTCATATCATGCATTGATCATCAAGATTTAACAATATCAAACCCATATACAATCATGAACTCCAACTTCCATATTATTCAAGAAATCATGCAAGCTTTCAAGATTAAAGATCCTAAGCATACTTCTAATCCCTTATACACAAGAAATCATCAATAAGCAATAAACCCTAATCATATATATATACAAGAGATTCAATTAAATAATCCATCTATACGTTAAAATGATAGAAAGAAGGGAAGAAATGATGGTATGATGATGATGATGCTTCCAAGCATGAAATTCCTCCAACAATCTTGCTTGAAGTGATGAAATCTCTTCCTTCCCTTCCCTTGTTGTGAAAACCGTGATTTAGTGTGTGTGTGTGTGTGTGGTTTTGATAAAATAGAATGAAATGTAATTGGAAGATATAAATGTATATGATATATGATGTATGTGATGTATAGATATATACAAAAGTCTTCCACTAACATGTATGAATCACTACTTTTTGCAATTAAGTCCCTGCCTCACATTAATTTACAAGTTAGAGATTTATTATGTGTTTGTGTGTGTGTCTTGCATGCATGTTATATTTTATACAATGTATGTAATGTAACATAATTATATATATATATATATATATATATATATATAATTGCATGTCCCTTACATGAATGCATAAAATAATGCATATGTTAGAAAATAGAATGAAATGAAATGAAAGGGAATTAAATCATATGATCATATAACCAAATAGTGAAATAATTCACATGAATCCAATTAGACACATTAACAACTAATTTCATAAAAGTTCATGGACATAAACTGCGTCTAATGTCATGAAATCCATATAATATCATATAAAGCCTAAATGAAAAACCGGGGTGTTACAAATTATTTAATGGACTTTAATTTAATTATGAATTATAATTAAAGTCATAATTTGGAGATATTAAGTCTAATAAATAATTAATTATGAATTAATTAATATTAATTGTGAATAAATAAAATATCTAAAAATAGTTAGATATTATTTCTTGCTTGATAAGTTGGTCAAAAGGAGACTTTTGGTCAAAGCAAGAGTCTTTTTCTCCAAGCAAGAAATCCCTTAGCTAAAAGGTTTAGGAAACCTTGTCCAACAAGCATAAGGGGTTCGAACCCCTTAGCCTATATATATATGGGGTTCGAACCCCATAAGGGATTGATAGCAAAAATTCTCCTTCTCCATATTATATCACACAAACCCTAGAGCCTAAACACTAAGCATAGAACAAGCATCCTCTCTGTTTAGATCGTGATCGAGGTTGGTGTGGACTATTTCTCTAGAGGGCTGCTTTCGTGGAGTCTTGAAAGATTCGAAAGAGCTTGGGGAGTTGCTGCTTGAAGAGCGTTTGTGAGCGGCTCAAACGTGTCAAGAAAGCTTCTATCTAAGTGAGTTTCTTAGATCCCTACGAATTTGGGAATAAGAATTGCAAGATTCGATCTTTTTCTGGGAAATTTTTTTAATTCAGCTACGTTACTGTTTCGTTTTTCCCAACAAGTGATATCAGAGTCACCTTGCAAGGCTTATTTCTGATTCATCTCTTTATTCTGAATTTGGTAGAAATTCTTAGATTTAGATGCGATTGAGTATTCATGAGTTTTTTAGAAATCTAAGAAAAATTGAATTTGTGTTTTTCCTAAAGTTTCTGAAAAACTTTTTCTGAAATATTTTGATTAGAACTGTTTTTGAATCAAATTGAATTAAATCGTGTTTTTAATTTATGGATTGAATTGGGTTTTGAGAAACTTGTACTACGAAAAATGAGACGTGACCCGAAAACGAGAGTCTAGACTTGCTAAGGCGTAGCACGCCTAGGCCCGTGCCGTCCAGCCGCACAACAGTCCCGCAACCGCGCGGGACTGTCCGCCTAGCACCTCCCGCAACCGCGCGGGAGCCTCCACCGGAACGACCCGCACAAGACTGCCCAGTGCTGCGGGCGATGCTAGCAGGGCTCGCGCATAGCGCTCAACGCCGCCCGGTGTGCCGGCAGTCCTTTCGGGCGTTTCGGGCTCGTTTTTCCGTGTTCAGTCCACAAAATCTCAATTTAATTTTACTCTTTAAAATTAGTTTTATTAAATTAAAATTATTTTAAAACATTTATTTAAATTGGGATTTTTGTGAAATTAAACCGATTTAATTTTTTGGGAAAAATTGCACTTACTTATTTTAGAAATAATGAAGAGATAAAATTATTAATTTTCAGAAATTAATTAGAATTTTATTGATTTAATATTTCTTTTTTTTATTTGAAAAAACCAATGAACAAGAATTGCATCTAGGTCGTGTTTCAAGTTATTAGAACTTGAAGTGAGAATTTTAATTTATTGGTTAAATTTAAATTCTTGCAATTTTAAGCCTGTTAGGTGATCATGGGTTTTAGTCTTTTGATATTTTAATTTATGCACATGAATGGTTTAAATTTGGGGTTGGAGCCCCATAGTTGCGTTTTTCAATTGGGATCGGTGCCCCACTTATGTGCGTACTGTTATGTGTTTATTATGTGGTTTTCTGTATTACTATTTTATTAAGGCCGGGGAATGCCTCGTGTATTTGTCTATGGCCAATATGAAGATTGAGCCATATTACTTTACGCAAAGAGAGTAGATTAAAGGAAAGTGAGGTCTTCTATTTTACTTTGAAGATTTGCACCCATGGAGTAAGATGGATCCACACAACAAGTAACATGGAAGCCATAAAGTGAAGACACCTCAAATCATTAGGGAGTATGACACCCCGTGTTCTAGACTTCCAGGTATGCATGCCACGCGTGTGGTTTTTCGAGAGATAGGATTATTTATTTATTTTGATTTCACCATATTATGTAAATTTGTAAGAATAAATACTTAATTAAGTATAATTGGTCTTAAATGCATTAATATAACATAAATGAATCATACATATATAGATATATATATTATACTTGACTATATATTTCTACCACTCATATATATATATATATATATATATATATATATATATATATATATATATGCATCCACTTGATCATTATATAATATAATTTCATTTACACCCTCACTCCACTCACTTCTAACATGTAATTATATAAGAGATAAGGGTCTAGTTGCAATAATCACATTAGGCAAGACTTTTGCACCTCTCATAATATACATATACATATACATTTCACTAATATATCATATATCATATATACATTACATTACATACACTCACTCATCTATCTCATTCAAATACAAGAACACACACACACACACACAATCTCTACAACACACACAAACCCCTTTTCTTCCATTTTCTTCATACACACACTTTTGATCAAGCAAGAGGAAGAAGAAGAAGAGGTCTAGGATCATCATCATCATCACCTTCATCATTTCATCCATATCATCTCTTCTATCTTTCTCTTAAGGTTGGTGATATATGTGTGTTTATATATGTGTATGTGTGTGGATGAGTTGTAGAAGGGATTTATGATTTATATACTTATATCTTGTTGCTAGTGATTTTTGAGCATGAATATATGATATCTTATTGATTTGGTGCATGAACCTTGAGTATTTGATGAAAGTGGATCAAGGTGATATATTTGAGGGTTTGTGGATTGAATTCTTGATGATCTTAACATGTTTGCTTGCACTAATTGATGTATAAAGCAAGTATTAGATGTATATTGGTGTTATATGCTAGTTTTGAGGTGTTTAATTGTTGTGGTTTGCTGTTGGTTTGGATTGGGAGCCAAATCTCGAGCTTTGCCCTGTTTTTACTTCGAATTTGCTGCTGTGGAGGGATCCACGGGCATGGATTTTGCCCACGGCCGTGGATTTGTGTCAAGAGACCTGGAGGCCTTCCCACGGGCGTGGAATTTTAAGAAGGAAAAATCCACGGCCGTGGATCCTCCCCTGTTTTCTGCTTGAGTTTGTTTTATTCCGTTTACCCCTGAAACGAGCTCTGATTGACCTGAATTTTAAACCGACGGAAACCTCTTAAAGTCTAAAATATTCTCCAATTGGAATAACCTCATTGTCCTTTGTACTTCGTGAGATATAATAAATTCTTTTTGGTGTCGCCACTTCACCAAAAATCCGCATTCATCCAACTTCGGGCCTACGCCATTTTCACCTCGCTTTGAACCATGATTCGTGCCATATATCCTTGGAAAGCTCTATTTGCCTAGTTTCATATCCAACAAATAAAACTCCATTTCAAATTCTGGAACTCAAGATATTTCCAATTTTCCACAGCTTGTGCGTTTTCAAAAAATTGTCAGCTTTTGCCAAACTTCGACAAAACCCCTCTTCTTGCATTCCTTACACCCCCTTGGCTCCCGTATGTGATTTATATGAAGTATATGCTTGATTAATTGATATTTATGAAGCATTAATTGTGCATGAACATCCTCATGAATTATTATTATCATCATTCCATATCATGAACATGCTGTTCGTCAAATAATTGGTTCATGGAGTCAAGTCTTATGTTAGTTATTTCCTTTTCTTAAATAGAGGTCGATCGGGAGTTTGAGGAGCAGTCTCCATAGCTCGTATCCTTTCTCTTACTTTTCAAGGTGAAGTTTTTTTTATGTATTTAAAACCCGTAATATCCAATGTGAATGATTTAGGGCAAAACTTTATATATATATATATATATATATATATATATATGTATCCTTTGAAAATGAAAATGTTTTCATAAAGAAGCCTTTCTAAACTAAAATGATTTCATGAAAACCATTTTGGCGAGAAAATGCATGCACATGAATTGGGCCTGGGGAAACGTGAGCTTGGACACCGGTACGGCATCGGGTCGTCGGGCAAACCCATAGCACGTAGTACCCTTTGAGAATCTCCCGCGCGAACGTGGAGATCGTGAGGCGGGTTATTCTTGAGCCGGTGGTTCTCAAACCATCGAAGGAGCGGGTAGGAGTCATGAGCCCCCGTCTCAACATTTACATGAGATGGTCCGAGCCTTGCAAACTCGACCATCGATTCGTGGGGAAAAGGATGGATAATACATAACATGAAATTGATTATAATGAATTGCATGGTCATTTATAACCTGAAATGAAATATTTACACAACGGGAGAATGGTTGGAGAATTTACCCACTCGCCGAGTCACGGATGCCAAATGCTAATTGTAATTAAATGATACTTGTAATTGCGGGTGTTGGCTCTTTTCTTTAAATATCCACTTGGACCTTTGCTAAAACCATGCTCAGAATTATGGGTTGCATGCTATGTGAGCTATATATATAATTAAACCCCTCGCTTAGTCTTCACAGACTAACCCCTCCTCACTTTCAACTTTTGCAGGTGCTTGCTAGGCGGGGAATTAGAGTCAGTCGTGTCTTTAATTCGTGCCCTTGCATGATCATGATATGTGTATTGATATACTTATACTTTTGCGGATTGTATTATGATACTTTTGGGGTTTGATGATTGTAGGCCGTGGTGGCCATAGTTGTATATTATGTTTACTACTTGGATTTATCATTACTGCTTCCGCTTTTATTATATTGCATTGCCTTTATTGAATGGTTGGTTCAGGGTTAGCCCCGCTTAGCTAGGGTTCTTTTATTGTCTTCCATTCGCTACGTGTTTAGTTCATGAATAGATTACAATTTCATATGTGGATTGAATGCCTGGTGCAGGGGGATATGGTGCCTACCAACTCGGGTGCTATATCTTAAGGTGGTATCAGAGCCTAGGCTGCAAAACCTGGCTCTTGAGTCGTGTCGTGTCGGTCTAGGTCGTACGGCTTAGGAATTGATTGTTAATTTGCGAGTCTTGCATTGATACTTGCTTAATTGTTAATTACTACGTGATGCATTTGATTGCACTTCATGAATAATTGCTAATCCCGACATGCATTTCTCAATGTTACTTATGTAGATGGCTCGAGGACGACCAGCTCACCAAGATAGGAAGACACCTTCACCTCCTAGATATCAACAACAACCCCCTCCACAACCACCGCAAATGAATATGGGGCAGTTTATGGAAGCCGTATATAACTACGTTGAGCACCGGAGAGCTCAAGCACCGCCACCCCAACAATAACCAATTGACCCTCAACCACAACAACCTCCACCCATTGTCCGAGATCCTCATGGATTATTCTTGAGTTATACCCCACCGAGGTTCTCGAGTACAACCGACGATACCGTGGCGGAAGGATGGTTAAATCGGATAGAGAGGATTTATAATGTCTGCCAATTCACTACTCAAGAGATGGCTCAATTTGCTATCTTTCAGTTAGATGGGGAGGCTTATGATTGGTGGGAAAAGATGAGAGAGAATCTTAAAGTTAATGGAGAGGGAATTGATTGGGAGGTTTTCAAGAGGGAATTTCGGGAGACCTTTGTGCCCGAAGTAGTTAGAGAAAGAAAAGAACAAGAGTTTATGGACTTGAAACAAGGATCCAGGACCATGGCTCAATACTTGGCTACTTTCAATCGTCTTGGGAAATATGCTCCTCAAATTATCCGGGATGAGAAGCGAAAAGCGAGAAAATTTATTGCCGGTTTGAGAGAGAATTTAAGACATGGGCATGCCGGACATAACTTTGAATCCTCTGCTGATACCGTTCAAAGGGCCTTGGTACAAGAGGAGGAATTTGGTAAGAAGGATTTGGTTCCAAGGGCTCCAAGTGTCCAAGGATCGGACTCGGGATCGGGATCTAAGAAGCCTATGGTTCAAGCTCCAAAACAATTCAAGGCTCCATGGAAGAAGCCCCGACCGACTATGCCGACTCCACCAGCACCCGCACAACTACCTCCGGCCCCTAATACCAAGCCGTGTGCATACTGTGGTTGGAATAACCACAATTGGGAGGAGTGTAGACGCCGGTTGGGGGCATGCCTTATTTGTGGGTCTCTGGAGCATAAGATGGACAAGTGCACGAAGAACACCGGGCCGAGACCGAATCCGAAACAGAGGCAATTTGTGAGGGCCCGTGCTTATGCTATAGATGAGGAGGAGCAGAGTGCCGAGGTGGATCCCGCCACCATGGTGGAAGGTACTATATACATACATGCATGAGCATACATGCATTATTTGATTCCGGTGCTATGCATTCTTTTCTTTCTCGTGATTTGGTTTCTACTTTGTGTTTGCCTGCTATTTGTTCTTCCTTGTGTTATTTGGTTAGTTCTCCTTTGGGTGGGAACTTAGAGACAGATCGTGTGTTTAAGGAGGTGCCGGTGAGTATAAAGGGCCGTGACTACTTGACAGATTTTGTGGTGATGCCAATGAATCATTATAGTGCTATTTTGGGAATGGATTGGCTTTACAAGCATTGTGCTAAGATTGATTACCGAACCAAGAGAGTCCAGTTGGGTTCAGAGGTGTTTGTGGGTTCGGGTTCGAAGACTGTGCCTTTGTTGTCTTTCACAGAAGCTTACAGGTTGGTTCATGAAGGTGCTACGGGATTTGTTGCCTATCTCTTTAATAAGCTAAAGGATCAGGCTAAGCTTGAGGAGCCAGAAGTAGTGAAGGATTTTCTCGAGGTTTTCCCGAAGAGTCTTGGATCCTTACCTCCTGAATGGAAAATCGAGTTTGTGATCGATTTGTACCCGGACGCTGAGCCTTTCTCTAAAACACCTTACCGGATGGCTCCTGCCGAGTTGAAAGAATTGAAGAAACAACTTGAAGAGCTATTGTCTAGTGGGTACATTCGTCCGAGTTCTTTCCCTTGGGGTGCACCGGTTTTATTTGTAAAGAAGAAAGATGGAACCTTGAGAATGTGCATCGATTATAGGGAGCTAAATCGGATGACGATCAAGAACAAATATCCCCTCCCACATATCGAGCAGTTATTTGATATACTTCAGGGATCAAACGTCTATTCTAAACTTGACCTAGGCCAGGGATATTATCAACTGCGAATCCGAGAAGAAGATATCCTGAAGACGGGGTTTAACACTCGGTATGGGCATTATGAGTTTGTGGTGATGCCGTTCGGTCTAACTAATGCCCCTGCAGCTTTCATGGATATGATGCACAGGATATTCCGACCTTTTCTCGATAAGTTCGTGGTGATTTTCATTGATGATATCCTTGTGTATTCCAAGTCCACTGAAGAGCATGCGAGACACCTTAAACTCGTGTTACAAACACTGAAGGAACACCAATTGTTCACGAAGTTCAGCAAATGCGACTTTTGGATCGATAAGGTCTCATTCTTGGGATATGATATATCTGAGAAGGGTCTAGAAGTGGATCCCTCGAAAATTGAGGTCGTGATGAATTGGGAAGCACCGAAGAGTGCCTCAGAATTTCGGAGTTTTTTGGGTCTAGCGGGATATTATAGAAGATTTGTGAAGGACTTCTCGAAGATTGCCGCTCCTATGACCCGATTGCCTAAGAAAGAAGTGGAGTTCGAGTGGGATGAAGCATGTGAGAAGAACTTCAATCTCTTGAAAGAGAAATTGACCACCGCCCCGGTCTTGACACTTCATGAAGGCTCTGAGAGTTATACCGTTTATACAGATACATCAAAGGAGGGATTGGGTTGTGTATTGATGCAAAATGGGAAAGTAGTTGCTTGTGCTTCTAGGAAATTAAAGGAGCATGAGAAGAATTACCCTACTCACGATTTGGAATTAGCTGTCGTGGTCTTTGCACTCGGAAAGTAGAGACACTACTTGTATGACATGCCTTTTGAGATTTTCACCGACCACAAAAGCCTCCAATATTTATTCACTCAGAAGGACTTGAATATGAGGCAAAGGCATTGGATGGAGTTACTTGAGGTGAGTGTGTGATTAAGTACCATCCTGGTAAAGCTAATGTGGTCGTCGATGCACTTAGCAGGAAGGCAAGTGTGTCGAACTTGGAAAGGGGTGAAAGTAGTGAATTTGAGCCAACTGTCGTGAAAGCTCAGGTCGCTAACATCACCATTCAACCGAATTTGAAGCACCATTTGTTTGAAGCTCAGACTAGTGATCCGAAAGTTCAGAAGTTGGTTGCTAAGGCTAGAGCAGACCCAGAGTGTCCGTTTGGGTTCGATGAAACTGGTCTTCTTCGTTTCAAGAACCGTGTAGTGGTACCCGAAGAGTTGAAACGGGTGTTACTTGAAGAGGCTCACAAATCAGCTTACTCTATCCACCCCGGAGGTAATAAAATGTACAAAGATCTTAAGCAATATTATTGGTGGAATGGGTTGAAGAAGGATGTGGCTGAGTACGTGAAGCATTGCATGACATGTCAGTTAGTTAAAGCTGAGCATCAGAAACCCGGGGGTCTTTTACAGCCGTTACCTATTCCAGAGTGGAAGTGGGAGTAGGTGACGATGGATTTCGTATCCGGATTGCCGAGAGTAAAGGGTGGTTATGATGGTATTTAGGTGATCGTAGACCGCCTGTCAAAATCGGCACATTTTCTACCAGTTCGGATGTCTTTCAAGATCCGTAAGTTAGCCGAGTTGTACAACCGAGAGATCATTCGGCTTCATGGTATTCCGGTCAGCATAGTGTCAGATAGAGATCCGAGGTTCACTTCTAGGTTGTGGCAAGAGCTACAAGGTATTTTGGGTACAAAGCTCAAGTTTAGTACAACGTCGCACCCTTAAATGGATGGCCAATCCGAGAGATTGATCAAATACCTTGAAGATTTGCTTCGGGCCTTGTGTCTTAGACTTTCAGACTTCTTGGCATGAACAACAACCTTTGATCGAATTCGCCTACAATAACAGCTTTCAAGCCTCGATTGGTATGGCCCTGTACGAGTTACTTTATAGTCGGAAGTGTAAATCTCCATTGTTTTTCGATCTAGAAGAGTAGAAATGGACTAAGCAAGAGGGCGTAAAGAAGGGTGAGAAGTTGGAGAAACCTTCCAAGGTCGTGCGAGATATGATTGAGAAAGTTCAATTGGTACAACAACGGATGAAAGAAGCTCAAGATAGACAAAAGAGCTATGCCAACCTTCGTAGAAGAGATCTCAAGCTTGAGGTTAGGGACCGTGTGTTCTTGAAGGCATCCCCACACAAAGGATTTCCTAGGATTAGGAGAGGAGGGAAGCTTAACCCTCGTTACTTAGGTCCATATGATATACTTGAGAGAATTGGCGAAGTGGCATATCGTTTAGACCTACGACTGAATTTAACCGGGATCCACAATGTCTTCCATGTTTCTCAACTAAGGAAGTATTATCCCCGATGAGTCCAAGATTCTCCCCGTTGAAGAAGCTGACCTACAATCGGATTTAATGTTTGTCCAAAGGCCGGTGAAGATTCTGGACAACAAGTTTCAAGTGTTAAGAAATCGGCAGATTCCATTGGTAAAGGTTTTGTGGAGAAGCAATAAAATCGAGGAAGCCACTTGGGAAACAGAGGGCAAAATGAGAAAGTTTCATCCGGAGTTGTTTCCACCTGAGCAGTGAATCTGGGACCAGATTCTTTTAAGGGGGGAACGTTGTGATGCCCCGTGTTCTCGACTTCCAGGTACGCATGCCCCGCGTGTGGTTTTTCTAGAGATACGATTATTTATTTATTTTGGTTTCACCATATTATGTAAATTTGTAAGAATAAATACTTAACTAACTACAATTGGTCTTAAATGCATTAATATAACATAAATGAATCATGCATATATAGATATATATATTATACTTGACTATATATTTCTACAACTTATATATATATATATATCATTATATAATATAATTGCATTTACACCCTCGTTCCACTCACTTCTAACATGTAATTATCTAAGAGATAAGGGTCTAGTTGCAACAATAATAATTAGGCAAGACTTTTGCACCTCTCATCATATACATATACATATACACTTCACTAATATATCATATATCATATATACATTACATTAGATATACTCACTCATCTCTCTCATTCAAACACAAGAACACACACACAATAAATCTCTACAACACACACAAACCCTTTTTCTTCTATTTTCTTCATACACACACTTTTGATCAAGCAAGAGGAAGGAGAAGAAGAGGTCTAGGATCATCATCATCATCACCTTCATCATTTCATCCATATCATCTCTTCTATCTTTCTCTTAAGGTTGGTGATATATGTGTGTTTATATATGTGTATGTGTGTGGATGAGTTGTAGAAGGGCTTTATGATTTATAGACTAATATCTTGTTGCTAGTGATTTTTGAGCATGAATATATGATATCTTATTGATTTGGTGCATGAACCTTGAGTATTTGATGAAAGTGGATCAAGGTGATCTATTTGAAGGTTTGTGGATTGAATTCTTGATGATCTTAACATGTTTGCTTGGATTAATTGATGTATAAAGCAAGTATTAGATGTATATTGGTGTTATATGCTAGTTTTGAGGTGTTTAATTGTTGTGGTTTGGTGTTGGTTTGGATTGGGAGCCAAATCTCGAGCTTTGCCCTGTTTTTACTTCGAATTTGCTGCTATGGAAGGATCCACGGGTGTGGATTTTGACCCACGGCCGTGGATTTGTGTCCAGAGACCTGGAGGTCTTCATAAAAATCCACGGTCGTGGATCCTCACCTGTTTTCTGCCTGAGTTTGTTTTATTCCGTTTACCCCTCAAACGAGCTCCGATTGGCCTAAATTTTGAACCAACGGAAACCTCTTGAAGTCTAAAATATTCTCCAATTAGAATCACCTCATTATACTTTCTACTTTGTGAGATATCATAAATTCTTTTTGGTGTCGCCAAAATCCGCATTCATCCAACTTTGGGCCTACGCCATTTTCACCTCGCTTTGAATCATAATTCATGTCATATATCCTTGGAAAGATCTATTTGTCTAGTTTCATATCCAATAAAAAAAACTCCATTTCAACTTCTAGAACTCAAGATATTTCCAATTTTCCACATCTTGTGCGTTTTCAAAAAATTGTCAACTTTTGCCAAACTTCGCCGAAACCCCTCTTCTTGCATTCCTTACACCCCCTTGGCTCCCCGTATGTGATTTATATGAAGTATATACTTGATTAATTGATATTTGTGAAGCATTAATTGTGCATGAACATCCTCATCAATTATTATTATCATTATTCCATATCATAAACATGTCGTTCGTCAAATAATTGGTTCATGGAGTCCAGTCTTACGTTAGTTATTTCCTTTTCTTAAATAAAGGTCGATCGGGAGTTTGAGGAGCAGGATCCATAGCTCGTATCCTTACTCTTACTTTTCAAGGTGAGGTTTTCTTTATGTATTTAAAGCCCATAATATCTAATGTGAATGATTTCAGCCAAAACTTTATATATGTATATATATATATATATATATATATATATATATATATATATGTCTGATCGTGAGGTGGTTATTCTTGAGCCGGTGGTTCTCAAACCATCGAAGGAGCGGGTAGGAGTCATGAGCCCCCGTCTCAACATTTACATGAGATGGTCCGAGCCTTGCAAACTCGACCATCGATTCGTAGGGAAAAGGGTGGACAATACATAACATGAGCTTGATTATAATGAATTGCATGGTCATTTATCACTTGAAATGAAATATTTACACAATGGGAGAATGGTTGGAGAATTTACCCACTCGCCGGGTCATGGATGCCAGATGCTCATTATAATTTAATGATACTTGAAATTGCGGGTGTTGGCTCTTTTATTTAACTATCCACTTGGACCTTTGCGAAAACCATGCTCAGAATTATGGGTTGCATGCTTTGTGAGCTATATATATAATTAAACCCCTTGCTTAGTCTTCACAGACTAACCCCTCCTCACTTTCAGCTTTTACAGGTGCTTGCTAGTCGGGGAATTAGAGTCAGTCGTGTCTTTAATTCGTAGCCTTGCATGATCATGATATGTGTATTGATATACTTATACTTTTGCGGATTGTATTATGATATTTTTGGGGTTTGATGATTGTAGGCCATGGTGGCCATAGTTGTATATTATGTTTACTACTTGGATTTATAATTACTGCTTCCGCTTTTATTATATTGCATTTCCTTTATTGAATGATTGGTTCAGGGTTAGCCCCGCTTAGCTTGGGTTCTTTTATTGACTCCCGTTCGCCACGTGTTTAGTTCATGTATGGATTACTATTTCATATGTGGATTGAATGCCTGGTGCGGGGGATGTGGTGCCTACCAACTCGGGTGTTATAGGGAGGGTTTCTATTATTAAAATAGATAGGGCATCGTTTTATTTCCAATTCTCTTATGTGATTTAAACTATTTTATGTGGCATGTATGTTAGAACATGTGATTGTGGAGTGGCTCCCACATATCACGCATAAGATAGGTAGAACCTATGATCATCTCATGTTAGTATCATGCTAGGACATGTTATCTGTTATGTGCTTGTATGAAATGCATTTAAGTTGTACTTGCATTAATCAAGACTAATTAAAATGAATAACATATATGTTGGTAAGGTCGAACCGGATAACTCTCCGGTTAAATAGAAAATTCCCTTAAAATATTAAGCTAATTTCGAAAATAGGTGTTTAATTCGAGGTGCAAACTTTGAATTAAATTCCTAGCATTCCATCAATAGGATTTAAGTTTAATAGGGGAAGCTAGCTGTTGTACATGAGTCGTGGGGTGACTATGTGAAACCTATTAGTTCTTAGTTTCCTAATTGATCATTCTAAATGATCAATATTTTGAGATTAATTTTAGGGAGGGCGATGGCCGCGAGTCGTGGGTCGTTCAAACTAAGTTTTAATCACGATCTTATGATTGATGGGTCTAGCTTAACACCTAAGTAAATATGGATGTCGCACTAGTCGTGGGTCCACATTGAAAGATAGGTGACACAAAAACATTACTAAGAATTCCACAGTGTTGGAATTGGTAAGCTATACCTACCTTAGACTTTATTTAGAATGGTCACGAGTCTTGGGTTCAAGATAAAGTGCTTAGGATCTTAGTACCCATTGGGAAAACAAGTTTCCTCTAAGATCTTTAGGGAATTATAAATCTTCTAAAAACAGTGGGAGCAACATAGATTAAAGACCTAATCTCATGTATATCGTTATTATTCAACATACTCACTTAGTTCTCTGTTTTTCCATTTAGGTCGTAGATTTTGTGATTCTCTACGTGTGTGAAATGGCAACCAAAAACCCTCTAGTATCGATCCTCGAGTCAAACAAGTTGACTGGTCCCAACTATTCTGATTGGCTTAGGAATCTAAAAATCCTTGTAGATTTCAAAAACAGAACTTATGTTCTCTACGAGGCGGAGCCTATTCCTGAAGGGAAAGCTCCGACCCGGGCTGGGGACGCGATCCAGAAGTGGAAGGATGATCATCTCCAAGCCCGTTGTCTCATGCTTGCTAACATATCTTCGGACATGCAAAGACAACATGAGTCCATGGAATTTGCTTAGGAGATTTACGACCACTTAGAGAAACTTTACCGCCCTCATGAGCGTGTTACAAGGTATAACACCTCAAAAGAATTGTTCCATTTGAGAATGAGGGAAGGTACAAGTGTCCATGAATATGGACTCAAGTTTCTAGCTCTTACTGAGAAACTTGCTTCCATGGACATGCCACTGAGAGATGAGCTTTCGGTGGATTTGTTGCTAGCCTCGTTCCCACCATCATTCAACCCTTTTGTCCTTAACTTCAACATGAATCATGCAAACGCTAGTGTAGCTGAGCAGATTAGTCAGCTTGTGACTGCTGAAAGCACGATCAAGAAGGACAATAAGGTTATGTTGGTCATAGCTCCATCCCTTTCTAAGCCTTCTAAAGGCAAGGGCAAGAAAGCCCAAAAGAAGAAGAAGTCCCTGAGGCCCAATGGAGGCATCACGAAAGGAAAAGGCCAAAAGAAGAAACGTGATCAAAAAGAGGACGTTTGCTTCCATTTTGGCAAACTAGGGAATTGGAGGAGAAACTGCCAGGAGTACAAGGCTACTCTAAAGAAATATGTTTCTCGTTGAAGTAAATCTTTCTATTAATTCTAACTCTTGGGTACTTGATATCGGTCGTGGATCTCATATTTGTAATGATTTACAGATGTTAAGTGAGGTTCGATAACTCAAAGGAGGAGAATGTGTCTTGAAGATTGGAGATGGCTCAACCGTTGAGGCTCAAGCTTTAGGCACAATTAGATTAGATTTAGGTTGTTTTGAATTAGTTTTAAATAAAGTCCTATTTGTACCAGACATTATTCATAATATAATTTCAGTTCCAATACTTGATTGTGAAGGCTATGAAATTAATATTAAGTATGACAACTTTTTGCTTAAAAAGAATAATTTTTCAATACCTCTTGGTACATTAAACAATGAACTTTATCTAACTCAAAACACCAATATTTTGAATGTACAACGAGAAACAAGATGTAAGAGAGATGACGAAGTCTCAGCATCTTTGTGGCATGCTAGATTAGGACATATTTCAAAGAACAGAATTAGCAAGTTAACTACCTTAGGGATATTATCTGAAAATGACCTTAAACAGTTAACTTCCTGTGGATCTTGTCTCAAAGGAAAGATGTCCAAAACTTCTTTCAAAGGGAGTGTTGATCAAGCCACTAAGACCTTGGATTTGATCCATTCTGATGTTTGTGGACTGCTTAGTGTAAGCACTTGAAACAATCATCAGTACTTCATAACCTTTACTGACGATTTCAATCGTTATGGTTATGTCTACTTAATGAAGTACAAATCTGAGGCTTTTGAGAAATTCTTGGAATTTCAAAAGGAGGTTGAGAACCAAACTGGTCACAAGATAAAGACACTTCGATCTGATCGAGGTGGCGAGTATCTTAGTGAAGAATTCCTTAGTCAACTCAGAGATAATGGAATTATCTCTCCGTGGACTCCTCCGGGGAGCTCCTCAGCTTAATGGAATTTCTGAGAGAAGGAATCGAACCCTACTTGATATGGTTCGTTCCATGATGAGTTTCATTGACTTACCACCTTCTTTTTGGGGTTATACTCTAGAAAGTGCAGCCAAGATTTTTGAATCTTGTTCCTTCTAAGTCAATCCCTAAAACGCCTTATGAAATGTGGCATGTAAAATCCCTGGTTATTCTTACTTAAGAATTAGGGGTTGTCCTGCTTATGTGAAGAGGACAGTGGGAGATAAATTAGAAGCTCGTTCTAACTTATGCTACTTTGTTGGCTATCTTAAGGAATCCATAGGATACAATTTCTATGATTAAACTGAACAAAAGGTGTTTGTCTCAAGATATGCAACTTTTCTTGAGGAATCGTTCCTTTAAGAAAAGAAAGGCAAGATCACAGAACTTAAAGAAATTTAAGATATTCCCATGCCACACGTGCAAGAGACATCCTAATCGAATACCCCACAACCAATCACGAACTTCGGTACACGTGAAAATCCTCATCTGAGGCGTTCTGAACGTATTCCTAGATAGCCAGAGAGATGGTAAGGTTTTCTCCATGAAATCTCTCAGGAGGATAATGATCCTCTAACATATGAGGAGGCACTGTCAGACTCGGATTCTGAACAGTGGAAACAAGCCATGAAATCCGAAATGGACTCCATGTGCTCCAACCAAGTTTAGACCTTGGTTGATTTGTCTTGGGGTAAAACCCATAGCATACAAATGGATCTTTAAGAGAAAGCTCGGAGTAGATGGAAATGTTGCAGCCTACAAAGCAAGACTTGTTGCAGCCTACAAGGCAAAACTTCTCACCGGTTGCAATGAAAAAGTCTATTCGGATCATGCTTGCCACAGCTGCGCATTATGACTACGAGATATGGCAAATGGATGTGAAAACTGTCTATCTCAATTGAGACATTTACAAAGACATTTATATGGATCAAGGTTTCACATTCAATAGGAGTGAGCAAAAGGTTTGCAAACTCCAAAGATCAATCTACGGATTGAAACAGGCTTCTAGGAATTAGAACATTCATTTTGATGAAGCAGTCAAAGCGTTTGGCTTCGTTCAAAATTCGAATGAATCCTGCTTGTATACAAAGGAATTGGAGACTTCAGTGCAATTCTTGGTACTTTACATTGATGACATTCTTCTAATTGGGAATTCGAAGGATGCATTAAAGTTACCAAGTCTTGGTTATCGAACCAATTCGAGATGAAAGATCTTGGTGATGCGTCCTACATTCTCGACATAAAGATCTACAGAGATAGATCTAAGAGATTGATAGGACTATCACAATCGATGTACATAGACAAAGTGCTGAAACGATTTAGCATGGAGGATGCAAAGAATAAGATTCTTCCCATGAGTGAAGGAACATGTCTTTCTAAGAACATGTGTCCTAAGACAAACCTTGAGGAGGAAAGAATGACTCATGTGCCTTATGCCACGGCAATAGACAGTATAATGTATGCAATGTTATGTACTCGACCGGATGTGGCTTATGCACTTAGTGTTATGACCCGTTTCCAATCTGACCCTGGAGAAGGTCACTGGACTGCCATGAAGAACATCATAAAGTACTTAAGAAGTACTAAGGATTTGTTCTTAGTATACGGAGGACAGAAAGATTTAATCGCCGAAGGATACTACGATGCAAGCTTTGCATCTGGCTTAGATGATTTTAAGTCAATGTCAGGATACATTTTCTGTCTTAATGGCGGAGCACTAGTTAGAAAAGTTCCAAACAAACGACCACTGCAGATTCGACCACTGAGACCGAATACTTAGCTACAAACGATGCAGCTAAGGAAGGTGTTTGGATTAGAAACTTCATTCAAGAAATGAATGTCGTTCCTAGCATGAAAGACCCCATTACTGTACTTTGTGACAACACTGGGGTGGTTGCTCAAGTAAGAGAACCAAGATCTCACCAACGGACCAAGCACATTATGAGGAAGTATCACCTAATCCGTGATATCATCAAACGAGGTGATGTGCAAATAGAGAGGGTCGCATCAGCAGAGAACATGGCAGATCCACTTACTAAACCCCTTAGTCGAGAAACTTTCGAAGGTCATCTTGCGAAGATGGGACTGAGATTAGCTCATGAGTGGCTTTGATGGGTAAGTGGGAGATTGTTAGGAATAATGCCCTGAAAGCCGATGTAATAGTCTACTTAGTGCTTTTCCTTTTGTAAATCACAGACAGTCTTTGAATAATAAATGAACTAAGGCAACACTACTTTATATGCTCTTGTCTGATTGTATGTTTACTTTAGCTTTGCATATATAAGAACTCCTCTAATCAATATGACTTAGAGGACTCAACTATTTAGGTGAAATGGTTCATGAGACGAGCCCTAAATCACATAAGTCAGGATTAGAAATCACTCCAAGCCGATGAGTCCAAAAGACAGTGGGAGTGTTGCTTTGACTTGCTTGAGGCTTGCTCGTGTGATCACGCCCTTAAGAAGGACCATCTTGTTTCATGGGGTGTAAAGTGTATTGTTTGATACATGCATGATACATGGGGGTGCTTACTTATTCTAAGTAGGAACACTGAGGTGTCCCGTGTGAGAAGATTCCTAAATGGGAAAGGAAGTTTCTATTTCTGGAAATATCTCACGAGTCATTGATGTGATTAAGTAGTCCTTAGACTTGAGATTCCATCGATGCTTTGTGGGCTAACCCTACAGTCTTAGGTACAAGCTTTAAAGGGTGTCGCCTTAGACAACTGATTCAAAGCTTATGCTGGGGCTGCACAAGTGGCACATGGAAGCATATGAGAATCTATAAAGGACCTAGACTTGCATTAGCAAGTTGATCTCTTATTGTGTAAGTCATTCATATGCCATAATGGAGTCTAGGGGTGGGCGTTGGGTCGGGTTTTCGGGTTTCGGCTTAATCGGGTCGGGTACCCGAAATTTCGGGTAGCTATTTTTGCTACCCGAACCCGACCCGAAAAGATCGGATACCCGATTTTCGGGTACCCGAAAATGTCGGGTATCCGGTCAAGTCGGGTTTCGGGTACCCGACCTTTTTTTTTTTTTTTTTAAACTAAAAATCTATTACATCCATGTTCAATTTGTATGATAAGCTTGGAAATCTGCCTTATTTAATCCGCAATAGACTTTTTTTGCAATTCCAAGAGTGGGAAATCTGTCCAATTTAATCCCGAAATTGATGTCTCCAATATATTCACGTTGCCAGCCAAAATCTTATCTCTTCCCAAGGCCAATATCTTCTCTCTCCAATATATATTTAAGACGCGTTTTCACTCCAAGGGAGACAAATTACTCCAGTTAATTCAGCCGCATTAATGACCAAATTCAAATTTGCATCACTAAGAGAATTCTTGAGCTTGTCAACCATTAATATTTCATTCTCCAATATTGTGCCGTTTAGAATTCATAGTCTCACTTACCGTGATAGGAGAAATTGGGAAATCGAGAATAAATAAATTATAAACGTAAAACTTAAAATATATTTAATATATTATATATATATATATAATATTATAAATAAAGTCGGGTTTTCGGGTACCCGATCGGGTAGATTTTTTCTACCCGAAACCCGACCCGAATTTTATGTCAGGTATCGGGTACCCGACCCAAAACCCGTTTTACCCGTCATTTGTTACCCGATCGAGTATTACCCGATCGGGTCGGGTCGGGTATCCGAAACCCGACCCAAAACACCCACCCCTAATGGAGTCCTTGGTCAAGGCAGTGGATCGAGATCAAAGAATGGGTTTCTTGGATCGAGATCAAATGGATATGAAATGCACTTAACTTTAAGATAGAGATTATTAGGGTTCTGATTATTCCCTTGCCCTAGATCTCGATTGAGAGAAGGGATGTATATATCAATGACTTAAAGGTTCTTTTAAATTGAGATATTCTTATTCAGCTAGGGGTCACACACCTGTTGCTAGATTATGGTAGTGTGATCTGTGCACTGATTAATTAATTAGGAATTAATTAATTAGGGTCACTGCTAATTGAATTAAGAACCTAGAGGGTCACACATAAATGCCTGGTCACGAGGGTTAAGGTTTAAATCCATTAAACGAGTTGATCGGACCAATGAGAGATTGGTGGGGACCACACGTGTGAATCACACGTATGGGACACGTATCTGTGTGACTTGTGTCACGTGATTGTGATGCATTGAATGATTAATGTTGATTAATTATTTAATGGACTTTAATTTAATTAGGAATTATAATTAAAGTCATAAATTTGGAGATATTAAGTTTAATAGATAATTAATTATGAATTAATTAATATTTATTGTGAATAAATAAAATATCTAAAAATAGTTAGATATTATTTCTTGCTTGACAAGTTGGTCAAAGTAAGAGTCTTTCTCTCCAAGCAAGAAATCCCTTAGCTAGAAGGTTTAGGAAACCTTGTCCAACAAGCATAAGGGGTTCGAACCCCTTAGCATATATATATATGGGGTTCAATTCCCATAAGGGATTGATAGCAAAATTCTCCTCCATATTATATCACACAAACCCTAGAGCCTAAACACTAAACATAGAACTAGCATCCTTCCTGTTTAGATTGTGATCGAGGTTGGTGTGGACTATTTCCCTAGAGAGCTGCTTTCGTGGAGTCTTGAAAGATTCCAAGGAGTTTGGGGACTTGCCTCTTGAAGAGCGTTTGTGGGCGACTCAAACGTATCAAGAAAGCTTCTATATAAGTGAGCTTTTTAAACCCTATGAATTTGGGAATAAGAATTACAAGATTTGATCTTCTTTTGGGAAAAAATTTTAAATTTCGCTGCGTTACTGTTTCATTTTTCCCAACATTAATTTTGATCTTTTAATTAATTATGAATTAATTGTTAAGTCCAATTTCAAAATAATTAACCTAATAAATAATTAATTATTAATTAAGTTATTTATTGAATATTGATATTTGACTTTATACTAGATAAGGTTGAAAAGTCAAACTTCCTATTGTAGGAGAGAGAAGGATTTCTTGGATTATCTTGGAGAACAAGATAGGATCTTATTTTCAATTAAAAGATAATAATTAATTAGTGAATTAGTGAGCAAGAAATCAAAGACCCACTAGACTTTGGAAGTTTCTAGGGTTCGAACCCCCCTTAAGATAAATGCAAAGGTTGAACTTCTCTTACACTTTAGACCAACGTTCTTGAAGCATTAATTGATTTTGAGAAAATTAAAAGAAAAATTTTCAAAGTTAATTCCTAGCCAAAACACAAGCTACGGATCTAGCATTCTCAATACTTTAATCGTGATCTAGGACTGGTGTGGACACCCTTTGGAGGATTACCTACTTTGGGAACTTTTCGAGAACCGTTCGAGGGATAATCCGCACGAAGAGTGTTCGATAGGCGGTATCAGCATCACTAGAAAGCTTCAATCTTCGTAAATTTTTGAAATCCTTCTCTGTTTTGAGACAAACATTGCAAGATTTACAATTCGCTTTTGGGAAAATTTTTAAAAAAAATACGCTGCACAAACTTTGTGTTTTTCCAACAGTTCTTCTCGAGTGATGATGCAGAGGCAATTCTTAATATTCCTTTAGGGATGACTCATCGTGAAGATGTGTTGGTGTGGTGGCCAAACATGAAGAACATATTCTTGGTTTGAGTTGGTGGAGAATTCTGTGAGGGAGTAGGAGACTCGCTCTGGTTTATGGCAAAAAATTTGGAGCTTACATGTCACGCCAAAACTTAATTCTTTCATCTGGATACAAGGTCATAATATCCTCTCGTCAGCATCCAATTTGATCAGAAGGCATTGTAACTTACCAACAAGTTGCCTAATTTATAGGGAAGAAAAAGAGAGCACATGCCATACATGTTTCTGGTTTCTAACAAATCGGGGAGTTGTCCAATATCCTGGTAGGGTTTATTGGTTGTTCTGGGTGGTTTGGCAAAAGATGATCACGCCAAGTTTTCTTTGATAGGCTGGTGTATTTGGCGGAACCATAATCGATTTTGGGGAAGGGAATATTATGGACAAAGGAAGATATATTAACTTTGGTTGCTGGGATGCAGGCAGGGCACATTGCAACATTGGTCAAGGAGTCGAGGATCCAGTAGGTCCAAAGGGAAAGAGTGAGGTGGAGGGATCCAAAGAACAAAGTGATGAAGCTTAACTTCGTTGGGGTTGTGTTCAAGGATAGCCGACACTACTAGAAAAATGGCCTATTGTGATGCCCTATTATGACGCTTTGTAAAAGGCTTCACGACAGACAACCTGTTCTGACCCTATTGGTGAATTTTCCAAATGAAATGAAATTTATTTTATTTAATAAATTATTTATTTTCTAAACTAATAATAATAATATGACGTTATAATATGAAGCGTCACAATATAGTAGTGTTGATATGACATTTTTAATAAGGCGTCTCAATATATATACATATATTATGAAATTTTAAAAAAAAGGCACTTAAAAGCGTCTCCATATGTATATATTGTATAGCGTCTCACATTTTGGTGGTGTACTGAAAAAAACGAGGGAAACTAAGGAAATTTTTTCCCAAAAAAATTCACTTTGTTAAAGGAAATATTTGGAAATTGTCGGAAAACCATCTCTTCCACTCTCTTCATACCTCAATCTCTCTCTCTAAATTAGGTCAATCTAGAAATTAAAGGAAATTGAGCTCGAAGAGAAGGAATCCACCGTCCTCGCAGCTCGACCGTCTCGGCGATGCTCCACCGTCCTCGCAGCGTCGCCGCCATCCATACAGCTTTACCGCCGGCGCTGGTCCCTTGTCACGCTTTGAAGATCCACACCACAGCTGATGGAATCAAGGTGCCGCAATCTGAAATTATTACTTCCTCATGCTTATGAACTGGAAATTGTTGTGTTTGAAAATGTTGCATATGTGCGAGAAAATTGGGGTTCACCCCAGCATCCTTGATGCTTTCAAAAAGGAAATGAATCTTTGAGTTCATTGATATAAGACCACTTTTTATTAATTTATGTCCTGAATTCAGTGTTTCACACTGACATTTTTAGATGATATTGTAAATTAGATTAATGTTTTAAGGTTCTCCTAAAGAACAAACTCTTTTACGGATTAAGGTTCTTGTAATATACATAATTTTACACTATCAAAATGGTGCTACGAAAGCATATTCTCTTATCATTATCAACTAGTAAGAGTATTACCTTTTCAGACTTCTGCTCAGGATCTTTGAAGCTAATTGTTGCTTTTGTTCTAGGCGACACATCGTAAGTCACTTCTTTGTTTACCCCAAACAAATATGCAAGAGAATAGATCTTTTGACTATCCGAAAGACAGTCCCCTGTGTTACTCCAATTGTTACAATCCTATAGGCTAACCTTTTTGACTTAATTTTGTGCCCCTGTAAGAAACTTCTGCATCCCAAGTATGTATTTGGCTTGTGATTGCATTGAAAAGAGTCGCTGCAAAGTGTTTATTTATTTTCAGATCACTTCATTACAATTCTAAAAATTCAAAGTTAGTATTAATCACCAGTCTTAAACAGTCTCAGATGTACTACTGTAGTGGCTTCTTGATTGAGGCAGCTAAGTGTATTTGTGTTTACATTTAAGTGTGTTGTTACAAATTGGTAATTGAATAAGAATTGCTATTATAAACCGCAAATCATGCATGTCCCTTCCAATGTAATTGAATAAGAATTGCTATTGATCCCTATTAATGTTTATTTGATTTTAACAGGTGCAACAATGCATAAAAGCTTCAGTAGTTAGTGCTGCTGCCTAAGAGTTGCAGAATTGTTGAGGGTGCTTACTTTTGTGCAGTTTAAGAGTTGCTGAATTTTCGAGGTAATGTCCAGTTCGTGTAATTGATTAATTTCTTTTATTTAACATCTTGATATTTCGAATTTGTGCCCAGAATATTTTGTGAAAAATATTGTACACATGTGAAAAGGGTTGCACAAAAATATGTTTGTTAGTTAAGTAAATATGTACAGTAGGATTCATTTCTACCTCAACTCCTATACTACCAAGATTTTATCAAGTTATTGCACCAACTCCTAACTGTTTTTCTTCTTTTGTGTTTAATTTTCTAAAAGAAATCTAATATATAATAATACCAAAACCAAATTTCTCAATGAAAATGGTAAACACAGAAGAAAAACACAGCCTTTGAAGAGTGAAGACCTGAGTGCCAAAATATCTGTCTACCAAATCACACACTGCATATAAAGTACTTAATTGATGTACTTTTCTAAGTTAGCTGGACCTATTCATTACCGTTGGATGTACCCTATCGAAAGGTAAGTGTGGACATTCATATAAGGCTTAATTTGTGATTATTTTTTATTACATTACATCACTGATGGTTAGTGTATTTCACTTTATAGGTACTTAAGTACTCTGAAATCATATGTACGTAATAGAGGATGACCAGAAGGCTCAATTGTCGAAGGGTACTTGTCGGAGGAATGTTTATCATTTTGCTCATTATACTTCAATGAAACAGTAGAAACAAGACGTAATCGAGCTAGCAGAAATGATGATGTTGGATGGGTAGCATCTACCTTCCCAGGTATTGATGTTTTCTCGATATCTGGGTGTCCCTTGTGGAATGGGAAGCCAATTGTTCTGAACAACGACCAATTAACAAGGGCTCATCGATATGTGTTATTCAATTGCAATGATATTCAACAGTATAGAGAGTAAGCTATGTTAAACCACATTTGTTGTTCCATTTTTTATTTCAATTCCATTGATATTCAAATGCATTATTATGTACTATTACTGATATTTCCAATTCTTATTTATTGTTAAACTTAAATACAGGCAACATGAAACTGATGTTAGGCGTAAGAAACGTCGTTCTACGGAGCATGAAATCAAACGAATACATGGTGATTCCTTTGCTCGTTAGTTTCTGGGGCATGTAAGTTAATATAATCATTTATAACATTTAGAGTTAATTACACTGTTGCCTTCAAACTTTAATGTCTTGTACAATATATGTTTATATTTTTAATGCAGATTGATGAATTAAACGTAAGCGAGGACGATTCAAAGTTACTTGATTTGAAAAGACTTGCAAGAGGACCTGTTCCTGTTGCTAGAAGATTTAAAGGTTTCAAAGTAAACAAATTTCGTTTTCACACAAAAGAATTGGAAAGAAAAAGAAAAACTCAAAATTGTGGAGTAATGGTTAGTGCAACTACGAGGAGTTTCGCAAGCAAAAAGGACAGGAGACCTGTCTCTCTAGAAATGGCATATTATGGAGTATTGCGGGACATACAGGGGGTAAAAAGGTTGTGTTGTTTGATTGTGACTGGTTATCGAAAGGAAGCAAGCTTAAAGAGGATGAAGATGGGTTTAAACTGGCCAATTTTTCAAATATTAAACGTCAAAATGAGCCTTATGCTCTTGCATATCAAGTTGAACAAGTATTTTATGTCGAAGATCCCAAGGAAAAGGATTGGCAAGTTGTGATTAAAACTAAGGCTAGGGACATGTTTAATGATGATGTTGACACCATTTTGCAAAGCAAAACTTGCAGTGATCTTCAAATTAATGAAAATGAAGATGTTTTGTGGATTCGTGACGGGCCCCCGAGTTTTCCTGTTGACAGATTAGAGAATAGTGATTTGGAAGAAGATCCAGGATATGTTTAGATAATTAACAGAAAAATTAACAGGACTTTTTTGTTTTCTTAATTATTTTATATTATGTGTACATATTATTTGTTATTTAGTTTAGATGAAATTTGTGTTATAGTTATGGTAAGAAGTAAGCATGGTAGAATCTGGAAGGCTGCTAGTCAAAACACTCAAGCACATATACCTGGATTAGTCCGTAAACAACAAGAAAATGCTGGTATGTTAAATTTATTCATTACAGTTCAGCTTAAATTTAGTATTATATGTTATTAATAATTGTTTTTGGTGCTAGAAACTGATCTTAGACAAGCTAAACGTGGAAGAAATTTCAATGGTGACTCTTCATCCAATATTCACTTAAATGATATAAATGATGAGAATCTCCATACTTCAGGTATACTTTAATTTGGAATATGCATTCTTTTTATTGACTATATCCAGAATACTTTATGATTAAAGAATCGATTTCTTCGTAATAGGAAGTAATGTTCAGATAAATACACGGGGACCTACAAACATATCTTGCGTTTGGGCTAGAAGACAACCAGTTCAAGTGGAGTTTGATGAGTTTGGGAAGCCCATTGGCCTAAAGAAAAGTGAATATGTCGAGTTCATTGGTACTTTGGTGAGAAATGGAACATTACTTCCACTTGACTACGAAGATTGGCATAAAGTACCTGATTCTGTTAAAAAGAATTTGCTGGAATTGATTAAGGCTACAATCAAATCTTATCTAACTTTGTTTGGTGTTGTTGAAATGTATAATTATTATTGCTTAATGATGCAAAAACGCTTAATTTTCTATGATTTAGGAGAAGTTTACAGGAACTCATGACTTTGAAGATGTTGCTTGGACAACTTTATCAAAGAGTTGGAGAACGTGGAAAAATAGGGTGAAGAGTAAATATTTTGATCCTAATGCCTCAGTGGAAGAAAACTTACACAAGCGGCCTAATATCGAAGATGAAAGAGTTATTCCAGACCAATGGAAAAAATGTGTTCTTTATTGGAGTCGTGACAAAACACGGGTAACAAAACAATTTAATTCATTCTTTAACATTTCTTAATATTGAATGTTATACTCTTTTAAGGATCTTTTTTTTTTTTTTTTATTAGAGAATAAGTGCTCAAAACAAAGAAAATGGAGCAAGAAAGAAAATGATGCATATTACAGGCAAAAAGAGTTTTTCTCAGATCAGATACGAACTGAAGGTTCTTCTTTATTACAAATTCATTTTGTTACAGTTTTCAAACTTCATGTGATCTACTAATTCAAGCGATCTGTGTTTAGAATGAACATAGGATATTAAAAGCTGTAGAATGCGAAAATGGGGAAGATAATGCAAATGAGGAGGAAAGGAACGACGATTCGATGGATGATGAATCGAGTAAGATGGATCTATTTGGGAAATGTTATACTAAAAATGGGGAAACGTCTAATCCGATTGTTGCAGATTCATGGGTAAATCAAAATGCTAAATGATATTATATTATTTCTTTGGAAATTAAGTTTAAATTTTATTTTGTTTATTTTGACAGCAAAAAATGCAAAGCAAAAGGTCTGAACTTGCTCCTGGCTCAAGCAATACAGGCCCCAATGACATATTTTCTCAAGTAGCTGGAGAAGATAAAGGTGGGAGAGTTCGAATATATGGGTATGGAGTTAATAGATATGATATATATGGTGATGTGCCTAAGCGAGGCAAGTCTTCCCGAATACAGATGAATTACAAGAAGGATATCAATGAACTGAAGCAAATTGTACTAGAGCAAAAATAACAAAAAGAAGAACTTATGAAACTGAACAAGCAAGGAGCTTCAAACTCTTCTCCTCCAGAAGCTTGTAAGGTCCCCTGTAACGGCCCAACTTTCAGCTTTTCAGGTAAGAACGCCACGTGTGAGTTTTGAGTGTAATAATTTAAATTAATTTGCTCATTTTTGCAAATTTATATGTCATGACACAATTTTATAAAATTTTAATTCAAGTATTTTTATGAAATTCATACTAAATTGATATTTATGGTGTAAATTGAACTTGAATGAAACGTGAATTAATTCCCTGGATATGATTTAATTTCTTCTATGTCCTTATTTGATCCTTTTCTTAAATTTGGGGACTAAATTGCATGACTTGTGCATTGGACTTAAGTGATCATTTATTATGGAATTAGATTCAATTGCATAACTGGGATTTAATAGCAATTGGAGCATCTCTTTCTTGCATATAGCAGCATTCACGTACCTTTGCCCTTATTTCATACAAACATTTCATACTTGTTCATTTGCTTCCATTTTCAACCGATCCAAAAACCCTCATCAAGGAGAAGAAGAATTTCATCATTCAATCCATATTTTGTGGGTTTTGTTTCCATTGGAGCACCATCATCAACATATCTTCATCTTTCCTCTTCTTTCTTTCATTTAAGACCAGCTTCCTGGTGACGAGGAGCAGGCCCCGTGAGCTGTTTCCTTGTTTATTTTGGTCACACAGGTGAGGTTTAATTTCTAGATATATAGGACCCTTACAACCCTTATATGGATTTTGGCCAAAATGTATTAATATATCTATAGATTTTCATAAACCTCAAATGATTTCAAACTTCACCGAGTCTACCGTACTGAATTGACCGTATTTTGGCGTGTATACTGTATTGCACTGTGGGCCCGAGGGTAGTGGCTTGAGCCAACCGGGAAAGCATGGGCTGACGGGGTAACTCTAGCGCTATCCTCACCATTTTGGGATGACCCCTGAATCCACTAGGAGATTAGTGGAGGAAGGAGTTCCGGGCTTAGGGATTTATGTACCCTCTGCTCACACTGACTGGATGGTTGGGCCTTGCAAACCCACCATCACCCGGAGGAAGAAGGGACTGAAACTGCTACTGAATGTACTGCACCGTAATAACTTGCTTGATCACTTAAATTATTGATAACCTAATTATTGTACACAATCGGAGTAAGGTTGGAGAATTGCCCTCACTCGCCGGGCCACTAATTGACTAAAATTGAAATAATTGTTAAACTTGATTGTTGTAACCTCGGGCGATATTATATTATTTTCTTAAATTGTTTTGTTTTACAAAATATTACCCGAGATTATAACTTGCATGTATGTGCGCATATATTTATTTAAACCCCTCACTCAGTCTGTGGTAGATTGACGCCTCAACCTTTCCGTTTTGCAGGTGCGTGCTAGGCGGGAATTAGAGTCAAGTCCTGTGTTTAATTTGGGTCTAGCACACTTCACCTTCACTTATGTTCATGTATTGATACTTATGTTATTTTGGCATGTCTTATGGAATATTTTGGAGATGATATTGTATTGATATGTATATGGCTAGATAACATGCTTTTGGATACTTGATATACGATAATGAAATTTTATGCTTCCAT
The DNA here is from genome assembly GCA_037501455.1 of Lantana camara. Taxonomy (NCBI): domain Eukaryota; kingdom Viridiplantae; phylum Streptophyta; class Magnoliopsida; order Lamiales; family Verbenaceae; genus Lantana; species Lantana camara. The sequence goes on along the minus strand of CM074859.1, from coordinate 87,282,985 downwards.
TTTTATTATTGTGATTGATTAATTGGTTTGGGGTTAGTCCTGCCTCACTTTTGTCGTTTTTTTTTTTGTCTCCCGTTCGCTATAGCTTTGGTTCATGTATGGATTGTCCATTTCATATGTGAATTGAACTATAGTGCGGGGGATGTGGTACCTAGCGTTCCGGGTGCTACATCCTAAGGTGGTATCAGAGCCCGGTTGCAAAACCGGGTCTCTAGTGTCGAGTCTTGTGAGTCTAGGTCGGCATAGGAATTACTTGTCAACTTGAGAGTCTTGCATCGACATTTGAATTATTTAAACTTATATGAAATATCTGAATTATGTGATTTATGTGCAACTTGAGAATTATTTGCACACATTTGCACCTACTAATTGAACATGCATACTAGTGACTTGATTTTAGGATGGCTCGTGATAGACATCATCGTGATCGTTCTCCGGGACATCGACATCATCGTCATCATCGCCGGGAGAGATCACCACCTCCTCCTCCACCTCCTCAGGCTCAGCCCCAAGACTTTATGAACGCAGTGGTTGGGCTTATTGATCAGAGGCTTCAGGAGTATGTTCCTCAAGTACTACCAGTTCCACCACCATAGCCGGGGGCACAGATTTCAGCGGTTTTTAGGGAGTTTCAGAACCAGCACCCACCAAAGTTCTATAAAGGGAATGATCTTCAGGCCGAGCAGTGGCTGAAAGAAGTTGAGAGGAGTTGGGAGCTTATCCCGTGTGACTCGCGGAAGAAGGCCTGATACACCATTTCTTTGATTCAGGGCGGGCCATACTCATGGTGGGAGAGTGCGCGGATTGTAATAGATGCCGCCGGTGTGGAAGTTAATTGGGAGGTTTTCGCCAGAGAGTTCAGAAACAAGTTTATCCCTCCATCTTCTCGCACCCGAAGGTTGAAGGAGTTTACTGAGCTCAAGCAGGAAAATAGGTCTGTTTCACAGTATATCACCGAGTTTGAGAGATTGTCCCGCTATTTCCCTAATATAGCGAGTGATGATTTCCATAAGGCGATGCAGTTTGTTCAGGGCCTTAGATCGGATATTCAAATAGCGACTGAGGCGGTTAACACGAGCACCTGGTTAAAGGCTACTACAAAGGCATTGAAGGTCGAGGATTCAGCGAATGTGAGGTGATCTACCTATTGCTCAGGTTCGGGTTCAGGTTCCGGATCGGGTTTCAGAGGTTCAGGTTCGGGTTCCAGTTCGGACAAGAGGCCTATGACTTATTCTTCTTCACCACCAGCACCGATGGGCCCTGGGAAGAAGCCCCGACCCGTGGGACCAGTGTTTAGAGCTCCAGTTGTGCCAGCTTTGCCACCACCACCCGAGAGGCCTGCATGTACCTTCTGTGGTCAGACTACACATACTTATGATAACTGCAGGAGGCGGTTGGGCTTATGTTTGATTTGTGGGAGCGCCGAGCACATGGTAGATGGATGTCCGGATCGTAGGAATCCGCCACCTGGGGATCAGAGACCACTGATTAGAGCTCGTGCTTATGCTCTGGACGGAGAGGAGCAGGATGCTGACATTGATCCTGCTACGGTAGTGGAAGGTACTATTTGCATACATGGTACGAACATTCATACTTTATTTGATCCAGGAGCTACACAATCCTTTCTCTCAAGTGCTATATCTGTTTCTTTGCCTTTGCCTGTTATTCGCTCTCTTGCATGTTATGTGGTTAGTTTTCCTTTCGGTGGTAGTATAGAAATTGATCGGGTGTTCAAAGAGGTTCTGGTGAGTATCGAGGGTCGAGTTTTCCTGACAGACTTCATTGAGAAGCCGATGACTCGCTATGGATCTGTTTTGGGCATGGATTGGTTGTACAGACATTGTGCCACAGTTGATTCCAGGGCAAAGAGAGTCCAGTTGGGGTCAGATTTGATTGTTGGTTGGAGTTCTATGACAGTGCCTCTACTTTCTTTCGTAGAAGCTCAGAAATTGGTTCGGGAGGGAGCTACGGGTTTTATTGCATATATTCTCAACAAGCCTAAGGATCAGATTAAATTGGAAAAACGGAAGTAGTGAAGGAATTTCCCGAGGTCTTTCCTGAGAAATTGGATTCTTTACCTCCACATCGGGAAATTGAGTTTGTGATTGATTTGTACCCTAATGCAGAGCCATACTCCAAGACTCCATATCGTATGGCTCCGGCCGAGTTGAAGACTCAACTTGATGCGTTGTTGGAGATTGGGTACATTAGGCCGAGTTCTTCTCCCTGGGGTACACCGGTTTTGTTCGTAAAGAAGAAGGACGAAACTTTAAGAATGTTTATAGACTATAGGGAGTTGAACCAGATGACGATCAAGAATAAGTATCCCCTTCCACATATCGAGGAGTTATGTGATATACTTCAAGGATCTAAAGTTTATTCGAAATTGGATTTAAGACAAGGATACTACCAGCTGCGAATCCGAGCAGAGGATATTCCAAAGTCAGGATTTAATACTTGGTACGGGCATTATGAGTTCGTGGTAATGCCGTTAGGTTTAACTAATACCCCTGCAGCTTTTATGGATATGATGCACAGGATCTTCAGACCTTTTATGGATAAGTTTGTGGTGATTTTTATTGATGATATTCTGGTTTTCTCTAAGTCTGCCGAGGAGCACACGAGACATCTTTAGTTGGTATTGAGGACCTTAAAGGAGCATTAGTTGTTTGCAAAATTCTGTAAGTGTGAGTTCTGGATCGACAAGGTTTCTTTCTTGGGTCATTTGATTTCAGGCAATGGTTTGGAGGTCGATCCTTAGAAGATTGAGTCGGTTTTGAGATGGGAGAAACCGAAAAATGCCTCGGAGATTAGAAGTTTCTTGGGATTGGCAGGTTATTACCGGAGGTTTGTAAAGGATTTCTCAAAGTTAGCTGCTCCTTTAACCCAGTTGACAAAGAAGGATGTGAAATTCATTTGGGATGAAGATTGTGAGAAGAGCTTCACTTTCTTGAAAGAGAAGTTAGTCTCTGCTCCAGTGTTAGCCCTTCCGGAAGGTTCTGAAGGGTATGCTGTTTACATGAATGCTTTCAAGGAAGGCTTGGGATGTGTGTTAACTCAGAAAGGAAAAGTAATTGCTTATTTATCCCGGAAGTTGAAAGAGCATGAAAAGAATTATCCGACACATGATCTTGAACTTGCCGCCGTGGTCTTTGCACTTGGAAAGTGGAGACATTATCTATACGGGGTGTCTTTAGAGATTTTTACCGACCACAAAAGCCTCCAGTATTTATTCACTCAGATGGATTTGAATATGAGGCAACGGCGTTAGATGGAACGGTTAGAGGATTATGATTGTACTATCAAATACCATCCCGGCAAAGCCAACGTGGTCGCCGATGCACTTAGTAGGAAGGCTAGTGTATCGAACCTGGAAGTGGGTGAAAGTAGTGGAATCGAGCCAAATGTTATAAGGGCTCGAGTTTCTAATATTTTGATTCAGCCGGACTTGAAGCACAGATTATTCGAGGCTCAGACTAGTGATTCAAAAGTTCAGAAATTGGTAGCTAAAGCAAGAGCTGAACCGGAGTGTCCATTCGGATTCGATGAAACCGGTCTTCTTCGTTTCAAGAACCGAGTGGTTGTACCCGAAGAGTTAAAATAGGTATTGCTCGAGGAAACTCACAGATCGGCTTATTCTATCCACCCTGGAGGAAACAAGATGTATAAGGACTTGAGGCAATATTATTAGTGGTGTGGACTGAAGAAAGATGTGGCCGAGTATGTGAAGCATTGTATCACTTGTGAGAAAGTGAAAGCCGAGCATCAGAAATCGGGAGGTCTTCTACAGCCGTTACCTATTCCCGAGTGGAAGTGGGAATAGGTGACAATGGATTTTGTGTCCGGATTACCTAAAGTGAAAGGAGGGTTCGATGGTATTTGGGTGATTGTGGACCGTTTGACTAAGTCTGCACATTTTCTGCCGGTTCGAATGTCTTATAAGATTCGCAAGCTAGCCAAGCTTTATAACAGGGAGATTGTTCGACTTCAAAGGATTCCGGTGAGTATCGTTTCAGACAGAGATCCTCGGTTCACTTCGAAGTTGTGGCGAGAATTACAAGAGATTTTGTGTACGAAGATTCAGTTCAGTACATCATTCCATCCACAAACAAACGATCAGTCCGAGAGATTAATAAGATATCTTGAGGATCTACTTCGAGCTTGTTCTTTGGATTTTTAGTCTTCTTGGCATGATCAGCTACCTTTGATTGAATTTGCTTACAATAACAGTTTTCAAGCCTCGATTGGAATGACACCGTATGAGCTACTTTATGGTCGAAAATGTCGTTCTCCGTTGTTCTTCGACTTGGGAGGAATGGAAATGGACTAAACAGGAAGGCGTTAAGAAGGGTGAGAAGTTGGAAAAACCTTCTAAGGTCGTTCATGCTATGATTGAGAAAGTCCAATTAATACAACAACGAATGAAATCAGCTCAGGACAGACAAAAGAGCTACGTCGACGGTCGTAGAAGGGATCTCGAATTTGAAGTTGGAGACCGGGTGTAGCACCCGGAGCGAAGGGCACCACATCCCCTGCCCGACACGTGTAACGAAATGGAAACTCCGCCCACGTATCAAGGCATGGCGAACGGGTGACAAACAAAAATCCAACCTAAGCTAGGCGGTCTAGACCCTAATTCAGAGTGCGCAATAATCAATATTCACGGAAGCAAACAATTATAACTCATAACTTGCTAGCATATAACATATCATACTCTTCATGTATCACTTTTATAATTTTAAATACAGGACAAATATACAAAGTTTAATCCCAGGGTACAAACTAAGTAGCAAATTACACATGCTTTCAAACTAGCAAAGTACATAAAATAAACAAAATAAAATGCATGGGACTCAAGCTATCCTTAACCACTACACAAGACAACCGCCTAGCTCAAATCTCCAAGCACCTGCAACTCAAAAAGGGGAAAAAGGGAAAATAACCACGAGGGTCAGTCCTAACGACTAGTGAGGGGGCTAACACACGCACCCAAATATACGTATAGAGCAAAGCACTTATCAATTCATAAAGGGATCCATGAATCGGGGATGGTTTTTACAAGCTAAAGCGTTTCCCGTGGTAATAGATATATAAGTTAAAAGAAGTTAAAGGCCAAAGGCCAAAATAACCAATTTTAAATAATTGAGAATCCATTCCCGTTTCATTGATTTAATCAAAATCACACTAACTCGGCGAGCACGAGTTCTCCTTCCACCTTCTCATATCATACACAAAGTGCAAAGAGCAAAACAAAGTGCATAAATTAATCCACCTTATCTGTTTGGGGAAGAGAGGAGCTACCCCTCTATCCCCGTACATAAAGCATAATGAGTCGGGGGATCCCGCCCGCTCCTTCGACGGGTCACTAAGCACACCGTCGGCACAAGAAGACCCGCCTTCCCCTCGACCTCCCGAGGATGGGCTAAGTCTCCCTTTTGCGGAATTGTGTTGATGAGAGAGCCCGGTAACCTCACGGTTGACTCGAGAATCACATCCCACTTCTTCGGGGCCCAAAACGAAAAACGAAGAGACATAACTTAAGAGACTTAATTTTCAAAAAGCTTAACTCGCTTACACACACACACTTATCAAAGGTTTTCAAAAGAACACTGAAAATAGAGTGTATATACGTATAAAGGCATTTTCAAAGTCTTATGACAAGATGGGACGAGCCCTCAAATTACATATCATACACGTATCTATTGTATAATATATTTAGTTCGCATGCAGGCTTCAAAACACGAAGGGTTATAGGTCATTTTAACTAAAGAACAAAACCTCACCTTCAAGACGAAGCAGGGACAAAAGAAGAGCAAAAGAACGCTCACGGGACCACGTCGTCACCCCCAAGACGAACCACTGGACAAAACAAACAACAAAAACAACCTTACACTCAATATGAACCAATTATCGCATAAATTGAACGTGATTGCAATGTGAATTATTTTCCCGAATGTGATTTAATTCTTTTATGGCCATAATTGATCATTTTCATGAATTTGGGACTTAATTGCATCGGACTTGATTGATCAATTGTTATGGAAGTGAACTTAATTGCATGACTTTAACAAAGGAAGTATTTAATTGCAAATTTGGCCATTTTCTTCTCCTCATAGCAGCACTCACGTACCATGCTTCTCATTTTCATACCAAACATTTTATAGCTTTGTTCTTGCTTTCCTTCTTCAACCGTGACAAACCCTTCTTGAAAGAGAGGGAGATTTCATCTTGCAAGCATCATATTTGTGGGATTTGTGATATTTGAGGCATCATCAACATCATATCTTCTTCTCATCTCCCATTTCTTTCATTTGAGGTAATTATGGAGAATGGATGATTTTCTTGAATATGTGGTATAGTTAGGGCTTTGTTATGTGTTGATTAGATTATGTATTGGTTGTTGGAAATATGTTTGTGATCATTAAGCTTAAGTTTGGTGCATATATCTTGAGTTTTATGGACTTAGAGCATGAGTGTTGATGTGGGTTTGGATTGATGGATTATTGATGATCTAATATGGGAAATGAGTGTTTAAATGAATTGTTATTGATTATATGTAAGCTAGTATGTTTATTGCATCAAATATATGCATTACATCTTGGCTTGAAGCCATTTTTGGTGGTTGATTGTTGTTACTCCATTGCTGCTCTGTTTCTGTTCTTCATTCAGCAGCTCTCGTATTTTGGGAACGGCCCTTCCCAACCCCAGTTTAAAACTGGAACGGTCGTTCCCATGATTCTGAGTCAGCAAGGCCAGCGAGACTGGGAACGGCCGTTCCCATTTTGGCCTGTGTGCCGGAAGGGCCGTTCCCAGCTAAAACGTTTTCCCTTTTTAAAAAACACTGGCGCGTTTCTGAGGGCCATGGGAACGGCCCTTCCCATTTTCAAAGGGAGGCCGGAACGGCCGTTCCCATAGCGTCTGCAGAGTAAAAAGCTACTGCATAAAAATTGATTTTCACCACCATCATCCAATCACTTCTTTGACCCCTAATTGCTATTATGTGATTGCATACATGTCGAAACGTAATATTTTCATGGTACATTGTATTTTTCCCATCATCTCGTTGCATTTTCGCCGTTCGTCATATTTGGTACGTTTTGAGTCGTGTTTCACGGACATTTGTCTTTCTTGCACAGACCAGCTTCCTGGTGACGAGGAGCAGGCCCCATGAGCTGTTTCCTTGGTTGTTTTTGGGTCATTCAGGTGAGGTTTAATTTTAGATACATAGGACCCGTATAACCCTATGTGAAATTTTAAGCCAAAACCTATCTATATATTATAGTTTTCAAATGAGATTGGTTTTCAAAGGATTTATCGAACTATTGATGGATTGATTGATTGTTTTGGCGAGTATTGTATTGCACTGTGGGCCCGAGGGTAGTGACTCGAGCCAACCGGGAAAGCATGGGCTGACGGGTAACTCGAGAGCTATCCTCACCAAATTGGGATGAACCCTGAACCCCCTAGGAGATTAGGGGAGGAAGGAATTCCGGGCTTAGGGATTCATGTACCCTCTGCCCAGATTGATTGGATGGTGGGGCCTTGCAATCCCACCATCACACGGAGGAAGAAGGTGCCATTGAAACTGCTAATTGTGCACAGTAATAAATTGCTTGATCACTTAATCACCTAATAATTGATTGATTGATTGATTGTACACAGTCGGAGTAAGGTTGGAGAATTGCCCCACTCGCCGGGCCACAAATTGATTGTATTTAATTAGTTAAATTGAAATTGAATTGGTTGTAACCTCGGGCGATAGAGATTTCCATAAGGCGATGCAGTTTGTTCAGGGCCTTAGACCGGATATTCAGGCAGCGATTGAGGCGGTCAACACGAGCACGTGGGTGAAGGCTACCAAGAAGGCATTATTGGTTGAGGATTCAGTAAATGCGAGGCGTTCTACTTATCGTTCAGGCTCAGGTTCGGGCTCAGGGTCAGGATCGGGATTCAGAGGTTCTGGATCGGGTTTCAGAGGTGCCGGATCAGGGTATAAGGGTTCAGGTTCGGGTTCTGCTTCAGGCAAGAGGCCGATGGTTTATTCTTCTCCACCACCAGCTCCACAAGGCCCAGGGAAGAAGCCCCGACCAGCAGGAGCAGTGATTAGAGCTCCAGTTGCTCCAGCTTTGCCACCACCACCCGAGAGGCCTGCTTGTACCTTCTGTGGACAGAGGACACACATTTATGAGAACTGCAGGAGGCGTCTGGGTTTATGCCTACTTTGTGGGAGCGACGAGCATATGGTAGACGGCTATCCAGATCGCAGGATGCCACCACCGGGAGCACCGAGACCACTGATCAGGGCTCGTGCTTATGCTTTGGAGGGTGAGCAGCAGGATGCTGATGTTGATCCAGCCGCGGTAGTTGAAGGTACCATTTGTATACATGGCACGAACATTCATACCTTGTTTGATCCGGGAGCTACTCACTCCTTTCTTTCGAGTGCTATATCTGTTTATTTACCTTTGCCTGTTACTCCCTCTTCTGCATGTTATGTGGTTAGTACCCCGTTTGGTGGTAGTTTAGAATCTGATCGGGTGTTTAGAGAGGTTCCGGTGGGCATCGAGGGTCGAGTTTTCTTGTCAGACTTCATTGAGCTACCGGTGACGTGCTACGGATCCATTTTGGGCATGGATTGGTTGTACAGACATTCTGCCACAGTTGATTGCAGGGTGAAGAAGGTTCAGTTGGGATCAGATTTGGTTGTGGGTTGGAGTTCCAAGACTGTGCCTCTACTTTCTTTTTCCGAAGCTCATAAGTTGGTTCGAGAGGGAGCCACGGGTTTCATTGCTTATATTCTCAACAAACCCAAGGATCAAAGTAAGTTGGAAGAAACGGAAGTAGTGAAGGAGTTTCCCGAGGTCTTTCCTGAGGAATTGGATTCTTTACCTCCAGAACGGGAAATTGAGTTTGTGATCGACTTGTACCCTAATGCAGAGCCGTACTCCAAGACTCCGTATCGTGTGGCTCCGGCCGAGTTGAAAGAGTTGAAGACTCAACTTGATGCATTGTTGGAGATTGGGTATATTAGACCGAGTTCTTCTCCCTGGGGTGCACCGGTTTTGTTTGTAAAGAAGAAGGACGGAACCTTGAGAATGTGTATAGACTATAGGGAGTTGAACCGGATGACAATCAAGAACAAGTATCCTCTTCCACATATCGAGGAGTTGTTTGACATACTTCAGGGATCGAAAGTCTAGTCGAAATTGGATTTGAGACAAGGGTACTACCAGCTTCGAATCCGAGCAGGGGATATTTCTAAGACGGGATTTAACACTCGGTACGGGCATTATGAGTTTGTTGTGATGCCGTTTGGATTGACTAATGCCCCAGCAGCTTTTATGGATATGATGCACAGGATTTTCAGGGCTTTTCTGGATAAGTTTGTGGTTATTTTTATTGATGATATCCTGGTTTTCTCGAAGTCTGCCAAGGAGCATGCAAGACACCTTCAGTTGGTATTGAGGACTTTGAAAGAACATCAGTTATTTGCCAAATTCAGCAAGTGTGAGTTTTGGATTGACAAGGTGTCATTCTTGGGTCACGTGATTTCAGGTAATGGTTTGGAAGTTGACCCTTCTAAGATTGAGTCGATTTTGAAGTGGGAGAAACCTAGGAATGCCTCAGAGATCAGGAGTTTCTTGGGATTGGCAGGTTATTACCGGAGGTTTGTTAAGGATTTCTCCAAGTTAGCAGCTCCTTTAACCCGGTTGACGAAGAAGAATGTGAAATTTGATTGGAATGAAGACTGTAAAAAGAGTTTCACTTTCTTGAAAGAGAAGTTAGTTTCTGCTCCAGTGTTAGCCCTTCCGGAAGGTTCTGAAGGATATGCTGTTTATACGGATGCTTCTAAGGAAGGCTTGGGATGTGTGTTGACTCAGAAGGGTAAAGTAATCGCTTATGCATCCCGAAAGTTGAAAGAGCATGAAAAGAATTATGCTACACATGATCTTGAGCTCGCCGCCGTAGTCTTTGCACTTGGAAAGTGGAGACATTATTTGTACGGGGTGTCTTTTGAGATTTTCACCAACCACAAAAGCCTCCAGTATTTATTTACTCAGAAGGATTTGAATATGAGGCAACAGCGTTGGATGGAAAGGTTGGAAGATTATGACTGCACGATTAAGTACCATCCCGGCAAAGCCAACGTGGTCGCCGATGCACTTAGTAGGAAGGTTAGTGTGTCGAGCTTGGAAGTGGGTGAAAGTAGTGGAATCGAGCCAATTGTTTTAAGGGCTCGAGTTTCTAATATTTCGGTCCAGCCAGATTTGAAGCACAGGTTGTTTGAGGCTCAGAGTACGGATGTGGAAGTTCAGAAATTGGTAGCTAAGGCAAGAGCTGATCTGGAGTGTCCATTCGGGTTCGATGAAACCGGTCTTCTTCGTTTCAAGAGCCGAGTGGTTGTACCCGAAGAGTTAAAACGGGTATTGCTCGAGGAAGCTCACAGATCGGCTTATTCTATCCACCCCGGAGGAAACAAGATGTATAAGGACTTAAGGCAATATTATTGGTGGCGTGGATTGAAGAAGGATGTGGCCGAGTATGTGAAGCATTGTCTCACTTGTCAGAAAGTGAAGGCCGAGCATCAGAAACCGGGAGGTCTTCTTCAGCCGTTACCTATTCCTGAGTGGAAGTGGGAACAGGTGACGATGGATTTCGTGTCCGGATTACCTAAAGTGAAAGGTGGATTTGATGGGATTTGGGTGATTGTGGACCGTTTGACGAAGTCTGCACATTTTCTGCCGGTTCGGATGTGGTATAAGATTCGCAAGCTAGCCGAGCTTTATAACTGGGAGATTGTTAGAATTCACGGGATTCCGGTTAGTATAGTTTCTGACAGAGATCCACGGTTCACTTCGAAGTTGTGGCGTGAATTGCAAGAGGTTTTGGGTACGAAGCTCCAGTTTAGTACAGCTTTTCATCCTCAGACGGATGGTCAGTCCGAGAGATTAATAAGATATCTCGAGGATTTGCTTAGAGCTTGTTCTTTGGATTTTCAGTCTTCTTGGCATGATCAGCTACCTTTGATTGAGTTTGCGTACAACAACAGTTTTCAAGCTTCGATTGGAATGGCACCGTATGAGCTACTTTATGGGCGGAAGTGTCATTCTCCGTTGTTCTTTGACTTGGAAGAGTGCAGATGGACTAAACAGGAAGGTGTTAAGAAAGGTGAGAAGTTGGAAAAACCTTCCAAGGCCGTTGAAGCTATGATTGAGAAAGTCCAATTAATAAAACAACGGATGAAATCAGCTCAAGACCGACAGAAGAGCTACGCCGATCGTCGCAGAAGAGATCTCGAGTTTGAAGTTGGAGACCGGGTATTCTTGAAGGCGTCTCCACGAAAAGGGTTTGCTCGGATTGGGAAAGGAGGTAAGCTTAAACCTCGTTATTTAGGTCCTTATGAGATTTTGGAAAGAGTTGGAGAAGTTGCTTACAAATTGGACCTACCACCGAGCCTCACGGGGATTCATAATGTATTTCACGTGTCTCAGCTGAGGAAATACTACCCCGATGAAACCGAGATCATTCCCGTTGAAGAAGTGGAATTAAGAAATCGGAAGATTCCCATGGTTAAGGTTCTTTGGAGAAGTGACAAGACCGAAGAAGCCACGTGGGAGACCGAAGAAGCCACGTGGGAGACCGAAGACAAGATGAGACGGTTCCATCCAGAGTTGTTCCCTTTCGATCAGTGAATCTGGGGACTAGATTCTTTTAAGGAGGGAGGATTGTAACGCCCCAGCTTTCGGCAATTCAGGTATAAACGACACGTGTGCGTTTGAGAGTTAGATTTTAATTATTAATTGCTCATTTCTTTAATTTTCCATTTCATGACATAATTTTATGAAAATTATATTCTTGGTATTTTATTGAAAATTCATATCATACTATAATTATCGCATAAATTGAACGTGATTGCAATGTGAATTATTTTCCCGAATGTGATTTAATTCTTTTATGGCCTTAATTGATCATTTTCATGAATTTGGGACTTAATTGCATCGGACTTGATTGATCAATTGTTATGGAAGTGAACTTAATTGCATGACTTTAATAAAGGAAGGATTTAATTGCAAATTTGGCCATTTTCTTCTCCTCATAGCAGCACTCACGTACCATGCTTCTCATTTTTATACCAAACATTTTATAGCTTTGTTCTTGCTTTCCTTCTTCAACCATGACGAACCCTTCTTGGAAGAGAGGGAGATTTCATCTTGCAAGCATCATATTTGTGGGATTTGTGATATTTGAGGCATCATCAACATCATATCTTCTTCTCATCTCTCATTTCTTTCATTTGAGGTAATTATGGAGAATGGATGATTTTCTTGAATATGTGGTATAGTTAGGGCTTTGTTATGTGTTGATTAGATTATGTATTGGTTGTTGGAAATATGTTTGTGATCATTAAGCTTAAGTTTGGTGCATATATCTTGAGTTTTATGGACTTAGAGCATGAGTGTTGATGTGGGTTTGGATTGATGGATTATTGATGATCTAATATGGGAAATGAGTGTTTAAATGAATTGTTATTGATTATATGTAAGCTAGTATGTTTATTGCATCAAATATATGCATTACATCTTGGCTTGAAGCCATTTTTGGTGGTTGATTGTTGTTACTCCATTGCTGCTCTGTTTCTGTTCTTCATTCAGCAGCTCTCGTATTTTGGGAACGGCCCTTCCCAACCCCAGTTTAAAACTGGAACGGCCGTTCCCATGATTCTCAGTCAGCAAGGCCAGCGAGACTGGGAACGGCCGTTCCCATTTTGGCCTGTGTGCCGGAAGGGCCGTTCCCAGCTAAAACGTTTTCCCTTTTTAAAAAACGTTGGCGCGTTTCTGAGGGCTATGGGAACGGCCCTTCCCATTTTCAAAGGGAGGCCGGAACGGCCGTTCCCATAGCGTCTGCAGAGTAAAAAGCTACTGCATAAAAATTGATTTTCACCACCATCATCCAATCACTTCTTTGACCCCTAATTGCTATTATGTGATTGCATACATGTCGAAACGTAATATTTTCATGGTACATTGTATTTTTCCCATCATCTCGTTGCATTTTCGCCGTTCGTCATATTTGGTACGTTTTGAGTCGTGTTTCACGGACATTTGTCTTTCTTGCACAGACCAGCTTCCGGGTGACGAGGAGCAGGCCCCATGAGCTGTTTCCTTGGTTGTTTTTGGGTCGTTCAGGTGAGGTTTAATTTTAGATACATAGGACCCGTATAACCCTATGTGAAATTTTAAGCCAAAACCTATCTATATATTATAGTTTTCAAATGAGATTGGTTTTCAAAGGATTTATCGAACTATTGATGGATTGATTGATTGTTTTGGCGAGTATTGTATTGCACTGTGGGCCCGAGGGTAGTGACTCGAGCCAACTGGGAAAGCATGGGCTGACGGGTAACTCGAGAGCTATCCTCACCAAATTGGGATGAACCCTGAACCCCCTAGGAGATTAGGGAAGGAAGGAATTCCGGGCTTAGGGATTCATGTACCCTCTGCCCAGATTGATTGAATGGTGGGGCCTTGCAATCCCACCATCACCCGGAGGAAGAAGGTGCCATTGAAACTGCTAATTGTGCACAGTAATAAATTGCTTGATCACTTAATCACCTAATAATTGATTGATTGATTGATTGTACACAGTCGGAGTAAGGTTGGAGAATTGCCCCACTCGCCGGGCCACAAATTGATTGTATTGAATTGGTTAAATTGAAATTGAATTAGTTGTAACCTCGGGCGATAGTATCCCCTTTTATTCTATTAAATTGTATTGTTTTCCAAAGATTATTACCCGAGATTATGACTTGTATGCTTGTACGCTTATATTTAGTTATACCCCTCGCTCAGTCTGTGTTGGACTGACACCTCAACTTTTCAGTTGTTTTGCAGGGCGTGCTAGGAGGGAATTTAGAGTCTAGTTATCTTTAAATTTGGGTCTAGCACACTTCATTCCCACATTTTGTTCATGTATAGCTACTTGGGATATTTTGTATCATGCCTTGTTACCTATTTTGGAGATGATATTGTATTGATAGTGTAATTGTTGGTACCTACTAGTAAATAAATAAATATGGTACCTATAAGTATTGAATGTTATTGCTTCCACTTTTATTTACTCTGATGGTTGGTTTGGTTTTAATTGAGGGTACCCGCCTAGCCTTGTGTCATTTTATTGTCTCCCGTTCGCTATAGCTTTGATTCATGTATGGATTGTCCATTTCATATGTGGATCGGGGCTATAGTGCGGGGGATGTGGTGCCTAGCGTTCCGGGGGCTACAGGTTGTGACCACGTCGTCGAGCTCATCGAAATGGACTATTCAATCGTCGAATTCCGTCGAGAAACGAGTGAGTTCCGAGTTGTGCATGATTACACCTTGGATGTGTGTGAATGACGTGAATCGCGGGAGAGGGAGGAGAGAGAGCTAAGGGCTGAAGCTGGTGCGTTTGACACAAAAAAATGAGGATCCGGGTATTTAATTCGGGTCCTCGTACGCGAAAACAGTCGGAAGAAGGGGTTAACGACGTCAGAAATGGGCAAACTTAGAGTCTACGGACTCGTTTCGCTACCCTGAACGCATTGAAGGGGTCAAAGAGGTCAAAATCTAGATCGAACGAGCAGTGACCGAAAAACCCCTAAAAAGAGAAAATTGCAAACAAGCCCTAAACTCTTAAAGAGTTCCAAATAGGGCCATGCAAAACACAAAATTACATAATTAAACACATAAAAAGGTTGAAATGTGGCGTACCTTATAAGTCGTACGAGCGGGATGTTACACGAGGAATTATGGAGGCTCCTGTGTTGGGTGGGAGATGAATTGAAGAAGAGGGCCTCAAGACCTAGAGTTGGCAGAGATCACTATAGTCTTGGTGGCAGTCACACTTGCCTCGTGACTTTGGGTGGAGGACGATTATGATAAAAAGTAGGGGAAAAGGTTGTTTGCCATTCGAATTTTTTCCCTTTTTGCAATTTACCATCCCAACAAACTTTCATTGCAAACCACCATCCAATCTTTGCATTTGTAACATATCGTCATCTAAACAATTTTTTTGGTGATTTTCGTGAAAATACAACTGACGTGTATCTTTTATAAACATGCCACGTGTTATGTTTTTTAGCCAAAACCACTAAAAAAAGTTTAGATGACGGTATATTACAAATACAATGTAAAGATTGGATGACAGTCTACAGTAAAAAATTGTTAAGATAGTAAATTGCAAAAATACATAAAGTTCGAATGGAAAAAAATCTTTTTCACTAAAAAGTATTGTATGAACATCACCAACCGAGTTAACTAAACTGACAATGAGCATGTGTTCTGGGGTATTATGCTTTTTGAGTTGCGATCCTTACTACAATATGTTAGAGTAGTGCCCTAGAAGAGCCAAATAGTTTAGGCCTCTTTTTGTAAACTACTCTTATTAGCAGCAATTTGTGACATTAATGAAATAATAAATGTAACGTTTCATAGTCGTTTGATTCTATGTGGCCAATTCATCATATCTCATTCAAGTTTATTAATTACATATTATAACTGTTTGTGTATGGATGAAACCCCAAGGTCACATTAAGCTACGGGACTTGACCTCGCATAGGGATGGAGGTTATGAAACAAGTCTCTATGGCGTGACCTAAACCAACTCCAAGTCGAAGAGTCTAATAAGCACGGGGATGTTGACTTGACTCGTTTGAGACTTGCTCATACGACGTGCCTTTTAGAAAGGTTACTTTGTTTCATAAGTATTGAATGTAGAGACATTCACACGCGTATGGGGGTGCTTGTTAGGGAACAAGTACACTGAGGATCCCGACAGGAACACCTCAATGGGGTAAGGCTTTTACACCTTAATGATGAGGTTGGTTCCCTAGTTATGGTAGTGTCTAAATGGTCCTTAGACTTGAGGCTCCATTGATGCTTTGTGCATGACAAGGGCAATGTTTGATATGCGCCTAGAGATTCATGGGTTCCATGAATCTCGTCATGGTTGTATGTTGGTATTGTTCGAATCATGTATGGAGGCATATGAGAGGCCAACATAGAATCTATCGCTCGTCTAGAAGAACGAGTGAATCACCCATGAGTTCTATTGTAGCACATTCCACTTAAATCCTTGCGCAAGGTAGTGAGATCTAAATTAGGAAATGGGTTTCCTAGAGTGTTAGATCAAATGGAATTGCTATTAGAATTAATTCATAGCATTAGGACTAATAGGGTTCTATTATTCCCATGCCCTAGGTCCTAATCGGGGATTAGACGATAGAAGGATCTTATCTCACGGTATCTATGAGACTGAAAGGTTCACAGCATAAACTTCACCTGTTGGATGGGTGGTCATGAGCTTGTCACTAGACATCGATCATGATCTGTAGGTACTGATTAATTAAAAGGAGTTTTAATTAAACAGTGATTAATTGAAAGAGTTCAATTAAATCAATAAGATAAAAGATTATCTGAAATACCACATTAAGAATGTAGGCCTACTACTATTCATTGGTGAACCTAAGGGGTCACACAATGACTCGAATTGAACAACAAGATTATCTAAAGATCAATAGAGATTGATTGATTAAAAGAGTTTAATTTATGAGAGAGTAATTAATTAATAATTGTATTAATTAATTTATGCTTAATTGTTAAGCTATTGAGAATAGATGTTAAAGAGTTAACATTAATTTAAATAAGTGTATTTAAATTAATTGGACTTGAAATTTAATTAGGAGTAATTAATTTTTAAGTCCACAAATTTAATTAGATGTTGGACTTTTGATTTAATTGTTGTGATTAAATTAAGTCCACTAATTAAATAAATATTGGGCCTTTTAATTTAATTAGTAGTAATTTAATTAAAGCCCATTATATCAACTAGCTTAGCCCATAAGGTTTTTGACCTAGGGTTAAGCATATAAACAGATTTGTGAGAAGAAAGAAATCATCGTTGTTTTTCTTCTTTTCTGCTTTCTCTCCAAGTCTCTCTCTTCTCTCTCTTTTCTCAATACAGTATTGAGAATACTATTAGATAATCAATATCTAATTAGTGTTCTAGTGTGCTAATTGATTAGTTATTCAATTACGAGTCGTGGACTACCTTAGAGGAATTCCGCGTGGGATTCTTGGATGAAGATCGGATAGAAGAGAAGCGGGTAGGTTTTGGAAAACCTTCTAGTCATCGTCATCAATAGGAAGCGAAAGAGGTATTTGATTCTTCTTCCGCTTAAATCGTAAATTTGAATTAAAGGTTGATCTTAATTGGAATTCCGATAAAAACTTGTTTTATAATCCCTAAAAAATTTTATTTCCGCTGCGTTAGGGTTGACGAATTCCAACAGTGGTATCAGAGCCATACTTTGATTGATTTACGATTTTTAGTTCTTTGTATTAATTTGATTAATATGTTGATGCGTGTCATGCTTATTTTAATTTGAGATTCGTTAGGGCAAAGTCTTAAAATTTGAAGAAAAGTTCTTGTTTTAAAACTTATATAAAAATTATGAGATTTTGTGAAAATCGAAAAAACTGTTTTTCTTGATTTCATAAAATTATAATTTATATATATTTTCTTTTAAAATTAGATTTTAAAATAAATCTGTACAGTGCATCGATACACTGTACAGCGTGAAGTGTGTGCGTGTGGCTGCTGCTTTAGGGCTGCGGATTGGGCTTGCTTGCAGCCCAAGTCGCGGCCCCTTGCAGATTAGGGCAGCAGTGGGTTGGGCCTCCAACAGCAGCAAGCTGGGCTCCTGCGCATAGTCACTGGGCCGCCTTGGGCCATCCCGGAGATGGGCCGAGAAGCAGGCTGGGCGTCGGCCCGCTGCATGGTGCTCCAGCAGCCCATGTGTTGCACATGGCACCCCTTTCTTTTTACAAAAATGTTTCATAAAATTGGGGTAGCTGGGTGTCGAACCTGCGACACTCAGCAGTGCAACTACTCCTTCAGCCGGCTAGGCTAACTCAACTTGTTGAGTTAATTTTGGTAAGTTTTGATCTTACCTTTAAGGCCACAGTTTTTAAATTGTTTTTAAAACTAAAGTTTTATAAATTAATTTTGTAAAATTGTTTTACTTGAAAATTAATTATTTTTGCCCAAAATAGAATTGTTAAAATAGAAGCATGATTTTATTAGATAGAGATCTAATGGGAATTAAATTGGATTAGAGAATTCAATTTAATTAAAATTGAAGGATTAATTTAATTAGTGAATTAAAAGATAATCCTTGGTCAATAAATAATTTTAGAAATTATTTAAAGACTTTAAATCGCATAATGACTATTTACTTGGTAAATTTATTTTATGTTATGCATTGGATGTATGGTTGGATCAATCATGGGCTTTATTTGCGCTATGTATGGTTTTATTTTATTTATGCATTTTGATATTGGTTTTAAACGAGAGCCTGCGAGCCTCTTATTCAATTATTGTAAGCATTATTTTTATTTTCTCCCCCTTAAAATGTTATCCCCCTTTATTTTGTAAAGAGAGTAGTTTTAGGGTGAGATCCCTAATTAGATTAGGAGATGGAGACACAAGATGGAGCAAGCAACGGAATAAGAAGTCCATCAAGGCCCCAAAAGTGTTTGGGTGCATTTATTTTGATGTAATAGAATAGGATTCTATTTGAGTGCTTTCTGTGTGTGTGTTTAATTCCGCTTGATGCATGAATAGAACCATGGTCCATAAAATGGCTATTATGGACCATGCATAGGAAGCCCATGATTATCCATATTTTATAGAAGCATGCTAGGCTTTTATTATCTTGTTATGAATGTTATCTTTATGTGCATAAATGTGTTCATGCATTAAATAAGATAAAATGAGATAATAATTACTATTGATGAGTCTTGGTGGAATTTTTGAAATTCTTATACCCCGATCCGTCTTAGATAGTCTCAGACAATATAAATATTAAATCCAAATGGAAATTGAAGGATAAAATTCGATTTTATAAATTTCCAAGCATTCCGTCAATAGAATTATTTGTTTTAGAATTAATCGAATCATTAAGTATTGGCCACGAGGCGTGGGATACGAAATGACGAGATTAATTGAACTAAAATAATTCTTTGCATAAAAGACGCAATTTTTCAAAGTCAAAATTATGGTATTGGCCACGAGGCGTGGGATATTCATAATGGCGATGGAGAAATCTTAGGGATTGATGGGTCGGATTTAAATACTAATTAGTATAGATGTCGCACGAGTCGTGGGTCTATATGAAAGGTAATGCAAAATAATATTAGGAGTTGTATAGAGATACAATTGATGATAAGATCGTCTACCTTAAGACTTAAAGTCGGATGTCTCACGAGTCGTGGGTCCGATGATAAGTGCTTGAGGATCTTAATACCCACTATTTGAAAAATATGATTTTTCTAAATTCTATAAGGGGGTCAAAGGAGTTTGATTAATATAGTGGGAGACAACATTTGATAAAAGTCCATATCATTTGTAATTGTTATTATTTCATATCAGTCACTCATACTACGTTTTCTGCTTACATGTAGATTTTCTGCTAAAATCGTGATGTCTAAAAATCCACTTAGTGCTATCCTTGAGGCCAATAAATTGACTGGCTCGAATTATGCTGATTGGCTCCGCAATCTCAAGATTGTCTTGGATTCCGAAAAGAGGACCTATGTTTTGACACAGTCTCCTCCCGATGTCATACCTGATGACATGGCAGCAGATGAGAGGGAAACTGCTCTCCAGTGGCAAGAAGATGATCTACAGGCTAGATGTCTAATGCTTGCCACTATGTCTCCCGAGTTGCAGAGGCAGCATGCTGAGATGCGCCACTCGGCTGAGATCCATCTTCACTTGGAACAGATTTACAAGCCGATCAATAGGATTGATCGATTCGCAGCATCTAATGAGTTATTCTCGCTAAAGATGGCTGAAGGATCAAGTGTTCATGAACACTGTATTAAGGCTTTAGGCCTTATTGAAAAGCTTGCAAGTCTCGAGGTGATCATGGATAATGAGCTTTACGTAGATTTGATCTTAACCTCTCTGCCACCTTCGTTCAAATAGTTCATAATAAACTTCAATATGAATGGAGCTAAAGTCTCAGTTGAGGAACTAATGAACATGCTCGTAACTGCCGAGCGAACTATGAAGAAGGATAAGGCTGTTTTCTTAGTAGGTTCATCTTCATCCCAAACTAAGGCTGCAAAGCCGAAGAAGGGTAAAGGAAAGGGTTTCCAAAAGAAGAAAAAGACTCTTAAGCCCACTGGTGGGGTTAAGAAAGCGAACACTAAGAAAAAGACCAATCAAGCTGAGGATCAGTGCTTCCATTGCAAGAAACCAGGGCATTGGAAAAGGAGCTGTAAGGAGTACTTAGCTACCCTTACAAAAGGTATAAATCTCATCGAAATTAACCTTTCATTCAATTCTAATAATTGGGTATTAGACTCTGGATGCGCTTCTCACATCTGTAATACGTTACAGGGAATGAGCAACATCCGTGAGGTTGATGAAAGAGAACATGTTCTTCGAGTGGGCAATGGAGCAAGAGTTGCAGCAAAAGCCATAGGACATGTTAGGTTAATGTTAGGAGATGGTTTTATTTTAGTATTGAACAATGTCTTATTTGTTCCTGAGTTAGTTAAGAACATTATTTCCATTCCTGTACTAGACTTGGAAGGTTTTTCCTTCTCTATTACTAATGCTATGTTTTACATTTTGAAGAATGGTTCTTCACATGCATTAGGGTCTTTACAAAATGGTTTGTATTTAACTAATACTAATTTAAATCTCCTAAATATCGAACGAGATAACAAACGAAAATCAAATGACCATACTTCAGCAAATATTTGGCATGCTAGACTTAGACATATCTCCAAGAATAGGCTTCTAAAGGTGGGAAACTTAGGATCATTCAGTACGGATGATCTAAACTAGTTAACCACTTGTGAATCCTGTTTGAAGGGAAAGATGACTAAGTCCCCTTTTAAAGGGCATGTAGAGCGAAGCCAAAATCTTTTGGATTTGATCCATACAGATGTTTGCAGACCACTAAATGTTAGTACCCGAAACGGCTGTAATTACTTCATCACATTTACTGATGATTTCAGTAGATATGGGTATGTGTACCTGATGAAGCATAAGTCTGAGGCCTTTGAAAAGTTCATAGAGTATAAAACAGAGGTTAAGAACCAGACAGATTGCAAAATTAAGGCTCTTCGATCAGATCGAGGTGGCGAGTATTTAAGTGATCTCTTTCTTAGTTATTTGAAAGATAATGGGATTATCTCACAATGGACTCCGCCCGGGACTCCTCAGTTAAATGGGGTGTCCGAGTGACGAAATCGGACTTTATTGGATATGGTCCGATCCATGATGAGTTTCACGGATCTTCCAATATCGTTTTGGGGTTATGCCCTTGAAACGGCTGCGAAGATAATTAATTTAGTTCCTTCCAAATCTGTGCCCGAAATACCATATAAGATGTGTTTTTCAAAACCCCCTACTTATTCATACCTTAGAGTTTGGAGATGTCCTGCATACGTCAAAAGACTAGTGGGAGACAAATTGGATTCCAGATCCAGTTTGTGCAAATTTGTAGGATACCCTAGAGAGTCTGTGGGTTACTATTTTTATGATCCCTCGGAACAAAAGGTGTTTGTTTCGAGGAATGCCACTTTTCTAGAAAAAGAGTTTCTAGTTGAAAAGTCAGGCAAGATTGCAGAACTTACTGAAGTTCAACAAGAACCTACAAATGATCAAGCAATGGAACCTACCTCTTTCCCACAACGAGAAGTAAACACAAGCCCTCGCAGATCCGCGAGGACGATTAGATTGCCTAAATCCATTTGGATACTTCTAGCCATAGCTGCGTACTATGATTACGAAATATGGCAAATGGATGTGAAAACGGTTTTTCTAAATGGAGATTTAGATAAAGACATTTATATGGAACAACCGGAAGGTTTCATATCCAATGGGAGTGAACAGAAAGTCTGCAAACTCCAGAGATCTATATATGGACTCAAACAGGCGTCTAGAAGTTGGAACATCCGTTTTGATGAGACAGTCAAATCGTTTGGTTTTATCAAGAACGAGTATGAACCATGTGTTTACAAGAAAATCAGTGGGCAAGTTGTGCAATTTTTGGTGTTGTATGTAGATGACATCTTACTCATTGGGAATGAGAAAGATGTGCTGCAAATAACAAAGACTTGGTTATCTACTCACTTTTCCATGAAGGACTTGGGAGAAGCTTCCTTTATTCTCGGTATAAAAATCTATAGAGATAGATCACAGAGATTAATAGGTATGTCCCAAGTTCAGTACATAGACAAAGTACTGAAACGGTTCAGTATGGAGGAATCTAAGAGAGGATTCCTGCCAATGAGACATGGGTTGATCCTCTCTAAATCAATGTGTCCTAATACAGAAGAAGAGAAGGATAGGATGTCTCGTATACCCTATGCATCTGCAATAGGGAGCATAATGTATGCTATGTTATGTACTAGACCTGATGTCGCATACGCTTTGAGCGTTACAAGTCGATTTCAATCAAACTTTGGTGAGAGTCACTGGTCTGCCGTGAAATCCATCCTTAAGTACTTGAAAAGGACTAAGGATTTATTTCTTGTATATGGCGGAAAGGGAGAACTGAAATTAGAAGGATACACCGACTCAAGCTTCCAGTCGGATGTAGACGACTTTAAATCCACGTCCGGATTCATATTCCGGTTAAATGGTGGTGCAGTAAGTTGGAAGAGTTCCAAACAGGAAACTACTGCCGACTCCACTTGTGAAGCGGAGTATATAGCTGCATCAGAGGCAGCGAAGGAAGGTGTGTGGATGAAAAACTTCATCCAAGAGTTGGATGTAGTGCCTAGCATTGCTGACCCAGTTGTTGTCTTCTATGACAATAACCGATTACGCAATTAAGGGAACCAAGGGCTCATCAATGATCCAAGCACATCTTAAGAAGATTTCATCTAATTAGAGAAATCGTAGAAAGAGGCGACGTTATTGTGGAACGTGTACCCTCGGCAGAAAACGTAGCAGACCCGCTTACTAAGCCTCTTAGCCAAAAGGTCTTTGAAGGGCACATCCAGGAGATGGGCCTTAAAGCTATGGGCAATTGGCTCTGAGGGCAAGTGGGAGATTGTTAGAGTAGTGCCCTAGAAGAGCCAAATAGTTTAGGCCTCTTTTTGTAAACTACTCTTATTAGCAGCAATTTGTGACATTAATGAAATAATAAATGTAACGTTTCATAGTCGTTTGATTCTATGTGGCCAATTCATCATATCTCATTCAAGTTTATTAATTACATATTATAACTGTTTGTGTATGGATGAAACCCCAAGGTCACATTAAGCTACGGGACTTGACCTCGCATAGGGATGGAGGTTATGAAACAAGTCTCTATGGCGTGACCTAAACCAACTCCAAGTCGAAGAGTCTAATAAGCACGGGGATGTTTACTTGACTCGTTTGAGACTTGCTCATACGACGTGCCTTTTAGAAAGGTTACTTTGTTTCATAAGTATTGAATGTAGAGACATTCACACGCGTATGGGGGTGCTTGTTAGGGAACAAGTACACTGAGGATCCCGACAGGAACACCTCAATGGGGTAAGGCTTTTACACCTTAATGATGAGGTTGGTTCCCTAGTTATGGTAGTGTCTAAATGGTCCTTAGACTCGAGGCTCCATTGATGCTTTGTGCATGACAAGGGCAATGTTTGATATGCGCCTAGAGATTCATGGGTTCCATGAATCTCGTTATGGTTGTATGTTGGTATTGTTCGAATCATGTATGGGGGCATATGAGAGGCCAACATAGAATCTATCGCTCGTCTAGAAGAACGAGTGAATCACCCATGAGTTCTATTGTAGCACATTCCACTTAAATCCTTGCGCAAGGTAGTGAGATCTAAATTAGGAAATGGGTTTCCTAGAGTGTTAGATCAAATGGAATTGCTATTAGAATTAATTCATAGCATTAGGACTAATAGGGTTCTATTATTCCCATGCCCTAGGTCCTAATCGGGGATTAGACGATAGAAGGATCTTATCTCACGGTATCCATGAGACTGAAAGGTTCACAGCATAAACTTCACCTGTTGGATGGGTGGTCATGAGCTTGTCACTAGACATCGATCATGATCTGTAGGTACTGATTAATTAAAAGGAGTTTTAATTAAACAGTGATTAATTGAAAGAGTTCAATTAAATCAATAAGATAAAAGATTATCTGAAATACCACATTAAGAATGTGGGCCTACTACTATTCATTGGTGAACCTAAGGGGTCACACAATGACTCGAATTGAACAACAAGATTATCTAAAGATCAATAGAGATTGATTGATTAAAAGAGTTTAATTTATGAGAGAGTAATTAATTAATAATTGTATTAATTAATTTATGCTTAATTGTTAAGCTATTGAGAATAGATGTTAAAGAGTTAACATTAATTTAAATAAGTGTATTTAAATTAATTGGACTTGAAATTTAATTAGGAGTAATTAATTTTTAAGTCCACAAATTTAATTAGATGTTGGACTTTTGATTTAATTGTTGTGATTAAATTAAGTCCACTAATTAAATAAATATTGGGCCTTTTAATTTAATTAGTAGTAATTTAATTAAAGCCCATTATATCAACTAGCTTAGCCCATAAGGTTTTTGACCTAGGGTTAAGCATATAAACAGATTTGTGAGAAGAAAGAAATCATCGTTGTTTTTCTTCTTTTCTGCTTTCTCTCCAAGTCTCTCTCTTCTCTCTCTTTTCTCAATACAGTATTGAGAATACTATTAGATAATCAATATCTAATTAGTGTTCTAGTGTGCTAATTGATTAGTTATTCAATTACGAGTCGTGGACTACCTTAGAGGAATTCCGCGTGGGATTCTTGGATGAAGATCGGATAGAAGAGAAGCGGGTAGGTTTTGGAAAACCTTCTAGTCATCGTCATCAATAGGAAGCGAAAGAGGTATTTGATTCTTCTTCCGCTTAAATCGTAAATTTGAATCAAAGGCTGATCTTAATTGGAATTCCGATAAAAACTTGTTTTATAATCCCTAAAAAATTTTATTTCCGCTGCGTTAGGGTTGACGAATTCCAACACAATATCACTTTGATTCTTATTCTTTATGTCTTGTTCCACATAACGTTAATTGTATAGCATATAACTTGCGACAACTGCAACTTCGAGCTTACGTAGATTTAGTGATATTGTGGTTAAGGGCGAGACCTTTATTTCCTTAGATTTAGAAGTTTAACGATATGCTTACCTTTAAAAAAAAAACACGATATGCTTACCTTTTGCCTTAAAAGAAGATTTATTTTTTATTGTTTGCTCTTTTTATAAGCATCTCAAAAGTAAGAATATCTAATATGGAAAGAAGATTGTATGGCCACATGCACTTTGATTAGATTTGACTTTGATACAACTCACACATGACATTGATCTCATTGCTTTTTTTTTTAAGCGATTGATCACATTGCTTAGTTGTTAAAATTCACAAATCCAAATATGATTTTCTTTCTTTCAACTATGGAACTTCTTTGGAATTTATTGTAACTATTTACTATTTTACCATTCTACTAACATTTACAATTTTCTAAAATTTATTTTAATATGTATACTGGTTTTTTGGACAAGAGAATCGCTACAAACATACTTAATTTAAAAGATCCAATATCGCATTTTAATTCTTCGTATCCAAAATTACTAACATGAATTTTGTTATATATATAATTTTTTCAAGTTATAAGAGATGAGGAGTATCATCGTAAATATTTATTTATTATATACTGACAATAGAACAATATTGTGACATTTGATGGGGCCAAAGCACGCTTGTCCCCATCTTGACACGTGGCACCTTGGAGTGGTGGCACTTGCTTCTCTGAGGTTACACCAGGCATATACGAGCGCTCAAACCTTCGAGCGCTGGCATCCCGCAAGGACACGCGGCAAATCTGCTACGGATACACATGCATCAATACTATCGCTCCCACCGCTCCTTCACAAAGCGTCGTTGGTATGGTATGACTAGTACCTCGATCAATCTAAGCAAGCCTTCTTCGAGCGCTACATCCCCTCGGAGAGGCTCCCGCTTCAGTCGCTTACAACAAGCTCCAGTCCTCATCCCCTAGCGGATATTCTGGCCTCCAAGGCTTCTGGTTGTCACGAGCGCGCTCTTAGGCCCTCGTCACCAACCTCTCAAACAGCTCTCTGACACACCGTACATACCCGCGCACCTGCCACTGTTGACAACACTAACTCTCAGCAGCTTTTGCAGAAGATTCCTCCTAGGTTTCTCTCTCACAGCGCCACGTGTTAGGGCAACATTCGGCCAGGACCACACGAGGCGAATGACCAAAGGGCTCCTGACCTTCAACTATAAATAAACAGAGTCATCTCCTTCACTGTAAGCAATCCTCATTTTCTGCAACTCTTACTTTGCTTGCATTTCCTCTTTGAGATCGTCATCTGACTTGAGCGTCGGAGAGCCAAACTGGGTATCACCCCCGGTCCTCCCAGCTTGGCCTTTTGACTTTTCAGTGTGTTTGTCCTAGCAGGTAAAATCCCATCTTCTCCGGCGAAATTCCGGCGGTTTCCCCACCCAAACAAATTCTAAAGTGATCAGATCCTGATCCCCTTTTGGAACCCATCATTTTTGGCACCGTCTGTGGGAAACCAGCTCTCAGCATCTTTCTTCTCTTCTGCTAGTTGAAAAGCAAACACCAGAATCATTACAGCTATGGTCGTTACGAGATCTGGAGCTGTGGGAGGAGGAGACGATACCTCCCAGGATGTCAATGCCATTATTCCCCCTGTCTCTGTGGGCGGAGGCCCACCTCCCACCACAGCTGATGGTGGAGTACCCCCCGCGGGAGTGACACCGCAGGCAGAATCCTCAATTCCTCCACCAGCACTGCCGATCCCACCAGCTTCTGGCGCCGGCGGAGGAATTCCTCTCTCTGCTCTTCCACAGCCTCCCCAAAGTCAATGGGTCCATACCCAGGCAAACCCAGGAGGTCAGAGTTACATGATGCCATCGCCTGGGTATACACTCACTCCAACCATTATGATGCCGCCGGTTCAGCCCTACCGTGTCGGTCAGGTCCAGCTCCCGGTGGTGATCCCCAGGGAGATTGAAGGAGTAGAATTACCCCCACTGACTACTCAGCAGTTGAGGGCTCTTTATGCCCAATGTGAGGTTCAGGCGGCCCAGGGGGCATGGGAAAGATTCCATTCCATGTACTTTCCCTCTGGGCAAGCCACTCAAATCGCCGCCCCTGTGGGCGGGTTGCGAACTTTCCCTATTGGGGAAACTCAGGCCGTCTTGAGAGTGCCGCCACCACCACCACCAGTTAACGAGACGCCCCGCCAGGGCGAAAACGAGCGTCCCCCTGTAGACAGAAACATGGAACCCACTGAGAGGGTTAACGAGAATGAAGGGGACTCCCACGTTTCCAGGAGGCCTTCCCGTGCCGCCAGACAAGGAGATCGGGAAGAGGATGCGAATCCTAACATCCTCGCGGCTGTGTAAGACCAGCTGCAGGGTTTGAAGAACATGGTCGGACAGCTCTCTCGAGCCCGGTCTCAGATCTCCCACAGTAGGGATGAACGAGCCGGTGACAGAGACGCTCGTCCTAAGGACCGGCAGCCACAGGTTCCTCGCCGAAAAGAACAGGAAGAAAACTTCTGCACCTACGACTACCATCCATTAGCAAGGGGTTCTTCCCTCGTGGAAGAAGTTTTGATGGCCCAAGCAGGAATGGCCAAAATCCCCACCTCCATCAACCGCTATGACGGGACAACCGATCCAGCTGAACATTTGGATCATTTTTTGCATTTGATGCACCTCTACGAGCATTCCAGCAATTATTGGGCCAAGGTTTTTGTCACTTCCTTGGTAGGAATGGCCCAGGAGTGGTACAAACGGCTACCCCCACGTTCGATACACTCCTACAAAGAGTTGGCCGACGCTTTCCTCAACCACTTCAATTCCCTGAAAGCTCCAGTCACTGCGCCCACTCCCTGTACAACGTGGTGCAAGGCAAGAACGAGTCTCTCCGCTCGTTCTTCGCTCGCTTCAACAAAGAGATTTTGCAGGTGGAGAGGCCATCTATGGATTTCTTGATCCCGGTGCTTTTTCAGGCTGTGGATCACAAACAGTACGTGAGCAAAAAGTTTGCTGATGCTATCGTAGAGAGAAGGCCAGGGACTCTCATGGCCTTAAGAGAAGTTGCCGGGCCGTTTTTCGCGCTCGAAGACATGTACGGGACGAATGGGCCCAGACATCACAGCCCAGCAAGAAACGAGCGCCACCCGGAACGGGGACGCGAAATCACTGTTAAGAAGGAGCGTCATCAGGAACGCAAGAGGTCGCCACTGCCCCCTCGACGTTTCGAGCGTATTCCACTCACCCGACCGAACTCAGAGGTTTATAACCTCTCTGACAAAAAACTCTTTAAGAGACCCATCAAGATGAGAGAGACTGAGTCGCTGAAACGTTCGAACAAGTACTGTGCCTTCCACAAGCAGAAGGGGCACGACACGGATGAGTGTCGTCAATTGGAAGCTGAGATTCAGAGGCTCGTCGCAGGGGGCCATCTGAAAGAATTTGTCAGGGTGCTTGAGCGCTATGATGAACGATGTAACGAGCGCACCGGAGGGAGAAGGAGGAGTCCGTCACGATCAAGGAGCCAACGGGGAAGAGGCCCCCCCTAAGACCAGCAGCCATCGGGCAACAAAGGAAAGGCCCCTGATCAGGAGAATACGCCTTTTGCAGTCATCAACATGACAGCGGGAGGCTCTTCAGGGGGAGATTCCAATGCCGCTCGGTGGAGATATGTCAAGAGTTACGACCAACGCCCATTCGTGCCCAAGTTCGTTTATGCTATACAGAAGGCCAAAGATCAGCGCTCCCGGGAAAATGATGTAATAGGCTTTGATGATAGGGATTTAGGGCACATTGTAACACCCCATGGGGAAGGTGAAACTTCCGACTGTCCCATGGTGGTTAGTGTTGATGTCCACAATCACGTTGTAAAAAGGGTGTTGGTGGATAGTGGAAGCTCTGTTAATGTTTTGCCTTACTCCACATTTTTGAAGATGAATGCTGACCTCCCACTAGAGCCTCTAAAAACGGCTCTCATTGGTTTTGGGGGATCGGAAGTTGTCCCACGAGGGCAGATATGCTTGGCCACCTCGTTTGGCCGAGCCCCCCAGCGTAAGATGCTCACAGTCACATATGCCGTGGTAGAGATTGATATTCCCTATAACATCATAATTGGGCGCCCAGCCCTCGTTGATTTTAAAGCCATCATCTCCACCTATCATCAGAAGATCAAGTTCCCCACCCCCGAAGGCGTGGGAGAAGTGTTGTGCAATGTGCAAGAGGCTTGGGATTGTTACATGTTGTCCCTCAGAAAACCCAAGGCTGAGAAAACCGTCCAGATCGGGTCTACCAAAAATTCTGTAGACTTTCCCAACCTGGACGAGGATGGCCTAATACGCAAGAGGGCCAAGTTGTACAAGAAGAAGAGCAAGAAGAGAAAGGATGCTAGTACCGAGAATCCCCTCGATTGTACCCCACCAGGGACGGTCGAAGAATCATCCTCAGAGGGAGACGAGCGGGAGAAGAATGAGCCCGCTCAGGGCGACCACTTGATCGGAAAGAAGAGGGCGCTCGAACTTCCTCGCCCTGAAATAAGGATTAAACCCTCGGAGAAATTCCTTTCTATTGAGTTGGAACCTGGAAACAAGGATAAAACTACTCAGATAGGGTCCAATCTCTCGGGGCCTTCTCAGATTATGATGATTGACTTCCTCAGAGAGAACATTGATGTATTTGCGTGGAAAGCCTCTGACCTCACAGGGATTGACCCCAGTGTCATTGTCCACAGGCTTAATGTGGACCCTTCATTCAAACCCATCAAACAAAGGAAACGAGACGAACACGGCTTTCGAAAGAGGGTCATCGAGGAAGAGGTTAATAAACTCTTGGAGGCTCAATATCGAGCCCATCTTATACCCAGAATGGTTGTGTAATGTGGTTTTGGTGTCCAAGAGTGCGAACAAGTGGCGAATGTGCAATGATTTCACTGATCTTAACAAGGCTTGCCCTAAGGATCCTTACCCACTGCCCCGGATAGACCAGCTGGTGGATTCGACCGCTGGATGTGAACTTATGAGTATGATGGACGCCTTTCAAGGATATTATCAGATCTTTATGGCTCCGGAAGACCGCCCCAAAACTTCATTTGTTGTCCATTTGGGGGTATATTGCTTCCTAGTCATGCCTTTTGGGTTGAAAAACGCTGGAGCCACGTATCAACGGCTCGTCAACAAGATGTTTGAAAGTGAAATTGGAGGGTCCATGGAAGTTTACGTAGATGATATGATTGTTAAAAGCGTACGTCAGGACTCACATCTGGAAGATCTCAAGCGTACTTTTTCGACCCTGCATCAGTATGGGATGAAATTGAATCCTTCAAAGTGCACCTTTGGAGTGCAAAGAGGAAAGTTCTTGGGATACATGGTCAGTCAGAGGGGAATTGAGGCCAATCCTGAGAAGATCAAGGTTATCTTGTAGATCCCCTCCCCTCGAAATCTTCGAGAAGTGCAAGTATTGGTAGGAAAGATCATCTCCTTGAACAGATTCATTTCGCGCTCGGCGGACAGGAATCTTCCTTTCTTCAAGATTTTGAGGAATGCCCGGAACTTCGCTTGGACGGAGGAATGTGAAAAGACTCTACAGGATATGAAGGCTTATCTTTCGAGCGCTCCATTGCTGACTAAGCCTAGCGAAGGCGAAAGGCTATTTATATACCTTTCCGCGTCGGCCGAGGCTACGAGCGTTGTGTTGATAGCTATACGAGAGCGGAAGTACTTGCCCGTTTATTACTTAAGCAAGACGTTGCAAGGAGCTGAGAAGAAATATTTGGAGGTTGAGAAATTTGCGTTTGCTCTAATCAATGCCTCAAGACGCTTGAGGCCTTACTTTCCGGCACACTCAATAACGGTACTTACTGATCAACCCTTGAAACAAGTTTTGTCCAAACCGGATGTATCAGGAAGATTGATAAAATGGGCCATTGAATTGAGCCAGTTTGATTTATGCTTCGAGCCTAGAACTGCCTTGCGAGCTCAGGTTGTAGCGGATTTGTTAGTCGAGCGCTTTGGTCTAAAGCCAGCTGTCTCTGAGAACGAGGGATTATGGGTCCTGCACACGGATGGTTCCTCAACCTCTGAAGGGGGAGGAGCAGGAGTGGCCCTCAGGACCCCAATGGGATTGAGCTGGACTTTGCAATCAGGCTGGATTTTCAAGTCACAAATAATGAGGCAGAGTATGAAGCCCTTGTACAGGGATTAAATATTGCTTTTCAGAATGGGGCTTCCAGAATTACTGCGTATGTTGATTCACAGTTAATTGCGAGCCAAATTGAAGGAACTTATGAGGCTAGAGAAACCACCATGGTGCAGTACTTAAGCAAGGCCCGGGAAATCATTGGGAAGTTCAAGGAATTCCATCTGCTTCAAGTCCCGCGAGCCGAGAATGAGCGTGCTGATGCTCTTTCAAAATTTACGTCAGCGTTGGAAGGCGCTGCTGGGCGCTCGGTGACGTTCTTTAGAACGGAAGAGCCTCTGATTCAGGAGAAAATTGCCAAAGAGGCGGTCACTATGATCGATCCGCTTGAACCATGTTGGCTGGATGACGTCATCAGGTTCCTTGGAGACGGTATTTGTCCCACTGACAAGGTAGAGGCTCGGAAAGTTAGAAACAAGGCCCCACGTTTTTCTTTAGATTCTGAAGGAAGGCTGTTCAAGAAGTCATTTCAAGGGCCCCCGATGAGATGTCTAAGGCCCTCGCAGGCGAAGGAGACACTCGAGCTCATTCACAGTGGGAGCTGTGGGAATCACTCAGGAGGGCGTATCCTAGCTAAAAAGATTCTGAGGAGTGGGTTCTATTGGCCCACGGTCCTCCAAGACGCCCTCGAATTTTCCAGAAAGTGCCCAAAATGCCAATTCCATTCCAATCTCCCTCAACTGCCAGCCGCTCAAATGGTCCCAATAGATGTCTCTTGGCCCTTTGACCAGTGGGGAATAGACATTGTTGGTCCCTTGCCCATCGCAGCCGGACAGAGGAAATTCATCATCTTAGCTGTTGATTATTTCACCAAATGGGCCGAGGCCGAAGCCGTGACGAAAATCACCTTCAGGGTTGTGAGGGATTTTATTTGGAAAAACATCATATGCAGATATGGCATTCCGAGGGTGCTTATTTCGGATAATGGATCCCAGTTCATAGTTGCTGACACGCGAGAGTGGTGTTCAGAATTGGGGATTGAACAACGGTTTACCTCTGTGGGCCATCCCCAAACTAATGGACAGGCAGAAGTTACCAACAGAGTCATTTTACAACACCTGAAAACAATGCTGGAGAGTAAAAAGAGTGAATGGGCGGAAGAGTTACAAGGAGCGCTTTGGGCTTATCGCACTACACCACGAGTGGCCACTGGCGAGACACATTTCGCGCTCGTGTATGGGTCCGAAGCAATGATACCAGCTGAGATTACGAATGAATCCGCTCGTGTAGCTTATTTCGAGCCTCAACTTAACGAGAATAACAGAAGCCTGGAATTGGACTTATGGGATGAAAAGAGAAACCAAGCTTGGGCCAAGATACACCAATATAAAGCAACTGTAGCTCAACAGTACAACAAGCGTGTGAGGGAAAGAACCTTCCAATTGGGAGATCTGGTCCTGAAGAAATGCGAAGTATCCAGACATGTGGGGAAGTTGGACCCCAACTGGGAAGGTCCGTTCAAGGTAGTACAGATCAGAGCGAACAACACCTACACCCTGGAGACACTTCAAGGTGAGCGCTTGCCTTGCCCTTGGAACGCATGCAACCTCCGGCGGTTTTATGTTTAAAAGCTCTCTAAGAATGATGATGTAACCCCCTCGTTAAGGAGCTCTATGTACGCCAAATTACAAGTAAGATATGATGCATTCCTCTCAATTCCCTTGGGTTTACGCTTCTTTATTTTGCATAATCGTATAAGACCGCCGCCCCTCGTCTTCACGAGTGCGATGGGTCATGTATATTGTACATGGGTTACGCTTGCCAGCTCTCTACTCCACATGGGGGGACTCCCTCATAAGGATAGACTGGTAACACTCACAACCAACTTAATAAAATGGAAGAAAAACACAACGAAAATCTCAGTAGGCCTTGGTTGTTTGTCACAACGCCTTGCGCTCGAAAGCGGGATCATTTGCAAATCAAAGAATGAGGCCAGTACTATCACGCTCGCCCACAGGCAACGTCGTTAAAAGGGAAAAATTCACAAGTCTGGAATGAGGGCAGTCTCCCAGTAAGACCCTCGTATTTCCTCAAGATTTAGCAAAATTTCCAAGATTAAGAAGAAGTTCGCAAGTCTTGAACGAGGGCAGTCTCACAGTAAGGCCCTCATGACCACTCAAAACTTAGCAAAATTTTCCTAAGTATGAATGCAAAAAATTTACACAAGTCTTAAGGGGGGGCAATCTCACAGTAAGACCCTCATGGTTACTCAAGACTTAGTGAAATTTTTCAATTTTTCAAGCTTTGCAAGATTTAACAAAATCTTATAAATATCGAAAGCCTATCTGAAATATACAATTTTTACTAAGCATGTTACACACAATCTTACAACTACAAGGTTTGTTCACAACAAGTGCAAAGTAAAAGTTCGCAATCAAGAAAAAGGTAAAGACAGTATCATGGAAAGGAGAAATTCTATTCATTAAGGCCATTCGCCTAAGTTACAAGATAAAGGCTTGAAGGCCCATAAGCATCATTACAAAAGGAGGAAACGTTAAACTAAGCTAAGAGGAAGTGCAAAGAAAAGCTGGAGGGTAGAATTTCAAGCCGTAGGAGCGATGTCTTCATCAATAACCACCAAGATGTTCTGGGCCACTGGACCGTAAACTGGGCCTTCTAGCTCTTGAGGTTGGGCAGCTGGTGGCTCGGGCGCTTGTAGATCGTTGGGCTCATTGGCACCCTCAGCAACTGGGACATGGGCATCCTCCCCTGCCTGCATTTGAGGTTCATTTTCAGGAGGATCGTTTTGTGCGGCTTGTGGAGCATTACTTACCGGGTGGGCTTCCGCGTACTCGTCTTGGAGAAGCTTAACCAAGAAGTCATACTCCATTTCAGCAATGATATCTGCGGGGTCATCCTGATCTTCGTCATCTTCCTCGCAGCGCTCATTGAACATGAGCCCTGTGCCCTCAGCCTCCCTCATAGCCGGGTTGGTTAGCCCCTTGTGGATGCCCTGTTCGGCGGCCAGGTTGAAGGACTTTTGAGCCTCGTCCAAGCAGTGTAAGGAAGCCGCGAAGTTGAAGGCCTTTGAGTGACAGAACTTGATGAGGGCCTCCTTGTTCGCTCGTTCAAGACTCTGAGGCCATTCATGCATCGTCGCATTGAACTTCCTCTCAGCTTCCAGAGCCCTCGTTTTCCAGCTCTCACGCTCGGCCTCTGCCTTCTTAAAGCCCTCACCCATTTGGGCCAACTGGCTACTCAAGCCGTTTTGAGCGCTCTCCACCGCCATGAAATCCTCCTTCAGCTTCTTCAGCTCCCCCTCCGTCTTCTTGTACAAGTCCTTGAGGGATTCATACTTGGCTATCTCGGTATCCAGCTCAATTTGAATTTGAGCCGGATCGTTAGCACGGGCCATCTTCTTGTACTTAGCCTTACGATCAGCGTAGGCGGATGCCCGCATTTGCATGTTCTTGAGCCTGGGGAGTACTTGTTGCGTGGGTTTGAAAGAAGGGAAATATTAGCAAGGAAGAATTAGAAAGATACTTACCAGAGATAGCAGTGTGACAAGAAAGTAAAGTCTTACGGAGATCAAGGCGTGGGCCGCGTCGTAGGCCACTGTCTCCACAGACTCGCTGAAAAGATGTCTGTGGTCCGCCGTAAATTGGGCTTTGTCGTAAAGGTGCTCGTTGACGGTTTGAGCGAGCGTGTCGGGCCTTAGCAGAACTAGCCCCCCGTCGGAGGCGCCTGAGAAGTTCCTATCCCCTCGTCGGGGGAACTCCCATAAGTACTCTTCCTCTGAAGAGGAAGTTTCCCCCTCACCCTTGGGGCCCTCAACCACTTGCTTTCCTTTGCCCTTTATTGCTACAGAGTCGGGCATCCTCTTCCTCTTGTGGGAAGGTCTACTGGCGCTTAGCGGAGCCTCGGTTATCGTCAAGGGAGGCACCACTTGATTGGCAGTACGAGGGTCGGACACCCTCGAATCCGAAGGAGGGGGAGGTGGTCGCACCCCTATTCTGTTTTCGGGGTTGGCCGCACGGTTTTCTCCCCTGCCACGAGGGGGTTGCACATTCGAGGATGAGCCCGAACCACGAGCGTCACCTCTGCCACCACGACTTCGAGGGCGCTGTTGCTCTCCTTGTTGAGCCTGGTTCCTGTTGGCATGAGCGAAACGAGCGGCATGTCTAATTCCTCCTGCCATCTCTAAGATGTTTGCTCCTACAAAAAAGACAAGTACAAGAGTTAAGAATCCTCATACACGCTTACTCAATGTGCAAAATTGTAAAAAGAAGAGTACAGTTAGTATCCCTATCTAAAAGTTAGTGCCCTAAGAATCTAACCATCTCTCTCCATGTCACGAGCCGGGGGATCGTCAAGATAGTAAGGGTCGTTAGAAAGACCACACAAGTACATAAGCTCTGCGTCATCTATCCAATCTTTTACTTCAATAAGGTGACCCTCGTCCCTTAGAGCCTCAGCCAAACTCTTGGCCCAATCCCTCGGAAGGGCAGGTTCCAGGTGGTTCTTTGAAACCGAACCCCAGTTTGAGGGCACCCCAAAACCTTCTTCCGCGGGAGCCTTGACAAAGATGAACTTTTCCTTCCAGTTGGGACCGTAAGTGCTGGAGGGAGAATTGATTAGCTTCGTGTGAGCTTTCGCTTGAACGTAATAGAAGCCCGCCTCAGGAGATGAGCGTGATGAGGTGACTACTTAGAAGAGTGCATTAAAGTTCCGCACGAAGGGCTCGTAGCCAACACTTCTCATCAGAATCACGAAGCTTGTTAGTAGAGCCAGGCCGTTGGGAACAATTTGGGAAGGACAGAGGTTCAGGTCGTTCAATAAGTGGGCCATTGAGATCGAAATTGGGAATCTCAAGCCCCCAGAGCTGACAGCATCCACGTAAACTGTCATCTCACCAGGAGGCGGACGATTGGCACGCTCGTGTTCAGCAGGGATTCTCCACGTAAAGCGCTCGTCCCAGAAGATGGGTGCTAGCAATGTTTTCACCTCACCGAGAGTGACTGTGCTAGGAGTTTCATCTGGGGTGCGCTCGGTAGCTTGGTAGCCTGAGTCTCCACCCTCCTTGGATCCTTTGGACTTTTTGGTTTTTCTGGGCTTTTGAGGTTTCTTGCCCTTTCCTTTGTCACGGGCTCTCTCGGAGGGCTCCGCTACCTCTTCCATCATTGGCGCTGGAGCGGCCCTTGCCACCGTCACAGCATAGCGGTGGGGATGGGTAGCACTCGCAGTTATGGGAAGAGTCCCCCCCCCCCCCTGTCTCTCTGCCTCCATTACCAGGTTCATCTCTTCGGAAAGAGGTTCAACCCCTTCCGGGTCCCTTACATCTATGACTGTCATGGCCCCTTCCAACCCTTCATCCCTGGAAGGATCCGGAGGAGATGAATTTTGGGTGGCCATCTCCCTGATTTCACGGACAAACCCCTCTACCTGTCGGTTGGCCATGGCGGTGTTGGAATATGAAAAAGATTTGGGGATTTTCTCTGGGAAAGATCGCACACCTAAAGAGATTTGAGATTTCCGGGGAGGAGAAGCCTAAGGAATTGCTGAATCCTAAATTTGATCCTAAAATTAGCGAAGTTAGAAAGTTTCACCGGATGTTACCTTGAGATTTCTGGGAAAAACTTGAAGGAAGGAAGGAGTGCTCTGGGACTGGTATGCAAAGAGTTTTTCTGCAAATGAATGCTCAGAAGATAAGTTCGCGTAAAAGATGGAGTGGTTTTGGAATCCCTTATTTATAGGGATGGGAGTTGGTGATTTTTGGGCAAGAAATTCAAAATAGGTAATCATTTCCCGCCTGGGAAACCGTTCACTTTATGGAAACGTCGCGCACTTCCCCAGCCTCACGCGCCTCACGCGCATCACCATTTAATGCTTGCCTGCTCCAAATGGTCAGAAGAAAGGACAGCATTTAATGCTTGAACATAACAAGCAGCCACATGGGAGGACCGCATTGAATGCGCGGTCAGAAGGAAAATTGCCCAACACGCCAAAAACCCTCCCAAGCGTCACGCTCGAAGAAATTGAACGTGCGGAATTCTACAGCCCTTATTACAAAGGACTACAGAATTGGGGGGCAAAATGATGGGGTCAAAGCACGCTTGTCCCCATCTTGACACGTGGCACCTTGGAGTGGTGGCACTTGCTTCTCTGAGGTTACACCAGGCATATACGAGCGCTCAAACCTTCGAGCGCTGGCATCCCGCAAGGACACGCGGCAAATCTGCTACAGATACACATGCATCAATACTATCGCTCCCACCGCTCCTTCACAAAGCGTCGTTGGTATGGTATGACTAGTACCTCGATCAATCTAAGCAAGCCTTCTTCGAGCGCTACATCCTCTCGGAGAGGCTCCCGCTTCAGTCGCTTACAACAAGCTCCAGTCCTCATCTCCTAGCGGATATTTTGGCCTCCAAGGCTTCTGGTTGTCACGAGCGCGCTCTTAGGCCCTCGTCACCAACCTCCCAAACGGCTCTCTGACACACCGTACATACCCGCGCACCTTCCACTGTTGACAACACTAACTCTCAGCAGCTTTTGCAGAAGATTCCTCCTAGGTTTCTCTCTCACAGCGCCACGTGTTAGGGCAACATTCGGCCAGGACCACACGAGGCGAATGACCAAAGGGCCCCTGACCTTCAACTATAAATAAACAGAGTCATCTCCTTCACTGTAAGCGATCCTCATTTTCTGCAACTCTTACTTTGCTTGCATTTCCTCTTTGAGATCGTCATCTGACTTGAGCGTCGGAGAGCCAAACTGGGTATCACCCCCGGTCCTCCCAGCTTGGCCTTCTGACTTTTCAGTGTGTTTGTCCTAGCAGGTAGAATCCCATCTTCTCCGGCGAAATTCCGGCGGTTTCCCCACCCAAACAAATTCTAAAGTGATCAGATCCTGATCCCCTTTTGGAACCCATCAACATTAACGTTTTAACAAAATAATTATATAATAAATTTTCGATATAATATAATAAAATAATATTTTTAAAAATATTTATCTATTATTATTATGATTATAAATGATCGAGATGAATATAATTATTTACTAAACTCGGAAGGGGTCTAGATGTAATTAACCCTTTCTTTAAAAGCACTCCATATGGTGAACTTCCTACATCCAAACATGGCTTTAAATCCCTACTTCCGCCCATAATATTATTTTAAATTATATTATATCGGTACAGATCATGCACAAGTGTATAATACTGAGTTTCAAGTAAATCTCGAAAAATTATCAGATTGAATCAATGGCGGAACGCAAGAAGATGATTATCGACACTGACCCCGGAATTGGTACATGATAGCATAATGCTAATTTGAGTTTAATTGCTTTCTAAGTTTTTTCTGGGGTATCGATTTTTATGAAAAATCTCCAGCTTTTTTTGGGGTTTGGAAAATAATTGATGCTGAGCTCAAATTATTGTTGAACAGATGATGCGATGGCGATCTTTGTGGCGTTGCAATCACCGGAAGTTGAAGTGATTGGACTTACTACTATTTATGGCAATGTCTACACCACTCTCGCCACCAGGAACGCTTTGCATTTGGTAATTAACTGTTAATATTTTTCTTAGATTTAGGTTTCTGAATTTTGGAAATTGAATATGAAATCATTGACCTGGTGGTTACAACTGTTAGAAGCGCATGGTACATCATTGACTTCTTGTAGTTGTTTCTGTCTTCTGTTATGGATTGCTTAATTGTATAATGTATTGAATGCGAGGAAATTAACTTATGCAATAACATTACATGGATGTAGTTTCTGATTTATATAATAATCTTTCTGTATCGTTTTAGCATTCAGTTTCATTCATGAATTGCTGCTATATTCATATTATTCTATATTTCATACTACAGTTGGAGATTGCAGGGAGGACAGATATTCCTGTGGCAGAAGGATCTCATGTGACCATCACTGTACGTATAATGAAGTATATATATGATTAGGAATTAATTGTTAAGCAAGTAACTTTGTTGGTGTATGATTTGTTAAATCACTTTCGTGTAAAGAATGGTACAAAGCTTCGAATTGCTGATTTTGTGCACGGGACTGATGGATTGGGAAACCAAAACTTTCCCCCACCAAAAGGAAAGCCAATTGAGCAATCTGCTGTAGATTTTCTTATTGAGCAAACTAGTCTTTATCCAGGGAAAGTAACTGTGGTCGCCTTGGGTCCTCTAACAAATATCGCATTGGTTAGTTTCTTTAAATTTTTGTTAATCACTTTAAGATCTCCTCATTTTTCTGTTTTTGTTTGTCGGTTGAGATTTATGATTTATGCAGGCCATGGAGTCAGATCCTGCATTTATTAAAAATGTTGGGCAAATTGTCATTCTTGGTGGTGCATTTTCAGTGAATGGAAACGTCAATCCAGCAGCAGAGGCGAATGTATGTTTCTTTTAGTTTGCAGCACTCTGCCGTTGTTTTGCTTGATTTTCAGTTGAGTTCTTAATTTTTTTTTTCTTTTGATTGGTTGGATAAGATCTTTGGAGATCCTTATGCAGCTGATCTTGTATTCACAAGTGGAGCTGATATTCTGGCTATAGGAATAAATGTCACCCACCAAGTCATTTTAACTGGTATGTCTATATGGAAATTTTTAATAATTAGGTGGTTAACCTTGTAAACCTTATACCATTTTATGATTATTTTCTACTTTGAGAAAAGGACAACCACTTTTCAATTGCTTGTGATATGTTAGCATTGACTCTTATTACACCTTATTAATCTACCAAACCTTCATCTTGTTTTCCTTTTACAGATGGGGATCGAGATAAGCTAGAAGAATCTAATGGAAAGTTTGCACAGTATATATCCAAGATTTTAGGTGTCTACTTTTCTTATCATCATGATTCCTACAGCACAAAAGGTTTGCTTTGTTGTACTGGTAATTGAATTGATAACAAGATTATAAGTGTTTGTTGATGTTAATCTGTACTCAAAATCTAACGCAGGTGTTTATCTTCATGACCCAACAACGGTTCTTGCTGCTGTGGACCCTTCACTGATCACCTATGTGGAAGGTGTTGTTCGTGTCCAGACAGTCGGCATCACGAGGGGTCTAACATTATTCTATAACAAACAAAAAAGGTAGAAAATTTGGCCCTTTCAAAAGTATCTTATCTTGATGTAGTTCTTAGCTCCGGTGATGCAAATAATTTGATGAGCATTAATTCACTAATCTAAGGGAAAAGAAAAAAAAAGATAAAGAAAATTAGCAGTGACCAGATATGAATTACTTCTAGTGGATAACAAACATTCTCAATTTATGGGCATCATTAGCAATTCTCTGTTACTATATTCAAGGATTATCCTCCCCTGATCAATTTATGAGTATCATTAACATCTGATGACTTTTGGCTCTGCACCATGCAATTAAGAATGTAAGTGGATATAATCTGACTTCAATTTGTGAGAATTTGTTGAATTTCCCTGCGGCAATTTAGACTTTGAGCTAATTACATACTAGGATACTTTCATGTTAAATGGTTGTTCAGCTATAAAGATGGAGAACGACAAATTTGCTTGAATTATCTCTACTTCCTACGATTTTGTTCTCTCGTTTGTTTATATTTCTCAGTTTGGTGATTCGATAGACAAGATCTTACTATTGCACTCGTACACCCTCATTTTTGGCTATTTGGATTTGGGACTGAAAGTCTGACCTTTCGCTGTCTCACAAGGTTTGGAGAAGTTACTGAATGGTCTGATAAACCTACAGTCAAGGTTGCAGTTACTGTTGATGCTCATGCGGTGGTTAACACGGTGATGGAAAGACTCATGGACTCATAAACTAGCTTGGATAGAACTCTTACAAACCATTCAAAGATTTTCTGTCATTTTGTTCACATTTGGTGGTTGAATGGGAACCCTTTTGTGCAGCAATGGTGCATATTTCTCCTTTGTACATTACAATTGAAATGTGGAAATGTAAACATGTATTTATGAACTACGTAATTGTCATCCTATTTTACTATTTCTTGTAATTTATTTGTCGCTAAACCGTTCAACGTTGTCAATTGCTTGGAGATGGCCTATTAATATTTGTCCAATTCATTTCCCGGTTTTGCTAATCAGCAAAAACTCTCCAGCACTAAGACATGACTTTTTTAATTATGTTTTCAGTACAATTGTACATGAAAACAGAAGAAAATAGGAGGAAACCCCTTTGCTTTCCCATACGGAAATTTATGTGAACTCGCCTCCAAAGAAAACTTCGAAATTTCCCTCCGCTGTCCCATGCGAAACTTTATGTGAACTTGCACCTAAAGAAAACTTTCAAATGAGAAAATTATAACATGTTTACTTTGTTGGTTGAGATGAGATGGGATAGAAGAGTGGTGAGATGTAATGGTGGATTATTCATTCGATAGAGAATATGGAATGAATAATCAATATTTTATCCAATATCATTTTGAACTGTATCGTCAATCCCGAACTCATAAAAATATTAGCAAGTATAAATTTAAATAGAATTATTAATCTAATCCTCTTTCATCCTAAAAAAGTAAACAAATTGTTAATGTACATATTTTTCAAGAGAAGTAATGCATACATTTCAATGATATAAGAAACAGTTTTTAAACCTTATCACCATGTATATCACGAGGGTCGCGACCATCTAAATGAACATTGCACTTGTTAAAAGAAAAAAAGGAAAAAATGCCCTTAGCTAACCCCTATGGAAGGATAATAAAAAATCGAAATCCTATCAGGGCAATTTTTTCTCGGGTTCTTTTTCCTTTTAAAAGGGATGTACCTTCGGATGGTATTCAGCAAAAACTATTTAAATGAGAATCTGCAGAATTTCTTTTTCCATTTATGTGTACACCCACTACTTAAAAGTGTATATGTAAAGAAAGAGGG
Source organism: Lantana camara (assembly GCA_037501455.1). Lineage (NCBI taxonomy): Eukaryota > Viridiplantae > Streptophyta > Magnoliopsida > Lamiales > Verbenaceae > Lantana > Lantana camara. The sequence goes on along the minus strand of CM074859.1, from coordinate 87,240,821 downwards.
AGAGAGAAATATGTGCGCGTGCGTGGAGAGAGAGAGAGAGAGAGAGAGAGAGATGTACTAATAGGGCTTCACTTCTTTCTTTCCCCACTCGCATTACATGTATAGTAAAATCTGAATCCGTCAGAGACGTTCACTATATCTACAATGGGGGGAGCTCTTAAACCTGAACATGACAGCAATAGTTCTACAAAGGTTTCTTCATTTTACACCTTTTAAAAGGCATAGTCTGATTCAAATTAGCAGACTATCCAAAGATATGCTAACTGCACTCTTTTAACACAATTTTCAGAAGCAACACTTGGCAGCACAAAGGACCAAGATCGTTGCCCCAAGATTCGCACGTGTCCTTGCAAGAGATTTTCCAAGACCGTTTTCAAGTAAGAACAGTTCATGCAGTTTTCACAGCCAATGGCTTTCCTCGGCCCATAGAGAATCCCTTAGTGCCATCGGGCATGCGAGGAACCGGAGATGCTTTACCTATGTTTGGTTTATCATTTGTCCCAGAAGCTTCTGAAGGTTGAGTTCCTAATACGCTGCCTCCATTAGTGTGATGATGATGTTGCCGCCCACGTGCCTGACCTTTGCCCTTGCCCTTGCCCGTGCCAGAATTGCGCCCTTTTCTTTGTGTATTGATGCTTTTGGCATTTTCCTCCAACTGAACATTTATTCAATGAAAATAGTTAATTTAAATCAGAGAATAAAAGATAATCCTCACTTGAGGATTTCAGATTTAACCTTTGAGTCGAGAGGAAAATCTAGGTCATTATGTGGAAGTTTGCACTTCTTAGAAGTTGTAGGACTTGTAGCTTCTAGCTCATTTTAGGAGCAGGAAAAGAACACACTCAGTTTCTGCTGTTACAAGCAACAAGTTGAATTTTTCTTTTCCTTTTTTTTTTTTTTAATTGCGAATATTCCCTCACTAGTGTGGTTGATGTGCGTATTTCACACATTGAACTGTGGTTAGTGTGTGTATTTCACACACTGAATAATAAATTTTCATGTCGAAAAACTTAAACTACTCATCAACTTGTTGCCGTTTCAGCCCAAGATAAAGTACAGAGGTCTAACAATTAATGAATTTCCTTGGCATGATCAGCAGAAAGTGAAGGTTCTTTTTTTGTTTTTTGTTTTTTTTTTTTGTGCCTTTTTGTCCAAGCAGGAGTTCTTCAGATTGGAAATTGCTTGGATAAGATCGTCTATAGATCCTAACCTTTAATGTTTGATCAAAGTCCAATGACCCTTACCTGAAGCTCATGATTTTGTTCATCAGATTGTCGCAATGAATCTTCAAAGTGATTCTCCTTGAATCCCTGCATCTCAGTCACAACTACTTCGTCTTTCTTACAAGAGGGCTGACCTTCATGACCAACTTTCTTTGTTCTTGTGTGAATAGATTTTTCCTTAAATTGCATATAATAGAGATATCAGATATTAACATGGAATTCAATCAACTGATGTTTGAGACATACCATTAACAAGTAAATTTTCATAAATAGCTAATTTCTTTGGCTTTTGGTTGATTAAGTGGGAGATCTCCCAGGAATGAACAAAAGAATAGGACAGAAACCCAGATTAATTCAAGGGAAGAAGTTCTGATCATTAAAAATCTGGAATACATGTCTGCATCATTTTGTTTATACATAGTGAGTAATGTATCCCCCCAAAGACTATCAATTATAGTTTTGTTGGCAATGGAAGACTTAGATTATAGCATTAGAAATTTGACTGGATAGTACATTTGCATGAAACATTTGTGCTTTTCAGGAAATATTGCTTGCAGAATAAATAAAAACTAAAATACATACCGCACTTTTCAGTAGCAAACGAACTTTAAGAGCATTCCTCCAATTACCCTCATCTTTCAGTTCACTCACCTAAATAAAGAGCCAGGCACAATTATCAACTGTAAAGAACCCAAAAATTTGGATATTGGTGTGTTTATTGTAAAGATAAAGAGAAGTATGAATATCATTTAATTCTAAGATAAAGAGAAGCATGAAACTTGGCATACCGCTCTCTCAGCCACATCAATAGATTCATACTCCACAAAAGCATGAAACTGCAAGAAGTTAAATGCAGAGGTTAGAAGAATATAGTCTCACAAAGTATGCAGAGATATAAAAGTAACAGCAGTGCAAAAATTTGAACACAAAATTTTCAATGGAGCCTGCAATTCTTGTTGAGTCACCTACATTATGAAATCATAGTAAGTAAATTTTTACTTTTCAGGAGGCAAGGAATACTAGGAGTGGCAATTTGGGTGGGTTCAGGTTGGCTTGAGATAGGAGATTAATAACTAAACCAAATTCAACCAGACAAAGACAAACCCTTCATGTTGACCAAACAACCTAAATACATAATCCACCCAATATTTTTATGATAGTCTTATACAGTAACGTATTTCCTTACATTATAATCAGTCTCAATTGTGAACATCATTCACCTGTAAAACTCATAGCTCAAGTTCCAAATGTAATAAAACCAGAATGTAAGAATAGTATCCAAACTTTTAAATACAATAAAATATTAGAAGACATAAAATTACTTAGATGTTTATTAGCCTGTATCGAAAAGAAACCCTATAATCCCATATTCATAAACTCGTCTATCTAATTAAATAAATAGAATAACATGTAATAGCAACAATAACGCCACTAATAATTATAACACTGACAATGTACTAATCAACTTTAGAAGAAATTTATTTTCCTTTTTGTCTGTCAATACAAAGAATTTAAATTTTACTTCGTATCTACATTTGTATTCCTTTAGGAATATGAAAATAAAAGACTAAAAAGTGGTCACTATAGTAATATAATAATAAATTCCATTAGATTGTTTTTAATATCGTCCTATGTATGTTATTATATATCTGTACCAAAAAAAAAAAAACATGTAATTATATCTATGGCATATTTTCTCAAATATGCACATATACCATATGAAATAGTTTTAAAGACATTTATATCGATACATAATATTTATTGTCTTTCAATTAATGTGTGAATCAAATGACAACCCCTATTGATTGCGTTTATCAAATACGAACAATAGAATAAATTGTAATTTTTCTCATGATTATCTATACTATTATATGAAGCGAGAGAGGTAGATAATAATCACTTGGTCTCTTGGACTCTTGGACTCTTTTCTTTTCTTTTCTCTTTTTATTTATTTATTTTTTTCATCGGTTGTGTTCTCTTGCATTCTTTTCTTTTTCTATTATTTATTTATTTATTTACCACTTCAATATCTTCATAACTTCTCCTTTTCTCTCACCTCATTTTAGTTATTTTTTCTTTTTTTATGTATAAATTTTATCTTTTTGTTCTCATTTACCTGCTTAGAATTTTAATCTTAATCTTAATCTTTTTCACATATTTTATAGATATTGGTCGTCTCCTTAAATTTAAAATCTTAATTTTATATCTTTATACTCAGAATCTTAATTTTTTATTTGCACACACGTAGAGTGTGCAGAGTTGCTAGTTTTAATTAATGTTCACGATGCGATAATTAAAAGGAGGAATATTGGTTATCCATAAAAATGGTAGAAAGCATCAAAGACATATCTTTATATAATTTATACATATGAAGTAACATAAGTACTTGTTTAACATGTCAAATTACATAGGTATTTTACATTTGCACCTTAATTTCTCATTGGATTTGGTTGGATTTCAGTCTTGGTTAGGTTAGCCAAAGAGTTTTTCTTTTTCGGGGTTGAGCTGAAGGCAACCCGAACCACCCAATCTTTTAGAGTCAAGATCAACTCAGGTCATTTTGACCCAAACCGAAAGTTCACAACCAAAACCTTATATTTCCATGTTGTGCCCGAAATTGTTCCCAAAGGACTAAGGAGAACTCATGTTCATTTAGTCACTGATTTGTGAAAGAACAATTATCCACCTTTCTTATACCTATTCACCTAAGTTTCTCTTTTTCTCAGGTAGGCTAGCAGAACCTCAACAGAATAGTAATATGTGAAATTGTAAAGCTAATTTTCTTTGGAGATTAAGCAAGTTTTTAAGACAATTCTCAACCAATCATTCCCCTACAGATACCAATTCCCTTCTGTAGATTTCCTAGTATCTATACCATTATATTATATTATCACTAGAGTGAAAGACCTCACTTGAAAACTACATTTGGTCTCTGAAACTAATCTGAATTGTCACTTAAAAATTAATTATATAAACAATTTTGTATTTCATTTCTCCTCTCTTTCCCATGTTTTTCCTTCTCTCTTTTCTCTCCCCTCAAACTCTGCAACAGTTCTCTAAATAATTTCTTTCTTAAATTATAAAAATGAGTTCAAAATTTTGTCATAAGCTTATTACATATATTAAGAAAGCTTAAAATACATATGATTGAAGAAAAGAAGTTAGCATTTATAATTTTATGCAATTTAAATTTTACTTATTTTAATTACAATTTTGTATTTAAGCACATGTAATAAGCGTGCAGTGTAGCTAATTCTAAAAGGACAAGGAAAATATCAACTCTAACTAACTCAATCACAAAGAAGCAGTCAAATATTAGTGATTCGAATGTTTACCTTCCCACTGAAGTGCGACCCCTCCCCCTTTCCAGTTTTAGATACACTATTATTCGATTTCTGAGGCGGACAGGTGCGAATGGACTTCACACTGAGAGAATCATCAAATTTGCATAAGAAAGAGCAAAACCACGTTCATACCCAACAAAGATCTTTAATAGAATTAGTTCTTCAAAAGAAGAGCAACATCTACCTCCCTACGGATGAGAAAATCTTCATGAGGTTCTGATGCGAATGATCTTCAGGTAAATTTTCAGCAATAACTATACGAGACTGTACAAAAGAAAAGAACAAAGAAAACACCCATCAAGGATGAGATAAATACGGAGGCAAATTTTTTGACTAAATGTTAATTGCCTCAACCAACCATCCAACAATTAGAATACATAGTTAGTTATTAAATTTAGAATTGGCTCTCACATGAAAGAAGGATAAAGAAAATTAACAAGACCTACTTGCAGCTCTTCCATGTCTGACTCAGTCAATGGTTGATGGCGTTTAACCTTTTTGCTGTCTTCACTAACTAACTGCAGAACAAAGATTTAGCCACAAGGCCCACAATCAGGAAAAACAAGACTTAGTGAGAACATTCAACCAGATATCTACAGACAATAAAATATTAAAGAATATCATGAAAATGTGTCAATGACGGCAACATTACCAGTTTATTTGAGCCCCTTAGGATACTGGCGAGTTGTGTACTATCAGTAATAGCAGTTTTGATCTTCTTGAATGAGGCAACAACAGAAAGCGGCACTACATGACCGAACAATAAGATAAATAGGTAAAAAGTTAGAAAATCGGTCTAAGAAAGAAAAACTGCATATGTGAGTGTCTCAGGGGAAGAAAGATATTGTCAACAGGTACAAAATAGATCACAAATGTAACGGTAATAATAAAATTATATCAAAAGTTCAAAAGACTATTCTCATATTTTAAGTTCCTGATTTTTCATCGGAGACTGGATACAATATGAAGCTATTCATAGTTTGTCACACTAGCTAAGGAATTTTTCTTCTCTCTCTCTCCCTCTCTTTTCCTTTCCAAAAGCATAACCATTTTTACGCATAAAAGTTTGATTACATATATTGAGATCTCAGCATCATGCAATAGAATTCCAAAATGCAGGCCAAGAAAATCAGAACCAATCCTACTACTGTACTACATATTTGCCTTTTGTTCTCTTTATATATTCCAACACCTAGCAAACGGAGAGGACAAACAAATTTAAGCGATTCGAAATATAATCATTTACTACATTTTCTGAACCTAAATGGTTGAGACGAAACATAGAAATCACTCCTCGCTCCAAAAGTACACGAACTAGAACATTTTGTGTTCAATTTGGAGATGAGAAAAGGAAGCATCCACCATTAACCGATGATTAGCATCCAGTACTAGGGATATAGCCTTAAAATTTTAAAGCTAAAGGTCACTTTCCCGGGACATCTGTTTTCAGTTAAATCAAGTCGAACACATGACTTATTCAAGTGACATTATCTTAGAAATGTCAGATTAACAAAGGGTGGAATCTAATATCCAAGAGAAGAAAATAACGATAACGAAAATCTCACCATATCCTTCAGGATCTTTGCACATGAACCTAAATAATTGATCAGTTGTGGCCAGATTAATATCACTGAAATAGAACTCAACCTGCAGAGCATAAATATATTCAAATACAAATTCGAACTCAGAGTATAAAAGGTTATCAAGATAAACGAACAAACAAGTATGTCATCAGCAAAAGAACAAGAACTTTCCACTAGTATTTAAAAAGTTATGATGCTTGATAAAACAAGGTAGTAGTACTAAACCATTATGGTTCAATCTTTGGTATATTTTCATTTTATTTTCCTGACAAACAAACGTGACAGACAAAGGTTCCTCTACCGGTGCCACAGGATCAATTGAGTAAAGTTTGCATTGGCTATCATCACAGTCAGTGACTAATAATTGGAAATAAATAATATGCGCAAATCCCTGCCAAAATTAAAGGTCTATTTGGACACAAGTGCAGAAACCTGAAAAAGCAAAAACCAACAGATATACAAAGACGATCAATAAGTCCAATGAACAACTAACTAAAAGTGATCCCGCAAAAGCGTCGCATCCATGTTAAAGCTTATATATAACGATTAGAGCCACTTCAAACAACCACAACTAGTAAAAGTCAACAACAAATCGCGATTACTAAAACAACTTGGTTCCGCTACTGACAAATCCAACTTCAACAATCGTCCAACTATTCCCGACTACTACGCACGCAACAAAACCTACCTGATTGATAATTTTCTGATGAGCATCTGGCAAGCCCTTCTTTGTCGAAGCTGCAGCGGTACCACTGTCGCCATCTGCCGCGAACTCCGCTGTACCCACTGGATTCAAATTGTACCCGTAAAACGGAGGCACACCTTGCTGATAATAGTTTTCGTACCCATAGTAAGGCGGTGGCATCGGCGGCACAAAAGACGGCGGCCTAGCATAGACCGGTTGGAACAACGGCGGCGGCGGAGGTTGCCCGGAGGCGGATGAGCCCGTGGAATTGGAGCGTGGGACGAACTCAGGAGCCTTCGCGTTAAGCTGTTTGCCGCTAGATGAGGTTGATGGGTTTAGGGCTTCGGAAGCCTGCTCTTGATCCATGAAAATGGGGGTTCGTGATTCGATCGGTTCGTTGAAATAGTTGAATGATCTGCAGATTAAATGATTTGAGTTGAAAATAATCTCAGTTCTCCGGTGGTGGAATGAAGTAACGCAGCGACCAGAGATGTAGAGAGAGAAGGGAGTGTGTGCGTACAGAGACGAAAAGGAAGATTTCTCGGGTTATAGTAATGGAGTCAATACTGTTATGTGTGCTTGGGAATACATATAAATATTATTTTCAATATATATATATATATATATATATATATATATATATATATATTATATATATTCTTTTTATTTTCCACCTTAAAAAAAATATTCTTTTTATTAAAATAAAAATATGCTTGAGCCAATAGTTCTTTTTTTAATTGAAGTAAATGATTAGTTAACAAGCGACTGATGTTAAATTGATGGGTTGAAGATAAGATTAAAACTGTGATTAATTATAAGGTCGAACCCCTTTCTCCTTCGATAGTACGCTTTGCCCTCTACCCTTTAAATTGGTGCGATTGCCCCCTTAATTTTTGAAAAATATCACACTTAATCCCTTTAACAAAACAAATTTGTACAAAGTAGATTTCAAATGTGTTGATATTATATATCAAATTGAAGTTCTCGACGCAAAAAACACAACAATGGTCTCGGAACCAAAATCCGACAACCGACGAAATAGAAATCATCAGTCAAAGATGACGCATGACAGCAAAGCATTATAGTGGCTTTCAGAGACTAATAGGGTCGACTAGGATATGGGCTTTGTTCGCCTGGGAGAGACGAACACGATGGCGGTGGTCTTGAAACTTTGGTCACCATAACGGATGAGAAATCGACGATCAAAGTTTGTCAAATTTTGTTAAAAGGGGTTAAGTGTGATATTTTTTAAAGGCTAGGGGGACAATCACACTAATTCAAAGATTAGGGGGCAAAGCGCACTAAGGGCTAAAAGATGAGGGGGTATCCGGAATTAGCCGTAATTATAATGAGTCATTTAGTTTAAATTCCAAAAAATATATTTTTCCAAAACTCTCCAAATCCCTAATGTTGATTGTAACGCCCTGACTTTTCAATCGATTAGCATGACGTATGTGTTTACGTATTGCACGTTTAAATTATTTAATTATATAATTAATTATTTAGCATAATTATAATTTCTTTAATTAATCCTTTTAATTATGTTTATTTCGTTATACTTAAAGAAAATTTAAAATGGAATTTAATTTTAAACTTTAAAATAATTGAGATTTAAATGAATTCTTGAATGTTATGTGCTTATATGTTTTGATCGCGTGCTGTTCCTACTTGATTTGATTTCGGAATTTTGTATAAATTTGGCATGTTGTAGATTTATGTGTTATGAACATGTGTACGTACTCGTTTCATGTTTTCGATCTTGATTGGTGTGTTAACGAATTTTATTTTGGGAACGAGACCAAGTCGGGGGCTAAAGAGCATTCGGCGCACCTCTGCTTCTGGACAGCCTATCTTGAGCTCGGGGATTCGGATTTGAATTTCGGAAGAGGCGTCGTACTCGTAAAAAAGAAAGGAAACTAAGGAACTTATATTCATATTTTTCTAAGCCCGTTTGAATTCCCGAATTTTACCCGAACCGAGCCTCACACACGAAACGTACCACCGTTGGTTGTTTTAGCCAGAACTTGAGCAATCCTTGACCAAATTGCATGAGACTTGGACCCACATCTTCATGACTCAATACCCTATCACCCATCAGCCACTCATTTCGTTCCAAGCCAGAAAAGAGAAGGAAAAAGGGCTCTCTCTCAGCTGCTACCCGTAACCCCAAAAGAAGGAAGAAGAGCACTATGCAATTTTCAAGTTTTGAGCTCAATACTCATCCAATTCGCCCCAAATTTGAAAGGTATGTTCATGAATGTAATCTCCATCCTTTCCTCTTTCTTCGGACTCCTTATTTGCTGATTTTCATGGAGAAATGATCATGTAATGGCTAGCTTGATGAATAGTTAGGTCATATGTCATTTTTGGATGAATTCATACCTTCTCTACCTTATACCTTGAATTAATGCATGATGTATGATCTTAAGACTTTCATATATATATATATATGCTCAATTTTCATGGTTAATAGTTGCAACTCGAACCACCATTGTTGGAATGAGATATTTGCACTTTGTGACTGAAATTTGCTTCCTTGTGCTGCGTGAGATTTGCTGTTGTTGTTGAGCATGCTTTAGGTCAGATTTTTGCGTGTTTGAGTATCCGTATTATTGCCCTTTGTGTGGCCTTTCGTCCTGTTCTGCTGCTGCTTCAAGAGAGATCAGAAACAGGGGCTGGATACCCTGATACGCGACTGCAACAAGCAGTCGCGGGCGCGACCGCGGGAAGGCCGTTTTGGGTCGCACCCGCGACCCTAAATTGCTGGAGAGAGTAGTAGCGGCCGCGACCTTGATTTTGGGGAGTTTCAAGCTGTACAGGCTATTGCTGCGTAATTTATTCCCTGTTCGTTTTAATCATGTTTGCATGGTTTTCCCTACTTTTTAAATCATGTTTTTTGTGGTTCAGTATGTATATATGTAGATTATATATATTTCATGCATGTGTTGTACGTATATATATATTATATGTGTGATAGGTGGTGTGTGCATGTGGTATATATTATACATATATGTAATGCATGCATGCATATATGGTGTATTGTACGTGTAAACATATATATATATATATATATATATATATATATATATACATTAAGTATTATTTAATTTATTTCAATTATAGAATTTAATTGTTATCTATTTCGCGTTATTTAATTTCCGATCATCACTTGAATATTTTTAATTGTCAATTCTCAAATTGTAAATATTATATAGTACGTGCTATGATCGTTATGTGAAATTCTTGAATTGATTTGATATAAAATATGAAAGTTATGAACTTGAATAAATATGAACGCTTCCTTGAACGAATGAATGGCTTGCTTATATGCATTAATAGGGCACATGAACGTGTTCGTGATGTAATATCATCTTTTATGCATTCATATCATGTTCATTGCATGCCGTGCGTCATAAATGGTTCTTTTGGAGTCTTGAGTCTCACGTATGCACCATGTCGTTTCTTGTACAGTTTCTCCAGGGCGGAGACGTGCCGGGTTCATAGGTTACCTTCAAGCCTTCTTTTCTTCTTGGTATTGTTCGGTAAGGTGTAAAGGTGGGTTTCTCTTCTACTAGTTAAATAATGACCCGATATCTCTCAACGTGTATGTTTTAAGCCAAAGTAAGTATATATTTATATCGAGTCATTTCAAAAGAGTTATTGATTTTACGTTAAAGCCCCTTTATTATTTATTGAATCCCTAACCTAATGTTTTGGCGAGATCAGTGATCACAATGAATGATGGGCCCGGGACTTATGCATAGAGGGATCCGGGAAAGCAAGGGCTGACGGAGAACTTTATATGTGAGTCCCACAATGAATGACGGCGTAACCGGACCTCGTTAGGAGTTAGCGAGGAATGGACGCTGAGCGCCATCTGGGGAGTCATGTAACCCCTTTTGGTCAATGAATGAGGTGGCCGGGTCTTGCTAACCCGTCCACCACCGGAGGAAGAAGGTGTAATTGTAATGCATGAATGAATGAATAAATGAACGAATGAATTAACGAATGATTGTGACTGAATGAATGATTGTGTGATCACTAATGAACGAAAATTAATAAATGCACACACGAGGTGGAGGTTGGAGAATTCACCCTCTCGCCGGGCTCATGTATTGATCGCATGATTGTAATGAATGGATGGAATTGATTGTTGTAATCCCGAGCGTTGTTTTTCTTGTTTTCACCTACTTGGGAAATTATTTCAAAACCTCGTACGGGATTATGACTTGCATGTGGGGGTGTTTATTTCGGCACTATTTATTATATTTATACCCAGTTTTATACCCACCAGTCTCCTATAGACTGAACCCGGATTTGTTTCAGTTTATCTTGCAGGTTTGGAGCACTAGGCGGGAGTTCGAGTCTGTCGAGTCTTGTGGTCTAGTCCTTATCACACCATTGCATTATGTAATTTGATTTTTATTCCATGAATTGTATTGATTCAAGTTATTGTTTCGGGTCTAGGTATCTATGTTAGTCAAACCCATAATTTGAGATATGTATTAGTAATTGTTTTCTTGCACTGCTTCCGCTTTTGATTTCTCCTTGTACTTTATTATTTTGTTTCAGAAGGTTAGTTCCCACTTAGCATAGCGAGTGAGTAGGTCCCCGTTCACCGTGATTTGACACGTGTATGGATTTTTCATTTCATACACGGGTCAGGTCTTGGTGCGGGGGATGTGACACCTTCCGTTTGGGGTGCTACATTGATTTTCTAAATAATGTTATGCGTTAATTTTTTTTTTCCTCCTCAAATCAAAAATTGAAAATATGTATAAAGGAGAAAAAATGCGATCAAAAATTTTTCACTACCACCAGTCCACCACCCTAAACATCTGGTGAACTTTCAATAAGATCGCGTTTATTGATCATGTTGTGTTACTGGATGTCATAATATTACATGGTTGTGTATGTAGTCTAACGTGCATTTACCTCAATAAAAATGTATGCCAAAAATTCCAAAATTACATGTATTATAATTGAAATATGTGTTTACTTTGAAATAAAAAAACTCATGTTTGTTATCTATTTACTGAAATACCCTCTATTTTTCTCACCCTTCCACTCCCCTAACTATACTATTACTGGCACTAATATAAAATACGTGTTAGCTTGAAACCAAAATAACATTGTGAAACTTCAAAGCCATAATAATAGAACTGAATTTTATTAGTCTTTTTCTCCAATATTTCCTCCCCACCCCGTTCTCGCCTCCAATGCCAAAACATAATCCTCTGATGACTAATTCTCCACCACCCAACAAGAATCTATTTTCAACCACAGGTCCTCCACCGTCAATCTCAAGCCACGCCACTGAGGCAAGCTGTAACACCCCGTATTTTCATGACAGGTTCAGTATGACGTCATGAGTGAGCTTAGGCTCAGTGTTGTGTGTTTAATTATGTTTAAAGTGCTTAATTATATATTAATTTCGTGAATAATGTACCTTGATTGTGTTTTACATATTAATTTTATGTTTAAACCCATTTTAATTTTGTAAATTAATTATAAATATGTGACAAACGTGTTTAAATTTATTTAATTGTCCTTAATTGTCAATACATGAAAATATTTGGACTTACTAAAACATTATTTAAAATCCCGGGGGTGCTTTTATAATTTTAGAAACGTTAATTGTACTTAATTGATCTTATTGGGGCGAAAGACCTCCACCTGATTTCCACCATTTCACCACCATCGCCTAGTCCCAGCAGCGGCACAACAACAACCACCTTCCACGCCACCTTTCCCTTCTCTACTCCCTCTCTCTCAATACAGCAACGCAGCTGTGGCGCCTTGCCGACCGCCATGGATTCCGGTGATTTCCGACACATGACCACCACTCCGTCAGGGTTCAGAGCCGGAAACCATCCTCTCTTCTTCTTCTCCGTCTCACACCACCACGCCAGATTTGGCGCCTCACTCGCCACCCTCCACCACCCTCAGACTCTCTCTCGTTCCAGATCTGAAAAGAGAAAGATGCCTTGCGCTATTCCCGTCGACGAGATCTACCCGGCCACCATCCTCTTGGCCTTCTCCACCAAATTGAGCAACGGCCGGCCAACCACCGTCAACCCAGATGAAGAAACAGAACGAAAATCGCCGCCACCTCATTGCCGAAATCTGTCCCTTATCCGGCCAAGATCGCCACTGATTCTTCTCTTTCAATTTTCGATTGTAGGCCTCCATCATTTCTCCTTAATCTCAGTAACATCCCGCTCGTCCGTCCGTACAGGTACACCGTTACGAGAGTGTTATTTGCGCATTTAAATTATTTATTTTTACGTTTATTTGTCTGTTATATTGTTATATGTTAATTCTTGAATTAATATGAATTATTTGCTAAGTGTTATATATGATTATTTGAACGTTTTTAACCTTTTAAACTCGTTTTTGATCCGTTTGAGTTCGGACTCGTTTTTAATTTTTGTGAATACGTGATATGTATGAAATATGTGTGTAGTAAATTCGTTTATATGCTCGTTTCGGACTTGTTTCATATGGTAACGTGCCATATTTTATTTGTTAGGGACTCGAGGGCCTAACTAATTTTAGCGCACCTTGTGTTCCGGAATTTATATCTTGAGCTCGGGAATTCGGATTCGAATTTCGGAAGTGACGCTGGACTCGTAACGAAATTTGGGAGCTTTTGAACCTAGCTTTGTAATTTTCTAAGCCCGTTTGACCCTCCGAATTTCACCCGAAACATGAATCTCGCGTGTGACTGCCACCTTTTACGGTTTTGGCTATAACTAATTCATTTCTTAACAAAATACCTTGATTCTTGAGCCAAATTAACCCTGGTTAAGCCCTCTATCTCTCTCCCTAACCCTTATTTCGAACTCAGCCCCAAGGAGAGAGAGAACCAGCTGAAACCGAGAGAGAGGAAGAAGGGATTTCTGCACTATTCATCTTTGAAGATTTCAAGCTCGTATCTTCTTCAATTCTTCTCTGATTCAAAAGGTATGAATATATTCTTGTTTCTTAGCTCGTTGGAATTCTTTTAAGCTATGGTTTGTGCATTTTCTTGGAGGTTTGAGCATCTTATGATTTTGAGCATGAATAGTTAGGTTTTAGCTTCAATAATTGAATCTATGGCTGCTATTCGTTTTTGTGTGAATTGGGGCATGAAATGTGATTAAATTTGCTTCATTTATGTGTATTTATGCTTGAATTTGATGTTCATGAAGTGAGTGAAGCTCCACCATTTTTCTTGGCCTGCTACGTGACTGATTTTTGGCATAAATTGAAGCATGAATGTGAGTTCATTTCTGTCCTTGCTGCCTGTTGTTACGTTGCTGTGTTGTGCCTTATTATCTACTGCCTTGCTGCTATTTTGTTGTTGTGTTGCTTGTCCTCGTTTTTTGCTGCTGTTGCTGCGAGAAGGGAGAAGAAAACAGGGGCTGCTGCTACGTTCTCGGACTGCAACGCGAGGTAGCGCCCGCGACCGCGCCAAGGCCTTTTCTGGTCACGGCCGCGACTGATTTTTGGCCCAACTTCGACCTGCTGCTGCTTTTATTTTTTGAATTTGTTGTGCATGTGTGTTTGTGTTTGTGTGCGTGAATGTATGTATATATATTACATATACCCACATGCACTCATAATACTAATATAGTACATATATATATATATATATTTAGTTCCATGCATGTACGTACTATATATATGTATATATTATATGTTAGTTTCATATTTGTTTCCATGTTTTTATTTTGTGATTTTGTCCCTTAATTATTATTATATGCAGATTATATATATATATATATATATATATATATATATATATATATATATATATTATAATATGTATTATGTATTTAGTTATTTAATTATTTGATTTACTTTTATGTAAGATGACTTTAAATATTTCGATCTTGTGTGCATAACTCTCGTGCCTTGTTTTGTGCTTTCTAATGCCCTCTTTGTGTTCGTTTGTGACTTATATGCTATGTGAACATGTTATATTACGTGTTAGGTTGTATGTATTAAATTTATGGCTTGATTTGAATGCTCGTTTTCGAATTTTGATCTAATATGCTCTTAGATGCCTTAAGTGTTACTTTGTTTCACCTCTTATGCATCCATTACCTTCCATATGACTTTAAACTTATGAATGCATATCGAACTAGCAAGCTTTTGACTTTGCAATATAAGTCTTGAAAATTATGAAATTTCGAAAATTATGATTTATGAACTATGAACTGGGCCCCGGAGATTTGTACAAAGGAGCCTCAGGACGGTGTTGGGCCGTCGAATAACTCCCTAGTACGGTCTCCACACTTAGGATCACCCCTGAACCCACCAGGAGGTTGGTGGGGAAAGGAATCCTTGGGCGTGAGTGTCATGAAACTCACGACCGTGACTTATTTGTGACACCCCGACTTACAGTCGGTACAGATAAATTATGTGATTTATTATTAATTACGTTTTAAATTATTTGTATATGAATTATATGAATTTTTCTTTCATTTGAACTTATATGAATTTATTTGGACTAATTGCATACGTGAATTATTTGAATAATGGAATTTTGCTTTGGTTGAACCCTTAATTGTTGAACCGAACTAGCTTGAACCGGAAACCCTGAACCGAACCCGTGAACCGAACCGGTTTAGCCCTTAAAGGCTGAACCATTTCTTCTCTCCCTCATTTCACGTAAAACAACAGCAGCATTCCATATCCAAGAGAAGCCAAGCCCCAAGTTTGATCAACCCACTTCAAAAGCCAAGATCTCCCTCAATTCTTCACCTTTCCTCGAACTTGAGTATGTTCCGGATTTCCCTCGTTAGGCTCTTCGTTTTTATGGATTAAATCTGAATTTGGAGTGAGATTTATATGTTTTTGCTTCCCTACGTGAATAGTAAGGGTTTGGTTGTTTTCTTAAATATGTGATCTATAGTTGATATAATTGAATTCTAGCTTTATATATGAGTTGTACATGATATGTATGTTGTATTTCTTGCAAGAAACCTCATGGTAGTTGAGCATTTAATATGACCATATATTTAAGCTTGATTTTTCATTCTTGGATCAATGGTATTATTTCTCGTTTTTCTTGTAATATATGAGGGCCAACCTGACAAGCATGATTTATGTGAATTATTTGTACATTTTGGTAAGTTGTTGCAGCTTCTAGGTGTTGGTTTTTGGCCATTTTTGGCAAAAATGGAGCTTCCCCTGCTGTTGTAAATGTCTGCTCTATTCTTGCTTTTCGAACCAGGCCGGAACGGCCGTTCCCGCCCCAGCTTTGAACTGGGAAGGGTTGTTCGCGGGTCAACAGTGATTTTTTTCCGAAAACGGGAACGACCATTCCCAGTTTGTACTAGGAATGGGAAGGGCCGTTCCCAAGGGCCAAAATTTGTAAAAACTTACAGACACGTGGAGAGCAGATCAGGTAGTTGGGAACGGCCCTTCCCGTTTTGAACTAAATTTCGGAACGGCCGTTCCCACATTCCAGAAACTTTTTAGCGAACCTGGGAACGGCCATTACCTACACTGAAAGGGCCGTTCCCAACCTTCCCGAAACCTGGGAGCTGCTACTCCTTCTCTTATGCTTATTTATGTACTTTTAAGCCTTTAATTGTTAATCTTTTGCATGTTTGAGGTTATAGCTTGATTGTAATTGTAACATCCCGCTCGTCCGGCCTTTCCAGGTACGCCTTCACGGGTGAGCTATGTGCGCTTTTAATTATTTAATGATGTGTTTATTATACTTACTATGTGATATATTTGAATTACTTGAAACTTATTTGACCTTATGTGATTTACTTATACATGTTCGTTTTCTTTGTTTCGTTCTTGCCCCGTTTGTGCCTGTTTTCGTTTTCGATTTTTGTGATTACGTGCTATGCGTGACTTATATGTGTTATGAATGTGTCTTTATGTTCGTTACTTGTTTTTGAGTTCGTTTGATACGGTTTTGAAACCGTTTTATGTTTTAGGGACATAAGGGTCTAACGAGCTTTAGCGCACCTTGTGTTCCGGAAGGCGTAACTTGAGCTCGGGAATTCGGATTCGAATTCCGGAAGATGCGTTAGACTCGTAACGAAGAAACAAAGATGAAGAATCAAGATTCATACTTTTCTAAGCCTATTTGATTCCTCGTTTTTCAACCGAAACGAGCCCTTTACGCTTAAGAACTAACTTTTGACCTAATTAAGCTTTGTGGACCCCACTTAAACCCCAAACAAGCCTTAACCATGATTTGAGCCATGAGTTAACACCCCATTTCAGTCCCTTAACCCAAGGGAACCGATCCATTCCCTCTCCCCCACAAGAAATGATCAGCTCCAAGCAAGGAAGGAAGGAAGAAAACCCCCTTTGGCCATTTTGATGATTTTGAGCTGAAATCTCCGCCAAAGCTTCTCAAATTCGAAAGGTAAGTTTATGATTGTAATCTAACCTCTATCTTCTCTCTTTTATGTGGATTTGAGCTGATTCCATTGGTGGATTGATGAAATTTGGCAAGCATGTGAATAGTAGAGATTGGATGAATTTGATGATTCTTGCTTCCATTCTTGTTTTCTTAAATCTTGGTGATTATATGTTGATCCTATAACTTGATTCTTAGCATTTATTGCATCTCCTTTCATGGTAGTTGAGATATGAGTGTTTGGAAATTGATGAATGCTTGAGAATTGGATGATATAGCTTGATACATTCCCTCCCCTTTCTTGCTTTGTTTCTTGCAATTTTTGGAGCTGAAGTTGTTGCTACTTATATGGCTTGAACATATGATGAATTAGTGTTAATTCCATGCTTGGTTTATGTGGTTTTGGTGGCTTAAGAGACTCCTTCAAGCAAGAACCGAAATGCCCTGTTTTTTCCCCTCAAATTCGGACTTGCTATGTTAAAAATATTTCCAGACCGAACGCATGACACGACCGTGTCATGTTATAACTAGAAATGGACATGGCCGTGTCAAGCTCTCGACTTTGGGTCCTAATTTTATTTAAACCGGACACAGCCGTGTCCGATTCCTATGCATTTTGGATGAGGCCGTGTCTACTTAGTAGGTAATGGCCGGGAGGAGTTTCTTTCGTCATTTCGTTGCTTCTTGTTGATCTTTCTTTCCTCGTTTATGATTTGTATGCATGATTAACTTGTTGTATGATGTGTTAAGCTTGATCTCGTGAATTTATGGTTTATTCTTTGCCCTCGGTTATGAGATAGGACCTTATATGCCTCGAATGCTCCTATATGACCTAATGTGGATTCATTTCATATTCTTTGCATCATAAACATACATACGCATCTGCCGAGCGTCTAATGTGGTTCATATTGAGTCTAAGTTTGTCTTTTGTCTTTGCTTTGCCTTTAGGTTCGTTCCTTGGTTGGCGAGGTTATCTTTTAGACGTCCGTTTGCTTCCTTTGTTCCCGTTGCTTCTCGGAGGTGAGGTTTCTTTCTTTTTAGCTATTATGACCTACAACCCAACATGTAATTGAAGCCCGCATTCGAACTATATATATGTATAAATAAGTGTTCGATATGTATTTTGCGGGAATTGGCCCATTTGCTATGAAATCCATTGAAAACGCTTTTATGTATAAGTAAGCTATTTTCGTTCTTTTGTTTTGAAAAGGGTTGGCGTGTGTTCGTGTTAAGTTTTGGCAAGATAGGCTTTTCGTGATAAGTATACGCTTTGTGAGATATGTGTGTGTGAGTTCTGTGATCAGTTTGGGCCCCGGAGTTGTGGGTAAGGAAGACCCGGGACGACCATCGGGGTCGCCGGTTACGACCCCTGTGCACTTCTCCACCAACGGGAGACTTAGTTCTCCTATGCCGACGGAGCGCATTTTGGCTGGCCATCGAAGGAACCGGGTGGGATCCTCCGGTTCATCAGTTTCGTTCTGTGGGGGGTTGAGAGGGGCACCTCTCTTCCCCAATGGTGTAAAGATGGGATTGTTTTATGAGTTTTGCTTTGGCTTGAGTAAGTGTGTGAGAACTCGTTCTCGCCGTGTTGTTACGTTTTTGTTTTGCTTGTGTATCTGTTATGGTTTGTGAAACGGAGGTGGCTTTCAATTTATAAAATTTGGTCGATTTTGGCCTTTGGCCCTAAACCTTTCTTCGTATATATATATAGTATCACGGGTTAAACTCTTTTGGAATGCAAAAACCACACCCGGTTCATGAACATTTTCGATTTAAGTATGCTATGCTCTTACTTATATGTATGGGTGCGTGTGTTAGCCCCCTCACCAGTCTCTAGGACTGACCCTCGTTGCTTCTTTTCTTTTTCCCCTTTTGTTTTGAGCTTTGCAGGTGCTCGGTTGAGAGTTTGGCTAGGCGGCAGTCGTCTTTCGAGTCTTGGGAGTTGTTTGAGTCGTTGTAGAGTCCTTGCATTTGCATATTTACTTTTTCGCTTTGGTACTATGTATATTTGGTACGATGTATAAATACTTATGAGCTATGTTTTTGGTAATTTGAAGCTTTGAATATTCCTTTTTGCCCAGGGTGGGCAAAGCATGTTGCACTATGTATATCTTGTTTTAAGCTTATATGTCTGTAATTGGTTATGTTATGTGATCCTGTAGCTTCCGCACTTTTGATTTATTTTGTTGCGCACTCTGTTCAGGGTCTAGACCGTCTAGCCTAGAGTTGAATTTTGTTTGTCACCCGTTCGCCATGGTTTAATGCGGGAGCGGAGTTCCCATTTCGTTAACCATGTTGGGCTATGGTGCGGGGGATATAGCGTCCTCCGCTCCGGGGTGTTACAGTTATTGCGCGATAAATTGTAATTAAATGTGATATGATATAAATTGTGAATTACATGACATATTTTATAACTTTTGCATTTGATCATGAATCACGCATTTTGCCGAGCGTCTTCTTTGGTTCATATAGAGTCTTATGCTTGGGCTTTTGTGTTTTCATTTCAGAGGAGGTTCTCGTTGACGAGCCCAAGGCATAGTTGTTCACTTCTACTCCTATTTTTGTCAAGCATAAGATGAGGTTTAGGACTTTTGTATAGCTAATGACCCAAAGCCTTATGTGATGTTTTCGAGCCTTGCATGTGGTTATATACTATATATATAGATAAATATGTGTTGGATAGAATATGTTTATGATCTTGTGAACAAGTTTGATTTTGGAAAGTTATTAAATAAGCATAAGTAAGCTAAGTTTTGGAAAGTCTTTTCTATTCAAGTTTAGTGAGATTTGCCATGAAAGATTTGGTATAATGTTATGTGTATGTGAATGTGGATCCAAGGAGCTACAAGTAAGGAGCCCTCGGGACGGTTTTGGGCCATCGAGGTAAAGCCTGTGCATAGTCTCCATCCGATGTATCACACGCGACCTCGGGAGCTAGGGAAGGTGTGATATTTCGATGCCTTCGGTGTGAAAACCGGGGAGGGCACGTCGTGGGTTAGCTACCCCTCGTGAGCTTGTATATGTTATGGATGGTTAGGGCCACCGGTGGCTCTTCCATTATTGGAGTAGTGGATGGATATGTTATGATTTATGTTTTGAATTGTTCTGAGGAGTTAAGGTTGGAAGCTCGTTCTCACCGAGCATGTGATATGTAATGTTTTTGGAAGTATGAATCGGGATAGAGTTGTGAAAAGGATTCTAAGTATATATGTTTGATTTGAAAGCTTTAGTTTGAAAAACCTATTCCGGTTCATAAATCCACCTTTTGTTATGTGCTTTGCTATATATATATAGGGTATGGGTGTGGGTGTGCGTTAGCCCCCTCACTCAGTCAGTTGACTGACCCCTCGTTTATTCTTTTAGTTGTAGGTTTTTGAGAACTTGAGCTAGGTGGAGAAGTGTGTCTTCCTTTTGCACTTGTCGGTCTAGGTCTTGTTAGGTGCATTTATTACCATGCACTTGATATCATTTTGTATATGCATAGCTATGGGTTGTTGTTTAGATGCTTATGTTTTGTACAGGAATTAAATGTTGGTACCTATATGTAAATACAATATGGGAATATTTATGTGATGGTACCTATATATATATATTTTGTTTGATGTATCTCTTACTTGTTGGTTTTAATTTATTCGCTTCCAAATACCCTGGTTTTGGTTTAGCTTCGCCTCGCCTAAAGAGTGTGTTGGTCTCCCGTTCACTATGATTCGGATCCGGTTATGGACTTTCCATTCCATATTTGGGTTTGGAATCTAGTGCAGGGGGATGTGGCCCTACGTGTCGGTGCTATAATATTAGTGCGGATGGTTAGGGTGTGCACAACCCTTCCATCACCCGGAGAAGAGGTATGTTTGTGTGACTTGGTTTTTGTTTGAATTTTGATTATGTTTATGGATTTTGAACAGAGTTAGGTGGTCTGAAACTCGTGCTCGCCGAGTTTTGTGATTTTGATTATGACAATGGTTTGTGAAACGGGAGTGGATTTCTAATTTATAAAATTTGGTGATTTTGGTCTTCGGCCTTAACCTCTTTTTCTATATAACTAATATCACGGGCTAAAATGTTTTAGATTGCAAAAACCACGGCCCGGTTCATGAGCTCTTATGAGTTTGAATATGCTATGCTCTATGTATATGTATGTGTGAGTGTGTTAGCCCCCTCACCAGTCTTTAGGACTGACCCCTTCTCGTTGTCTTCTTTTCCCCTTGGTTTCTTTGAGTTTACAGGTGCAGGTTTGGTTCATGCTAGGCGGAGGTCTCTTGTTTGAGTTTCTTCGAGTGTGCTAGTAGAGTCCTTGCATCTATACATCTTTACTTTTCAGTGTTGGTAGTATATATAAGATATGAATGAAATATGATTCAAAATTCGAACTTTGTTATTTGTAGGATTTATTTGGCCTTGGACGGGCATAATATGTATCATCCGTAATTATTCGAGCATGAGTGTTTGTATTTGATGATCCAGTGACTTCCGCATTCAATATATGATTTTGTTGCGCACCCTGATTTAGGGTCTAGACCGCCTAGCTAGTGTGTGGGTTTTTGTTTGTCACCCGTTCACTGTAGCTTAGTGCGTGTCCGGAGTTCCATTACGTTACACTTGTCGGGCTATAGTACGGGGGGGTGTAGTGCTCTGCGCTCCGGGGTGCTACATCTAAAGTGGTATCAGAGCTCTTGGTTGTAAAACCGGAGCTCTAGTGTTGTGTCGGGTCTGTCTAGGTCGTTTGGCTTAGGATTATGTGTTTGTTTGCATTCATTCTCACTTTTATGTGAATTATTTGTTATTGTTTGTGTTAATTGTGCACATAAACATACACCGAAACCCCGCATGCATCGATATTTCCTTGGAATTGTATTTTTATTTCAGGATATTCTCTCAATATCAGCGAATATCACCGGGAAAGGACTAACAAAACAAAGGGCTACAGTATACAAAGAGATTTGGAGATTTTGACACTTCGAAGTGGTTTGGTATTGAAGATGTCCGAATTGAAGAAGGGTTATTCGAGACGTTGTGGTTTTTTGAAGTTTTGCTCGGGGACATCATGAGAAATAGGGAAGTGTATCTCCTATTTAATTTAAGGCCGAGTTTCAAGATGGTTTAAGAAAGTGAAGTCGAAAATTGAAGAGTTCACTTTGGAGGAATTCTTTCGGGAGTTTGAATAATTTGATCGGGAAGAGTTTACTCGAGAAGATTTTGTTCGAGGGTTCTATTATAAGAGCATCCCTTCAAGTTCAATGGTAAGAAGACTTCCAGAATCCCTAACCTGCAAATAAGAATTAAGAAACATGGATGATTTTTATATAGGAGATTGAGAGATCCGAATTTCAAGAAATTTTCGAGAAGCTTCAAGATGTCAACGATGCCCAGAAGATGAAGATTATTCTACTAACAATGATAGAATCGATGCCTCCCTTGATTCAATGATCCTATTACCAAGACCCAAATCACATGGAAGAGAATTATAAGAAATCAAAGGAATGTTCCAAATGAGGAGAGTTAGTCAAAGAATCTGAGCTCGAAGTCTCCGTAACCTCATGACTTCAAAATCCCGGTTCAAGCTCAAGAAGACACTTTTTGAAAACAAAGGAATTAGCACTGAGCTCAACACTACCTCCGTGGTGAACAGTACCCTAAGCATTCATGGCACTTCATACATGCATCGTTTATTTAATTCTTGTGCTACCTTTCTTTCCTTGTCACTTCTTGTTTGTTGCCTGTTACTTGCCTTGTTCCTTTTGTGTAGACTCTCTTCTTAGAGAGAGTTTGGTAAGGTGAGTGCCCGAGAGTGTTTGGTGAGTTGTGAGGGCCGAGCTTGTCTGGTGGTTTTCCTCGAAGACGCCTTGTTAAGGTACGGAGTTACCGTAGGAGTTGGTGGTCGCTTTTACAGGTCCATTTGGGGCTCAACAATATTTTCGGGTATTAGATCGAAAGCTAGCCCGTTTATATCCTTGTGGAGCGGTTGGTTATTCCGGGATGGTGCGACAAGCTTTGTGGCTTACCTTTGGGTTAGCCGAGGGATCGAGCCAAGCTTGAGGAGACGAGGATCGAAGAAAGACATTCTTGATGAGTCCTTGAAAGTTGGGATTCATTACCACTTGAGAGGGATATTGAGACGGTCGTGATCTTTATCCCTAAGTTTGACCCTTTTTAGAAGATTCCCTACCGGTAGACTCTAGTGTGGATGTTGGAGTTCAAGATGTGGTCGATAGGCTCTTAGAAGGTAGATTCATCAAATCGAGTACTTCTTCGTGAAGTGCTCTTGTCCTATCTAAGGAAGAAGATGGGACTCTAAGATGAAGTATAAACTACCGTGAGCTACACGGGTTAACCGTGGAAGGAGAATACCCTTTGCTCGCTTAGAGGAGTTAATTGTTTGTGCTTCTTTAGAGTTTAGTGGGTGGCTCCATGTATGGTTTCTACAAGGGTATCGTCGACTATGTGTACGGTTAGAAGAACCGGTTTGATGTGATTGGTATGAGAAAAGATATTGCAGACTTAGTGTAGCAACGTCCAATGTGCCATCGGTTCAAGAGCGAGCATCAAGAATCGGTAGGTTTCTCCAACTGCTTTCGAATTCTATTTAGAAGTGGGAGCAAATGACCGAGGACTTCGTATCCGGTTTGCTAAGGCCAAGGAGATTTCAATGAGAATTCGAGGGGTTGCTCGTTTCAACAAGTTGACCTATTTTCTCTTAGCAAGGTGGTTCGATAAGGTTTCGAGAGCCTAGTGGTTCGAAGAGAAGGCCGAGGGGTCTACCGTTTTCTTGGATCTGAGTGGCGCAGTGGAAGCGAGGAGTTGAGTTCGTTCCAGAGTCGTTCAAGACATTGCTTTAGGACCTGAGTACAGGTCCTTTTGAAAGATGGGGGTTTGTAACATCCCGCTTGTCCGTCCGTACAGGTACGTCGTTACGAGAGTGTTATTTGCACATTTAAATTATTTATTTTTACGTTTATTTGTCTGTTATATTGTTATATGTTAATTCTTGAATTAATATGAATTATTTGTTAAGTGTTATATATGATTATTTGAATGTTTTTAACCTTTTGAACTCATTTTTGATCCGTTTGAGTTCTGACTCATTTCTAATTTTCGTGAATACGTGATATGTATGAAATATGTGTGTAGTAAATTCGTTTATATGCTCGTTTGACATTTTTGGACTTGTTTGATATGGTAACGCACCATATTTTATTGGTTAGGGACACGAGGGCCTAACTCGTTTTAGCGCGCCTTGTGTTCCGAAATTTATATCTTGAGCTTAGGAATTCGGATTCGAACTCCGGAAGTGACACTGGACTCGTAACGAAATGTGGGAGCTTTTGAACCTAGATTTGTAATTTTCTAAGCCCGTTTGACCCTACGAATTTCACCCGAAACGTGAATGTTGCGCGTGACTGCCACCTTTTACGGTTTAGGTCGTTGGTATTCTTTTAAGCTATGGTTTGTGCATTTTTATGGAGGTTTGAGCATCCTATGAGTTTGAGCATGAATAGTTAGGTTTTAGCTTCAATAATTGAATCCATGGCTATTGTTCGTTTTTGTGTGAATTGTGGCATGAAATGTGATTAAATTTGCTTCATTTATGTGTATTTATGCTTGAATTTGATATTCACAAAGGGAGTGAAGCTCACCATTTTTCTTGGCCTGCTACATGACTGATTTTTGGCATAAATTGAAGCATGGATGTGAGTTCATTTCTTATCCTTGCTGCGTGTTGTTGCGTTGATGTGTTGCGCCTTATTATTTACTGCCTTGCTGTTACTTTATTCCTGTGTTGCTTGTCCTCCTTTTTGGCTGTTGTTACTGTGAGAAGGGAGAAGAAAACAGGGGCTGCTGCTGCGTTCTCGGACTGCAACGCGAGGTAGCGACCACGACCGCGCCAAGGCCTTTTCTGGTCATGGCCGCGGCTGATTTTTGGCCCAACTTCGACCTGCTGCTGCTTTTATTTTTTGAATTTGTTGTGCATGTGTGTTTGTGTTTGTGTGCGTGAATGTTTATGAATATATATATATATATATATATATATATATATATATATATATATATATATATATATATAATCTGCATATAATAATAATTAAGGGACAAAATCACAAAATAAAAACATGGAAACAAATATGAAACTAACATATAATATATATATGCAGATTATGTATATATATAATAGTTCCATGCATGTACGTACTATATATATGTATATATTATATGTTAGTTTCATATTTGTTTCCATGTTTTTATTTTGTGATTTTGTCCCTTAATTATTATTATATGCAGATTATGTATATATATATATATATCTATTATAATATGTATTATGTATTTAGTTATTTAATTATTTGATTTACTTTTATGTAATATGACTTTAAATATTTCGATCTTGTGTGCATAACTCTCGTGCCTTGTTTTGTGCTTTCTAATGCCCTCTTTGTGTTCGTTTATGACTTATATGCTATGTGAACATGTTATATTACGTGTTAGGTTGTATGTATTAAATTTATTGCTTGATTTGAATGCTCGTTTTCGAATTTTGATCTAATATGCTCTTAGATGCCTTAAGTGGTACTTTGTTTCACCTCTTATGCATCCCTTACCTTCCATATGACTTTAAACTTATGAATAGCATTCAACTGGCTCTTCTCTGGCTGGAATGGAAGGAGAACTAGAAATGCAATTGAATAGGCTTACCTTTATTCTGCTATTGGCAAGGCTCACTCGAACTCGCTTGTTGAAGAATGGATGGAACCAGAGCTTCCGAGCTTGATACACTACTATCGAAAAATTCCACTTCACTTTCTTTCTTTTTATTTGACTTTAAACTTATGATATGAGTTTATTTGATATGTTATGAACTTGATTCTTGAATTATTTGAGTGATATTTCGATATTTACTTCGATATGCCTAAGTGTGAAACTTTATGAAGTGCATTGCACCAATTGCATCCATATGCATTTGCTGAGCGTCTAAGTGGTTCATTTTGAGTCTAAGTATGTCTTTTTGTTGTTCGTTTCGTTCAAAGATTCGTTCCCAGGGTAAGGAGGTGGTCTTTTAGGCGTGCTTCGGTTTGCTTCCGTTCGGTTTGTTCGACGAGGTGAGGTTTCTTTTTTTTTTTAGTTAATATGACCTACAACCCTACCTGAATTTTAAGCCCGCATGTGATTACGTTTATATATATATATATATATATATATATATGTACTTATATATATATGTGTTTGATATGTATTTTGTGGGAATTGACCCTTTTGTTACGAAATCAATTGAAAAACGTTTTATGTATACGTAAGATATATTTTTGTTTGTTTAAATTGAAAAAAGGTTGGTGTGTGTGACTTTCGAACTCGCGAGCTTTTGACTTTGAAATATAAGTCATGAAAATTATGAAATTTTGAAAATTATGATTTATGAACTATGAACTGGGCCCCGGAGAATTGTACAAAGGATCCTCGGGACGGTGTTGGGCCGTTGGGTAACTCCCTAGTACGGTCTCCACACTTAGGATCACCCCTGAACCTACCAGGAGGTTGGTGGGGAAAGGAATCCTTGGGCGTGAGTGTCATGAAACTCACGACCTTGACATATTAGTACGGATGGTTAGGGTGTACACAACCCTTCCATCACCCGGAGAAGAGGTATGTTTGTGTGACTTGGTTTTCTTTTGAATTTTGATTATGTTTATGAATTTTGAACGAAGTTAGGTGGTCTGAAACTCGTGCTCGCCGAGTTGTGTGATTTTGATTATGACAATGGTTCGTGAAACGGGAGTGGATTTCTAATTTATAAAATTTGTTGATTTTGGCCTTCGGCCTTAACCTCTTTTTCTATATAACTAATATCACTGGCTAAAATGGTTTAGATTGCAAAAACCACGCCCAGGTTCATGAGCTCTTATGACTTTGAATATGCTATGCTCTACGTATATGTATGTGCGAGTGTGTTTGCCCCCTCACCAGTCTTTAGGACTGACCCCTCCTCGTTGTCTTCTTTTCCCCTTGGTTTCTTTGAGTTTGCAGGTGCAGGTTTGGTTCGTGCTAGGCGGAGGTCTTTTGTTTGAGTTTCTTCGAGTTTGTTAGTAGAGTCCTTGCATCTATGCATCTTTACTTTTCAGTCTTGGTAGTATGTATAAGATATGCATGAAATATGATTCAGAATTCGAACTTTGTTATTTGTAGGATTTATTTGGCCTTGGACGGGGCATAATATGTATCATTCGTAATTATTCGAGCATGAGTGTTTGTATTTGATGATCCTGTGACTTCCGCATTCGATATATGATTTTGTTGCGCACCCTCATTTAGGGTCTAGACCCCCTAGCTAGTGTGTGGGTTTTTGTTCGTCACCCGTTCACTGTAGCTTGGTGCGTGTGCGGAGTTCCATTTCGTTACACGTGTCGGGCTATAGTGCAGGGGGTGTAGTGCTCTACGCTCCGGGGTGCTACATCTAAAGTGGTATCAGAGCTCTTGGTCAAAAAATCGGAGCTCTAGTGTCGTGTCGAGTCTGTCTAGGTCGTTCGGCTTAGGATTATATGTTTGTTTGCATTCATTCTCACTTTTATTTAAATTATTTGTTATTATTTGTGTTAATTGTGCACATGAACATGCACCAAAACCCCGCATGCATCGATATTTCCTTGGAATTGTATTTTTATTTCAGGATATTCTCTCAATATCAACGAATATCACCGGGATAGGACAAAGGAAAGAAAGGGCTACAGTATACAAAGAAGTTTGGAGATTTTGATACTTCGAAGTGGTTTGGTATTGAAGATATCCGAATTGAAGAAGGGTTATTTGAGACGTTGTGGTTTTGTGAAGTTTTGCTCGGGGACATCATGAGAAATAGGGAAGTGTATCTCCCATTTAATTTAAGGTCGAGTTTTAAGATGGTTTAAGAAAGTGAAGAGTTCACTTTGGAGGAATTCTTTCGGGAGATTTAACACAAGTACGTTTCTTTAAGTGTAACAGTAAGAAGATTTCATGAATTCCTTGCTCATGGGCAAGAATTGGAGAGGGTGATCTTATATTGAAACTTGAGAAGTCCGGAGTCGACAAAGTTTGCCTTAAAGTCCGAAATTATTTACAAGAGTTTAGAGATTTCACCCTCCAAGGTAGTTTGATGATGATAATGCAAAGGCCGAAGGAATGATTGTCCGAGGTAACAAGATTTAAGATTGTTTGGGAACCTCACAAGAGAAACGGAAAGTGTAAAATCCGTGTAATACAAGTCGAGCTTCAAGGTCGTTCAAGAAAATGAGATCGGAGTTTGAAGAATTCGATCGGGAAGAGTTTACTCGAGAAGATTTTGCTCGAGGGATCTATTATAAGAGCATCCCTTCAAGTTCAATGGTAAGAAGACTTCCAGAATCCCTAACCCTCAGATAAGAATTAAGAAACATGGATGATTTTTATATGGGAGCTTGAGAGATCCGAATTTCAAGAAATTTTCGAGAAGCTTCAAGATGTCAACGATGCCGAGAAGATGACGATTATTCTACTAACAATGATACAATCGATGCCTCCCTTGATTCGATGTTCCTATTGCCAAGACCCAAATTACGTGGAAGAGAATTATAAGAAATCAAAGGAATGTTCCAAATGAGGAGAGTTAGTCAAAGAATCCGAGTTCGAAGTCTCCGAAACCTCATGACTTCAAGATCCCGGTTCAAGCTCAAAAAGACACTTTTTGAAAACAAAGGAATTAGCACTGAGCTCAACACTATCTCCGTGGTGAACGGTACCCTAAGCATTCATGGCACTTCATACATGCATCGTTTATTTAATTCTTGTGCTACCTTTCTTTCCTTGTCACTTCTTGTTTCTTGCCTGTTACTTGCCTCGTTCCTTTTGTGTAGACTCTCTTCTTGGAGAGAGTTTGGTACGGTGAGTGCCCGAGAGTGTTTGGTGAGTTGTGAGGGCCGAGCTTGTCTGGTGGTTTTCCTCGAAGACGCCTTCACTACAAAAAATACACCTGAATTCCAACGGAGTTTTCCGACGGGAAAAATCACCGGAAACCCGTCGAATATTCCAACGGGACTCCGATGCAAGTCCGACGGCTATCAAACGGATGTTGGATAATGCATTCCGACAGCTAGTTCGTCGGAATACCGTCGGAAACCCATCGCAATATTTGGCGGCAACTTGGAAAAATTACGCCAGAAGGTACCATTGGAATACTGTCGCATTTTCGTCGCAATTCCGTTGCAACTCTAGAGTAAATTCTACGTCAAAACAGTACCGACGGATTCCCAATGGCCCCTCGTCCGTTGGAACGGTCTACGTATGCTTTTGAGTTTCCGACGGAGTATCCCGTTGGAACGCCGTTGGAGTTGCGACGGGATTGCGATGACAACTGTCGTTGCAGATGTAAAGCTGGGGCGTTAACGTTCCAACGGGCGAAGCCGTTGGTACTCCGTCGCTGTTTGTATATGATTAAAGTTCCCAACGGAATTCCAACGGTGATGTTCCGTTGGAAATTTAAAGAGTTATATTTTGGATAAATTCCGACGAAAATCCAATGGTTTGTTCCCGTCGGAATGGTTGAAATTGGAAAAAACTACTATATCCTCAGGTTTTAATCTGGAAAAAAGGATTGGCTTAAGTTCCCAACCCTAGCTTTCTCACTTCCCAAATCCGAACATCAGTGTTGCCTTGTCTGAAAAGCGCTCGCCGAAATCCGAACATCAGTCTTGCCCTCAGGTGTTAATCTGAATCAAACCACTTTCTCACTAATTTCGTTATCGTGGACTCGCATGTCTGAAATCTTGAAGCTTAATAGGTTTGGTTTGGTTGTACATTTGTGTGTGAAGCCCGTCGAAGGTTGAAAGCTAAAAGCAGGTGTGTTGTTAACCATTTTGGCTGTATTTTTGTTGAGCAAAGGTGCGAGTGTATTACCCTTTTAGAATGTTATGTGTCTGTTGAAATTCCAACGGATTTGAAATATTAAAAAGTAGGGCTTTAGGCTGTGATGTGTGGAGATTGGAAGGTCATCTCTTTTCGTGGTTTACATGGGTAAAACGGAGAAAAGCTATGAGTTCAGTTGTTTATTGAGGCTGTTTCGTGGGTTAGATGTGTAAAATGGAGAAAAGTTGTCAATTGAATTGTTTATTGAGGCTGAGAAGCCAAATAATCTGTGCATTTTTTGGTTCTAATACTCTTTTATGTTATTCGAGGTTGTTGGGATGGTGACTGAGCTTTGTTTGAATAGTGGGTTTAATGGGTTGGAACTTCAACATAATTGAAGCAGAAAATGGATCTGCCTTTTGCTATGATGTGTACCACTTTTAGGTTATCTAATTTCAATGTTATGCTTGGTTTCTGGTGTGTATTGTAAGCTTTTAGATCACT
The DNA here is from genome assembly GCA_037501455.1 of Lantana camara. Lineage (NCBI taxonomy): Eukaryota > Viridiplantae > Streptophyta > Magnoliopsida > Lamiales > Verbenaceae > Lantana > Lantana camara. The sequence continues at coordinate 87,210,267 of CM074859.1, read as the reverse complement.
GTTGTCTAATTTCAATGGTTTTGAACTTAAAAATCTGATGGAATTACAGTCTTAGTAGGTTTGTTAATGCATTTACTGATTTCTCTTGAAATTGTATTGAGGTTCTGCTCTTTGACATTTTAAATTTTATAAGTTTGAATAATAGTAGCCTGAAACGTTGGTGCAGATCTAGTATGCAATTATGTAACTTATCTACATCTGGTTGTCTAATCTGGGGCGAAAACGACACTCAGAAATAGTTATGGAAGGTAAAATTTAAATTACACACGTCCGCCTTTATTTGTGCAGTTAAATAATGAAGTTCTCATGTACCATGATGTTATAAAAGTTATTCTATAACGTGCCTAATGTTTCGCTATAATATGTTTAATGTTCTGCTCTAATATGCTTCATGTTTGGCTTTAGTATGATTAATGCTATGTTGTAATATGTAGTATGATTAATGTTGCGTTGTGTGCTGCTTATTATTAAACTTTTACTTGGGATGGATTACGTAACAAACTTTGAAGATGTTACAGAATAACTGGGCTTGCTGTTTACTTGGGATAATTAATGAACAAACTTTGATTATCTTTAACATTAACTTCCAAGTAAATAACTGGATGTACTTATGATATGGTCTTTTTGCAGATTTCTCATCTCGGAGCTGCTGAATACAAGAGGTTTACATTCGTAATTTGAAATCTGCATTGAATCCAATGTCAGTTAATATTGGTGTAACAAAGTGCAGCTTTGTTTCTTTTCTCTTCTCTCGAAGATGCTTATTTTATCGCAATTGTGTGTGATGTAGGATCATTACACACATGACTGAGAAATGATATGTTCTGCTGTAAGGTGCTTAATGTTGTGATGTAATATGTTCTGCTGTAACAATCTTAATGTTCTGCTTAGTTTTCCTGAAGCAGTAAGACTAAAAACATAAATTTTTTTAGTTGGGATTGTGTAACAACATTTTGTATTAGGTTACATTTTATCTTTAACATTGAGTACGAACTGAATAGCTGGTAATACTTATAATATGTTCTTTTTGTAGATTTTTCAGGTCGAAGCTGCAGATTGATGGGGGTACACACTGCTGATTTGAATTCTATTGTGAATTGAAGGTTAGTTGGTATTGGTGTAACTTATGGTAGCTTTGTTTCTTCTGTTTGTTTCAGTTGAAATTTTACAAAATAATAAGGAGATATCTGTTTCTAATATGCCTATTGTTATCATGTTTTTCCCATGATTATGAGATTTTGAGGATGGGAAATGAAGACCATTATTTAGTATACTTCTGAGGGGTTTTTTTTCAAAGAATTTCTTGTTGTTATGCAGAATGAGACAGGTGATCTTGAAACTGTTGCTAGAGTATCAACTGTTTGCCAAGAGTAAACCCTTTTTTCCAATTTTGATTTTGACTTCTTGTTTTTATGCCACTCTAATTTTGATAATCGGTCTCTCTTTCATAACAATATATTAGATTTGATTGCCACCCTTCTATGTATGTAATTGGTAGAAGTTGAAACTTAGTGACATTAAAACTTACCAATTATTTAAGCGAGATTGCAACAAGGCAAGCGACGTGAGTCATATCTATTTCTGTTAACTTGTTCTTGTGAAGGCATATGTATCTTCGACACTGTAATGTTGATAATACAGTGGTTGAGAATTGAAACCAGTTTAGCAATGCAGAAGAATATGACTTTCTTGTTGCTGATTATGATGATCTAATTTTGTCAATTGCAGACTAATAGCAAGCGTGAACTCTGTTCCCGCTGCTGTACTTCCAGTGTAAGAATTCTCCTCATTTTTGTCAAGGACAGATCGTAGAGAGACATAATATAGGTCGCCTTTAAGTCTTATCTAAATTGTTTTATACGTCGTGTTCAGGTTTGGTTCAAATTGAGAGAAATTTGGAAGCTCTGTCTTATTGGAAACTGAAACTCAGGTGAATATTCATAATATTCATGTAATATGTTTAATACTTATTACTATGAATTAGTTTCTTGTTAGTTTATATGTGCTGATTTTCTGGTCTCAATGTGTATATAACGTATTATTAGTTTACATATCCCTTTAATTCTTGAATAGCACAGGGATGCAGCTTATTGTGTTTGAAATAGGTTTGTATATATGTAGATTCTGCAAGACACTATTTCTACTTGATTGCATTTTGTTATGTATGTGTTTTAAGTGAAATGCCTGCAAACATTTGAATACCTTTGTATATAATTTTTCTGAATTTTGATCTTCACCAAACTCCCAACCAGTTTGATTATGCCTTTAACAACAAATCTGACTGAAGACTCCATTTCAATAAGTTTGGTTAAACCAAACAGTTGTTCTAAACCTAACAGCTCGTATAAGTTTGATTAATATGCATGTAAAAATCTGTATAGTAGCTGGCCATTTAGAATAAACAGAGAATGTTATGTTCATGACTAGATATAAGTTTGATTAATATGCATGTAAAAATTTGTATAGAAGTCGGCGACCATTTAGAATAAACAGAGTATGTTTAGTTTACTTCGAATATGTTGGTCGGTTAAGAGTCTATTATGGTGTTATCATTAACTCTGAACTTTAGGGAAACAGATAGTTAATCTAATGAAATACTTTCATTAAAAATTGTAGATCATGAATATACCTCCACATAGACTCTGGATCTATGATGCACGGACACTTCTAAAAATATCATTTTGTCGTGTCGTGTCGTGTCGGACACTCGTGTCCGACACCGTGTCCGACACACCCCACGTGGAAAATTTAAGAAAAAATCCGTGTCGCCGTATCCGTGTCGTGTCGTGTCCGTGTCGCCGTGTCCGTATCCGTGCATCATAGCTCTGGATGTATAATCGGACCAATCCTAACCGAGGGGGCGGTAGGGTGGAATTTCTTCAAGGGGTCGAAACATTCATTGAACATGCAAGTAAGTTGGAGTCTTTTTTAAGGGAAGGGGTAATAGATTGTCCTTGCAAGAAATGCATAAGGAAATACGACCTATTGAAACCTGATGATTTGAGACGTCATTTGTATGCAAATGGGTTCAAACCTAACTATTGGTACTGGACGGATCATGGTGAGGAAGCACCTTATGTTGATTATGGGAATGCAACACCGCATAACGATCATGCTAGACCTAGTACCATCAATCATCAGGACAGTGTAGATCCTCTGAGTCGGTACAGAGAGATGTGCTTGGATGCAGTAATGCAAGATGCAGGCACAAGGGCATCCGATGATGAGGCACCGAATCCCGAGACTCAGAGGTTTTATGACCTTTTAAATGAATTTAACACACAATATGGGAAGGGTGCGATAATCATTCACCACTGTCAATTGCAGCTAGGATAATGAGCATTCAAAATGATTATAACACAACCCATGAATTAGTTGATGAATTCGTTGAATTAATGTCAGAAATATGCCCACCGGGCCACAAAGTGCCTAGGAACTTTTACGAAGCAAAGAAACTTGTCCAAAGGTTAGGATTAGAGAGCATAAACATTGATTGTTGTGTGAACGGGTGCATGCTGTATTACAAGGAAGATATAGAATTGATAGAATGCAAATTTTGCGGTGCCCCTCGATACAAGGAAAACAAGCTGACAATGGTAGGAGAAAGAGAATACCTATATCAAGAATGCATTACCTACCTCTTATCCCTAGATTGAAAAGGTTATATGCATCAATGAGCTCTGCACCTCATATGACATGGCATGCGAACAATCAACGCCCAGAAGGGACAATGTCCCATCCATCTGATGGGAAAGCTTGGAAACATTTTGACCAGACACATCCTGATTTTGCGAGTGACCCGAGAAATATCCGCCTTGCCTTGTGCGCTGACGGGTTTACCCCGTATTCGCAGTCTGCGGCATCGTATTCATGTTGGCCTATAATCGTGACGCCGTACAATCTTCCACCAGAAATGTGTATGACGATGCCGTATTTGTTCTTGACGTGTATCATTCCTAGTCCTAATAATCCGAAGCAGAACATTGACATATATTTGCAACCGTTAATTGACGAGTTGAAAACGTTGTGGGAAGTCGGTGTGCCTACATATGATGCATCAACAAAGCAAAATTTTGACATGAGAGCTGCGTTGATGTGGACTATTAATGACTTTCCGGCGGATGCGATGCTTTCTGGGTGGAGCACTCATGGCAGATTAGCTTGTCCGTATTACATGGGCGAAAGTAAGGCAACCTACTTGCAAAACGGAAGGAAATTTAGTTGGTTTGATTGTCACCGCATGTTTCTTGATGAAAATCATGTCTATAGGAATAACAAGAGCAATTTAAAAAAAAACCGGACTGAATATGATCCTCCACCCCCTATGTTTAGCGGAGATGAATTGTGGGAACAGGTGCAATACTTCCCAAAAGTAACAGATCATCCTGATAATCCGAAAATCCCGGGTTGTGGTGAGTCACATAACTGGAAGAAACAAAGCATCTTCTGGGAGCTGCCTTATTGGAAGGATCTCCTCATACGCCATAACTTAGACGTGATGCATATAGGACAAAATATTTTTGATAATATCTTCAACATGGTTATGGATATGCCAACAAAAACAAAGGATAATGCAAAGGCACAACTAGATATGAAAGAGTTGTGCAGACATCCAGAACTAGAATTAGTTTCCAAAGGAAACGGGCGTTGGGGGAAGCCTAAAGCAAAGTACGCATTTACATTAGAGCAAAAACGAGTAATCTGTGATTGGATAACACAACTTCAAATGCCTGATGGATATTCCTCTAATTTGGCGAGGTGTGTTGACGTTCAAGCCGCTAAGATGCATGGAATGAAGAGTCATGATTGTCATATTTTTTTGGAGCAACTGATGCCAATAGTGTAACGCCCCGACTTTTCGGACATAAAGGTACGACGTATGTGTTTACCAATTTGCGCGAATTAATTATTTTTACGTGTTTTATATTTAATTTTATTATAATTGTTATTATTTTATTTTATTATATTATATTTTATTTTAATTTAATATTATTAATTTTATATATATAATTCGTATTTAAGAATATATATATCTATATATATATATATATATATATATATATATATATTTAATTATTTTATTATTAATTTAATGATTATGCTAATTATATGTTATGTTAATTAATTATGTTTTAGCTAATTAATTACGTGACTTAATTTAATTCATTTAATATTAGAATTAATTTAATTATTTATTTAAATTTTATGCATGGGAATTATAATTTGTGCATGGAATTTATGATTTATGCATGAGTTGCATGAAATGAGTTTGTTTGTTTATTTTGTGCTTTGTTCTTATATGAAATGATATCGACTTGCCACGAATTTGTAATATGTCGTAAATATATGTGTTATGAACATGATTTTATGCTCGGATTATGTTTTCGAAATTATTTGGTATGTTAACGAATTTAATTTAATCGAGGAACCAAATCGGGGGCTAACGAGCACTTAGCGTACCCTTGGTTCCGAATTTAATATCTTGAGCTCGGGAACTCGGATTCGAGTTCCGTCAACTCCGATGAACTCGTAACGAAAATTCGAGTTTAGTAAACTTAGCCTTATATTTTTCCTAAGTCATTTGGACCTCCGAAATCCAACCGAAAAACAAATCGGCGACCAATTTGACCTTGTTGTACAAAATTAGCCATATCTTATCCAAACTATAACCAAATTAACCATGGTTTCATTCTATTGAACCCTAACTCAACCACCTATCATGACATATCAAGCCCTAACCAAGCTAACCCTCACACAATCTCCAAACACCAGCCAAAGCTACTGCTCTTCATTCCAGTCCTGTAACCCTTCATCCCTTGGAGATTTTGGAGCTCAAATCTCATCCTAACCTCATCCAATCAACAAGGTAAGTTTAGGATTGTATTATATGTTTATTTCTGATCATTTTCATCCTTTCATTCATGAATTTGAGCATGGTTTCATCATTCTGGGCGGTTTTTCCGAAAGTGGAGTAATTTGGGCATTTTATTGATCTTGTTCGATTCTTGTTGGTTTTGATTGATTCCAAGCTTAAGATTGATTGTTTTGACATCCTTATATCATTTATGGTCATTGATTTCATGGTGGTTGAGATATTTATGAGATATCATTTATGACATTTTGAGAAAATTCCACATGTATGTCACGTTCGGTTGCTTTCTTGTTTGAGCTTGTTTGGGACTGAATTACTTGTTGAATTTATGATGTTTTGCTGCACATTTGATGGCCTTATGGACCTGAACTGAGTCGGATTATTTGAGTATAGGCATACCCTGTTTTTCTTCAAGCTTGGCCCTGTTTTTTTTGTCACGCTGAGTTGCTGTCAACTGCTGTAATTTCTTCCTTCTTTTGCTGTCATGTTCGTAGCTTTGTGGTGTGTGTTGTGACTGAGTTTTTGCTGCAATTCATACCTTGTTTTGTTGCTCGTGTGGCCTGCTTTTCCTGCGTACATAGCTGCTCTGTTTCTGCGGATTTTTGCTGTCTGTTACAGGGGTTGCCGGTGCGTGGCACGGGGGTGCCATTTTTGGCCGTTCCGGCGAGGAACGGGGGTGCAGTCTGGGCCTGGGATTTCTGCACCGAGACATGGGGGTGTCTCGGTCTAGGCTTGGGAGGTGACACGGGGGTGTCACCCCGTTTTTCTCGATTTGTTTTGCTGCGTTCCAGGGACTGCTGCTACTGCTGTAAATTTGTATGCATGGTTGTGTTTGGTGCAGTGTGTGCATGTGCATGCATGGTTGTGTTTGGTGCAGTGTGTGAGCTTGGAGTGTTGCATGTGTATATATATATTATGTATTTGCGTTAGTGTATGTACGTGCATGCATGTGTGAGTTTATATATATATTTATATATTATATATACTATATGTTATTATATAATTAGTATATATTTGTTATATTATATATGTTTATTATATATTATATATATTTATTATATATTTTAAATATTATTTGATTTAATTATAATTATTGAAATTAATTGATTTCTATTTCGCGTATTTAATTACCGACTATTGATTGAACGTTCTAATTACTTTATTCCTAAATGTGAATATGAATATTATGTGTTATGATGATTAAATGAATTATTGGATTAATTGATATGCATTATGAATGTTATGAATTTATGAAATTTATATGAATTTATGAAATTGAATGAAATATATGAACGAATGATTTGATTATATGTTTTGAATTTCTTAATAGTGCACATGAACATTTTTATGATATAACATGATCATTTATGCATTCATGTCATACTCACTTCATTGCCGAGCGTCATATGTGGTCATTGAGTCTCATACCTTTTCTTTTGCACAGATTCGGGTTTGGTCGGAGACGAGGATGAGCATTGAGACGCTTGTACCTTTCTTTTGCTTTGGAGAAGGTGGGTTTTTCTTCTACTAGTTAAAAACAACCCGATATATCCCTTATGTGAAAGGTTTTAAGCCAAAATAGTATATTTATATAAATCGAGTCATTTTGGGTAAATGATTTCAAACGTTTGACCCCTTTTAATTATGAAACCCTACCTTATGTTTTGGCGAGACATGTTTATGATTGCACGGGCCCAGGGACTTAATATATGTGGCTAACCGAGGAAGCAAGGGCTGACGGGGATCCCATATACTAGTTCCAACCAATTACGGTGAAACGGACTTCATCAAGGGAGGTTCTTGACGGGGAAACGCTAACCGGGCTTTGAGGCCTCATGAACCTCATAGCCACATTGCTATGATTAGGTGGTCGAGCCTTGCAAACTCGTCCACCACCCGGAGGAAGAAGGAGTATATGAATGATTATGATCATGTATTTATGAGCACAAAAGATTTATCTATGATAATGAATGATTGAATAATTGATTATGATTACACGAGGAGTAGGTTGGAGATTGTGCACGCCCACTCGCCGGGCCATAAACCCTTATGAACAATTATGAACGAATATGAACGTCGTAATCCCGTGGATGTTTCCTTTTGTTTTAACCACCTGGTAAATTCTTATCAAACTTCACACGGGATTAGGGCTTGCATGTATGTGTTTAATTTATGCGATATTATATCTCTTATGCCCCATTTTATACCCACCAGTCTCTTTTAGACTGAACCCGGTTGTTTTTAGTTGTTTTGTGCAGGTATAGGAGTGCTAGGCGGGAATACAAGTCGTCTAGGTCTTGCATTTATGTTTAGCACTCTTTTCAGTCTCATATATTCATACTCTTATTGGTATTTTGTATATGATCATAGTTATTCTTGGAGTGTTATGATTTTTTAGGCCGTGAGTGCCGTTGAATATTTGAATGCTTTTGTATATCTATTTTTGGAGCTTGGTGGCTCATTGTTTATATGCTATGTCTTTCTTGCTTCCGCGTTTTACCTTAACTCTGATTTTATGTTTCTTGAGTTGATTGGTTTAAGGATTAGTCCCGCCTAGCATAGCGTGTGTGTTGTGTCCCCGTTCGCCGTAGATTTGGCACGTGTATGGACTTCCATTTCATATACGGGTCGGGTCTCGGTGCGGGGGATGTGGTACCTCACGCTCGGGTGCTACAAATAGCCTTCAAGGAATTACCTGATGATGTATGGAAACCGTTAGCTGAATTGAGTAAATTTTTCAAGGATTTGTGTTCAAGTACTCTAAGGCATGAAGATCTCGATCAAATGGAAAAAAATATTCCAATTATTCTCTGCAAACTTGAGAGGGTTTTCCCACCGGCATTTTTCGACGTAATGGAACATTTGCCAATACATCTGATCGATGAGGCTCGACTTGGAGGTCCTGTACAATTTAGATGGATGTATCCATTTGAAAGGTAAATTTTCACAATCAAATTGAATAAGTATTTCATTGATTCCGTATGTTACTATAATCATATCTATGGTTTTAAAAATGTAGGTTTTTAGGAAAAATCAAAAGGACTGTTAAGAACAAAGCCAAAGTCGAGGGTTCAATTTGTCAGATATATTTACGTCGTGAGACGACAAACTTTTGTTCATTCTATTTTGACTCACACTGTAGCACCCCTTACACGTGGAGGTGCCGCACCCCCGCACTATAGCCTCGATCCATGTATGAAATGGAAAGTCCATACATAAATCAAAACTATAGCGAACGGGTGACAATGCAATACCAACAAGCTAGGCGGGAACTAAACCATACATGCAATAAAATGAAGCGGAAGCACCGAATAATTCATCAGTATAGGTAATATATATATCTATCAATACATTATCATCTCTTGCATATTGTTCATATCAAAATATCCAACATGTGATAGTAACGGTCACAACATAATACCAAAAGTTCTGTACATAAAATGAAATGCTAGACTCTGTGGGATGTGCGACCTGACTCGACTCCCGCCTAGCCCACGACCGCTCTCAAGTACCTGAAAGGTGGGGTGTCAGTCCATGGAAGACTGAGTGAGGCTTAATTACATTAGAGCAATAACCTGCAAGTTATAACTATCAATATCAATAGTTTATAAACGAATATACAAGCATGCCATTCAAATACACGGCACCCGTGTCAATATCACGAACCCCCGTCACTCCACCAACTCCATCACTCCAAGAGCTACATCACTCCAATAAACTCCATCACTCCAATAGCTACATCACTCCATGAACTCCATCACTCCAATAACTACATCACTCCATGAACTACATCACTCCAATAACTACATCACTCGATGAACTACATCACTCCGATAACGGGAAGGTTGCGAGCCTTCACCATTCACGATAACACGGTAACATGATCATGATTCAATCACGGTAACATGGTACATGATTTGCAACACGGTATACCACTTGACCTGAGTTTCATGCGAGATTGTACGAGTTTCCTGCAATTAACAATTAAACCTCACCTTTACTGATACAATGCGAGTAGGTCACGGCCTACGGCCCTGCTTCTTGTCACGGGAAAACCGATCTGTGTAAATGGACTCATACATGTGAGACATGACTTTAAATAGCCTAAATATGACGAACGGCGAAAATGTAATGAGATGATAAGAAAAATGCAATGTGGCATGATAACATGTTGTTTCACTACATATTGGATCATATAATAGCAATTCGGGGTCAAAGAAGTCGTTGGATCGAGGGGCTAAAATCGTAATTTTATGCAGAATATTTTGTTCTGTAAGTCAGGTGGGAACGGCCGTTCCGGGTTCCCTTTGTAAATGGGAACGGTCGTTCCCGTTCCTCCCCAAAAGCGCACCAACGTTTTCCCATTTAAAACCCGCTGAAGCTGGGAACGGCCCTTCTGGCACGCAGGCCAAAATGGGAACGGCCGTTCCCAGTCTCGGCCGCCCATTTATTTGAAAAGGTGGGAACGCCCGTTCCCACAAAGCCTTAAGGCTGGGAACGGTCGTTCCCAGTTTCTGCAATTTACAGAAACAGAGCAAAACAGGGGAGGCTCTCGGGTATGAACATCAAAGCCACCAAAATCCCATTTTTGATCAACAAAGCTATTAATTTCTGGAGACATGATACATATATGTTCAAAGAATAAATATATAACACTTAAACATATAAATCATGGAATATTAGCAAGAACTCAAGATTTCCTAACCATGCTCATGCTTGATCATTCAACTAAATATCCAAGAATTTCATACCCCAAACCATGCCATAATTCTTGAGATGATCATATAATCATGCTTTGAACACTCATGATCCATAAATTCATACGTTCCTAACCCTAGCTAAATCATTTTTACACAAGAATCATCAATTCATCTAAAGCCAACCTTGAAATGGGAAAAGAATGGAAGATGAGGATGAGGATGAAGATGATGATGCTTCAAGCTTGAAATTCCCTTGAATTCTTGGATGTAAATGATGAAATCACTCCTTCCTTTTTAGAGAATGATGTCTCGGTGATGAAGGAAAGCAAATGTGATGCAAAGATCAACAATGAAGCAACCTTGGAAGCATGGAGATAATATATCGTGATTCATCATCCTTGATTTATGTGAAGATTGCTAATTTGCCAATGAATCCTTCAACTTATGAGGTTATGCAATTAAGGATGTAAGGTTTTAAAATATGCTCAATTAGGTCCTTGAAAGTTTATACAATTAAGTCCCCAAAGTTTTAGAAATGAATATTTAGGGACAATTTGGTAATTCGAAATACTCTTGGTAATTATTTCACGAAATAAATATTTTCAAGTTACGAAATAAATTCTAACCTTAATATAAATTCATGAAATTTTATGAAAGTTTGATAAAATGCTATTTATAAAATTATAGTAAATATAAAAAATCGTTTAATGAAAATCGGGGCGTTACAATTCTCCCCCCCCCTAAAAGGACCGGTCCCCAGGTCCACTGTCAAGTTTATAATGATGCACAAGCCATAAGAGACCCCGTCTCTTGAACAAGAATGAAAGAACCCCGTCTTTCAACAGGAAGTGAGAAAACCCCGTTTCTCGGTAAGGATGAGAGTGCCCGTCTCTCGAACAAGTGCAAAATGTCACATGAACAAGTAGAATCATATTGATCATATAAATAACCAAGTATACTGATGAAAATTTAAATTTAACAACAATAAAATTCATGATGCACGTGATATGCATGATTAGGTGTACCGTTCACCGTTGGTTGTGTCATGTATATAATTGGTACCTTCGGCTACCACCTTCAGATTAGCACCCCCGACCGGCGCTCTCCATTGCCTGGGACACATGTTTGCTAGGTGTTAATTGCTCCCGCATCGCATGCACAAATTTAGACGTTTTCTACAAGTCTCCGCCGTATCGTTATCACGTCCACAACAAGCGCAGAGGGGCTTCCTTAACTGTGATGGTAACGTCGTGGCAGGAGCATTCTCTGAGGTCGATCTACCAAGATGGGGCTTCTTCTCTTTAGGTCTTTCCTGAGATGGTGAAGTTAAATCAGGAGTGGACCTTTTTGTGGCATTAAATTCCTGTCCTGATCCTGAAGTTAGGTCCTGATCGAAGTGAGGGATAGGCTTCCTTGCATTGTCTGAGTCCTCGACCTTCAAAGCTTTACTAGTAGCTTTGGCCCAAGTACTTGTGTTAGCAGCTTTCAAGGAATCCTGTATATCCTGTCGGAGCCCCTGCACAAAGTGCACTGCCTTGTGGAAATCATCACTCGCTATATTAGGGGCGTAGCGAGATAATCTTTCAAACTCCGCGATGTACTTGCCCACAAATCTGGCTCCTTGTTTCAATTCAGTAAACTCCCTTAACCTATGAGTACGCGAAGCTGGTGGAATGAATTTATCTCTGAACTCCCGAACGAACACTTCCCAAGTAATAGTTTCCCCGGCTGCCTCTAATACAATCTGAGTACTTTCCCACCAGGAGTAAGCCTCACCCTGAATCAAAGTAAGAGTGCAACGAGCTTTCTCCCGGGTGTCACAAGGGATAAGCTCCCAGATCCTATCCACTTCCTTTAGCCACATCTCTGCCTGAATGTCATCACCTTTATAAAACTTGGGAGGTCGCTGATTTTGAAATTCCCGAAGTATAGTAGAAATAGGATTCTCTGCTGGAACTGGTGGTGCGGGTGGTGCTGGGGGAACATAATCTCGAAGTCTCTGATCAATTAACCGAAATACGGCATTCATGAAATCTTGTGGTTGAGCAGAAGGGGGTGGAGTAACCCGAGGAGGATAATCATGACGATGTCTCCTATGTCCAGGAGTACGCTCACGACGAGGTCTACCTCGCGGCATCCTGTGACTTAAAACACTTGATATGTATGTTGGGTTAATAGATGCTAATGAACATAACTAAATCATAAGCACAAGTGAAACACATCCTTCACATAATTCATGAATTCAACTAGGTTCAAGTAACCTCATATAATATGCAGGACTTACAATTCTCAGATAATCCTATGCCGTTCGACCTAACTTGACACGACACGACACTAGAACCTCGGTTTTGAAACCGGGCTCTGATACCACCTTAGATGTAGCACCCCTTACACGTGGAGGTGCCGCACCCCCGCACTATAGCCTCGATCCATGTATGAAATGGAAAGTCCATACATAAATCAAAACTATAGCGAACGGGTGACAATGTAATACCAACAAGCTAGGCGGGAACTAAACCATACATGCAATAAAATGAAGCGGAAGCACCGAATAATTCATCAGTATAGGTAATATATATATCTATCAATACATTATCATCTCTTGCATATTGTTCATATCAAAATATCCAACATGTGATAGTAACGGTCACAACATAATACCAAAAGTTCTGTACATAAAATGAAATGCTAGACTCTGTGGGATGTGCGACCTGACTCGACTCCCGCCTAGCCCACGACCGCTCTCAAGTACCTGAAAGGTGGGGTGTCAGTCCATGGAAGACTGAGTGAGGCTTAATTACATTAGAGCAATAACCTGCAAGTTATAACTATCAATATCAATAGTTTATAAACGAATATACAAGCATGCCATTCAAATACACGGCACCCGTGTCAATATCACGAACCCCCGTCACTCCACCAACTCCATCACTCCAAGAGCTACATCACTCCAATAAACTCCATCACTCCAATAGCTACATCACTCCATGAACTCCATCACTCCAATAACTACATCACTCGATGAACTACATCACTCCAATAACTACATCACTCGATGAACTACATCACTCCGATAACGGGAAGGTTGCGAGCCTTCACCATTCACGATAACACGGTAACATGATCATGATTCAATCACAGTAACATGGTACATGATTTGCAACACGGTATACCACTTGACCTGAGTTTCATGCGAGATTGTACGAGTTTCCTGCAATTAACAATTAAACCTCACCTTTACTGATACAATGCGAGTAGGTCACGGCCTACGGCCCTACTTCTTGTCACGGGAAAACCGATCTGTGTAAATGGACTCATATATGTGAGACATGACTTTAAATAGCCTAAATATGACGAACGGCGAAAATGTAATGAGATGATAAGAAAAATGCAATGTGGCATGATAACATGTTGTTTCACTACATATTGGATCATATAATAGCAATTCGGGGTCAAAGAAGTCGTTGGATCGAGGGGCTAAAATCGTAATTTTATGCAGAATATTTTGTTCTGTAAGTCAGGTGGGAACGGCCGTTCCGGGTTCCCTTTGTAAATGGGAACGGTCGTTCCCGTTCCTCCCCAAAAGCGCACCAACGTTTTCCCATTTAAAACCCGCTGAAGCTGGGAACGGCCCTTCCGGCACGCAGGCCAAAATGGGAACGGCCGTTCCCAGTCTCGGCCGCCCATTTATTTGAAAAGGTGGGAACGCCCGTTCCCACAAAGCCTTAAGGCTGGGAACGGTCGTTCCCAGTTTCTGCAATTTACAGAAACAGAGCAAAACAGGGGAGGCTCTCGGGTATGAACATCAAAGCCACCAAAATCCCATTTTTGATCAACAAAGCTATTAATTTCTGGAGACATGATACATATATGTTCAAAGAATAAATATATAACACTTAAACATATAAATCATGGAATATTAGCAAGAACTCAAGATTTCCTAACCATGATCATGCTTGATCATTCAACTAAATATCCAAGAATTTCATACCCCAAACCATGCCATAATTCTTGAGATGATCATATAATCATGCTTTGAACACTCATGATCCATAAATTCATACGTTCCTAACCCTAGCTAAATCATTTTTACACAAGAATCATCAATTCATCTAAAGCCAACCTTGAAATGGGAAAAGAATGGAAGATGAGGATGAGGATGAAGATGATGATGCTTCAAGCTTGAAATTCCCTTGAATTCTTGGATGTAAATGATGAAATCACTCCTTCCTTTTTAGAGAATGATGTCTCGGTGATGAAGGAAAGCAAATGTGATGCAAAGATCAACAATGAAGCAACCTTGGAAGCATGGAGATGATATATCGTGATTCATCATCCTTGATTTATGTGAAGATTGCTAATTTGCCAATGAATCCTTCAACTTATGAGGTTATGCAATTAAGGATGTAAGGTTTTAAAATATGCTCAATTAGGTCCTTGAAAGTTTATACAATTAAGTACCCAAAGTTTTAGAAATGAATATTTAGGGACAATTTGGTAATTCGAAATACTCTTGGTAATTATTTCACGAAATAAATATTTTCAAGTTACGAAATAAATTCTAACCTTAATATAAATTCATGAAATTTTATGAAAGTTTGATAAAATGCAATTTATAAAATTATAGTAAATATAAAAAATCGTTTAATGAAAATCGGGGCGTTACACACATGTCCGTTCAAGTAGGACCTGCGTGGGTCGAAATGATGATGGAGGTGACGCAGGCGATTTACATGCACCTACAATATCAATTTTCAATTTGCCAGGACGTGCATCAAGTGCAAGTAAAGAACGACATATTACTAGTTCAAAGGAGTACAATGCTCTCTCGCTTCATATTTTGCTAAATTGTGACGAGGTCCAACAATATCTGAAGTAAGTAATTAACATAATTTTAGATAATATCAAAGTCACCATCAATTAACTAACCGAATAATTTTGATATATTGGCATTTAAACTTGAAGGGAGTTCAAGGCAATCAATGGCATCGAAGATGGTGATAATAGTGACCTAATTGACAAGGACTTTGTACCTTGGTTCAGCAGTTATGTAAGTTTGTGCCCACTTTGTTCCATCTTATAACACGGTCGATTTTGAGTAATTAACAAACCTTCTGAATATCTTTAATAGGTTCAGAACCCTTGCAATGGGATCTATGATCCTCTCTTACAACACTTATCTTGGGGCCCGAATATGAAAGTTAGGTCCTTCAACAAGTACTTTGTCAATGGTTACAAATTCCACACTAAGTCTTGGGGACAAGGAAAGAAGACAATGAATTTGGGGGTTTGGGTAAAAGGGAGTTGTGATGAAGGGAATATTAATGACGATTATTATGGGATATTAGAAGACATCATTGAATTGGAATACCCTGGATATCCAATAAAGAAAGTTGTTTTATTTAAATGTGACTGGTTAGATCCAACCCCCACACGGGGGACTCGTATATGTAATCCAGAGTTCCCGATTGTCGAGGTAAAACATACTCGCAGTTACAGAAAGTATGATCCCTTCATCTATGCACAACTTGCACATCAGGTTTATTATGTTCCCTACCCTGGCCGAGTCAAAGATAAGACACAGTGGTGGGCTGTAATTAGAACGAAACCGAGAGGTAGAATTGAATTAGAAGAATCACTTAAGGTGGCATATCAAAATGATGGGAGAGGAGGTATTAACATGACAGAAACAGATGACAATGTTGGGCCTCTAGCAGATCCGAATTTTGTTTTAGATGATATTATTGAAGCTGAAATTAATTCTCATTACGAACAACTTGATGATGATACAATTGATGCTGAAAATGTTGATGACGAATTTGATGTTGACGTGCTAGACAATGATAGTGATTGATTTGGTAACACACTTTTACAATTACATTTTACTTGCTTTCATATAAATTAATTGCAATACTAATTACATTTGTAAAGCTGCTAATATATCTTTTCTATGTTTGCTATGTAGATGGACAAAACGCCGCGATTCCCTTCGAAAGCTATGCGTGGTAAACAAACAGGTAAGGGTAAGGGTAGTCATGGGCGAGGGAGGAATGTTCAATCATTACACCTGGTAGATCAATCCAACAGTCAGTCACCCATGGCCTCTGGCACACCTACGCCGGTCCTTTCATCAACTCAGTCCCAAATTCCGTCTACGGTACAGACCCCGACCCCAACGACCATGCATTTGAAAGTCCCTGCCACCTTCCCTTGCACGGGCGACCCTGATTCCACTTCAGCAGACCCTCCTGGCCCTAGCGAAAGTGCCCCTGCTGGTTCAATGCTACATGACAGCCATGGTAGCACTAATACTGCTGTCACTGGCAGGAAATTTTTAATTCCAGTTTGGAAGAGAGGGTAAGTGTAATATCTTTAAGGTTTTACACTTTAATTTGGATTCTTTAAAGTTAAAAAACTAACAATTTGTAATATCTTACAGCTTTTACAATTAATTTTGGATTCTTTAAAGTTAAAAATCTTACAATTTGTAATATCTTATAGCTGTGACACTTTAATTTGGATTCTTTAAAGTTAAAAACTCACAATTTGTAATAAGTTATAGCTTTTACACTTAATTTTGGTTTCTTTAAGGTTAAAAAGCTTACAATTTGTAGTATCTTACAGCTGTTACACTTTAATTTGGATTCTTTAAGTTAAAAACTAACAATTTGTAATAACTTATAGCGTTTTCACTTAATTTTGGATTCTTAAAGGTTAAAAAGCTTACAATTTGTAATATCTTACAACTGTTACACTTTAATTTGGATTCTTTAAGTTAGAAAACTAACAATTTGTAATAACTTATAGCTGTTACACTTTAATTTGGATTCTTTAACGTTAAAAAGCTTACGTCTTCGAGCAAACTGTAGGTACCATGATAACAAGGATGGCACGAATGCAATTACTTAGGTACTCAAAAGCCGACTTAAAGAACCATATGAGAGATGGAGTAAAGTACCACAAGTGGTAAAGGATAGTTGGTTTCAAGATTGGAAGGTGAACATAAAGGATATTTAAATTATGTACCATTTTAATACTTGCGCTAAACGCTTTAATTATTTTCAGAAATTTGTATGTTGGGAGCCCCAAGCGGAAGCACATATGTACACTGCCTTCATGGAGAAAACAGGGGAGCGAATGCGCGGTATCTAGCACGAGATCAGAAAAAATCACCGTAAACCGGGATGGATGCTTGACGAAGTGTACAAGGAGTTGCGTGCTCTTTGGGACACCGACGACTACCAAGCCCTTTGTGAAAGGAACAGAACCAACCGGACATCTGCGGTGGGCGCGCCTACTTATACCGGTGGATCTCAAAGTGTACACACAATAATAAAGAAGCAGGTAACAACTACAAACCATTTACTCTTCTGTTAATTTATAATCTGTATTTGTTCATCCAGTACTTTTAGAATCTGTTATTGTTCCAAATGTGCTCGTACAATCAGTGGTCGTTGAATCTGATAACATTTTGCAATTAATACGCACGAATCTGACAGATTTTAATGGAATCTGTCAACAATGAAACCTGGCTTATTCAATCTGTGTTTTCAGCATCAGATGCCATTGAACCTGTCAGCTGAGAATCAGAGGTTATAGAATCTGTCATTTCGTTGATTAAAGTGCAGAGATTTTATTGATTCAAAATTTATCTTATTATTCATTCAGAAGCTTTCATTTTGGAAACTTGCTGGCTATCATTTTGGAATCCTGCTTGCTGTTGGTTTGGAATAGGCTCTTACTTTTAAAAGGGCAGGTTCGATATTAAATATGGTGAACTTTGTGGTTATGACCTTGTAGAAAACTGAATTGTAATGACACTGCTCTCATTTTCCCATAAAAGTCGGGGTAATTGATAGCTTGGTAAATGGCTAGCCCAGTGCTGTAATAATGTTTAGGACGGGCAGTACACTGTCACTTTCATGTCCAACGATTGCAACTCTGGAATTTACCCATTTTGATGATGCCAATTATATATGCATCCAGTTATATTGTACGACATGTTACTTTCTTAGCTAGTTGATGTAAATCCAGTGAGTGGTTTTTAAATAAGTTAAAGGTTTATGCAGTAACCAACATATCTATGAACTGTGTGTGCCTTATAATGTGAACATATACCCTTGTAATAGAACTGATATCATTGGCCGTAGAATGTACATTTTTATTCCTAACACTGTCGATCGGTCAAAGACAAATTTAATGTTAATATGATGTACTGCCTTGTAGGAAGCTACGACAGGCGAGAAATTGGGCCCCTCCCCAGTTTACAAACTGACCTTTGTTAAGGTTCAAGACCGGGATAAACCACTTCAGAATTTGCCACCTGGTAATGAGCGTGTTCAATATCAGGTTCGTTGGATTCTTGCTCATTATGATTTCTTTGCATTAATTGGTATGAAATTAATATGTTAACTAATTGTCTTATGTAGCTAAGATACCACAAAGCGCTGGATGATCAAGAGAAGCGTAAGCTTAAGGATCCCAATTTCAGTGGCTTGGATGAGGTCAGGTTATGGTATGAGGCCCAAGGGGGACCTAACAAGAAAGGTCGATTGACTGGTCTGAACCACTTGACCTTGTCCCCTCCAAACCTGTCTTCCAGTGACGGGTCCTCCGGTAGTCAGAGTGTGGGATCGATGGAATCACGAAGTGGAATTGACATGCATAAAATGCAGGGCGAGATTAGCGAACTGAAAGCATCCCAGCAACAAGTGCTCGCTACAATACAGCAAATGTTTGCAGTGCTGCAATCACAGTCCAAGGGTAAAGGAGTAGAAGACCCGGCGATTGATGCAGCGTCGGATGGTGCACACCATGAGGAAGAGGATTCTGACTGAGGTATGGTTGTATACGCGCCCGCTTATTTCATCTTCATATGATGTGCATGGTTGATCTCCAATTTTTTCCTTTTTCGCTGCCTAATTTGGATATAATTGGGTTTTTTAACCTTTGTTTGGGATTGAAGTGACTGAATTTTACTTATAGCCATGGTCTGAGTGTGAATTCCTTTTCCAAAAAATTGCATTCAAAATTCCAAGAGTTGGTCTTTTTCATTTTCTTACAGATTTCCATAAATTGCCATACACTCATGCGATTTTGGTACTGTTGTCCCTTCTAGATGCAATGATCATTAAATTAATTGGAGTACAATTTTGAATGAAGTATAATCTGCAGGATTTCTTTGTGCATTTGGGTAGCCTTACAATGTTAAAATATGTATGCTTTACAAGCTTGATATGAATGCCTGGAAAACTGGACGTGTATGCCTTAGTATCTGCAGCTTCAGCCTGATTTGGAATAAAATTTATATGAATTGATGACTGAATTATACTCATAGCCATGGTCCGTACAATTTACTTGTTTTGACGTTGATCCGGGCATTGATTATTTATTTTATGTCCCTGCAGGTTTGTTCATGGTGAAGCTGCCGGGGGGGGGGGGGGGAGGGGGTGTTTTTTTCCCTATGGTTTGTACAATAAATTTTTCATACATTCTGGATAATAGTACGCATAATGTGCTTGATATGGAGACTTGGTGTTTGAATAACTATTCTATTAAGTAGTACTCCAAAAGTATGTAAATGTTAACTAGTATATATTCCTAATTTCCTTTCACTTGTTAGTTTTAAATTGTCTGCATATAATGCATTGAAATGTATGAGATTTGGTTGCCTCGTCTTTAGTTATGCAACATAAGTTAGCATTTTAAATTATTGGCTGGTTTTGGATTTTACATTAATGTTTTCATTTGGCAGAGTTGCATCTTCATTTTATACAGGTATTAGATGCAGATTTAGTTTAAATGAGGGCTAAGAAATATAGGATTTCCGTACGTCAATCATTCCAGCGCATTCCCGACGGTAAAAGCCCTTGGAATAAGAGAATAAAACATGATACAAAGGCCGTCGGAACAAATCCACCTTGGCTTCCCGTTGGAATTTTCTGACGGGAAATTCCAACGGGAAGCCCGTCGGCTACACGTGGGGCACCGTCGGGGCACGATTAGGGTCAGGTAACATAATCCCGTGGGAAAACCGTCAGAATACCGTTGGAATGGAAATCCAACGGACTTCCGACGGTAAATCCCGTCGGTATACGGGTAACGATTTTGGTCACCATTCCCGTTGGAAATCCGTTGGATTACCGTTGGACTTATTTTTCCAACGGAATTCCAACGACGATGGCCCGTCAGAGAGTCCTTCCGAAGACACATTATCCAACGTCTTTCCTCCCGTCGAAAACCCATCGGTTTTCCGTTGGGATTTATATTTTCTAACGGACAACTGACGGGATATTAAAAAAACCCATCGGTTTTTCCCATCGTAATTCGGGGATATTTTTGTAGTACTTGTTAAGGTACGGAGTTATCGTAGGCGTTGGTGGTTACTTTTACAGGTCCATTTGGGTCTCAACGATATTTTCGGGTATTAGATGAAGGCTAGCCCGTTTATATCCTTGTGGAGTGGTTGGTTATTCCGGGACGGTGCGACAAGCTTTGTGGCTTACCTTTGGGTTATCCGAGGGATCGAGCCAAGCTTGAGGAGACGAAGATTGAAGAAAGATATTCTTGATGAGTCCTTGAAAGTTGGGATTCATTACCACTTGAGAGGGACATTGAGACGGTCGTGATCTTTATCCCCAAGTTTGACCCTTTTCAGAAGATTCCCTACCGGTAGACTCTAGTGTGGATGTTGGAGTTCAAGACGTGGTCGATTTGCTCTTAGAAGGTAGTTTCATCAAATCGAGTACTTCTTCGTGAAGTGCTCTTGTCCTATCTAAGGAAGAAGATGAGACTCTAAGATGAAGTATAAACTACCGTGAGCTACACGGGTTAACCGTGGAAGGAGAATGCCCTTTGCTCGCTTAGAGGAGTTAGTTGCTTGTGCTTCTTTAGAGTTTAGTGGGTGGCTCCAAGTGTGGTTTCTACAAGGGTATCATCGACTATGTGTACGGGTAGAAGAACCGGTTTGATGTGATTGGTATGAGAAAAGATGTTGCAGACTTAGTGTAGCAATGTCCAATGTGCCATCGGTTGAAGACCGAACATCAAGAATCGGTAGGTTTCTCCAACTGATTTCGAATTCTATTTGGAAGTGGGAGCAAATGACCGAGGACTTCGTGTCCGGTTTGCTAAGGCCAAGGAGATTTCAATGAGAATTCGAGGGGTTGCTTGTTTTAACAAGTTGACCTATTTTCTCTTAACAAGGTGGTTCTATAAGGCTTCGAGAGCCTAGTGGTTCGAAGAGAAGACCGAGGGGTCTACCGTTTTCTTAGATCTGAGTGGCGCAGTGGAAGCGAGGAGTTGAGTTCGTTCCAGAGTCGTTCAAGACCTTGCTTTAGGACCTGAGGACAGGTCCTTTTGAAGGAGGGGAGTTTGTAACATCCCGCTCGTCCGTCCGTACTGGTACGTCGTTACGAGAGTATTATTTGCAAATTTAAATTATTTACTTTTACGTTTATTTGTCTGTTATATTGTTATATGTTAATTCTTGAATTAATATGAATTATTTGTTAAGTATTGTATATGATTATTTGAACGTTTTTAACCTTTTAAACTCGTTTTTGATCCGTTTGAGTTCGGACTCGTTTCCAATTTTTGTGAATATGTGATATGAATGAAATATGTGTGTAGTAAATTTTTTTATATGCTCGTTTTACATTTTCGGACTTGTTTGATATGGTAACGCACCATATTTTATTTGTTAGGGACTCGAGGGCCTAACTCGTTTTAGCGCGCCTTGTGTTCCGGAATTTATATCTTGAGCTCGGGAATTCGGATTCGAATTCTAGAAGTGATGATGGACTCATAAGGAAATTTGGAAGCTTTTTAACCTAGCTTTGTAATTTTCTAAGCCCGTTTGACCCTCTAAATTTCACCCGAAGCGAGAATCTCGCGCTTGACTGCCACCTTTTACGGTTTTAGCCATAACTAATTCATTTCTTAACCAAATACCTTGATTCTTAAGCCAAATTAATCCTGTTTAAGCCCTATATCTCTCTCCCTAACCTGTATTTCGAACTCATCCGCAAGGAGAGAGAGAAGCAGCTGAAACCGAGAGAGAGAAAGAAGGGATTTCTGCACTATTCATCTTTGAAGATTTCAAGCTCGTATCTTCTTTGATTCTTCTCCGATTCAAAAGTTATGAATATATTCTTGTTTCTTAGCTCGTTGGCATTCTTTTAAGCTGTGGTTTGTCCAGTTTCGTGGAGGTTTGAGCATCCTATGAGTTTGAGCATGAATAGTTAGGTTTTAGCTTTAATAATTGAATCCATGGCTGGTGTTCGTTTTTGTATGAATTGGGGCATGCAATGTGATTAAATTTGCTTCATTTATATGTATTTATGCTTGAGTTTGATGTTCATGAAGTGAGTGAAGCTCCACCATTTTTCTTGGCCTGCTCCGTGACTGATTTTTGGCATAAATTGAAGCATGAATGTGAGTTCAATTCTTGTCCTTGCCGCGTGTTGTTGCGTTGCTGTGTTGTGCCTTATTATCTGCTGCCTTGCTGCTATTTTATTGTTGTGTTGCTTGTCCTCATTTTTGGATGTTGTTGCTGCGAGAAGGGAGAAGAAAACAGGGGCGCGAGGTGGGGGCCCCGACCGCGCCAAGGCCTTTTCTGGTCACAACCGCGGCTGATTTTTGGCCCAACTTCGACCTGCTGCTTTTATTTTTTGAATTTGTTGTGCATGTGTGTTTGTGTTTGTGTGCGTGAATGTATGAATATATATATATATATATATATATATATATATATATATATATATATATATATATATATATATATGTAGTATATTAGTATTATGAGTGCATGTGCGTATATGTATGAGTAGTATATTAGTATTATGAGTGCATGTGCGTATATGTATGAGTGCATGTATATATATACTAATTCATATATATATATATATATATATATAATCTGTATATAATAATAATTAAGGGATAAAATCAAAAAATAAAAACATGGAAACAAATATGAAACTAACATATAATATATACATATATATAGTACGTACATGCATGGAACTATATATATATATATATATATATATATATTATAGTATGTATTATGTATTTAGTTATTTAATTATTTGATTTACTTTTATGTAATATGACTTTAAATATTTCGATCTTATGTGCATAACTCTCGTGCCTTGTTTTGTACTTTCTAATGCCCTCTTTGTGTTCGTTTATGACTTATATGCTATGTGAACATGTTATATTATGTGTTAGGTTGTACGTATTAAATTTATGGCTTGATTTGAATGCTCCTTTTCGAATTCTGATCTAATATGCTCTTAGATGCCTTAAGTGCTACTTTGTTTCACCTCTTATGCATCCCTTACCTTCCCTATGACTTTAAACTTATGAATGCATACGGAATGCTATTATATGATATTATATGAGTTTATTTGATATGTTATGAGCTTGATTATTAAAGTATTTGAGTGATATTTCGATATTTACTTCGATATGCCTAAGTGTGAGACTTTATGAAGTGCATTGCATCATTTGCATCCATATGCATTTGCCGAGCGTCTAAGTGGTTCATTTTGGGTCTAAGTATGTCTTTTTGTTGTTCGTTTTGTTCAGAGATTTGTTCTGAGGGTAAGAAGGTGGTCTTTTAGGTGTGCTTCGGTTTGCTTCCGTTCGGTTTGTTCGACGAGGTGAGGTTTCTTTCTTTTTAGTTAATATGACCTACTACCCTACCTAAATTTTAAGCCCGCATGTGATTACGTATATATATATAATGTAATTATATATGTGATTGATATGTATTTTGTGGGAATTGACCCTTTTGTTACGAAATCAATTGAAAAACATTTTATGTATTCGTAAGATATATTTTTGTTTGTTTAAATTGAAAAAGGGTTGGTGTGTGTGACTTTCGAACTAGCGAGCTTTTGACTTTAAAATATAAGTCTTGAAAATTATGAAATTTTGAAAATTATGATTTATGAACTATGAATTGGGCCCCAAAGATTTTTACAAAGGAGCCTCGGGACGGTGTTGGGCCATCGGGTAACTCCCTAGTACGGTCTCCACACTTAGGATCACCCCTGAACCCACCAGGAGGTTGGTGGGGGAAGGAATACTTGGGCGTGAGTGTCATGGAACTCACGACCGTGACATATTAGTGCGGATGGTGAGGGTGTGCACAAAACCTCCATCACCTGGAGAAGAGCTATGTTTGTCTGACTTGGTTTTCGTTTGAATTTTGATTATGTTTATGAATTTTGAACGGAGTTAGGTGGTCTGAAACTTGTGCTCGCCGAGTTATGTGATTTTGATTATGATAATTTTTCGTGAAACAGGAATGGATTTCTAATTTATAAAATTTGGTGATTTTGGCCTTTGGCCTTAACCTCTATTTCTATATAACTAATATCACTGGCTAAAATGTTTTAGATTGCAAAAACCACGCCCCGGTTCATGAGCTCTTATGACTTTGAATATGCTATGCTCTACGTATATGTATGTGTGAGTGTGTTAGCCCCCTCACCATTCTTTTGGACTGACCCCTGCTCGTTGTCTTCTTTTCCCCTTGGTTTCTTTGAGTTTGCAGGTGCAGGTTTGGTTCGTGCTAGGCGACGGTCTCTTGTTTGAGTTTCTTCGAGTTTGTTAGAAGAGTCCTTGCATCTATGCATCTTTACTTTTCAGTCTTGGTAGTATGTATAAGATATGCATGAAATATGATTCAGAATTCGAACTTTGTTATTTGTAGGATTTATTTGGCCTTGGACGGGCATAATATGTATCATTCATAATTATTCGAGCATGAGTGTTTGTATTCGATGATCCTGTGACTTCCGCATTCGATATATGATTTTGTTGCACACCCTGATTTAAGGTCTAGACCGCCTAGCTAGTTTGTGGGTTTTTGTTTGTCACCCATTCGCTGTAGCTTAGTGCATGTGCGGAGTTCCATTTCGTTAGACATGTCGGGCTATAGTGCGGGGGTTGTAGTGCTTTGCGCTCCGGGGTGCTACAATCTCAGTCAAGGAAGAAACGACAGTAACAGCTTGAAAGCCCCAACAAACAACGTTCCCTTTTCCCCTACTTTGGTAAACTACCGACCATTTCTTCCCCTTTCAGATTCTGTACGAAACTGTGTTTTAGGTTACGAAGTTGTAAGTGTAGGCTTATGAATCTGTTAATGTATAGTATGCAATTATTTTACGTTGGAATGGAAATCGAGCATTTAAGTTGGAGTCGTGTGTTCTATTGGATTAAAATGAATGGTATTATAAGATAATTTGTAGCATCAGGTTGTTGAAATGAGATTATAGCTAATTATTTTGCTATCGAAATTGAGATTTACCTAATTTAGAATTTATGATTAATTTGTGTATTGTGCTATGCGGCTGTTGTAGTGTCTGAGTGCGGGAATGAGTATGCATGAATGGTGTAATTGCAATTGTATCTTGTTATCGACGATCTGCACTCTCAGTTTATTAATTGCTATGTATCGGTTAAATATGAATCAACATGTATTATTTAGAAGTGAATTCCGTTAATTTGAATTGAGTTTAGGCTGAAACATGGAAATTAAGTGTTTAGATTTGAGTTGGGGGCACTAACGAATTGAAATATTTATATGTACATGTGTTGGTTTAACCTTGAATTCATACCAGGATTTGTTTGGCCTTTTGTAGTGAATTAAAATTGATGGAATCATAGTGATCGAGATCCAAATTTACTAAACATGAATTATAATATGGTGGTAATTAGAGTAATTGTTAAGTGAGTTTCATAGCGGTGCTCGAACACCTTTTGAATCATTAGACAACATTTCGTAGAAAAGTGTAAATATATGTACCTATATGGATATTTATGAATTTCTTTAAGTACATTTATAAACTTTAATCTGTATATTCCAATTTGCTAATGAGAACTTGATTGCTTTGATAGTGAATTTGTTAATGAGATTGTGCTTTGTGGTATCAAGAATCATTACATACATGCCAATTTTCTATATGAATGAGTATCCACTAAATTTGGTGTTGAAAAAGTAGTAATATTTATTTGAATTAAAAATTATAACCATAGTGCAATTGTATTCTGGCATTTCATAACTAAAGTGACTCATATGATTTCAATTAATTTTAAGTGGCGTTTGAACTGGGGATTCTCTAATTGTGTTGCCTAAGTGTGTTTAATGGTTTAATTAGTTTAATAGGGAAGTGTATGGCTGGATCTAAATGAAATTTGGGTTGATTAAGTTTGTCTTGAATATTGTTTAGTTGTTGTTTGACTTAGATCAATTGAACTGTATGTTTGTTCACGTGGGACATTAATTGTGCACCTGAACACTTTCATGGCATTCTTGTACTTTCGGTGAACATGGCATATTATTCCATGTCATCTCATAACCATCGCCGTGTGTCTCTGTGGTTGATGTCTGGGTCTTATCTCATAAGTACTTTGTGTTTCCTTTTATGTCAGTGATCTCTAGGGCGGAGACAATCCGATCGAGTATGCACCCGTCTTGTCAGTTCTTGTATCTCGTCGCTTCTCAGGTGAGGTTTAGGATTTTTGTATAGTTAAGCGACCTATGACCCTAATATGATGATTTCAATCCTTGCATGCGGTTATATACAATATATGATTAGATATGTGTTGGGTATGATATGATTATGACCTTGTGGACTATCCTTGGTTTTGGAAAAATTAAGTATTGAGGCATATGTAAGCTATTTTGGAAAAATTCAGATATGTTATGATTCTGTAGCGAGGGCGATGAAATATTGGCATCTGTTTGTCTGTTTGTTTATGGATCCGAGGAGCTACGGGTAATGGAGCCCCCGGGACGGTTAGGGCCATCGGGGTTTGACCATATGCATAGTTCCATTGGAGATATCATTGCGCGACTCAGGGAGATAGGGGAGGCGTGATATCTTTAGCCTTCGGTGTACAACCGGGGAGGGCACTTGTGGGTTTACAACCCCTTGTGATACGTTTGTTCTGGATGGTTAAGTCCAACGTGAGGCTCTTCCATCACCGGAGTTGAGGATGAATTTAATTCTGTATTTCTGTTTTGTTCTGATATGAGGAGGAAAGGTTGAAAGCTCGTACTCGCCGAACATATGATATGATCTGTTATGGGAATCATGAATTGGGATAAGGTTTTTTGAAAATTGTTTCCTAAGTATAAGTATAATTTGTCTTCAAATGTTTTGGTATGCAAACCCTTACACACGGTTCATGAGTCCACCCTTATGTTATGTGCTATGCTCTATATATATTTAGTGTGCGGGTGTGCATTAGCCGGCTCACTCAGTCAGTTGACTGACCCCTCATTTTATCTTTTGGTTGCAGGTTTTTTTAGCTTGAGCTAAGCGGGGAGTGAGTCTTCTGAGTCACTTGTCAGTCTAGTTGGTGCTAGGATGCTTTTGTCGCATACTCTACTCATGTCATGTATTTATGTTTCACACTTGGAGATTTATGTTTTATATTTTATTTAGACTAGAACCCGTGTGTGGTTAGCATTCTAGTACTTGGATGTTGATGGATAGTTTGATGTTATCTATGCTGGATTATGATTGATATTCGGGACTAGGTATCTACGCTAGTTGAACCCGTCACCTGCTATGCATGTTTCATTTTTAAATGCTTCCACTATCTGATATGAATGGTTTTATTTGCTTCTACGCTCTGAGTCGTTGAGTTAGCTCCGCCTAGCATAGTGTGTGAGTTGGTCTCCTGTTCGCTATGATTTAGATTCGGGTATGGACTTCCCATTTTGTAATCAGATATGGATCATTGTGTGGGGGATGTGGTGCCTTCTGTTGGGGTGCTACATCCTTAAGTGGTATCAGAGCTCTAGGTTGCAAAACCGAGCTCTAGTGTCGTGTTTAGTCTGTCTAGGTCGTATGGCATAAGAGTAACTGTGCATTGCATTCGTTTGACATGATATTTTGACTCCCAATCATGAATTATCTCGAGTTTATGTGATCGTGTGCACGTTATGACTTTGATTATGCAGTATTTCAACTTATGTGCTTTATAAATTACAATTAATTGTTGCATTTTTGTGACATATATGTTACATTTCATTTGCATTCTTAACTCGCATGCATCGAATTTAGTGTGTGAATTTCAGGGTGCCCTATAATACAACCATGAGATTTCTCTCCATCTACTCTACCGATTGGCGCTATAACCATGACATACCATGTAGCGCCCCAAACGGAAGGCACCACATCCCTCGCACTCAGACCCGACCCGCATATGAAATGGAAAATCCATACACGTGCCAGATCAGAGCGAACGGGGACTCACTCACTCACTAGGCTAGGCGGGAACTAAACTTTCAAAACCAAATAATAATGTACAAAGAGAAATAACGTGCGGAAGTATAGTATATAATCCATTACTAATACAAGCAAAATAACGGGTTCAACTAGCATAAATACCTAGTACCGAAATTCAAACATAAATCATAAATCATAATTCACAATTCACGGTTTAATCTATCCCTAGAAGCCTGTCCCGAATTGATAAAATGTAATCCTAACAATTCATACATTCATTGTATAACTTAATCAATTTACAATATGCGTGTGGTGTGACTCGAACCTAACCACAGGACTCGACAAATTCAAAATCCCACCTAGTACTCCAAAACTTGCAAAATAACTGAAAATAAAGCCGGGTTCAGTCTGTAGGAGACTGGTGGGTATAAAATAGGGCATAGTATAGTAATATCACAGAATTTAAACACCCACACATGCAAGCTATAATCCCGTTCGAGGTTTTTAGAACATTTCCTAAGTGGGTGAAAATAAAGAAAACAACACCGGGATTACAACCATTAATCTCATTCATTCATTATAATCATGCGGTCATTATGTGAGCCCGACGAGAGGGCGAATTCTGCAACCTTCTCCTCGTGTGTGCATTATTCATTTATTCATTCATTAGTGATCACACAATCATTCATACAGTCACAATCATTCGTTCATTCAATCATTCATTCATTCAATCATTCATGCAATCATTCATTACACTTACACCTTTTTTCTCCTGACGGTGGGCGAGTTGGCAAGACCCAGCCACCTCAATCATTGACCAAAGGGGTTTCATGAGTTCACCAAAGGAGCTCAGCCCCCTTTCCTCGCTAATCTCCTAGCGAGTTCCGGATTTTGTGATTTGGTTGGGACTAGCACATAGGATCACCGTCGGTCCTTGCCTCATGGGATAGGCATATGTACCAAGGCCCGGACCCCAATACGTGCAATCAATCAATACTCGCCAAAACATTAGGTAAGGTGTTCAATAAAGAAAAAGGCTTAACGTTAAAATCATTGATTCTTTAAGAGACTCAATATATACATATAATAGTTTGGCTTAAAACGTTACACATTGGGAATATATCGGGTCGTTTAACTAATAGAAGAGAAACCCACCTGTTACACCTTACCGAACTATACCAAGAAGAAAAGAATACTTGAAAAAGGCCTAAGAACCCGACAAGTCTCCGCCCTGGAGAAAACTATACAAAAGACAATATAGTATACTCGTGAGACTCAAGACTCCAAATGAACCATATATGACGCACGACAATGCATTAACATAATATGAGATGCATAAGAAGTAAAATGATGTCATGGGGCCATATAGTCAAGCACTTAACCCACGTACATTCAATCCATGAATGTTTCACGTTCAATCATATCATATCTTTCATAATTCAAATCAAAACGAGCCAAAAATTACATAAAATAATCATAACACCTAATAATACATGTTAACAACGCATATAAAATAAAATTCATGTCAAGAATCCACATTATCAAGTAATTCGTTCAAGTACATTCAATACATGGAGTTATCAAGTTCATTCGTTCATAACTTTCATATTTCATAGTAATTCAAGTCATACACTTCATACATTAATCAAAACACTTCATAAAGCATGTTAGTATAGCAATGGAGTCATAAAGGAGGTGGAGGAAGATCAAACAAGCGAAGAAAAACAAGAAAAACGAAACTGGAGTAACGAGGACCGACTGGACAAAATCCACCCCCATGGATTTTTCCAAAGGGAAAAATCCAGCCCCATGGATTCTGGTCAGAAACTCCACTGACTCAAATCGACCCCCATGGATTTTTCCAAAGGGAAAAATCCACCCCCGTGGATTTGGGTCAGTAGCAAAAAAAAAAAAAACACAGGAACAAAGCAAAGTCACGAAAAAGTGACAAAAATGCAAGAAACCAACTCAAACCTCAACCAAACATACACAACTCCAAGCTAACACATTAATATAAGTTCAAGCATCAAGAATTCAAGTAATTCATGCCAAGAAACTTGTAAAATCAAGCTATAACATGCAACACATGCAAGAGATGTAATCAAGTTCATATTCTTCCAAAATCCTTCAAGCTCGTTAATAGGAATGCATGCAATTCTCAACCACCATGCAATAAGACTCCATAAAATTATGAATACATGACTTAGGATCAATTATGACTCATGAGACTTAAAGAAATTGCAAGGAAATAAGGTTGAATCACTAAAAGTCATATAACCCTTACTATTCACCTCTAATATCAAATCATGCTCAATACTTGGTGAAATCATGAAAATCCTAACTTGAAATGACCACAAGGAGATATAGATCACAAATATGGACTTACCTTCAAGAAATGATGGAAGATGGTGAAGAGATGAACTCAAAATCTCAAAGGGTGAATAGTGTTCTTCTTTCCTTTTCCTCTTCTCTTCTTTTCCTCCTTTTGGCTGATATTTCTTGTGTGAGAGAAAGGGAGTTCGGTTGGGGCAGAGTAAGGGAGAGAGAGAGAGTGTGGCAAGTGGTATAGGTCAAGGGTTTAGGGTCTAGGTGTGTTAGAGTAGGTCCGCAAGCTCACAATTATCAATGGTTATCATTTTAGGTACAAGGTGCTCGTTTTGGTTAAAATTCAGGGATTCAAATAGCCTTAGAAAAATATGAGGCTTATTTCAATGAATCCGAATCGTCGATACGAGTCCAATGGAGGTGACAAAACTCGATTTCGAGTTCTCGAGCTCAAGTTACGCCGCCCGGAACACAAGGTGCGCTAAAGCGAGTTAGGCCCTTGTGTCCCCAACAATTAAGATATGGTGCGTTACCATATCAAACAAGTCCGAAAAAGATAAACGAGCATATAGTCGAATTCATAACATGTAATATTCATGCTTGGTAAGTTATCACAAAATTTGGAATTAAATTCAAACTTAAACGGATTAAAACGAGTTACAAAGGTTAAAACGTTCAATTATTCAAATAAAACACTTAACACATAATTTCATATAAATTTCAATTAGCATATAAATATCATAATAAGCATATACATACATAAATAATTAATTAAAACACACGTAGCACGTCTCGTGGCATCATACCTGTACGGCCGAAAAGCGGGGGCGTCACACACCATAATTCAAAGATGAAAAGGGTTTTTCCCAAGATCAATGGTAATGACAGGATTCAGAGTTGAAGAAATGCGATTTGCTACCTTGACTTACTATCTTGAAGTTAATTGAAAGATGGAGTTCGACGAATTTCCAACTTGATGGTTCGTTATTTGGAAGTGGTCACCTTGTTGATGAAAACGAGTTAATGGAGAAGAATTCGATCTAGTTCAAGGGACGTGGATAAGTGCCAATGTTGGTGCTAACATAAGCGACAAGCTACAAACCATTGGGGAATGTTGAAAACTTTGGTGCCATTTTGAGTTAACAAATGACAAGACAAGGTTGGTTATTAGTTCTCTTGCCGCTTTTTAATGGTGAGTTGAAAGACCTTGCTAAAGTGCGAATAAACCACTTAGATGCCGAAAGACATTATTCGAATTTCAGAATCGTATACCATGACTTGCCTTGGGAAGTGATTAACACCATGATCGTCCAGCATAGCTCAAAGATAGATTTCTAATAGTCAACCTGATTATGAGCCATTTCTTAAAAATGAACAGGCTAAGGTTTAATACATAAATTAAAATTCTTGGTGGAAACCGAGGATGATTCTGGTTGAGCAGGGATTACGATCTAGTAGAGGGTTGGATGATAGGCATGTTTGGTGAGTTACCTCTTCACGCCCAAAAGACTTAAGACAAGAAGTCTAAATGGCGAAGATTGCATCATTATCGGTTTGGCCAACTCCTACTACTTCGTCTCAACTTCCTTGCCAAGATTTCGACACTACGGTGAATGGTACACCAAGCATTCATGGCATTTGCATACATGCATCGCTTAAGTTTCCTTATCTTGTTTTTCTTGATGGGTGTGATGATCATTGTTGTTTTGATTGCGATAACGTGACTACCTAATTTAGTATTTATAAACTGAATTTTCTGCTTATTTTGAACTCTTGCTGAATTGAATTGATTACATATTAACGTGGATTATTTGCACCTATGTGTTTAAAACTTTCTTAATTACTCATTAACCTCTCATACACATACATACATACTGTAACTCTGCTTTACAGGGATACTATCGCGATATCCCCCTTAAGTGAGGCATGGGTGTCGAATCTATGCTCAAGGGATACCGATATCAGTTGTGTAAGGTATACTAAACATACATCGCGTACTTTCTTCTTAAGTGTCATTCTGATGTGTGTATGTATGAGTGCTGATTAGTGGATTTATGTGCAAGAGAGACCTTAGGTTCTATCTATTTACGTGTTAGAGGGATGTTGGATTCCTTCTAAGTTTTGTGCACGAGAGATGTTGGATTCTCTTGTACTTAGATATTCAGGAGATGTTAGATTCTCTCGAATTTAGGGGTTTGAGAAATGCTGGATTTTCTCAAACTAGAATTTTGGGAGATGTTGGAATCTGTCCGACTTAGGTTGAGAGACGGGGTTCTCTTAATTATGTGCTCGAGAGATGGGGTTCTCTCTCTTGTGTGTGCTAAGGGACGGGGCTCTCTCACCTGCGTACTGAGGGATGAGATTCTCTCTTGTTTGTTGTAGTTGTGTTACGTGTTGACCCGACTACGGTTTGCGAGTGGCGAGTATGAGATGATATTGAGGTTGGGTGCAGTTGCAGCTGTCTGACCATGAAAGTGACCGATCGAGCTTGAAGCAACTAATGGGCCAAGTACTCGAACATACCTCAACAATAATAAGACATCCTAAAGGAGGTTCGATATAGGTGACTGTGTTAATCCTCACAATCAAAGCTATGATCTTACGCAATTCCGGGAGAAGGGTTGGAACACCAAATCGAAGCTCTTCAAATTTAGCAGTAGAACCTGGGGACCAGGTTCTCTTAAGGGGGAGAGGTTGTAACACCCCGTATTTTCATGACAGGCTCGGTATGACGTCACGAGTGAGCTTAGGCTCAGTTTTGTGTGTTTAATTGTGTTTAAAATGCTTAATTATATTTGATTTCGTGTATAATGTACCTTGATTGTGTTTTACGTATTAATTTTATGTTTAACCCCATTTTAATTTCATAAATTAATTATAAATATGTGACAAATGTGTTTAAATTTATTTAATTGTCCTTAATTGTCAATATATGAAAATATTTGGACTTACTAAAACATTTTTTAAAATCCCGGGGGTGCTTTTCTAATTTTAGAAACGTTAATTGGACTTAATTGATCTTATTGGAAATTGGAGGACTCGGTCGCATTAACTAAGTCCTTGAGGGGCTTAATCGTAATTTTGGAAGAATTGGTCCCTTCTTAACCGAGAAACCCTAGTGCTGCTTTCGATTTTCTCCCTTCTTCCCCTTTCGGTCTTCAGCAGCAGCAGCGGCGCAAGCATCCCCAACCACCGATGAACAGCCGCCGCCGACCACCATTCTCGCCGACAACCGATCCTCCTCTTTTCTTCTTCCTCACCACTCTCCCTCTCTCTTTTCTTTTCTCCCAACCACAAGGAGACCAAGCAACCACCGTCGAACCACCACCCTCGCTTAGATCTGAACAGGGGCGAAAGACCTCCACCTGATTTCCACCATTTCACCACCATCGCCTAGTCCCAGCAACGGTACAGTAACAACCACCTTCCACGCCACCTTTCCCTTCTCTGCTCCCTCTCCCTCAATACAGTAACACAGCTGTGGCGTCTTGCCGGCCGCCATGGATTCTGGTGATTTCCGACACACGACCACCACTTGGTCAGGGTTCAGAGCCGGAAACCATCCTCTCTTCTTCTTCTTCTCCATCTCACACCACCACGCCAGATTTGGCAGCTTACGCGCCACCCTCCACCACCCTCGGACTCTCTCTCTCTCTCTCTCTCGTTCTAGATCTAAAAAGGGAAAGATGCCCTGCGCTATTCCCGTCGACGAGATCTACTCGGCCACCATCCTCTTGGCCTTCTCCACCAAATTGAGCAACGACCGGTGAACCACCGTCAACCCAGATGAAGAAACGGAACGAAAATCGCTACCACCTCATTGCCGAATTCTATCCCTTCCCGGCCAAGATCGCCACCGATTCTTCTCTTTCAATTTTCGATTGTAGGCCTCCATCATTTCTCCCTAATCTTAGTCAAGGAAGCAGCGACAGCAACGACTTAAAAGCTCCAACAAACAACGGTCCCTTTTCCCTACTTTGGTAAACGACCGACCATTTCTTCCCCTTTCAGATTCTGTACAAAACTGTGTTTTAGGTTACGAAGTTGTAAGTGTAGGCTTATGAATCTATTAATGTATAGTATGCAATTGTTTTACGTTGGAATGGAAATCGAGTATTTAAGTTGGAGTCGAGTGTTCTATTGGATTGAAATGAATGGTATTATAAGATAATTTATAGCATCAGGTTGTTGAAATGAGATTATAGTTAATTAATTTGTGTATTGTGCTATGTGGCTGGTGTAGTGTCTGAGTGCGGGAATGAGTATGCATGAATGGTGTAATTGCAATTGTATCTTGTTGTCGATGATCTGCGCTCTCAGTTTATTAATTGCTATGGATCGGTTAAATATGAATCAACATGTATTATTTAGAAGTGAATTCCGTTAATTTGAATTGAGTTTAGGCTTAAACATAGAAATTGAGTGTTTAGATTTGAGTTAGGGGCACTAACGAATTGAAATATTTATATGTACATGTGTTGGTTTAACCTTGAATTCATACCAGGATTTGTATGGCCTTTTGTAGTGAATTAAAATTGATGGAATCATAGTGATCGACATCCAAATTTACTAAACATGAATTTATAATATGGTGGTAATTAGAGTAATTGTTAAGTGAGTTTCATAGCGGTGCTCGAACACCTTTTGAATCATTAGACAACATTTCGTAGAAAAGTGTAAATATATGTACCTATATGGTTATATATGAATTTCTTTAAGTACATTTATAAACTTTAATCTGTATATTCCAATTTGGTAATGAGAACTTGATTGCTTTGATAGTGAATTTGTTAATGAGATTGTGCTTTGTGGTATCCAGAATCTTTACATACATGCCAATTATCTATATGAATGAGTATCCTCTAAATTTGGTGTTCAAAAAGTAGTAATATTTATTTGAATTAAAAATTATAACCATAGTGCAATTGTATTCTGGCATTTAATTACTAAAGTAACTCATATGATTTCAATTAGTTTTAAGTAGCGTTTGAATTGGGGATTCTCTAATTGTGTTGGGTGTGTTTAATGGTTTAATTAATTTAATAGGGAAGTGTATGTGTAGGGCACCCAACGCCACAACCCCACACCGATGTACATCCCAAGTAACTAGAAAACCCTAACACTCAAGAGATACCTCGGTGAACAGACATACTCAATAATAAACTAAGCTTTAATGGTGTTGATAAAATAGCGGAATTTAGAGAAATTTAAAACTTTTAAAAACATGTATGCAACAACAGATAGCATGATCTTAAGTAAAGAAACAACTAGGCATATAATATCTTACAATCGATAACTTAAACTAAACCAGTTGGGAAACATTAAGTTTAACAGAATTCAATAATGTTTCAAGGTACAACCTGAACAAGCTACCAAATCAAAACGTATAAACATATAGGTAGATGCAGCCAAGATTATGCAAGACAACAAAAGAAAAAATAGTAGTCTTGACTTAACAAAAGACTTCCTAAAGCTTCAAGATACCTCTTCAAAGCGCTTCGCTGCAGACCTGAAACCATGAGGCTAGAAAACGGTAAAGGGATTAGTCACAAGGACTAAGTGAGGTTTACTTGCAAATATATTAAGTACTTGGAAAAACTTTAGGGATTATAAAAGGGTTTTAATTCAAAACCTATTTTCGAAATAAAGTTTTCGTATCTTTTTCTTTAATCAAGACTTTCAAGAAATCACACACATACACACGTATCAGGGGTGCTGGTTTATACGTACATTTACAAAAGGGATAGGGTAAAGGTATATTTTCGAAAGTATGAACCAGATTTCAAAACTGAATTTGCCCGCAAGCTAGGCAGTCTCCAACCTTTACTCCAAAAATATTTAACAGGGTTGGTATCGAGACCGACTAGGATCTCGACACCTAGAATTCACATGCACCATCTTTCTTGCTCTGGTTGTCACGCCCAGGGAGCTACCCCGCGGTGACGTAAACAGAAATGGAAGGAATTACACACCTCTCCCGATCATGATGTGGTATAACCAACCTCCGATTATATTCATCATTATGATCAACAGGAGACGGTCAGTATCTTAGTAGCCATTGGCGCATGCCTCCCGGTCTACTAATCAACCGAACCGTTAGGGCCCAAGAGAACAGAATTTCAGAAGCTTGCATTTCAGAATATCATAAGTGCATAGAGCACACAGAGTTTAGAAAATAGATCTTTAATCAACACAGTAAAACTGTGAACAGAACGGTATATCTGAAATTATTACTTCAAAACGGAAACGTTGTCCCAAAAGGAAAAACGTTTAACTTGAAGATAAGTGTCTTTGAATCTGAATGAATTGATTTTGAAATCATTTATATACGTATGTATATTCGTGGTTCCAGTTTAAAATAGTTTAAACCTCACCTATTTATTTAGGTAGATAAGTAGTTGGCAGAAGGTAGGGATCAAGCAATGCCCTGGGGATTCCTGGTCTCGGTCTTAACTCCTATAAGTGATACACTACTATGAGCTTAAGGAACTAAGTCCCAAAATAGATCAATGATGTATGATTGAATAATGGAATTCAAGTAGAGAACCACAGAATTGACAAGAGAACATTGCTCGAGATGGAACACCCTTATCAGAGAGAGGATTCAGGTAAACGATTAATCAAACACGAGAGATTATAACGTAAAGTCAAATATCATACTTAGAATTCCGAAACAACTTCAATTGAGTAAGAGTTTGGTTTGAAAAGCTTAATTTGATCCCTCATTTTCAAAATTAACGAAAAAGGCTTTTACCATTGAATTCGTCTCGTCAAAACGAGTCTGTTGATATAAAGTCAAAGTCAAAGTCAATGGTCAAAGTTACTATTCAAGTATACGGTAGGTACACGGTATTTATACTGTATTTATATGGTATTTATACTGTATTTATACGATAGGTATACGATATTTATCATGTATTTATACGAAAATATGTTTAGTATTTATACGAAAATACATATGGTATTTATATAGTATTTGTACAAGAATACTTATTGTATTTATGCGCAAATATATTTAGTATTTATAAGAAAATACTTAAGTATTTATTTAAAATACACTAGGTATTTATACAAAAATATATACCGTATTTATACATAGAGAGATCAAATACGTATACGTATATTATACGTATAAACATAACATATATCGATTGGTTAGGGTTACAATTAATGAAACATGAAACAATTAAAACTATAGGTTATATTATAATTCATGTAACATGTATCATAATTAAATCATGCATCATATCAAATTACCCATGAACAAATTATAATTAAATGTAACATGTAACATGTCATAATAATTGTCACATAATTAAATTGTATCCAAATTAAATCATGTAATATTTAATGTATAAACTATAATTTATAAAACATAAATCATGTAATTCATGAATTTAAAACATAATTTTAAATATATAATTCATGATAAAAATAAATCATATAATAATCTAAAACAAAACATAAATTAAAATCTAAAACTAAAACATACATAAAACATAAATTAAATAAATTAAAACGAAACAAAAAAAAAAAAAAAAGAAAAAGGAAAACTTACGTTTAGAGAGGAATTCGGCAGTCAGTGAACAATGGTAACAACTGATGCCAAGGTCTCTATTTATAGATAGAATTAGGGGCTAACATTTAATGAGTATTTAGTCTAGGGACCACACGAGGTACTTTGTGTAATTGAAGATAATAATTAGGATTTTCTATAAAATTAAATATAAAATGCTAGAAAAAGGGTATTTAGGTCATTTCACCTTCAAATGAGTAGATACGAGAGTGGGAAAAGTGTTCAAAGTTCGGGAAATAAAATTTTCTTCAGAACGACTGCTCATACGCCAAAATTGGATGTACGGTTTAAAAGTTCTAATTCACGAAATGAATAGTAACTTATTTTTTTAAACGTTTTCGTTTACTACTCGAGCTAGGGTCGGAATTAGGGTTTGAAAAGCATATCAAAATTCATGAAATAATTCAAGGGTCATTTTAAGTATAATATTGAGGGGTAAACGGTGTACCGATCAAAAGTTCATTTCGGCGATGAATAATAACTTTTTAAAGAAAATCCTAAATTGCTTCAAAACTTCATGAAAGGTTCTCGGGGCTTGGAAAAAGAGTTTGAATGATTGAAAACCATGATTTTTTATCCTTTAAAAATTCCATTGACAAAAACGGAGCAGTAGTGGTTCGGGAAATGAATAGTATTTTAGGGTTTTAGTGCCGAATTTCCCTCGAAATAACATAATATCACAAAAGAGCACGTATTTCACTTAAAGATGCAATGCATGAAGTATTTTAAATATGAATCAAGGTCTATAAACGCTCTTACGATATCCTTAGCTTACGGTTTACGACCAGGCCCCAATCCGGGCTATTACAATCTCCCCTCCTTAAGAAGAATCTGTCCTTAGATTCTTTTCTCAATCTCGGAATAACTCGGGGTAGTGCTTCTGCATCTTTTCTTCAGTTTCCCAGGTGGCTTCCTCAGTACCATGTCCTTTCCATAACACCTTAACCCGCGAAATCTTCTTATTTCTTAACTCTTGGAATTTCCTATCCAAGACCCTTGTTGGTTTCAACACATAGGTTAGATTATGTTCTAACGGGAGTTCCTCTACTGGTACCACCTGTGTCTCATCAGCAAAGTACTTGTGAAGTTGGGATACATGAAATACATTGTGGATTCCTGTTAAGCTTGCTGGTAAGTTCAGGCGATACGCTGTTGGACCCACACGTTCCAGTATCTCAAAGGGTCCTATGTATCTAGGATTCAATTTTCCACCTTTTCCAATTCTTGTGAACCCTTTCCTTGGCGATCCCTTTAAAAACACTTTCTCACCAACTTCAAACTCCAAATCCCTTCTCCTTTTGTCTGCGTAACTCTTCTATCTATCTTGAGCAGCCTTCATTCTTTGCTGAATAATCTTAATCTTTTCCGTAGCTTTCTCTATCCATTCAATGACTTTTGGTCTTTTGGTTTTCTCAGGGATCCATCTTGGTTTGTCCAAATCCCAATATAATGGAGATCTACACTTCCTCCCATATAAAGCTTCATACGGAGCGGCTTGAATCAAAGCTTGATAACTGTTATTGTATGCAAACTCCACGAGTGGCAGACAGTCCTTCCAACTATTTGGGAAATCCAATGTGCACGCTCTTAACAGATCCTCCAGGTACTTGATCAATCTTTTTGACTGCCCATCTGTCTGAGGATGTGCTGCTGTGCTGAAATTTAACTTTGTTCCCGTCAATTCTTGAATACTTCGCCAAAGTTGCGATGTAAACTTTGGATCTCTATCAGATACTATGCTAGTTGGTATCCCGTGCAATCTCACAATCTCCTGATGGTATAACTTCGCTAAGGTGTTAACCTTATCCGTGGTCTTTACCGGCAGAAAATGTGCTGACTTAGTCAATCTATCAACTATGACCCAAATGCTGTCTTGTCCTCCTTTAACCCTAGGTAACCCGGTGACAAAATCCATAGTTATCTACTCCCATTTCCATGTAGGAATTGGCAACGGTTGTAATTTTCCTCCTGGCTTTTGATGTTCTGTTTTAACCTTTTGACAAGTTAAGCATTTCTTGACATATTCAGCGATGTCTCTTTTCATTCCATTCCACCAGAAATGCTTCTTGATATCCTTATACATCTTTGTCCCTCCAGGATGTATCGTATATCGTGTTTTATGTACCTCATCCAATATTTCCTTTCGAATTTCAAACGACACACAAACTCTACCTTTGTATCTCAAGATTCCATCTTCACCTTTTCTGAATTTTGTGGTGTCATCCTTTTCCTTGGAATTTAAACATTTCTTAATCCAGTTGTGTGTAGCTTGTGTCTCTAAAACTTTCTCTCTTAGTGGTGACACAATGACTATGTTATCCAATCTAGCTCTCAATATCACTTGTACAGGTTCCCTTCTGCTCTTTGTAAAATCTCCTGCGATCAGTGCTAAACTAGCCTTCCAACTTAGTGCATCAGCTACCACATTAGCTTTTCCTGGATGGTACTGAATTATACGATCATAGTCTTCATCCACCTTCTTTGTCGCATATTCAACTCCTTTTGAGCGAATAAGTAACGCAAACTCTTATGATCCGTAAAGACTTCAAATGTAACCCCATAAAGATAATGTCTCCATTTGGCAAGGGCGAAGACAATCGCTGCTAGCTCCAAATCGTGTGTAGGGTAGTTAACTTCATGTGGTTTAAACTTTCTTGACGCATAAGCTATCACCTTTCCATGTTGCGTTAAAACACTACCCAATCCTTCTTTCGAGGCATCAGTATAGACGGTGTAACCTTCATTTCCTTCTGGTAACGCTAGTACTGGTGCTGTTGTCAACCATTTCTTTAATTCTTGGAAACTCTGTTCGCACTTCTCTGTCCATTCGAACTTCCCTTCTTTCTTAGTTAATCTTGAAAGTGGTGCAGCTATCTTTGAAAAGTCTTGCACGAATCTCCTATAGTAGCCGGCGAGTC
The DNA here is from genome assembly GCA_037501455.1 of Lantana camara. Taxonomy (NCBI): domain Eukaryota; kingdom Viridiplantae; phylum Streptophyta; class Magnoliopsida; order Lamiales; family Verbenaceae; genus Lantana; species Lantana camara. The sequence goes on along the minus strand of CM074859.1, from coordinate 87,168,622 downwards.
CCAAAATGATTCTCACTTCTGAAGGATTCCTTGGTTGTTTCCAGTCCATAATCGTTTCAATCTTCGAGGGATCAACCTCGACTACTGAACCCGATATGATATGCCCAAAAAATGTGACTTTCTCCAACCAAAACTCACATTTGCTGAATTTTGCATATAACTTGTGATCCAACAAAGTGCATAACACCAATCGAAGATGCTCTGCATGTTCCTCTGGTGTCTTGGAAAAGACTAGAATATCATCTATGAAGATTACGACAAACTTGTCGAGAAATGGTCGGAAAATCCGATGCATCATGTCCATAAATGCAGCTGGGGCATTCGTCAATCTAAATGGCATCACCACAAATTCAAAATGTCCTTATCGACTATTAAAAGCTGTTTTGGGGATATCTTCTGCTTTCACCTTCAACTGATAGTATCCTTGTCTCAAATCTAACTTGGAGTATACTCGAGATCCATGGAGTATATCAAATAACTCCTCGATATGAGGGAGAGGATACTTGTTCTTTATGGTCATTCTGTTGAGCTCCCGATAGTCAATACAAAGTTGTAGAGATCCGTCCTTCTTCTTGACAAATAGTACAGGTGATCCCCAAGGCGATGTACTAGGGCGGATATAACTTTCTTCTATCAACTCATCAAGTTGCTTTCTTAGCTCTTGAAGTTCAACAGGTGCCATCCGATATGGTGTCTTGGAAAATAGTTTGGCTCCCGGAACTGTAACAGCCCAAAACAGGGCCTGGATGAAAACAATAAGTTAAGGGCATTGGTAAAGCGTTTATAGACCGTGATCCAACTTTTTGAACCATCATGCATTGTATTCTTACATGAACTTTGTGCTCGTATATGATCTGACATGTTTTAGGGGGGAATTCTTGACCTTTGATACAGTTTACTATTCATAACCCGAGCCTACCTTGTTCATATTGTCACTCAAACCCTAGAGGTTCACCACACATGTTTCCCTATCATTTGAACTTGTTTCCCAAGCTCAGAGAGTCTTTCTTGAACCATAAGGGTATTTTTGGAACTTACCGACCAAAGTTACTATTCATCTAAAAATGAGCTTTTGATTCTAATATCTTTTCCTACCCAAGTTTACAGTTAAATCGACCCTTGAGTCGAGACGAGTCTTTTGAAATCATTTTTTACTTGGAAATCTATTTTGAGCATTAGTTTTATTGAAAATATTTTCGAAAACCCTAGTTCACTATTCTTTCTACGAACGGTTTTCATTCGGAAAATGTTTTCTCTTTGGGTTTGCACTACTTGAGCTATTTCAAGATTTTTGAGATGTTTTACAACTCTTGATTCAAACCCTAGCTTGAAATTTTGAAGCGTACGTTCGTACGTGAGAATTCACTATTCATTCTACGTTTTCAACTTTTTAACGGTAAAATGTTTTATAGTCAATATTAGACTCAAAACGCTTCTCGATTTATTTCTTGAATTTTGGAAATAATCCAGACTTGAAAATGATTCCCCAAAGTCGTTTTCACTTGTGTTGAGTTTCGAGCTCAAAACTTTTATTCACTAAAACTAATGTATCTTTCAAACGGTAAATCCGATTTCGACGTATAAATATGCGTTTCGAAGCTAATTTTCTTGCCGATGGAATGGTTAAACTTCCAGCCACTTACCTTCATGTCTTGTCAGTGAAATGACCGAAGTACCCCCAGCAGCTCCACTTTTTAGCTTCAAGAGTATGAAGCTTCCAAGAGAAGCTATACACTTTTGCTCTCATACCCTTACCTCAAGTTTATTTCCAATGTGAGGGGCTTCTCTTCAACTATAAATAGAGGGAAAGAGGCATCTCATTCCTTGCTCAATGTTGTGTTAACAACACCCTTTCTTCCTCCCTCTCTCCCCCTCTTGGCCGTCGGTCATCCCCCCTCCATTAGCTAGGTTAGTTTGTTTTGTTTATGTTATGTTTTAGTTCGTTTATGTTTTTATGTTATGGTATGTTTATATTATGTTTAGGTTGGGTCTTAGGGTCTTCCCTAAGCCATATAGGATTTTATTTTATGCATTTATTATGTAGTGTTCATGATATGTTTGAATAGTTGTTTATATGTTTTAATTGTTTAGTATATGCTTGAATATGTTATGAATTGCTCTAGTATATGCTATGATCATGTGATATGGTTGTTATATTATGAGAATTGATGCATGATTATGGAATTTGAATTATGTTCATGCATGATAGCTAATGGAATAATGATTTACAATTAATTATGTCACAACTTGTTACATGTTGATATTGAATTTAATTGTTACATGTTACATGCCCAAGGTTCATGACATGATATATGATATGATATGATATGATATGATATATGTTGAGACATGTTGTTACATGGTTATATGATTCATGAATTATGAATTGAGCTTATGATATGATATGGATTAATGGAATAGAGCGTTGATCATATGTTATACACTTTAATAGTGTCACATGTTATAACCTAAGAGAGAATAGTGTTTCATAACTTGATCTTATGCCTTAATTAGACCTTTTAACCATAGGTTATACCTTTAACCTAGATCACACTTGATTATATTAACATGAACTTGAAACTATAGGTTATAATCAAGATCAAAATTTAATTAGGGTGTGTGTGTGTGTGCATGCCGTGTGTGCGTGTGCGTACGTGCATGGTGTGTGTGTGTATCGTGTATGTGTATAGTAAGGGTTTGACCCGACATGTGAATAGTAACATGTGAATAGTAACTGTGAATAGTAATCCTAAATAGTACTTTTGAATAGTGCTTTTGAATAGTAAAAGTGAAATAAAACTTGTGCTTTCTTAATAGACATTTGCACCTAGGGTTTCCATATCCAGGGTCTAAAATGTGTTTTCTTTCGTGGACTTTTTTTATAACTTAAGGTTTGTGATAGGATTCATAATTTGACTAAAGCTTACTCGGTTATAGTAAGATCATAGTTCCACGTTAAGAGTAACTCACTTTAACGTATTCCTTTGTGTGTTACCTTTCTTGAATACCTTAAATGATATTACTCTCTTGTGTTACATGTTCCTTGTTCATTTGTTTCATGCATTTCATATGCACCTTGGTTAGTAGTGGGTCTTAGTTCTTAAGCTCACTCTAGAACACCACCTACAAGAGTTAAAGTTGAGCACTGGGATCCCCAGGGCACCGCGTAATCTGTCTACCTAACTTTTGTTACTATTAGGTGAGGTGAAGTTATAAATGTTTTCCAACTGGAACCACGATTATACTATCGTATCATATGTTTTGCAATTCAAAGCTAAACCTCGTTTTGAACTATCCCTTTTATCGGGACATTCTTTTGAAAGGATCATTCATACTTTAATAGTATACCTTGATCAACAACACATGTTTTCCAAAGTTCTGCATTCTTGTTTAAAGACAGTTACATGTTCTGCATATGTTTTCAAAGTTTCGGTTTACAGACAGCATCACATGTTTACAGACAGAATCATATGTTTTACAGACATCATCATATGTTACAGTTACAGTTTCACATATAACAACTGATGCCAAGGTCTATATTTATAGACAGAATCATATGTTTACATGTAACAACTGATGCCAAGGTCTCTATTTATAGATAGAATTAGGGGCTGACATTTAATTAGTATTTAGTCTAGGGACCACACGGGGTACTTTGTGTAATTGTAGATAATAATTAGGATTTTCTATAAAATTAAATATAAAATGCTAGAAAAAGGGTATTTAGGTCATTTCACCTTCAAACGAGCAGCTACGAGAGTGGGAAAAGTGTTCAAAGTTCGAGAAATAAAATTTTCTTCGAAACGACAGCTCGTACGTCAAAATCGGATGTACGGTTTAAAAGTTCGCGAAATGAATAGTAACTTTTTTTTTTAACGTTTTCGTTTACTACTCGAGCTAGGGTCGAAATTAGAGTTTGAAAAGCATATCAAAATTCATGAGATAATTCATGGGTCGTTTTAAGTATAATATTAAGGGGTAAACGGTGTACCGATCAAAAGTTAATTTCGGCGATAAATAATAACTTTTAAAAGAAAATCCTAAATTACATCAAAAATTCATGTAAGGTTCTCGGGACTTGGAAAATGAGTTTGAATGATTAAAAACCATGAGTTTTGATCCTTTAAAAACTCCATTGACAAAAACGGAGCAGTAGTGGTTCGGGAAATGAATAGTACATTAGGGTTTTAGTGCCGAATTTCCCTTGAAATAACATAATATCACAAAAGAGTACGTATTTCACTTAAAGATGCAATGCATGAAGTATTTTAAATATGGATCAAGGTCTATAAACGCTCTTACGATACCCTTAGCTTACCGTTTACGACCAAGCCCCAATCCGGGCTATTACAGTATGCCTCGATCTAAATAAAATTTGGGTTGATTAAGTTTGTCTTGAATATTGTTTAGTTGTTGTTTGACTTAGGTCAATTGAAGTGTATGTTTATTCGCGTGGGACATTAATTGAGCACCTAAACACTTTCATGGCATTCTTATAATTTCGGTGAACATGGCATATTATTCCATGCCATCTCATAATCATCGTCGTGCGTCTCTGTGGTTCATATCTGGGTCTTGTCTCATAAGTACTTTGTGTTTCCTTTTCTGCCAGTGATCTCTAGGACGGAGACAATCCGATCGAGTATGGACCCGTCTTGTCAGTTCTTGTATCTCGTCGCTTCTCAAGTGAGGTTTAGGATTTTTGTATAGTTAAGCGACCTATGACCTCAATATGATGATCTCAATCCTTGTATGCGGTTATATGCCATATATGATTAGATATGTGTTGTATATGATATGATTATGACCTTGTGGACTATCCTTGGTTTTGAAAAAATTAAGGATTGAGGCATATGTAAGCTATTTTGGAAAAATTCAAATATGTTATGATTTTATAGTGGGTTGGCCATGAAATATTGGCGTCTGTCTGTCTGTTTGTTTATGGATCCGAGGAGCTACGGGTAATGGAGCCCCCGGGACGGTTAAGGCCGTCGGGGTTTGACCATGTGCATAATTCCATTGGAGATATCATTGCGCGACTCAGGGAGATAGGGGAGGCGTGATATCTTGAGCCTTCGGTGTATAGCCGGGGAGGGCACTTATGGGTTCGCAACCCCTTGTGTTACGTTTGTTCTAGATGGTTAGGGCCAACGTGAGGCTCTTCTATTACCGGAGTTGAGGATGGATTTAATTCTGTATTTCTCTTTTGTTTTGATATGAGGAGTAAAGGTTAGAAGGTCGTACTCGCCGAGCATATGATATGATTTGTTATGGAATCATGAATTGGGATAAGGTTTTCTGAAAATTGTTCCCTAAGTATAAGTATAATTTGTCTTCAAATGTTTTGGTATGCAAACTCTTATACCCGGTTCATGAGTCCACCTTTATGTTATATGTTATGCTCTATATATATTTAGTGTGCGGGTGTACGTTAGCCCCTCACTCAGTCAGTTGACTGACCCCTCATTTTATCTTTTAGTTGCAGGTTCTTTTGGCTTGAGCTAGGCGGGGAGTGAGTCTTCTGAGTCACTTGTCAGTCTAGTTGGTGCTAGGATACATTTGTCGCATACTCTACTCATGTCATGTATTTATGTTTCACACTTGGAGATTTATGTTTTATATTTTACTTAGACTAGAACCCGTGCGTGGTTAGCATGCTAGTACTTGAATGTTGATGGATAGTTTGATGTTATCTATGCTGGATTATGATTGATATTCGGGACTAGGTATCTATGCTAGTTGAACCCGTCACCTGCTATGCATGTTTCATTTTTAAATGCTTCCGCTATCTGATATAAATGGTTTTATTTGCTTCCGTGCTCTGAGTCGTTGAGTTAGCTCCGCCTAGCATATTGTGTGAGTTGGTCTCCCCGTTAGCTATGATTTAGATTCGGGTACGGACTTCCCATTTCATAATCGGATATGGATCATAGTGGGGGATGTGGTACCTTCCGTTTGGGGTGCTACACAAGCTGACCTTCTTGTGGCAGGATGACCACCGCAAACGCTTCAAAGCCCACATGAAAAGGGACTCCAAACAACTTTGTCTACCTGACTCGGGGCTTCTCCGGCAGTACCCCTCCGACTCCAAATATGAAAAGGCGTATGATTTGCAGTGGTTGTATTTCTCAAAATTGAGGGGGTACATATAGAACCTCCAAAATACAACCATAAAATTAGAATTTGGGTTCTGTTTCTACAAATTTTCATCATTAGTTTTAGGAGACGAGAGGTTTTCGCTGGAAGAGAGAGAGGTTTGAAGATTTCTTTGAGTGCACAAGTTTCAATGAAACAAAATGAAGGGGGAAAGTGATGGTTCATCCAAGGCAAATTCACCGTAATTAAGACCAACTTTTGGGCATACGAATAATTTGACCTCTCATGCTAAATTTCTTGTTTCTCAAACATGCCAAAAAGGCGTGTGATTTATCAACCATAAGAACACTCTATTCACACGCCCCGTCACATGATTAGTCAACGGATGATTTTGCATAATGGTGGCCAAAAACATACCTTAACAGCCTATGTAAATGCTCCCTAAGTAGTGAAAAATCTCCCCTACCACACGGTGACAGTCACACAAGGTAGAAGTATTTTTTTGACTTGGGATCTCCTATATTTAATATCGTGTTTCATCTCCTATTTTACTTATATATATGGGTCAAGTGTATTATAAACTTGGCGTGTGTATGTGAGTAAAACAAGAGATGAAACACAATTTTGAAACAAGACATCCCAAGCCATTTTTTCCCTTTTTACATTGTTGCCTTCTGATGAGTACTCGCCGAATCCGTTCTTCCCTTTTCTCTCGTATTTTGTGTTGTGTTTTGTATTGACATAAACCCCTCCTTTTATAGGTCAGAGTCCTATAGGGATTACTTTCTTCTCCAACTCCGCATTTAGACTCCTTCTGCTCGTTTCTTCTTCTTCTTCTGTCCTTTTTCCATAAGACTCCTTTACCATTCTATCATGCTATCTCCAGTACGCGTAACTACCTGAGCATCCTCTCATCCACGAAATCTTCAGGAGCGAGTTCCAACCACAACCCATCACACGTGAGCTCACCTCATTCTATCTCATGTGAGGCTAACCACATGTCCTAGTTGGGTATGACCCCATCATCCCCCCCCTCCTAAGTCCGAAACTGTGATACCTCGTCCGTTCGATCGCACAAGTATGACGTCATGTGTGAGTTTAATTACATATCTATGTCGTTTAAATTCAATTACGTGACATTATTTAATGTAATTGCTGTAAATTGCTTATAAATGCTCAATTTGATGTATGATTATATGCTCGTAAACGTTAAATTATGAATTTTATGACGAAAATGATAAATTCATGAAATGAATTGATTTATTTGCCATTTGTACTTAATTGTTTATTATTTGAAAGCTTTGCAGTTTTTTTGAAAATAGGTTTTGGACCTATTTGGCACTTTTTGAAAGTTTAGGGGCCTAATTGTAATTAAGGTATTTTGAAACCATTTCGGCTACTTTGAGCTCGAGAATTTGGATTCAAATTCCAACTACATTGTTGGATTCGTTTCGACGAATCAGGTCCAATGACATTGGCTCCATATTTTTCTGAAGTCATTTGAACCTCTTAATTTTAAAATTCGATCCGAGTGGACCGAATTATTGGTAACGCGCTTTTGACTAAGCCCGTTTTTCATCAGCCATAAGGCTGAAATATTAACCCCTTTCTCCTCATAATCAAACGCAACAACAGTAGGCCAAGCAAAAAAGGAGAGAGCCAAGACTTTTCTTTTGACCCTTTCAACCTTCTATCTCAAAGTTCTTTTCCAAGGTAACCTATGAATTTCTCTCGTTCTAAGCTTCGTTTTGATGCCAATTTCATGTCTTGGAAGCATGCCTTTATATGAGTTTGGCTAAAATGATGAATATTAAGGGTCTGAAGAAATTTATGAATTTTGTGAGGTTACATGGGTCTAAAAGCATTATATGAAATCTATATGAGTTGTATGATGAATTTAATACATGGAATAAGTTGTATAGCACCCAAACTGTGACGCCCTGTCCGATCATCCGTGCAGGTATGACGCCACGAGAGTGTTTACTTATGGATTTACACGGTTTGCATCTTTATTATGTGTCTTAATTTCCAATATGATTGAATTATGTGATTTAAATTGATTTAAGTGCATACTTGGAATTTTGTGACTTGACATAATTTATAACTTGCATGAATTTAATTTAAATGTTGGAGTTGATTGTAGAATAGGACTTGGGCTTATTTGCAATTTTTTGGAAGTTTTGGGCCTAATTGAAATTTGGTAACTTTGGGTGCGTTTGGAACCGATATGAGCTTGAAAATTCGAATTTGAATTTTGACACAACCATTGGACTCGATTCGGTGATTCGGATTCAATGGAATTTATTTCATATTTTTTGGAAGCCGTTTGGACCTTAAACCTTTTAATTTTGATCTATTGGGCCGGAAGTCATTTAGTTGAGCCCAAATCCTAACTAAAGCCTTTAGCCTCATATTATATCTTGGAAACCCTAACCTAGCTTCATTTCAAACCTCATTTCACATAAGATATATCATCCATGGAGAGCTTCAAGGAAGGATGAAGATCTAAGGCTTTTCCCATCATTTCAAGAGCTCATATCTCCCTCATTTCTTCATCAATTCAGGAGCTAAGGTAAGCAACGAATTTCCCTTGTTGTGAGCTTTAATTCTATCCATTAATCTTAGCATGAAACTGATTATTTGAAATGATTTGGTGAAATTTTGAGAAATATGAACTTTAGACCCAACTTGATGATTCTTGCCTTGTTTCATGATATCTTGAGATCTTGAGCTAGGATAGATGATAAGCATGTTTTATGTGATGATATGTATGAATTTCGTGGAATTTTGGTGGTTGTTTTTAGGTGGAATCCACCATTGTTGGACCTTCATGTGTTTTCCCAAAGCTGTCACCATTCTGCACTGGACTGAGGCCCAGATTTGGCCGGAACGGCCGTTCCCATTTTGGCCTTGAGCTCGGAACGGCCCTTCCCAGCCAGGGCTGACGTCAGCACCGAAGATGGGAAGGACCGTTCCCATTTAAGCCTTGTGCATGCCATTTAAGCCTTGTGCATTTAAGATGGGAAGGACCGTTCTCAGCTTTGCTGGAGAGTTTGCGGGAAGGACCGTTCCCATGCAAGGCTATACATGGTTATGGCCGTTCCCAGGCCTCTGTGACCCTTTTTATGTATGCCTTTTCGTGCATACTTGATCCTTTTGATTTGTTATGTGAATTATATGTTATGATATGACTTCAATTGCATTCTTAGATGATAGTACTTCTTTTAATTGAATAATTTTGTATAAGTACTTACCATATGATTATGCTACTTGACCTATGGGATCCATATCATTCCATAATACATTTTATACCTGATTATATGTTGTCGTGCGTCTTACTTGGTTAATATAGAGTCTAAGTCTTGGGCTTTTGTATGTTTGTTTGTTTCAGAGGACTTTGGTGGCGATGAGCCCGAGGCTTAGTGGTGTCCGGTTTCCACTCTCTTTTCTTCAAGCACAAGGCGAGGTTTAGGATTTTTGTATAGTTAAACAACCTATGACCTTAATATGATGATTTCAATCCTTGCATATGGTTATATACTATATATGATTAGATATGTGTTGGAGATGATATGATTATGACCTGGTGGACCATCCTTGGTTTTGGAAAAAATAATTATTAAGGCATATGTAAGCTATTTTTGGAAAATTTTGATATGTTATGATTCTGTAGCGAGTTGGCTATGAAATATTAGCATATGTATGTATATATGTATGTGGATCCGAGGAGCTATGGGTAAGGAGCCCCCGGGACGGTTAGGGCCATCAGGGATAAACCTGTGCGTTGTGCCATTTGAGACATCATTATGCGACTCAGGGAGATAGGGGAGGCGTGATGTGACGCCCCGAATCTCCGAAGCACGATCCAACGACATTCTCGGGTAAGTTTTCACACTTTTATGTTAATTTGTGAATTTTGTGACTTGTATGATTTAATCGGAATTTAATTTGATATGTGATTATTCAGATTAATTGATGATTAATTGCTAATTTAATTATTACGTGCGTACGTGACTTGAATAGTTTAATTCAATTTAATTCGAACTTATTTCTACGAAATAATTGCTAAACTTGAGTTTAAATCTATTATGTTAATTAACTTGTTTAATTTGAATTTATTCGAATTCTTTGTGATTTAATTGTCAATTATATGCTTTTGGGGTATCGTTAATTGTACGAAAGATTTTCTAAAATTAAATTGAATTAAGTCCTAATTGGTAAAATTATTCCCCAATTTAAATTGTAAAATTAATTCAGGACTTATATGTTTAATTGAGACCCTACAAGAATTATTTTGCGGTTAATTGAATGCGTTATTTTATTTTTCCTACGTGGTAAGACTACCCGGTTTGTATATAGCATGTATCTAGACATATTTCTTGTCATTCTCCCACACACACTATCTCTCCCCTCTCCTTTCTCGGCTGAAACGACACGAAGGACCATTTCTCAAATTTCAACTTCGTCAATTCTTCACCAAATTGGACATGCAAATAGTCGAAATCGATGTACTCGGAACAAGGAACACAACCGTATGCTCGGAATCGAGATCCGACAAGAAACGAGAGAGAACGGAGCTCCGAAAGTTACTGATTTTCGTCACTCTTCACAGCAGCTTTCCGGCGACGGAATCCGGCGAACTTATAGTGTATTTTCATCACCTCGACGAGACCTATCAATCTATGGTGGTGGTTCACGGCGAAAACTGCCGTAGGCCGAGCTACGACGGAGGTACAGTAGCAGCGCGACGGCGCTGTCAGCGCGGGTGGCGGGATGGCCATTCCGGCCATCCTCCGACTACGGGACGTTGGGGGAAATACTCAAGTCGACGAGCTGAGTTGATTAGTGGAAGCGGAGCGACCTGAATCGCGCCGGAACGGGAGGAATCAGGCGGCGAAGTCGCGCGGTGGCTGTGTACGGCGGCGGTGATTTTCTGCGACCATTTTCGGCGAATACCATATGCATTTCGACGGGCTCGACATGGGTAACCCATTGCTTTTTACGGTTTCGAACTTCGTTTAGCGGTTTGGGAGAAATCGCGATTTGAAGATTTTGAGGGTTTCGTATTCTTAGATCTGAAATAGGAGATAAACCGCTCAGAATTTCGAGAAATTGATTGAAGATTCGGAACGAGCATGAGGAACACATTCGGGATTGATTTTTCGGGAATTTTCCGACAACCTTTGGCGGCGGCCCGGCGGCGGCCGGCGGCTTTTCCGGCAGCTACAGTGGCGGCGCTCCGGCGGCCTTCTGACAGAACGTCCACCTCGATGCGGTGAGTCTAACGCCATCTTCCGTTCGTCGTTTGGATACTCGGTTAATTTGTTATGATTTATTTCGTGTTTCTTGAATTATTGGAATTTATCGTTTAATTGTCGTTTTGATTGATTTTCGTGCCAATATGACTTCGTTGAGCTAGAATATGATTGTATACATGTTGATGGATATATTTGATATTCGATATGAATCCGGTTACCCCTTTTTGATAGGTTGTTATGCTTGTCCTGTGCTGAATGTGTACGAATTGGTAACTTTAATATACGAATTATTCGTAAACTTGGTTTGGTTGTGAATAGCCTCTATTTTCATGTTGGTAGATGTTCATAGATGATTATTATGCTTGTAAATAATTAGTCCTTGCTCGTGTAAGTCGTAATAATGCTCAATGGACAATTTATGCTATAAAATGATAGTTTTTCGTATTCTTTAAATTATTAGAAGTGTTCTTGTATGCCTAAATTAAACTAAGTCAATTCTTGGAATTAGTATTCAATCGATATGTGGAGTCATGTGAGATTGCTTGTTGAGAAGATATGCATTTGTTATATGAATCTTGTTGGAATATTGATATTAGGATTCATGCTTTAATAGATAAAACCATGCCGGATTGTTTATTTGAATAATATGATTAACTCTTGAATTCTTGCTTGCTTACTTGATAAGGGGATGTATGTGTAATTTTGTTAGAAACCATAAAAGGGTATTCATGTTATGACTTTGAAACTAGGAGAATAACATAGGGGATGTTTGTGTAACTTTCCTAAACCATTATGAATTGCTTAGGGGATGTTTGTGTAATTTCCATGAAACTATGAATGTATACTATGATTGAGCTCGTATGCCAAAACATGTTATGAATTCCTAAAGTATGATACAAATGAATCGAGAGTATGCCGTTAAGCTTAAAAGTATGACTTTATGTGATTGAATATATGCCTTATTCATATCGAGCATGACGTATGAATGTAGTGACGTTACATGAACTTATCATTGACTAAGATTATGAAATTGTCAAGTATGACTTATAATCGCTATGTTTAGAATCTTGCAAACTTCATACACATTTAAATGACCGAATTGTTCTTATTTATGCATTTCACATGAGACATGAACTTAGTATTTTGAATGAATGATCTTCGTTGGACCTTGATGGATTTGTATGATGTAATTATGCAAATATATTATTCTTGTTAATTATAATCTTATGAACTTGGGACATACTTTATATTATGCTTGAAACGTACTTGTTAATGTGCATTCAATCAACTTGATAACTTATGGAAATTGGACTCTTATGTGCCATTTATGTATGATTGATAATTGTTAAGGTTACATACATGTCCATTGACCTCTCATGATTTATGTGGTTAAACTCATGCCTATCCATGACTTGTTGTGCATTCTTTATGCTCTATTTGGCCATGACATATCATGATATGCACGATAGAGCCATCCTTGCATTCCCAAATCTCATGATAAGCATGATACTCCGCCGTGCGTCGTGTTAAGTTATCTTCTGAGTCCAGTCTTAATTGTGGAGTGCGTGTATGTCTTGTATAGGTGGTGAGCCACAGGAGGTCAAGTGCTTGTTGTTCGTTTGGTCGACTTCTTCTTGGTTAACTTTGGTCCAGGTGAGGAGTTATATTATTAAAATGTTTTCAAACTGTGGACAATACCGTTTAGCCTTCATGATTTGGTTCTCAAATTCCCGTTTTGAAAACTATATGTATAGGCGTAGTATGCCGGATTTTGGGAGCTTGGCTCATTATACTTATATCGTTGCTTATTGAAAACGGTTTGCAACTATAGTATGAATCTTGGTATACGGGATAGGTACCCGAAATGTTTTGGTTTTGAAAAGGATATATATGTACGTATGTGGCGAGATGTTTTGGACCATGCTACGAAAGTGGTATGGAGATTGATGTACCTTGCAGGGACGCTTGCTTGGGGTAATCGAAATTGAGCTCGGGGATGGAGGTGAGAGATATTCCGGGAAGGCAAGGGCCGACGGATGTCCTTATCCAAAGTTCCCACTGTGGACAAGATTACTAAGACTCCGAGGAGGTTTCGGGGTTGAAGTTTTCTTGGAGAGAGCTAGGTTACATGGACCGAATTCTCTATGTTATGGATGATCAGGGGTGCGCACCCTCGACATCAATGGCGTGATGGATGGATTGGTTTGATTTCTTTGGCTTGGGAAGTAAGGTTGGAGGGCTCATTCTCGCCGAGCCGGTTATGTTTCTAGTTTGTGATCCGTTGTTTTGAAAACCCCTTTGCATTGATTTTGAAAAGTTAAGCGGATCATAAACACCTTTGATATCGCATGCATTGTACCCACTTTATTATATTCCTTATAGTAAATCCTCACCGGTTCCTTTTGAACTGACTCTTCAACCTTCGTATTGTCTGCAGGTTTCCTGGAGTCTTGCTAGGCGGTGTGTCATAGAGTCTTGGCTCGTAGAAGTTGTGTCGAGTCTGCATTTACTTTAAGTTGATGTTCCTGTACGTTATTATGGTTTAACGCTTTCGTTAGCCTTGGTGGGCATTATGTTATAGTTGGAAACGTTACATTCTTGTATGAATTCCGTTTATGAAAATTGTACAGGTTGGGATCGTGATGATCCAATGATATTTGGATATATTATTCTGTCGGGACAGGTGCTTAGGTAGTTGAACCCGTATTTATGATTTTGTTTCGGGACAGGTGCCTAGGGAGTGGAACCCGTATTTATATTATTCCTTGTCGGGACAGGTTGCATGCTCTTGAACCCGTTGAACTGTGTGATGCATGATTGATCTTGTTAATTGACGTTAATGAATTGATTCCGATTGCATGCTACATGTTGTTGAAAAACATTTATGCTCGCTTCCGCATGTCTGTTGCTTTCCTTACGGCGCGTTGAGTCGAGTTGTTTAGGTACCGCCTAGCCAGGTTGTTCGTCCGTCACTGCTTGCTTTGGGAACAGCGCGTACATGGATGTCAGTTTCATATACGAGCTAGAACCTTAGCGCGGGGTAGGATGTGAATGCCCTCCGCCGGGGCGTTACACCCTATTTGTGTGGTATCAGAGCCGAAGGTTCAAAACCGGGCTCTTGAGTCATCTTGTGTCGGTCTAGGTCGTACGCCATAGAATATTTGTGTATTGCATTTACTTGACTTGGCAATTTTGATTAATTGGCATGAACTTTCTGAACTACTTGATTACATGCTTACAACTTTTAATACACTTGCGCTTATGCTTTTGCTGAGATTGAATCGTGTTAGACACAATTGAATTAATTGTATGATTATCTTAGAAATGAAGACCTGCTTGCTCACCTGTTAATTGACTTGTATTGAAAGAATTCATTTTTCTTAAATGACTACTTCGGTTGCTTAAATTGGAAATGCATGCTTATGTGCTTATAGCTTCTCCATAAGTGCTTTTAGCTTGAATTTTGTACTTGTTAGAAGCATGCTTTGAATGTGAACCTAATGACTTGACTACTTGCCTAATTGCTATGGAAACTTAAGAACTACATGCTCCTTGTTACTAATATGTTAGAATTCAATTGTTTTATAATCAATTATGCTAGCACCTTAAATGATTGTGTTCTTGCCTTAGATAATTTGAACTCTCCTTGGATAACTTATTTAACTGTCTGCTTGCTTTAGCAACTTATAGATTACTTACTTTTGCACCCATTGAATTGAGTCGACTGAACTTATGTGCTTAATTAACTATTGCGAGTATCTTATGTTGAAACTATGTACTTATGTGATTACAACAGTTTTGTAACTAAACTGCTTATAGTTTTTCATAAGTGCCTACTAACCATCATGCATACATACATATGCTTTTGACTATGTGTTGTAGAGGAAATTCCATCGCAATGTCCCCCTTGAACATGGATGCGCAACCTATGCTCTAAGGGATACCGACATTAGTTGATTAAAGGTACGCAAAAACATGCACCACATTTTATTTTAAATATGCAAACCTATGTGTATGCAATTGATTCTTTTATGATGGTTATGTATGCCAAGACATGTTAGGGGTTGTAGGGACCTCTCTAATGTATGTGCAAGAGAGATGTGAATTCTCTCTAACTTGTCTGCAAGAGAGATGTTGGATCCTCTCTAATTTATGTGCTAGGGAAATGCTGGATTCTCCCTAATTTACGTGTTTGAAGGATGTTGGATTCCTTCAATTTAGATGTTGGGAAATGTTGGATTTTCCTAACTTAGGTGTTTGAGAAATGTCGGATCTTTTCTCAAACTAGTCGCTCAGGAGATGTCAGATTCTCTTGAACTTAGGCGCTTGAGAGACGGGGTGCTCTCACTTGTGTGCTCGAGAGACGGGGTGCTCTCACTTGTGTGCTCGAGAGACGGGGTGCTCTCACTTATTTGTTTGGAGACGGGGTTCTCTACTCTTTGTTGTGCTTTGTGTTCGGTTTGCTCTGGCTACGATCGGAAGCAGGTGGCTTTAGAAGATGTTGAGATTCCCTCACACTGATGACATGATGCTCGAGAAGGGGTCAATCATCCAAACGCTAAATAAAGATTTCTTGTCTCGAAGAGACGAAGATCTAGGTATCCAAGAAGGCGAAAGACTACAAGAGTTAAAGGTGGTCAAGAATCCGTAGATGTGACCTAGAGGATACGGTGTCTTAATCACCGGATCAAGGAGTAAAGTCTAAGACGGACTACTACTTCAACGGTTAGCCATCTCAAGGCTTCTTCCGAGATAACTTCCCTTGATCCTAAGGGGAACAACTTCAGCACCAAGATTGGCTTTAACAAGCGTACAACATTGATCAAAGCCTTACACAGAAACGTTCAATGAAGTTAGAGTGACGTGTATGCAGAATGCGGAAGTCAGTGCAACCAATCGAAGGAGGCTAATCTCGCGAGTCAACTAACCTACTCACGTTTGGGGATTGCAACCGTTATGTTGGACTTAACTATGGAGTCTGAGTGTCTATTCACATAGAAGGATAAGGACACGAATCAAAATGTTGGATGAACGTTCGAGAGACTTCATGACATTGCTCAGAACCAGACTAGATTTTGTTCGAGTTTCGGCGGTAGTTCAAGATAAGAATTCTCACGAGTGAAGAACCATTTGGATAAGACGAATGAGTTGGTTGGAACTTTGAACAGAAAATCGAACCTACAACTCTCGAAGAAGGAACTAGTCATTTCGAAATGACAACCCTGGTTACGAGAGTTCAAACAACTTGCTCTCAGTCGGCTACGAATGAGAAGTATTGAAGTGGCTCGAATGGACGATCTTGGATAGTGGCGGACTACTATGGCAAAGTATGTTCGTGGGAACCTCACGAGGATGTTAAGATTATCCTTCAATCTAACACCCGAAATTGTATCCTCGCATATTTCGAGAAAGGAATTCGAGAGCTTTGTAGACAGATTCCAAGAGAATTAGAACTTAAGAACAGAAATCTCAAGAGTTGAGAAACCAAAGAGAGCTTTAAATGGATAAAGTCTTACGAGAACACCTTAACAAGACAAGAAGTTGTTTGTAAGACAACACCGAGAAGTAGGTGAATGCAACTCTAATGCAATTGTGTAACTTCACACTAGAAGAATCTGGGGACCAGTTTCCTTTAAGGAGGGAAGGTTGTGACGCCCCGCATCTCCGAAGCACGATCCAACGACATTCTCGGGTAAGTTTTCACACTTTTATGTTAATTTGTGAATTTCGTGACTTGTATGATTTAATCGGAATTTAATTTGATATGTGATTATTCAGATTAATTGATGATTAATTGCTAATTTAATTATTACGTGCGTACGTGACTTGAATAGTTTAATTCAATTTAATTCGAACTTATTTCTACGAAATAATTGCTAAACTTGAGTTTAAATCTATTATGTTAATTAACTTGTTTAATTTGAATTTATTCGAATTCTTTGTGATTTAATTGTCAATTATATGCTTTTGGGGTATCGTTAATTGTACGAAAGATTTTCTAAAATTAAATTGAATTAAGTCCTAATTGGTAAAATTATTCCCCAATTTAAATTGTAAAATTAATTCAGGACTTATATGTTTAATTGAGACCCTACAAGAATTATTTTGCGGTTAATTGAATGCGTTATTTTATTTTTCCTACGTGGTAAGACTACCCGGTTTGTATATAGCATGTATCTAGACATATTTCTTGTCATTCTCCCACACACACTATCTCTCCCCTCTCCTTTCTCGGCTGAAACGACACGAAGGACCATTTCTCAAATTTCAACTTCGTCAATTCTTCACCAAATTGGACATGCAAATAGTCGAAATCGATGTACTCGGAACAAGGAACACAACCGTATGCTCGGAATCGAGATCCGACAAGAAACGAGAGAGAACGGAGCTCCGAAAGTTGCTGATTTTCGTCACTCTTCACAGCAGCTTTTCGGCGACGGAATCCGGCGAACTTATAGTGTATTTTCATCACCTCGACGAGACCTATCAATCTATAGTGGTGGTTTACGGCGAAAACCGCCGTAGGCGGAGCTACGGCGGAGGTAAAGTAGCAGCGCGACGGCGCTGTCAGCGCTGGTGGCGGGATGGCCATTCCGGCCATCCTCCGGCGATGGGACGTTGGGGAAAATACTCAAGTCGACGAGCTGAGTTGATTAGTGGAAGCGGAGCGACCTGAGTCGCGCCGGAACGGGAGGAATCAGGCGGCGAAGTCGCGCGGTGGCTGTGTACGGCGGCGGTGATTTCCGGCGACCATTTCCGGCGAATACCATATGCATTTCGACGGGCTCGACATGGGTAAGCCATTGCTTTTTACGGTTTCGAATTTCGTTTAGCGGTTTGGGAAAAATCGCGATTTGAAGATTTTGAGGGTTTCGTATTCTTAGATCTGAAATAGGAGATAAACCGCTCAGAATTTCGAGAAATTGATTGAAGATTCGGAACGAGCATGAGGAACACATTCGGGACTGATTTTTCGGGAATTTTTCGACAACCTTCAGCGGCGGCCGGCGGCTTTTTCGGCAGCTACAGTGGCGGCGCTCCGGCGGCCTTCTGATAGAACGTCTGCCTCGATGCGGTGAGTCTAACGCCATCTTCCGTTCGTCGTTTGGATACTCGGTTAATTTGTTATGATTTATTTCGTGTTTCTTGAATTATTGGAATTTATCGTTTAATTGTCGTTTTGATTGATTTTCGTGCCAATATGACTTCGTTGAGCTAGAATATGATTGTATACATGTTGATGGATATATTTGATATTCGATATGAATCCGGTTACCCCTTTTTGATAGGTTGTTATGCTTGTCTTGTGCTGAATGTGTACGAATTGGTAACTTTAATATACGAATTATTCGTAAACTTGGTTTGGTTGTGAATAGCCTCTATTTTCATGTTGGTAGATGTTCATAGATGATTATTATGCTTGTAAATAATTAGTCCTTGCTCGTGTAAGTCGTAATAATGCTCAATGGACAATTTATGCTATAAAATGATAGTTTTTCGTATTCTTTAAATTATTAGAAGTGTTCTTGTATGCCTAAATTAAACTAAGTCAATTCTTGGAATTAGTATTCAATCGATATGTGGAGTCATGTGAGATTGCTTGTTGAGAAGATATGCATTTGTTATATGAATCTTGTTGGAATATTGATATTAGGATTCATGCTTTAATAGATAAAACCATGCCGGATTGTTTATTTGAATAATATGATTAAGTCTTGAATTCTTGCTTGCTTACTTGATAAGGGGATGTATGTGTAATTTTGTTAGAAACCATAAAAGGGTATTCATGTTATGACTTTGAAACTAGGAGAATAACATAGGGGATGCTTGTGTAATTTTCCTAAACCATTATGAATTGCTTAGGGGATGTTTGTGTAATTTCCTTGAAACTATGAATGTATACTATGATTGAGCTCGTATGCCAAAACATGTTATGAATTCCTAAAGTATGATACAAATGAATCGAGAGTATGCCGTTAAGCTTAAAAGCATGACTTTATGTGATTGAATATATGCCTTATTCATATCGAGCATGACGTATGAATGTAGTGACGTTACATGAACTTATCCTTGACTAAGATTATGAAATTGTCAAGTATGACTTATAATCGCTATGTTTAGAATATTGCAAACTTCATACACATTTAAATGACCGAATTGTTCTTATTTATGCATTTCACATGAGACATGAACTTAGTATTTTGAATGAATGATCTTCGTTGGACCTTGATGGATTTGTATGATGTAATTATGCAAAATGTGATATTATTCTTGTTAATTATAATCTTATGAACTTGGGACATACTTTATATTATGCTTGAAACTTACTTGTTAATGTGCATTCAATCAACTTGATAACTTATGGAAATTGGACTCTTATGTGCCATTTATGTATGATTGATAATTGTTAAGGTTACATACATGTCCATTGACCTCTCATGATTTATGTGGTTAAACTTATGCCTATCCATGACTTGTTGTGCATTCTTTATGCTCTATTTGGCCATGACAAATCATGATATGCACGATAGAGCCATCCTTGCATTTCCAAATCTCATGATAAGCATGATACTCCGCCGTGCGTCGTGTTAAGTTATCTTCTGAGTCCAGTCTTAATTGTGGAGTACGTGTATGTCTTCTATAGGTGGTGAGCCACAGGAGGTCAAGTGCTTGCTGTTCGTTTGGTCGACTTCTTCTTGGTTAACTTTGGTCCAGGTGAGGAGTTATATTATTAAAATGTTTTCAAACTGTGGACAATACCGTTTAGCCTTCATGATTTGGTTCTCAAATTCCCGTTTTGAAAACTATATGTATAGGCGTAGTATGCCGGATTTTGGGAGCTTGGCTCATTATACTTATATCGTTGCTTATTGAAAACGGTTTGCAACTATAGTATGAATCTTGGTATACGGGATAGGTACCCGAAATGTTTTGGTTTTGAAAAGGATATATATGTACGTATGTGGCGAGATGTTTTGGACCATGCTACGAAAGTGGTATGGAGATTGATGTACCTTGCAGGGACGCTTGCTTGGGGTAATCGAAATTGAGCTCGGGGATGGAGGTGAGAGATATTCTGGGAAGGCAAGGGCCGACGGATGTCCTTATCCAAAGTTCCCACTGTGGACAAGATTACTAAGACTCCGAGGAGGTTTCGGGGTTGAAGTTTTCTTGGAGAGAGCTAGGTTTCATGGACCGAATTCTCTATGTTATGGATGATCGGGGGTGCGCACCCTCGACATCAATGGCATGATGGATGGATTGGTTTGATTTCTTTGGCTTGGGAAGTAAGGTTGGAGGGCTCATTCTCGCCGAGCCGGTTATGTTTCTAGTTTGTGATCCGTTGTTTTGAAAACCCCTTTGCATTGATTTTGAAAAGTTAAGCGGATCATAAACACCTTTGATATCGCATGCATTGTACCCACTTTATTATATTCCTTATAGTAAATCCTCACCGGTTCCTTTTGAACTGACTCTTCAACCTTCGTATTGTCTGCAGGTTTCCTGGAGTCTTGCTAGGCGGTGTGTCATAGAGTCTTGGCTCGTAGAAGTTGTGTCGAGTCTGCATTTACTTTAAGTTGATGTTCATGTACGTTATTATGGTTTAACGCTTTCGTTAGCCTTGGTGGGCATTATGTTATAGTTGGAAACGTTACATTCTTGTATGAATTCCGTTTATGAAAATTGTACAGGTTGGGATCGTGATGATCCAATGATATTTGGATATATTATTCTGTCGGGAGAGGTGCTTAGGTAGTTGAACCCGTATTTATGATTTTGTTTCGGGACAGGTGCCTAGGGAGTGGAACCCGTATTTATATTATTCCTTGTCGGGACAGGTTGCATGCTCTTGAACCCGTTGAACTGTGTGATGCGTGATTGATCTTGTTAATTGACATTAATGAATTGATTCCGATTGCATGCTACATGTTGTTGAAAAAAATTTATGTTCGCTTCCGCATGTCTGTTGCTTTCCTTACGGCGCGTTGAGTCGAGTTGTTTAGGTACCGCTTAGCCAGGTTGTTCGTCCGTCACCGCTTGCTTTGGGAACAACGCGTACATGGATGTCAGTTTCATATACGAGCTAGAACCTTAGCGCGGGGTAGGATGTGATTGCCCTCCGCCGGGGTGTTACACGTGATATCTTGTGCCTTCGGTGTACAGCCGGGGAGGGTACTTGTGGGTTCGCTACCCCTTGTGAGTATGTCTGTTTTGGATAGTTAGGGCCAACGTTTGACTCTTCCATCATTGGAGTTGAGGAGGGATTTATTTTTGTATTTCCGTTTTGTTTTGTTATGAGGAGTAAAGGTTGGAAGCTCGTACTCGCTGAGCATATGATATGTTATGTTCTGGGAATCATGAATCGGAATAAGGTTTCTGAAAACATTTTCTAAGTATAAATATAAGTTTGTTTTCAAATGTTTTGTTATGTAAACCCTTATACCCAGTTCATGAGTCCACCCTTCTGTTATGTGCTATGCTCTATATATATTTAGTGTGTGGGTGTGCGCTACCCCGCTCGCTCAGTCAGTTGACTGACCCCTCGTTTTATCTTTTAGTTGCAGGTTATTTTGGCTTGAGCTAGGCGGAAGTGAGTCTTATGAGTAACACTTGTCAGTCTAGTGGTGTTAGGATGCATTTGTTGCATACTCTATTTATGTTATGTATTTATGTTTCACACTTGGAGATTATGCTTTATGCTCTACTTAGATTTAAACCCGTGTGGGGTTAGCATGCTAGCACTTAGATGTTTTTAGATACTTTGCTGATACTTATGTTGTTTTATTATGTTATGATGATTTGATATTTGGGATTAGGTATCTATGTTAGTTGAACCCGTCACCTGTTATGTATGTTGATATTCGGGACTAGGTATCTATGCTAGTTGAACCCGTCTCTTGTTTTGTATGTTGATATAATTGCTTTCGCTATTTGTTGATGATTGTTTAAATTGCTTCCGCGCTCTGAGTTTGTCGAGTTAGATCCACCTAACCTAGACTGTGAGTTGGTCTCCCGTTCGCTATGATTTGGATTCGGGCATGGACTTCCTATTTCATGACCGGGTCTGCGGCCTAGTGCGAGGGATGTGGTATTCTCCGTCTGGGGTGCTACATCCTTAAGTGGTATCAGAGCTCTAGGTTGTAAAACCAAGCTCTGGAGTCGTGTTGAGTCTATCTAGATTATACGGCTTAGGACAATGTGGTTATATGACTCATTTTCTTGAATACTTGCTTAATTCTAATACTTGTACACATAAACATGCACTAATCCACATGCATCCATATTGCTTGAATCTTTGAATTTCAGGATGCCTCCTAGACGCCGTGATCGAGAGGTTTCCCCGGATGCACCGAATCCACCTCCGCCACCACCACTAAACGCTGAGAACATTATTCAGGCACTTCTCAATCAGTTGCAATAGAATCAGAGGCAACAGACACCACCCGTTGATGGTGCTATCTCAGCTGTGTACAGGGAGTTTTGGAACAACAACCCTCCTAAGTGGTTTGGAGGAGATGATATCAAGGCTGAGGAGTGGTAGCTGAGATCAGTGGTATTTGGGAGATTTTCCCATGGACTTCTCAGGATAAGGCTGTTTGCACTGCTCGTTTCATTCAGGGGCAGCCAGCTAATTGGCTCAAGGGTGTTCGTTCCAGGTTGGAGAGGATTGGAGAGGAGTTTAACTGGGAGACTTTTGTGCATGAGTTCTAGGAGAAGTACATTCCTGCTAGCGCACAGGAGCGCCGCCTTCAGAAGTTTATGGATTTGAAGCAGGGATCTAGGACAGTGGAGGAGTATGTTCTGGAGTTCGAGAGGCTTGCACCGTACGCTACCCATATCACTGATATCGACTAGCACAAAGCTCGTCACTTTCTTCATGGGCTTAGAGAGAATATTCAGATGGCACTTCAGGGTGCATGTGGGTACTTGGGATCAAGTTACTCAGAGGGCAATTCAGGTTGAGGCTCAGAGGGCGAGGCTAAAGCCTTCATCTTTCTCTTCTGGTTCTGGTTCGGGCTCAGGTTTAGGCAAGAGGCCCGTTGTTACTACTACCCCCGTTTCTACTTTTTGACCACAAGGCTTTCTCAACAAGAAGCCCCGAGCTACTGCAGCACCTCCAGCTTTACCGGCCCCAGATCAGGCCCGTTGCTCTCATTGTCAGGGCCCTCATCCATTAGAGAAGTGTTGGAGGTATTTAGGTAGATGCTTGGTGTATGGGTCTACTGATCACAAGGTGGAGACCTGTCCGAAGAAGAGGCCAACTATTCAGGCTCGTGCATATGCTCTTGATGGAAAGGAGGAAGCAGTAGAGGTTGATCAGAATGCCGTGGTGGAAGGTACAATACATATACATGGCATATTATTACATGCATTATTTGATCCCGGGGCTACACATTCTTTTATTTCCCAGCATGTTGTTGCTTATTTACGTTTGATTTCTGAGCTATCTGCGCATGTGTATGTGGTGAGTTCCCCTTTTGTGTGGGGGGGGGGGGGGAGCTTGGAGACAGACCGAGTGTTTCGTGAGTGTCTGGTGAGTTTTGAGGGCTGAGTCTTTCTAGCTGATTTGATAGAGATGCTGATGAAGAGGTATGGTGTAGCACCCCACACGTGAGGCACCACATCCCCGCACTAAGGCTCAACACGAGTAACGAAATGGTAAATCCGCACCCGTATCAAACCCTAGCGAACGGGAGACAAACAGAAACCTTCCTAAGCCAGGCGGAGCTAGACCCTGCAATGATAACCAATCAACAAAATATAATGCATAGCAAAGACAAAGTTCAATCGTACAAACCATAAACAAAATTTGGGCTCTTCAGGCCTCTTTTAAAACATAACAAAACCCAGTAAAAGCAATGCAATAACGATTACATAAATATTCAAGTCCAAGATACTACAGAATTGAATCAAACATAAATCCAATACATGAATGAGTGCAGAGACTCTCCTAACCTAACTCGACCCACTTAAAGACTCCAACACCTCCGCCTAGCTCGAAACTCCAAAGCAAAACCTGCGCACTAAAGTGTTGGGGAGGGAGAGGGTCAGTCTCTAGAAGACTGAGTGAGCAGGAGCGATATACATATATAAAACATGCGCATGCAAGTCATAAATTCTGAACAAGGTTTTATTTGGAATTAGTTCCCAAAAAGGGCAAGAAAATAGATAAACAATGCTCGACTTTTACGACTAATTCATATTAAATTCATTACTTTCATAAATCATACATAAATATAAGGCTCGGCGAGTGAGCGTGCACAATCTCCAACCAAACTCCGACCGTGTACGACAAATATCATTAATATATTGATTAGGCGATCATGCAATATATCATAATACACACAGACCATAAATCATGTCATAAACATATGCGTTTGGGCGATCCGGATCCCGGCCTTCCCGCACGGTGCATAATCATATCATAACATATACATAAGAAAAGGCATAAATCATAACCAACCTTCTTCCTCCGGGTGGTGGACGGGCTTGCAAGACCCGGCCACCGGTTCATACATAGGCCAATGGGGGTACATGAATCCCCCAAAGGCACTCAGCTCCCATTCCCCGCTAAACCTCCTAGCGAGGGCCGATATTACCGTAGTTTTGTTGGGACTAGTATATGGGATCCCCGTCAGCCCTTGCTTCCTCGGTTAGCCACATATACTAAGTCCCGGGGCCCGTACAATCAGAAATCCTAAATGTGTCTCGCCAAACATTTCCATTCATAAGTACATATCATAATTCATAAATCATTGGAAAAGGGTTTACTCGATCAATACATACTTGGTACATACCTTTAAAACCCATATATATCTATATTAGGTTTTGGCCAAAGCTTTTCACATAAAGGTTGTAGGGTTTGTTACATAGCTAGAACAAAACCACCCTCACCTGAACCGTGATGAAACAAGGATAAGAGTCACCAAGTGCCCGAAGGATCAAGATCTCTCCACCCTGGAGATAAACTGTACAAAAGACCACAAGACGTGTTCGTGAGACTCAAGACTCTTAATGAACCATATATGACGCACGGCAATGCACAAGCATGATATGAAGGCATAAAGATCATATTATGTCATGAAAGTGTTCATGTGCATTATTAAGGCATTTAACTCAAATAACCAAGTCCATCATTCATTCATCCATTTTCATTCAACTTCATCAATTCATATCTCCAATCAAATTAATTCAAGAATTCACATAGGAGTATAGAACATAATCAAGCTCTCTCATAATGCTACCACATACTTCATAATACATAAGATAGCATATATCCAGGGTTTGACAACAAGGAGAAATCAAATGATATAGAGAATGAGTTACGCGATTCATAAACGACATATAAACACACATAAACGGCATTAAGCAAAAGCATGCCTACAACTCATCCAAATGCCATGAAATTGAACCACAATACTCCTAACACATAGCAAAACAAGTTCATAGTTCAACAAAAAATGAGATAAAGTCATTAAGGAGGGGAAACAAATCAAAACCCGAAGAGGAAGTAACGAGGACTGCGCAAGGGAAGGGACACGGGGGTGTCACCAACCCTAGCCAAACTGAGCCACGACCATGGCTCAGTACAGAGCTGCCCAGAAGGTGTGACACGCCCGTGTCTCACACTTATGTGTAAATGAGACACGGGGGTGTCACGGTACAGAACTTAACCGCTCACAAAGTTTTACCGGCAAAACTGAACTCATACAAACTCAATCCGAAGGCATACCAAACCAAATCCAAATGCTATGAAACTTAATATACAATATATTTGGCATGTAATGAACATATTTCATTTAGAGTGAAAAGGCTAAATCACACATTAAGGCCATCGAATCCATGCAACAAAACTGGGTCGCCAAAATCGCACATATGAGCCCTAATGATTCCATCATGCCTTGATCAAGTACTTAGGGGTTGAATTTGGATCTGAAACTTTGGGGAATGCATTCTAACATACTAAACAACTAATATAAATCATATATATGCAAAATGGCACAATTTAAAGCACTTTAGAATGACCAACAAGTTACAAAACGCAACAGCAACAAGTCTGTCATGAAGCATGCATAAAAACAGGCCATGTCTTTCGGTTTTGAGGCTTCAAATAGAACCAAATACTTGAAACATGAATTCTAACATATAGATAAATGAGTGTACATCAACTCCATGCAATTTCACACGAAATGGAGACCATTTGATCAAGCAACAACACAAAATTCACACAGCAGTTCGAAGAACAGGGGAAGCAGTTTGATCACCAAGTTTGAAGCTCCATATCTCATAATTTCAACAAAGGGTCAAGAGATAAAATCCTCCTAACATCATATACTATCAGTTGGGAAAGAAATTGGCCAAGAAACCAGCTCATATAATCATTTACAAGCAAGGAAATCAGCTGCACAACCAAGCAAGGTCACAAGAGCAATTTCCCCCAAAACCCTATTCATGCTCTTAACCCAAACCCTAATCAAATCTGATCCAAAACATGTTGTAAGTAGATGAAATCAAGTATAATAGAGTAGAGAAGACATAAATATTCATACCTTAAAGATTTGGGAGAGAAAGGTGGTGGTTTGAGCTCCAAAACCACAAAAATGGCCAAGGGTTTTCTCTCTTCTCCTCTTCTTCTCTCTCTCGTTTCAGTTGCAGCTGAAAATGGAGATATTTAGCTCGGTTTCCAGAGTTAAAGGGAAGAGAAAGGGGTTAAATCAAGGTACAAGATTCATGGTTAAAGCATGGTTAAGTTAAGAGGTGTTATGGGGTCCCACCATGAAGACTAGTCAACAAAAGGAGTTCTTCTTGCACGAGTTGCTCGTTACGGTTGGATTTCGGAGGTCTTAATATCTCAAAAAGGTATGAGGCTTGTTCCATTGTCTCCGAATCGTCGATACGAAGGCAACAGAGGTGTCGGAATTCGAATCCGAATTCCCGAGCTCAAGATGTCACACTCGGAACCAAGGGTGCACTAATTGCTCGTTAGCCCCCGACTTGGTTCCACAACCAACATTAAATTCGTTAACACGTCAAATGAATCCGAAAACATAAACCGAGCATATAGGCATGTTCATATCACACATATTTACGACATACTAAATTGCCATACCAATCCGATATCATTACATATATGAACGAAGTACAAATAGAACATTCATGCGCATGAACGAATTCATAACGTTATAATTTAATTACTAAAACTTAATTTCCATTTTAAATAAATTAAAGCCAACTAACAACATGTTGAAATTAATTAACGAAATTACCGAAATAGTTAAGGTAACATGAAACCTTAAATTAAGAAGTTAAACACTAAATATCAAGTGGAAATAAAATGAATTAATTAAAATAACCATAGTCTATAGTTTAGATCAAATATAAACATTTATAAACAATTAATCATATAAATAAATAATTAAATCGCGTAATTTATAAACAAATATGCCACATTATTATAATTGAAAAACTGGGGCGTTACAATCTCTCCCCCTTAAAAAGAATCCGTCCTCGGATTCACAACACGCTTGAAAACAAACAATGAGAGATTCCCCGTCTCTCACAAGCAACAAGGAGAGAGCCCCGTCTCTCGAACAATAATGAGAGAACCCCGTTTCTCGCACAGCAATGAGAGAACCCCATCTCTCAAACAACAATGAGAGAACCCCGTCTCTCGCACAGCAATAAGAGAACCCCGTCTCTCAAACAACAATGAGAGAACCCCGTCTCTCGCACAGCAATGAGAGAACCCCGTCTCTCAAACAAAAATAAGAGCAAGGGAGTCTCCAATACTCCCAAGCAACACACGCAAAAACCAAAATTAAAATCACGTAAACTCCCACGTTGGTCAACAATTACTCCAAGTAATTTATCACGATAAGAAATCGGAACACATAACAAAGAAATTATTTGAATTAAATTTGCAGGGATGCATGTATCATGGATGCTATAGGTACCGTTCACCGTAGTTGCAAAATTCAAAGTTGTGGGTTGTTGTTATCCAGTGCATGATCTGTCCTGAAGATAGCTTAGTGGTCAGCTTGTCTTGAACCTCTTCAAGGTTCCTTGGTGAAACAATTGATAAATCCTTTAAGGATCATATTCTTAGATCCGTTCTGACTTGTACTGTTTCCAGTCTTCACCATTTCCTTTAACCCTCATTCGACCAACCAACTCTTTTTAATTAACCGAATTTAGCTTTCCGAATGCTCTTAGACCATCCGTCTTGAAGTTAGGTCCATAGCTACTATCTTACCCATATCGGAGTTTAAAATACCCTCAAGGATAACTACTCCTGACAACCTTGACGATTCAATCCCTACCTTGAGGTATTCGTCATTAGGATCTACCTGAACACGAATCCTTTTCCATCTTCCGTCCATGTTATCTATTCATACTCTTTAACCCCCTTAAGGCTATATTCGGTATCTGGCCTCACATTTCTTGAATCGAAGATAGAATGTTCTTGATGACTCTGGAAGTTCGATGTAAACCCTCCAATGATCATCTTCTCCGGTTTGGTTTCTTCCGAATTATCGTGGGACTAACCGAAGACTTGATAATATTGTCATTATTGAACCCCCTTTTGTACTTTATTGGATTACTCTTGATCGCCATCATTTCATTATATGCTAACTGGATTCGACTCTCTCTCTTGTCAATTCTGACTTAGGGATCACAGGAACTCCATTATAATTTTGTTATCCCCAGATCCATATTCTACACATAAGAATATTCTCCACACCATTTCCTTTATTCCTAATAATGGACTTCAACCCGAATTTAATAACTTAGTTCTCCTCTTAACAACTTAACCATTCAAGCCGCCTTAGTTATCTCTGATCATCGCTAATAGGACTCCCAGGTCTTCCTTAATTTGCAATTTCGTTATTCCCACTAAAATATTTCTTCGAGCACCCTTTCAATCGTCCAATTTGTCCCTCGGTCGTGCTCTCCCCCTTAAATTTCTGCTGTCCCGGTTGAACTCCATTGATTCTTCTTTTATCGAAATTCTTGATGAGTAAATCCCATTAGGTGAAGTTTAACTGATATAGAAATCAAGGATTTGGCCTTTTAACTCCTTCCCCAGTTCTCTTGATGTTCGAAACTCCTTCTGAATTCTTGTTTCCGTTAACCTATCCCTCAATGGAAGTTCTTATTTCCCAAATTCACCTTCCTCATAACTCAGATGCGGCTCGGTTGAACTGATACTTGGTAGTTGAGGCGGAAGGACTTCCTATCAAGTAAACACTAAAATGCATGTTGGGTTAAATTGACCATGCATGGGTGACGTTTACTTCAAGCAATTATACAATACCTTAGCGCAACGAAACCAATTAGAAATGCATGGATAACATAAGATCAAAAGAATAAATAATTAATGCAAAATATGATGCACGTGCTATGAATGCTTTGGAACCTGTCACAAATGGGGTAAGTTGTTAGCTCGATAGCTTTTCCTTGCTACTCCAAGTCCCGCGGTTACTTTGACTTGGTAATTATTCCTTGCCTTTCCCACGGTCTTCGAGATTCCCATGCATTTTTATAAATCAACTTGTATTTTCCACTTCCAAGGAGTTAGCATCCAATATATTCTCTAAATTCGACCTTTACTTCCAATCGTCGTCTCGATCAAGAATCCCGCACTTACCCTTTCGAGAGTTCAATTCACCTCCCACTGCTTACATTTGAGCGCATGATTTCCTTGCAAGGAGTGGTTGCCTTTCTTTACCGTTTCCATTTGTTGCTTCATATCTTCCATTTCAACTTCACAACATGATAATTCAGCTTGGTCTTGGAAAAACAAACTCATCTCCCACTCAACACCTTGCTCAAGATTACCGTGACTATTGTTTATGAGTTTCCCATCACAATCGAAATCCAAAGCACCCAAGTCCAACTCTTCCCGGTCTTAACTTTGGCAGGCTTGATTTCAATTCCCTAGGCTTAGTCAGAAATCCTTCTTTGTCGACCCCAGGTGCACAACTCCTACCGGACCCATTTTATCTTAGCTTCTCCTAATTATTGATACCTCTTCAACGATCCTATCCAGAATCAAAATATCTTCAAGGTTTGTTCATTTCATTCCTTAGGTTGAAAGATCTCGTTGAATCCAATTAATGCACTTCAAGTAGCGGATTCACATAAGTTGTTCTTCTGAGTCACAACCATCCTTTGATTAACTCCTATTCCTATTTCACCAAATATCCCTCTGCCATCGCATCGCCAAGGTCAAACCTCCCATTCTGAATCCTAACCGTTAATTGTAACTCAGTCTATAAAGCCACGCATCTAGCATTCTCCACATTCTTCCCAGAGTATCCTGCCCATCTTCCATGTCTCAGAAAGGTTTGCAATCGATCTTCTTTGTCGTAGAACTTGGCCGTGGTTTGATATTATCTCCATAACCTATAAATCATAGCTTACTTCAAGAGTAGATGCATGCGATTAGTGCATGCTCATGACACATTTTCAACAATTAATGCAAGGATCCTTATGTAAATGCAACAGATAGTCCCACAAAATTCAAAAAGGAAAGCCAAATTTATGTTCAGATCAATGCAATGCACACATTGTCATATAGTCCCTAAGCCGTACGACCTAGACTGACTCACACACGACACGAGAACACCGGTTT
Source organism: Lantana camara (assembly GCA_037501455.1). NCBI lineage: Eukaryota > Viridiplantae > Streptophyta > Magnoliopsida > Lamiales > Verbenaceae > Lantana > Lantana camara. The sequence continues at coordinate 87,137,632 of CM074859.1, read as the reverse complement.
TGCAACCGGGCTCTGATACCACTTAAGGATGTAGCACCCCACACGTGAGCCACCACATCCCCCGCACTAAGGCTCAACACGAGTAACGAAATGGTAAATCCTCACCCGTATCAAACCCTAGCGAACGGGAGACAAACAGAAACCTTCCTAAGCCAGGCGGAGCTAGACCCTGCAATGATAACCAAACAACAAAATATAATGCATAGCAAAGCCAAAGTTCAATCGTACAAACCATAAGCAGAATTTAGGCTCTTCAGGCCTCTTTTAAAACATAACAAAACCCAGTAAAAGCAATGCAATAACGATTACATAAATATTCAAGTCCAAGATACTACAGAATTGAATCAAACATAAATCCAATACATGAATGAGTGCAGAGACTCTCCTAACCTAACTCGACCCACTTAAAGACTCCAACACCTCCACCTAGCTCGAAACTCCAGAGCAAAACCTGCACACTGAAGTGTTGGGGAGGGAGAGGGTCAGTCTCTAGAAGACTGAGTGAGCAGGAGTGATATACATATATAAAACATGCGCATGCAAGTCATAATTTCCGAACAAGGTTTTATTTGGAATTAGTTCCCAAAAAGGGTAAGAAAATAGATAAACAATGCTCGACTTTTACGACTAATTCATATTAAATTCATTACTTTCATAAATCATACATAAATATAAGGCTCGACGAGTGAGCGTGCACAATCTCCAACCAAACTCCGACCGTGTACGATAAATATCATTAATATATTGATTAGGCGATCATGCAATATATCATAATATACACAGACCATAAATCATGTCATAAACATATGCGTTTGGGCGATCCGGATCCCGACCTTCCCACACGGTGCATAATCATATCATAACATATACATAAGAAAAGGCATAAATCATAACCAACCTTCTTCCTCCGGGTGGTGGACTGGCTTGCAAGACCCGGCCACCGGTTCATACATAGGCCAATGGGGGTACATGAATCCCCCAAAGGCACTCAGCTCCCATTCCCCGCTAAACCTCCTAGCGAGGGCCGGTATCACCGTAGTTTTGTTGGGACTAGTATATGGGATCCCCGTCAGCCCTTGCTTCCTCGGTTAGCCACATATACTAAATCCCGGGGCCCGTACAATCAGAAATCCTAAATGTGTCTCGCCAAACATTTCCATTCATAAGTACATATCATAATTCATAAATCATTGGAAAAGGGTTTACTCGATCAATACATACTTGGTACATACCTTTAAAACCCATATATATCTATATTAGGTTTTGGCCAAAGCTTTTCACATAAAGGTTGTAGGGTTTGTTACATAGCTAGAACAAAACCACCCTCACCTGAACCGTGATGAAACAAGGATACGAGTCACCATGTGCCCGAAGGATCAAGATCTCTCCACCCTGGAGATAAACTGTACAAAAGACCACAAGACGTGTTCGTGAGACTCAAGACTCTTAATGAACCATATATGACGCACGGCAATGCACAAGCATGATATGAAGGCATAAAGATCATATTATGTCATGAAAGTGTTCATGTGCATTATTAAGGCATTTAACTCAAATAACCAAGTCCATCATTCATTCATCCATTTTCATTCAACTTCATCAATTCATATCTCCTATCAAATTAATTCAAGAATTCAAATAGGAGTATAGAACATAATCAAGCTCTCTCATAATGCTACCACATACTTCATAATACATAAGATAGCATATATCCAGGGTTTGACAACAAGGAGAAATCAAATGATATAGAGAATGAGTTACGCGATTCATAAACGACATATAAACACACATAAACGGCATTAAGCAAAAGCATGCCTACAACTCATCCAAATGCCATGAAATTGAACGAAAATACTCCTAACACATAGCAAAACAAGTTCATAGTTCAACACAAAAGGAGATAAAGTCATTAAGGAGGGGAAACAAATCAAAACCCGAAGAGGAAGTAACGAGGACTGCGCAAGGGAAGGGACACGGGGGTGTCACCAACCCTAGCCAAACTGAGCCACGACCGTGGCTCAGTACAGAGCTGCCCAGAAGGTGTGACATGCCCGTGTCTCACACTTATGTGTAAATGAGACACGGGGGTGTCACGGTACAGAACTTAACCGCTCACAAAGTTTTACCGGCAAAACTGAACTCATACAAACTCAATCCAAAGGCATACCAAACCAACTCCAAATGCTATGAAAATTAATATACAACATATTTGGCATGTAATGAACATATTTCATTTAGAGTGAAAAGGCTAAATCACACATTAAGGCCATCGAATCCATGCAACAAAACTGGGTCGCCAAAATCGCACATATGAGCCCTAATGATTCCATCATGCCTTGATCAAGTACTTAGGGGTTGAATTTGGATCTGAAACATTGGGGAATGCATGCTAACATACTAAACAACTAATATACATCATATATATGCAAAATGGCACAATTTAAAGCACTTTAGAATGACCAACAAGTTACAAAACGCAACAGCAACAAGTCTGTCATGAAGCATGCATAAAAACAGGCCATGTCTTTCGGTTTTGAGGCTTCAAATAGAACCAAATACTTGAAACATGAATTCTAACATATAGATCAATGAGTGTACATAAACTCCATGCAATTTCACACGAAATGGAGACCATTTGATCAAGCAACAACACAAAATTCACACAGCAGTTCGAAGAACAGGGGAAGCAGTTTGATCACCAAGTTTGAAGCTCCATATCTCATAATTTCAACAAAGGGTCAAGAGATAAAATCCTCCTAACATCATATACTATCAGTTGGGAAAGAAATCGGCCAAGAAACAAGCTCATATAATCATTTACAAGCAAGGAAATCAGCTGCACAACCAAGCAAGGTCACAAGAGCAATTTCCCCCAAAACCCTATTCATGCTCTTAACCCAAACCCTAATCAAATCTGATCCAAAACATGATGTAAGTAGATGAAATCAAGTATAATAGAGTAGAGAAGACATAAATATTCATACCTTAAAGATTTGGGAGAGAAAGGTGGTGGTTTGAGCTCTAAAACCACAAAAATGGCCAAGGGTTTTCTCTCTTCTCCTCTTCTTCTTTCTCTCGTTTCAGTTGCAGCTGAAAATGGAGATATTTGGCTCGGTTTCCAGAGTTAAAGGGAAGAGAAAGGGGTTAACTCAAGGTACAAGAGTCATGGTTAAAGCATGGTTAAGTTAAGAGGTGTTATGGGGTCCCACCATGAAGACTAGTCAACAAAAGAAGTTCTTCTTGCACGAGTTGCTCGTTACGGTTGGATTTCGGAGGTCTTAATGATCTCAAAAAGGTATGAGTCTTGTTCCATTGTCTCCGAATCGTCGATACGAAGGCAACGGAGGTGTCGGAATTCGAATCCGAATTCCCGAGCTCAAGATATCACGCTCGGAACCAAGGGTGCGCTAATTGCTCGTTAGCCCCCGACTTGGTTCCACACCAACATTAAATTCGTTAACACGTCAAATGAATCCGAAAACATAGACCGAGCATATAGGCATGTTCATATCACACATATTTACGACATACTAAATTTCCATACCAATCCGATATCATTACATATATGAACGAAGTACAAATAGAACACTCATGCGCATGAACGAATTCATAACGTTATAATTTAATTACTAAAACTTAATTTCCATTTTAAATAAATTAAATCCAACTAACAACATGTTGAAATTAATTAACGAAATTACCGAAATAGTTAAGGTAACATGAAACCTTAAATTAAGAAGTTAAACACTAAATATCAAGTGGAAATAAAATGAATTAATTAAAATAACCATACTCTATAGTTTAGATCAAATATAAACATTTATAAACAATTAATCATATAAATAAATAATTAAATCGCGCAATTTATAAACAAATACGCCACATTATTATAATTGAAAAACTGGGGCGTTACATATGGAGCAATTCTTGGGATGGATTGGCTTTACAGACACTGTGCAGTGATGGATTGTCGTAAGAAGAGGGTTTCTTTGGGTACAGTTGTGTTTACGGGCGAGATGTTGAAGTCCAGTCCGTTTGTGTCCTTTGTTGAGGCTAGTAAGCTCGTCTGGGATGGTGCGACAGGTTTTGTGACTTACCTTCTTAATAAACCGAAGGATAAGGCCAAACTTGAGGAGACTGAGGTCGTACGAGACTTTCTCGAGGTGTTCCCTGAGAATTTGGGGTCCTTACCACCCGATAGGGACATCGAGTTTGTAGTAGACCTCTATCCCGGAGCTGAGCCATTTTTGAAGACGCCCTACAGGATGGCTCCCGCTGAGTTGAAGGAACTGAAGTCGCAATTGATGAGCTTTTGGAGAGTGGTTATATCCGTCCGAGCGCTTCTCCGTTGGGTGCTCCCGTTCTGTTTGTGAAGAAGAAAGACGGAACATTATGGATGTGCATAGACTACAGTGAGCTGAATAGGATGACAGTGAAGAACAAGTATCCGTTACCTCATATCGAGGAGTTATTTGATCACTTATAGGGTTCTCGGGTGTATTCTAAGTTGGATTTGAGACAGGGTTACTATTAGTTACGGATCAGGGAGAAGGACATCCCTAAGACCGGGTTTAATACTCGGTATGGGCATTACGAGTTCGTGGTTATGCCGTTCGGGTTGACTAACGCCCCTGCTGTGTTCATGGACATGATGTACCGAGTGTTTAGACCGTTTCTTGACAAGTTCGTGGTGATCTTTATAGACGACATCTGGGTGTATTCGAGTTCCGTTGAGGAGCACGCACAGCATCTTCGGATTATCTTGGAGACTTTGAGAGAGCACAAACTTTATGCTAAGTTTAGCAAGTGCTAGTTTTGGATCGATAGAGTCACATTCCTAGGTCACATCATCTCAGGCAATGGAATTGAAGTTGATCCATCTAAGCTTGAGACTGTGTCACAGTGGGAAAGGCCGAGAAATGCCTCCGAGGTGAGAAGTTTCCTTGCGTTACCGGGTTACTATAGGAGGTTTGTGAAGGATTTCTCTAAGATTGCAGTCCCGTTGACTCGAGTGACACAGAAGAAGGTAAGTTATGAGTGGGATGAAAGGTGCGAGAAGAGTTTTCAGACTTTGAAAGAGAGATTGACTATGGCACCAGTTCTTACCCTACCCGAGGGTATTGAGGGCTATGTGGTTTACACGGATGCATCTAAGGAAGGTCTCGGATGTGTATTGATGCAGAATGGTCGAGTTATGGCCTATGCCTCGAGGAAGTTGAAAGAACATGAGAAGAACTACCCCACTCATGACCTCGAGCTTGCAGCAGTTGTGTTTGCTTTAGCTAAGTGGCGCCACTATCTCTACGGTGCTACTTTTGAGGTATTCACCGATCATAAGAGCCTCAAGTATCTCTTTACTCAGAAGGAACTTAACAATAGACAGAGGTATTGGGTGGAGTTTTTGGAGGACTATGACTGTACGATCCAGTATCACCCCGGTAAGGCAAATGTGGTTGCTGACGCTCTGAGCAGGAAAACGAGTGTTTCGGGTTTGTTGGCAGAGTCTTCAGGATAGGGTTCAGAGTTTGTAGTTTCAGTGGCTTGTTTAGCTAATATCACAGTTCAGCCTGACTTGAAACAGAGGTTGATTGATGTCAGTCTACGGATGCAGAGATTCAGAGATTGTTAGCACGATCGAGGGTCGATCCAGAGACTAAGTTTGGGTTTGATGATTCAGGTCTATTCAGGTTCAAGGCGAGAGTGTGTGTGCTTAACCAGCTTAAGAGGGTAATACTTGAGGAGGCGCATCGCTCAGGTTATTCGATTCACCCCGGTGGTACTAAGATGTACCGAGATTTGAAGGAATTGTATTTGTGGAGTGGCAGGAAGAGGGATGTTGTGAACTTCGTGCAGCGATGTCTAACATGTCTGATGGTGAAAACATAACACCAAAAAATCGGGAGGAACTCTCCAACCACTTCCGATTCCCGAATGGAAGTGGGAGCAAGTGACAATGGAGTTTATGTTCGGCTTACCAAGGTCTAGGAGAGGTTATGATAGGATATGGGTTGTGATTGATCGACTCACCAAGTCCGCCCACTTTCTCAAGGTTCGGATGAGTGACAAGGTACCTAAACTAGCAGATTTGTATTGCAATGAGATTGTGAGATTGCATGGAGTTTCAGCTAGTATTGTTTCAGATCGTGATCCGCGGTTTACAACTAAGTTCTGGCAGGATCTTTAGAAGTGTTTGGGTACGAGACTCAAGTTTAGCATCGCTTCGCATCCTCAAACGGATGGACAATTAGAGAGGTTGATTAAGTACCTTGAGGATATGTTGAGAGCTTGTGCGTTGGATTTGAAAGATAAGTGGGATAAGCATTTAGCTCTGGTTGAGTTTGCCTACAACAATAGTTATCAGGCTTCGATTGGCATGGCTCCTTATGAGGCACTTTATGGAAGAAAGTGTAGGTCGCCTCTCTATTGGGATATTGAGGAGTGGCGTTGGACAGAAGAGGATAAGCTCGAGAGAGCAAGGCCTCCGAAAAAGATTAAGAAAACCATTGCCAAAGTTAAACTGATTCAGCAAAGGATGAAGGCAGCTCAGGACATCAAAAGAGTTATTCAGATAAGAGGAGGAGGCCCCTTGAGTGCGAAGTTGGAGATCACGTTTTCTTGAAAGCATATCCTAGAAAGGGCTTCTCTCGCATTGGTAAGGATGGAAAGCTGAATCCACGATACCTTGGACCATTTGAGATGTTGGAACGGATTGGAGAAGTGGTATATAGGTTGGATCTTCCGCCTAGGTTGACCGGGGTACAGAACGTGTTCCATGTTTCACAGCTTCGAAAGTATTATCCCGATGAGGCAACCATTCTTCCGATTGAAGAGGTGCAGCTTGAGTATGATTTGATGATTGTAAAACATCCGGTTGAGATTCAGGATCGAAAGATGCAAGAGTTGAGAAACCTACAGATTCCCTTGGTCAGAGTGTTGTGGAGAGATCAGAAATCCGAAGAGTCCACTTCGGGGACCGAGGAGAAGATGAGGAAGCTATATCGGGAGTTGTTCCGAGCCGAGCAAGGAACTTCTCCTGGGGGGGGAGGAGGTTGTGACACCCAGTCCAATCATCCGTATAGGTATGACGTCACGAGAGTGTTTACTTATGCATTTACACGGTTTGCATCTTTATTATGTGTCTTAATTTCCAATATGATTGAATTATGTGATTTAAATTGATTTAAGTGCATACTTGGAATTTTGTGACTTGACATGATTTATAACTTGCATGAATTTAATTTAAATGTTGGAGTTTATTGTAAAATAGGACTTGGGCCTATTTGCAATTTTTTGGAAGTTTTGGGCCTAATTTAAATTTGGTAACTTTGGGTGCGTTTGGAACCGATATGAGCTCGGAAATTTGAATTCGAATTCAGACACAACCATTGGACTCGATTCGGTGATTCGGATTCAATGGAATTTATTTCATATTTTTTGGAAGCCGTTTGCACCTTAAACCTTTTAATTTTGATCTATTGGGCCGAAAGTCATTTAGTTGAGCCCAAATCCTAAATAAAGCCTTTAACCTCATATTATATCTTGGAAACCCTAACCTAGCTTCATTTCAAACCTCATTTCACATAAGATATATCATCTATGGAGAGCTTCAAGGAAGGATGAAGATCTAAGGCTTTTCCCATCATTTCAAGAGCTCATATCTCCCTCATTTCTTCATCAATTCAAGAGCTAAGGTAAGCAACGAATTTCCCTTGTTGTGAGCTTTAATTCTGTCCATTAATCTTGGCATGAAACTGATTATTTAAATGATTTGGTGAAATTTTGAGAAATATGAACTTTAGACCCAACTTGATGATTCTTACCTTGTTTGATGATATCTTGAGATCTTGAGCTAGGATAGATGATAAGCATGCTTTATCTGATGATATGTATGAATTTCGTGGAATTTTGGTGGTTGTTTTTAGGTGGAATCCGCCATTGTTGGACCTTAATGTGTTTTCCCGAAGCTGTTACGATTCTGCACTGGACTGATGCCCAGATTTGACCGGAACGGCCGTTCCCATTTTGGACTTGAGCCGGAACGGCCCTTCCCATCCAGGGCTGACGTCAGCACCGAAGATGGGAAGAACCATTCCCATTTAAGCCTTGTGCATTTAAGATGGGAAGGACCGTTCCCAGCTTTGCTGGAGAGGTTGCGGGAAGGACCGTTCCCATGCAAGGCTATGCATGGGAATGGCCGTTCCCAGGCCTCCGTGACCCTTTTTATGCATGCCTTTTCGTGCATACTTGATCCTTTTGATTTTTTATGTGAATTATATGTTATGATATGACTTCAATTGCATTCTTAGATGATAGTACTTCTTTTAATTGAATAATTTTGTATAAGCACTTACCATATGATTATGCTACTTGACCTATGTGATCCATATCATTCCATAATGCATTTCATACATGATTATATGTTGCCGTGCATCTGACTTGGTTCATATAGAGTCTAAGTCTTGGGCTTTTGTATGTTTGTTTGTTTCAGAGGACTTCGGTGGCGGTGAGCCTTGGCTTAGGGGTGTCCGGTTTCCACTGTTTTTTCTTCAAGCACAAGGTGAGGTTTAGGATTTTTGTATAGTTAAAAGACCTATGACCTTAATATGATGATTTCAATCCTTGCATGCGGTTATATACTATATATGATTAGATATGTGTTGGATATGATATGATTATGACCTGGTGGACCATCCTTGGTTTTGGAAAAATTAATTATTAAGGCATATGTAAGCTATTTTTGGAAAATTCTGATATGTTATGATTCTGTAGCGAGTTGGCCATGAAATATTGGCATATATATATGTATGTCTGTGGATCCGAGGAGCTATGTGTAAGGAGCCCCCGGGACGGTTAAGGCCGTCGAGGATAAACCTGTGTGTAGTTCCATTTGAGATATCATTGCACGACTCAGGGAGATAGGGGAGGCGTGATATCTTGAGCCTTCGGTGTACAGCCGGGGAGGGCACTTGTGGGTTCGCTACCCCTTGTGAGTATGTCTATTTTGGATGGTTAGGGCCAACGCGTGGCTCTTCCATCATTGGAGTTGAGGAGGGATTTATTTTTGTATTTCCATTTTGTTCTGTTATGAGGAGTAAAGGTTGGAAGATCGTACTCACCGAGCATATGATATGTTTTGTTCTGGGAATCATGAATCGGAATAAGGTTTCTGAAAACATTTTCTAAGTGTAAATATAAGTTTGTTTTCAAATGTTTTGTTATGTAAACCCTTATACCCGGTTCATGAGTCCACCCTTCTGTTATGTGCTATGCTCTATATATATTTAGTGTGTGGGTGTGCGTTATCCCCCTCGCTCAGTCAGTTGACTGACCCTTCGTTTTATCTTTTAGTTGCAGGTTCTTTTGGCTTGAGCTAGGCGGAAGTGAGTCTTATGAGTCACACTTGTCAGTCTAGTGGTGTTAGGATGCATTTGTTGCATACTCTATGTTATGTATTTATGTTTCACACTTGGAGATTATGTTTTATGCTCTACTTAGATTTGAACCCGTGTGGGGTTAGTATGCTAGCACTTGGATGTTTTTAGACACTTTGCTGATACTTATGTTGTTTTATTATTTCATGATGATTTGATATTCGGGATTAGGTATCTATGTTAGTTGAACCCGTCACCTGTTATGTATGTTGATATTCGGGACTAGGTATCTATGTTAGTTGAACCCATCACTTGTTTTGTATGTTGATATAATTACTTTCTCTATCTGTTGATGATCATTTAAATTGCTTCCACGCTCTGAGTTTGTTGAGTTAGATCCGCCTAGCCTAGAGTGTGAGTTGGTCTCCCCGTTCGCTATGATTCGGATTCGGGCATGGACTTCTTATTTTATGACCGGGTCTGGGTCCTAGTGCTGGGGATGTGGTATCCTCCGTCTGGGGTGCTACACAAATGTAGGGACCACATTTCCCGAACTAAGACCCAAACCCGGTTACGAAATGGAAAGTCCGTACCTAAATCCGAATCATAACGAACGGGAGACCAACTCACTCACTATGCTAGGCGGAGTTTGTAGCACCCTGAGCGATGGGCACCACATCCCCGCACCATAGCTCGATACGTGTAACGAAACAAGGACTCTGCATGCGCATCAAGCCATAGCGAACGAGAGATAAACAAAAAACCAGACCTAAGCTAGTAGCTTCAAAGTGAAAATTCGTTCATTCCAATCTTCCACTTGACTTTAAGGTGATAAGTCAATATAGCAGCTTCATTTCTTCAACTCCGAATCCTTTCATAATCACTAATCTTGGAAAACCCCTTTTTTTTTCCTTCAAATTATGTTGTGTCTTGGTTGTAGCGTCAATCAATAGAGCAGGCGGAGGGAAGTCTCATGGTTATCTCGAAGGGCACCCGGAGATTCAAACACTAAGCTTGATGCATGCGGGTTAAGGATGCAAATAACATATAACACATAGATCACAAAATACAACAATTAATTATAATTTATAAAGCACATAATTAAAATATTGCAAAATCATAATCACATTGTGTGCACAATCACATAGGTTCAAAACAATTCATGCTCACATGTCAAAACTTCATGTCAAACAAATGCAATGTACAAATATTCCTATGCCGTACGACCTAGACTGACACGACACGACCCAAAATCACCGGTTCTGAACCTGGTAGCTCTGATACCACTTAAGGATGTAGCACCCAGAGCGATGGGCACCACATCCTCCGCACCATAGCTCGCCGCGTGCAACTAAACAAGGACTCTGCACACGCATCAATCCATAGCGAACGGGAGACAAACAAAAACCAGGCCTAAGCTAGGCAGTTCCTAACCCTGTACAAACGAAAAGATGCAAAACCTGAAAGCGGAAGCAATGCAAAAATACGAACTATAGAAAAAAAACCTTCATACATCAAGAATAACAATACAATACATATATAACAAATCAACTGTACAGGGTCAACTAATCCAAGGAACCTGTCCTATCTTGTCCTGAATAATTATACAATAAAACGGGTTCGACTGGCCCTAGAAACCTGTCCCGAATAATATACAGAAAAACGGGTTCAACTAATCTAAGAACCTATCCCGAGATTTATAACATAATTTAATTTAATACATAAGTGTGACGCCCGTCCGATAAATCGTACAGGTATGCGCCACAAGAGAGTTTACCTTACGCACCTATGTGATTTAATACCTTTTTATGTGTTTAATTCCAACTTTGATTGAAAATGTGACTTAATTGACTAAAATCTAAAACGTTAAAATATGAATTCTTGCATGACAACTTAAGAATGGAACTTGGTTGAATTAAATTAATTGTTGGAATTGGATTTAAATAGGACTTGGACCTATTTGTGTGTTTAGGCCTAACACTGAGTTAGGTGAGTTTGGGTCGTCCGGGGCCAATATGAGCTCGGGAATTTGAATTCGAATTCCGACACCGCCATTGTGTTCGTTTCAAAGATTCGAGTCCAATGGAATTTATTTCACAATTTTTGGATACCGTTTGGGCCTTTATCCTTATTATTGATCGGTTCACTTGAACCGGGAGTTACTTAAACCGGTTTTCTTATCTTGACCTAAAACTATCAGCCACTACATAACCTAGATCCCCTTTTCATTTCATTTCAAACCACACAAGTTAGCCTCAAAGAGAAACTCATGGAGAAGCTTCAAGAGAAGATCAAGACTTGAACCATCTTTCATTCTAAGAGCTCCTATTCTTCGATTTTTCATTCCTTCACAAGACAAGGTAAGTTTTGTATCTCTTTTGATGAGTATTTCATTCCTATTCTTGGATTTGAGCAAGAAATTGTTGGTATAAACTTGAATGGAGAAATCATGTGAAAATTAGTGATTTATGCCCAACTTGAAGATTATGATGAACTCTTGAATCCTTAAGCAAGCCTTGGTGATTTGAATGCTCCTTATGTGTCCTAATTGCTGGAAATTCGTGTAAGGAAGGCTAGGAATTCTTATATTCATGTTTAAGCTTGAAATTCATGAAAATGGGTGATTGAGAAATTGGGTAAAAACGTTCCTAAACTTGAATTAATTGATGTTTTGATGCTAAGCATGATTTATATGATGTTATACTTGAATTTCATGATATTGTATGGTTGATTTCCTGTTGGATTGATGTTTTTGGGTCTTTCCCTTCTTCTTCACGAAGCTGTCAAGCTTCTGCTCCAGATTCATGACCGGAACGACTGTTCGCTTTTGTTCTTTAAGCTTGGAGCGGCCCTTCCGGCCTAGGGCTTGGTTTGGGGGACCGAACATGGCAACGACCGTTCCCATGTGTGCTTGGACTGGGAACGGCCGTTGCCAGTCTCGCTTGGCCTTGGCATGGGAAGGACCGTTCCCATGCTGTGTTATACATGGGAATGGTCGTTCCAATGCTTCTGTGAACCTTTTTACTTGCTTTTTCGTGCATATTTGATTCGTTTGAGTTGCTACTTGACTTGTATGCTACGATATGACTTGGAATGCATCTCTGAACCTTAATACTTCATTACTTGCATGATTACTTGAATATTTGAATTGTCCCTTGTCACCAACTTGATAAACATCAATCCATTTCACATGTCATTCATACTTTCTACGCCGTGCGTCTTACTTGATTCATGTAGAGTCTAAGTTGGGCTTTTGTATGTCTTGTTACAGAGTTTGGTGGTGCCGGTGAGCCCGAGGTTTAGAGTGTTTGGCCCTTCACACTCTCAGACTCTACTACCACAAGGTGAGGTTTAGGATTTTGTATAGCTATGCGACCTATGGCCTTTACATGCTGATTTCTACCCTTGCCTGCGAGTATACCTTATTATAAATACGTATGTGTTGGATATGATATGTTTATGACCTTGTGAATCAGCTCTGTTTTGGAAAAATTAGATATAAAAGCATATGTAAGCTGTTTCAGAAAGTTATGTTATGTTATGATCTGTTCTGTAGCGAGTTAGCCATGATATATGGTATCTGTTCTATTCTGTTCTGTTATGGATCCGAGGAGCTATGGGTAAGGAATCCCTAGGACGGTATAGGGCCATCAAGGCTCGGCCTGTGCATTATCTCCAATTGAGATATCATCGCGCGACTTAGGGAGATAGGGGAGGCGTGATATCTTGAGCCTTCGGTGTACAGCCGGGGAGGACTCCTGTGGGTTAGCTACCCCTTGAGGTTTGTCTGTTCTGGATGGTTTGGGGACGGTACATCTCCTCCATCATGGGTGTAGCGGTTGGATTTGATTCTGTATTTTATATTTAGATCTGTTCTGAGGAGTAAAGGTTGGAAGCTCGTACTCGCCGAGCATATGTTCTGTGTCTGTCTGGGAATTGTGAATCGAGATAGTGTTTCTGAAATGTTTTCTAAAACTTATATATATCTATCTTTTAGGGTACTTTTGGGAATGTCTTTCGTATGCAACACCTATCTCCGGTTCATGATTCCCTCCCTTTGGTCTGTGTTGTGCTTTATATATAAATTGTGGGTGTGCGTTAGCCCCCTCACTCGGTCAAGTTGACTGACCCCAAATTTAACCTTTTAGTTGCAGGTCTGTTGGCGTTGCTAGGAGGAGAGTGAGTCCTTTGAGTTGCACTTCGTCAGTTTAGCCTTTCTAGTTGCATTTATCCTTCATACACTTTACTTATGTTTTGACTTGTAGACTTGAGATTATACTTTACCTTTCTGTAGCCCTGTGTGGCATTCGTATTCGGCCCTGTGTGGCACTTGTTGGTTATTTCGTTATATAGATTTGATATTTCGGATTAGGTATCTATGCTAGTTGAACTCGTCACATGCTTTGAATGTTGATTTAGTTTCTTCCGCTATCTGATGTTGAATGTTTGAATTGCTTCCGCGCTCTGAGTTTGTCGAGTTAGATCCGCCTAGCATAGCGTGTCTGTTTGTCTCCCGTTCGCTTTGATGCAGATTCGGGCATGGATTTCCATTTCATGACCGGGTCTGGGTCTCAGTGCGGGGGATGTGGCATCCTCAATTTGGGGTGTTACATCCTTAAGTGGTATCAGAGCTCTAGGTTGAAAAACCGAGCTCTAGTATCATATCGAGTCTGTCTAGTTGGTACGGCATAGGACAATGTGATTATATGACTCATTTACGTGAATACTTGTTTATTTCTAATACTTGTATGCATAAACACGTACTAATCCACATGCATCAATATTGCTTGAATCTTTGAATTTCAGGATGCCTCCTAGACGCTGTGACCGAGAGGCATCACCAGATGCGCCTAATCCGCCTCCGCCACCACCACTGAATGCGGAGAACATTGTTCAGGCACTTCTCAATCAGTTGCAACAGAATCAGAGACAACAGGCACCACCCGTTGATGGTCAGGATGGTACTATCTCAGCTGTGTATAGGGAGTTTCGGAACAACAACCCTCCTAAGTGGTTTGGGGGAGATGATATCAAGGCCGAGGAGTGGTTAGCTGAGATCAGTGGTATTAGGGAGATTTGCCCAGGGAGTTCTCAAGCTAAGGCTGTTTGTACCGCTCGATTCATTCAGGGACAGGCAGCTAACTAGCTCAAGGGAGTTCGATCCAGACTTGAGTGGAGTGGTATGGAGTTCACTTGGGAGACTTTCGTGCATGAGTTCTACGAGAAGTTTATACCTCATAGTGCATGAGAGCGCAGACTTCAGGAGTTCTCTGAGCTGAAGCAGGGATCCAGATCTGTTGAGGACTACATTCTAGAGTTCGAGAGACTTGCTCCCTATGCTACCCACATCACTGATGTTGATTCACACAGAGCCCGTCACTTCCTTCATGGGCTTCGAGAGGATATTCAGAGAGCTCTTCAGGCTGTCAATGTTAGCACTTGGGATAAGGTTACTAAGAGGGCTATTCAGGTCGAGGCTGAGAGACAGAGGTTGAGGCCCCCATCCTTCTCTTCGGGGCATGGTTCGGGTTCTGGATCGGGCAAGAAGCCCGCTACTCATGTTTCTACTACTTCTACACAAGCTTTCCGTCCACAGGGCTTCATTAACAAGAAGCCCCGACCTGCTGCTCCTACAGCGCCACCAGCATTACGGGCACTAGCTCTAGCTCGTTGCTCTCACTGTCAGGGTCCTCATCGGTTGGAGAAGTTTTGGAGGTATTTGGGTAGATGCTTTGTCTGTGGGTCGGCTGAGCACATGGTGGATGCTTGTCCGAAGAAGAAGCCGGTAGTTCAGGCTCGTGCATATGCTCTGGATGGTGAGGAGGAGGCAGCAGAGATTGATCAGAATGCTGTGGTGGAAGGTACAATACATATTAATGTCATATCATTACATGCATTGTTTGATCTCGGGGCTACTCATTCTTTTATTGCCTGGGATATTGTTGCCTCTTTGCCTTTGCTTGCTGAGATATCTACGCATGTGTTTGTGGTGAGTTCTCCCTTAGGGGGGAGCTTGGAGACGGACAGAGTGTTTCGTGAGTGTCCGGTGAGTTTTGAGGGTCGAGTCTTTCCTGCTAATTTGATCGAGATGCCGAAGAGGAGGTATAGGGTGATTCTTGGGATGGATTGGCTCTGCCGACATTGTGCAGTTATGGATTACTATTTGGAGAGGATTTCTTTTGGTTCTATGGTGTTTTTGGGAGAGAGATTGGGATCCAGTCCGTTCATATCCTTTGTTGAGGCTAGTAAGCTATTCCGGGACGGTGCTACAGGTTTCGTGGCTTACCTTCTGAACAAACTGAAAGACCAGGTCAAACTTGAGGAGACGGAGGTCGTACGGGAGTATCTGGATGTGTTCCCGGAGAGTTTGGGATCCTTACCACCGGACAGGGACATTGAGTTTGTAGTGGACCTCTATCCCGGAGCTGAGCCTTATTCGAAGACCCCCTACAGGATGGCTCCTGCCGAGTTGAAGAAGCTGAAGAAGCAGTTGGATGAGCTTTTAGTTAGCGGATACATTCGTTCGAGCACTTCTCCGTGGGGTGCTCCCGTCCTGTTTGTTAAGAAGAAAGATGGGACGTTAAAGATGTGTATAGCCTACCGTGAGCTGAACGGATGACAGTTAAGAACAAGTATCCATTACCCCATATTGAGGAGTTGTTTGATAGCTTGCAAGGTTCGCGAGTGTACTCCAAATTGGATTTGAGGTAAGGTTACTATCAGTTGAGGATTAGAGAGGAGGATATCTCTAAGATTGGATTCAACACGAGATACGGACACTTCGAGTTTGTGGTTATGCCATTTGGGTTGACGAATGCTCCGGCAGTGTTTATGGATATGATGCACTGAGTGTTTAGACCGTTCCTTGATAAGTTCGTGGTGATCTTTATAGAAGACATCTTGGTGTATTCGAGATCGGTTGAGGAGCATGCACAACATCTCCGGATTGTATTGGAGACACTTAGAGAGCAAAAGTTGTATGCTAAGTTCAGTAAGTGTGAGTTCTGGATTGATCGAGTCACTTTTCTGGGTCCCATTATCTCAGGCGATGGAATTGAGGTCGATCCCTCTAAGATTGAAATGGTGTTACATTGGGAGAGGCCTAAGAACGCCTCTGAGATACGGAGTTTTCTGGGTTTGGCAAGGTATTATAGGAGAGTTGTGATGGATTTCTCTAAGATTGCAGCCCCTTTAACTAGGTTGACTAAGAAGGAAACCAAGTTTGAATGGGACGATAGTTGTGAGATGAGCTTTTAGACATTAAAGGAAAGGTTGACTGCGGCACCGGTTCTTACCCTACCCGAGGGGGTTGAGGGTTATGCGGTTTATGCAGATGCTTTTAAGGAAGGACTGGGTTGTGTGTTGATGCAGAACGGTCGGGTTGTAGCTTATACCTCTAAAAAATTGAAGGTGCATGAGCAGAATTACCCCACCCATGACCTAGAGCTTGCAGCAGTCGTGTTTGCGTTGTCTATTGTCTAAGTGGCGCCACTATCTCTATGGTGCTACGTTTGAGGTGTTCTCAGATCATAAGAGTCTTCAGTACTTGTTCATGCAGAAAGAGCTTAACTTGAGACAGAGGAGATGGGTTGAGTTCTTAGAGGACTACGATTGCACGATTCAGTACTAACCGTGTAAGGCAAATGTGGTTGCCGACGCTTTGAGCAGGAAGGCCAGTATTTCGAGTTTAGTGGCAGGGATTTCTGAGCAGAGTTCAACTGTTATGGTTTCTATAGCTAGGTTAGGCAACATCACGGTTCAGCCTGATTTGAAGCAGAGATTGTTAGAGGCTCAATCTACGGATGCTGAGATTCAAAGATTGATTGCCCGTTAGAGAGATGATCCAGAGACTAAGTTTGGGTTTGATGATTCTGGTTTGTTCAGGTTCAAGCCAAGAGTGTGTGTACCTAACCAGCTCAAGAGGGTAATACTTGAGGAGGTGCACCGCTCCGGTTATTCCATTAACCCGGGAGGGACGAAGATGTACAGAGACTTGAAAGAGTTGTATTGGTGGAGTGGCATGAAGAGAGATGTCGCATTCTTTGTGAAGCGATGTCTAACATGCCAGATGGTTAAGGCCGAACATTAGAAACTGGGTGGGTACTCTCCAACCACTTCTGATTCCGAAGTGGAAGTGGGAGCAGGTGACTATGGACTTTGTGTCCGGCCTGCCGAGGTCTAGGAGAGGATTCGACGGGATTTGGGTAGTGGTAGACCATTTGACTAAGTCTGCCTATTTCCTTAAGATTCGGATGACGGATAAGGTGCCTAAGTTGGCTGAACTGTATTGTAATGAGATAGTGAGGCTACACGGAGTTCCAGCTAACATCGTGTCAGATCGGGATCCTCGGTTTACAGCTAGTTTTTGGCAGGATCTTCAGAAGTGCTTGGGTACAAAGCTTAAGTTTAGCACCGTATCGCATCCTCAGACTGAAGGACAGTCAGAGCGGCTGATTAAGTATCTTGAGGATATGTTGAGGGCGTGTGCATTGGATTTTAAGGATAAATGGGATAAGCACTTGACATTGGTTGAGTTCTCTTACAATAACATCTACTAGGCTTCGAATGGTATTGTAACATCCCGTATCTCTGTAGCACAACCTGATGACGTTTACGGGTAAGTCCTTCTACTTGAATGTTTAATTTATTAATTATGTGACTTGTATGATTAAATGTGAATTCAATTTGGTATGCTAATCTTTTCGAATTAAATATGATTAATTGTTAATTTAAATTATTAAGTACGTAAACCTCAACCTTGTAATTTAATTCAAGTTTATTTCATGAATAATTCCAAAAATTGACTTTTAATACCTTACGTTATGCAACTGCTTTAATTTGAATTTATTCAATTCTTCGTGAATTATTTGCTAACTAATTATTTTTGAAGCATCATTAATTTGTACGAAAGGTTTTCTAAATTTAAATTTGATTAAGTACTAATTGGTAAATTCTTTCTCGATTTAATTCGTAAAATTATTTCGCAATTTGTGAGCTTATTTTATTGTACTCAGGTTTTATTTTACGGTTTTCAACGCGTCGAATTCGGGTTAAGTATACAAGATCGTATGTGAACCGGTTATAACCCCTTTTTCTCTCTCTCTATTCTCTCTCTCTCCCGAGGTACTATGTGCGGCTTCGGTTACGAGCCCCTAACTCGGTCGTTTCTCGACGGAATTCGACAAATGAGTAGTCCATTTCGAATATCTCGATGACACGGTCACAACCATACTAAGATCTTGGTCCGAAGACAAGCGGAGGCAGCCCGTTTCTGTGATTTACCGTCGCGGCCGGAGGAAGTGGCGGAGCCCCCACTTCGCTGCCCCTTTTCGACGGCTTACGGCGGCGCTTTTGGGACACGCGCTCCTGACCCAGAAAGAAGACCTCTCGGCGCTTCGAATTGCGTTGGCGGCGCACGCACCACTGGAAGTTCTCGCCACCGGCGCGTGAACAGTGACACGGCGCTACGGCGACTTTTTTCGACCAAGGTGGTGGTTCCGACGATGGAGTGGCGGCAGATTTTTCGGAGGACATCAGGAGCCTTTTCCGGTGATCTTTTGGCCACGAGCTCTTCACAAAAGTTGTTCGGAACGACGAGAACTATCATCCCTTGATCACGTGATTCCATATTCGGCCAATTGGCGGCGGATCGCGGCAGATCACGGCGGTGCAGCAGTGGTGCAATGGCGGGGCCAACTCCGGGGATATTTTTTGGCGACCACTGTAGGGGTTTCGAAGAGCTCGTCATGGAATTGATCGAAGATTTGGAACTAGCACGAGGAGTACTTGCACGAAGGATTTTTTGAGATTTTTTCGGCGACCTTCGGCGGCGACCTAGCGGGGGTCCAGCCAAATTTCGGCAGCTACAGTGGTGGCATTCCGGCGGCATCCGGTCAGAATGTTCTTCTCGTTGTGTTGGTTCAGGTGCACCCTGGGTGGTGACAAGTAGGTCGTACAGGTTCCGGGGTGGACCATTTGCTGCATCTTCAGCTTTGTCTGGTACCAGGTGAGGTTAGGATAAGTTGTACCCTATTGAAATGTGCCGGTTTTTGAATGCATGCGACTTATAAGCCTTTATGTATATGTAGATATGTGTAAGATATGTATTTTTTTGGCTTTGCTATAAGTTTGAAAGTATGAAGCTATGTATAAGCCTATGTATGCTTAGCTTTGACTTCGTTACGATTTTGAGGTCGGCGTGATATGTACGTACGATATGATAAGTACGATATGCATGTGCTATGTATAAGTGTAAGTCTTGCGAGTTTAAGCTTCCGATTTTCATCATAAGTGTAAGTGTAAGTTTGGGCCCCGGAGTTATATGGTTCGGGAGACCCGGGACGACCATCGGGGTCGCCGGTTGCAACCCCAGGACACTTCTCCACTAATAGGATCAATCCAAAACCCACTCGGAGGGAGGTGGGGGACGGAGTCCTTGGGAAGTGAGTATCGCGAAACTCACTACCCTGACCGTTAGCGCGGATGGTTAGGGGTGTACAACCCTTCCATCACCCGGAGTAAGGAGGTATGTGTATTTTGATTTCGTGTGCTTAACTCTATTTGTGTTATGAAGGAGTTGGTTGGATGTGTACTCGTACCCACCGAGTTTCGTTATGTTTGTTGGTTATATGTTCGTGAAACAGGGATAGACTCTTAAGTTAAGATAAAATTGGATTTGCTATTAACCTAATAAGTTATGTTCTGATACGTGTGCGGAGTCTGCATGAGTTTGAACGTATGTTTTGAGATATGTATAAGCTAAGTTTTGTTCGTTCTGTTTTGATAAGTCACCCTATATATTTACTATAACGGGAAACTATTTTGGCGTGCAAAAACTAACCCCGGGTTCACGAACGTTGCTTCTACTACGTGCTGTGCTCTATATATGTAGGTGTGTGTGGGTAGCCCCTCGCTCAGTCTTTGGACTGACCCCTCCCCCTTTTATGTTTTTAGTTGCAGGTTTAGGTCGTTGGAGTTCATGCTAGGCGGCGTTGTGTCGTGTCTATTGAGTCTGTGTCGGTTTATTAAGTTTGTTAAGTATTTTGTTTTGATTTATGATTCGTAAATTTTGTATTAGATTTATTTTGAACATGTTTGCAATTATGATTCAAATGTTTGGAATTCAGGACAGGTTAGGACAGGTGCTCGGATTAGATGAACCCGTTTTCTTGTGTAATTATTCGGGACAGGTTAGGACAGGTGGTCGGATTAGTTGAACCTGTATATTTGATTCTGATGTATACTTGGTGTGAAAAGTTTTTGAAAAGTCGGCATTTCGTACTGCTTCCGTTGTCATGTTTTGCATTCTTTCATTTGTACAGGGTTAGATACCGCCAAGCTAGTGTGTGTGTTTTCGTTTGTCACCCGTTCGCTGTGACTGAGTGTGTGTACGGACTTTCCATTTCGTACACGTGTCGGGTCATAGTAAGGGGGTGTGGTGCCCCACCTCTTGGGGCGCTACATCTTAAGTGGTATCAGAGCTACCAGGTTCAGAATCGGTGCTCTGGAGTTGTGTCGTGTCAGTCTAGGTCGTACGGCATAGGAATATGTGTGCATTGCATTTGGTTGATGTGAAATTTTGACTTCTTTGTATGAATTTGTTTGAGCTTATGTAACTCTGTGCACACTATGACTATGATTTTTACATAATTTTTATTGTTTTGCTTTAAATTTTATAAATTTTGTATTGCATCTATATTAACTAGGTGCTCTTATTTGTTTTCCTTATTTGACATATTCACGCACTAGCCTACATGCATAGACATCTATTTCATTTGTAAGTTGTAGGGTGTTGACAAGAAACTAAAATCATAGTCGACCATTATGGGACTTCTCACTTTCTACCAAAGGATAACCAAGGATTACAAGGAAATGCCAAGGATGCAAACTTGAACAGGAAATTGTAACAGCAGCCGATCAAGGATCTGAATATCCTTCGAGTTAGAGAAATTTGGCAACATTGACTCTTCTACCATGCTGAACGGTACACTAAGCATTCATGGCACGAGCATACATGCATCCTTCATTTGATTAATTCTTGTTTTTATGTGATATATTTGTCAAGTGCGCTATGTGTTAATTGTTGTGATACCTGATTATGCTTATGTGCTTGATTGAAAGGGAGATTTGATTCTCTCTGTTTACGTTCTAGGGGGAAAGTTAATTCTTCCTATTTGTGTGTTAGAGAGATGCTGGATTCTCTCTAATTATGTGACAAAAAGATGCTGGATTCTTTCTGATTTTGTGCACGAGAGATGTTGGATTCTCATGTACTTAGGTATTCGAGGGATGCTAGATTCCCTTGGATTTAGGGGTTTGAGAAATGCCGGATTTTCTCAAACTAGAACGTCTGGGAGATGTGGAATCTATCAGATTTAGGCTGAAAGACGGGGTTCTCTCAGTTCTGTGTTTGAGAGACGGGGCTCTCTCAATTCTGTACCTGAGACACGGGGTTCTCTCTTTTGTATGTTGAGAAACGGGGTTTTCTGTTTTGTATGCTGAGAGACGAGGTGCTCTCACTTGCGAGTTGAGAGATGGGATTCTCTCTAGTTTGTCGTAGTTGAGTTACGCGTGGCCTAACGACAGTCTGCAGGCAACGAGGATGCGACAGTATCGAGCTTTGGGTGCAGTGGCCTAGTGGTGATCGAATGAGTTTGAAGTGACCAACGGTCAAGTGCTCAGTGGGACTTTACTGACAACGAGTCACTATGAAGGGAGTGATGCCAACTGAGGGAGAAGTATCCTGCAGAGTTTGCAGTTCGCCTAGATCAGAGTTGCGTAGCGGAAGCTTGAAGTGGAATTCATTTCAGAGTCGTTCAAGATCTTGCTTCTGGACCTGAGGACAGGTCCTTTTGAATGAGGGAAGTTTGTGACATCCCGCATCTCTGTAGCACAACCCGATGACGTTTACGGGTAAGTCCTTTTACTTGAATGTTTAATTTATTAATTATGTGACTTATATGATTAAATGTGAATTCAATTTGGTATGCTAATCTTTTCAAATTAAATATTATTAATTGTTAATTTAAATTATTAAGTACGTAAACCTCTACCTTGTAATTTAATTTAAGTTTATTTCATGAATAATTCCAAAAATTGATTTTTAATACCTTACGTTATGCAACTGCTTTAATTTGAATTTATTCGAATTCTTCGTAAATTATTTGCTAACTAATTGTTTTTAAAGCATCGTTAATTTGTACGAAAGGTTTTCTAAATTTAAATTTGATTAAGAACTAATTGGTAAATTCTTTCTCGATTTAATTCGTAAAATTATTTCGCAATTTGTGAGCTTATTTTATTGTACTTGGGTTTTATTTTACAGTTTTTCAATGCGTCGGATTCGGGTTAAGTATACGAGATCGTACGTGAACAGGTTATAACCCCTTTTTCTCTCTCTCTCTTCTCTCTCTCTCTCCTCTCCCACTCTCTCCCGTGGCACTATGCGCGGCTTCGGTTACGAGCCAGTAACTCGGTCGTTTCTCGATGGAATTCGACAAATGAGTAGTCCATTTCGAACATCTCGACGATGCTGTTAGAACCGTACCAAGATCTTGGCCCGACGACAAGTAGAGGTAGCCCGGTTTGGTGATTTACAGTGGCGACTGGAGGAAGTGGCGGAGCCGCCACTTCGCCGCCCCTTTTCGACGGCTTACGGTGGCGCTTTTGGGATACTCACTCCTGACCCAGAAAGAAGACCTCCTGACACTTCGAACGGCGTTGGCGGCGCGGCCATCGCGGTCGTGGTGGCGGCACACGCGCCGCTAGAAGTTCTCGTCGCGCCCGCGTGAACAGTGACACTTCTCCACTAATAGGATCAATCCGAAACCCACTCGGAGGGAGGTGGGGGACGGAGTCCTTGGGAAGTGAGTGTCGCGAAACTCACTACCCTGACCGTTAGCGCGGATGGTTAGGGGTGTACAACCCTTCCATCACCCGGAGTAAGGAGGTACGTGTATTTTGATTTCGTGTGCGTAAGTCTATGTGTGTTACGAAGGAGTTGGTTGGATGTGTACTCGTACCCGCCGAGTTTCGTTATGTTTGTCGGTTATAAGTTCGTAAAACGAGGATAGACTCTTAAGTTAAGATAAAATTGGATTTGCTATTAACCTAATAAGTTATGTTCTGATAAGTGTGCGGAGTCTGCATGAGTTTGAATGTATGTTTTGAGATATGTATAAGCTAAGTTTTGTTCGTTCTGTTTTGATAAGTCACCCTATATATTTACTATCACGGGAAACTGTTTTGGCGTGCAAAAACTAACCCCGGGTTCAGGAATGTTGCTTCTACTACGTGCTGTGCTCTATATATGTAGGTGTGTGTGGGTAGCCCCTCGCTCAGTCTTTGGACTGACCCCTCCCCCTTTTATGTTTTTAGTTGCAGGTTTAGGTCGTTGGAATTTGTGCTAGGCGGCGTTGTGTCGTATCTGTTGAGTCTGTGTCGGTTTGTTAAGTTTGTTAAGGATTTTGTTTTGATTTATGATTCGTAAATTTTATATAAGATTTATTTTGAACATGTTTGCAATTATGATTCAAATGTTTGGAATTCAGGACAGGTGCTCGGATTAGATGAACCTGTTTTCTTGTGTAATTATTCGGGACAGGTTAGGACAGGTGGTTGGATTAGTTGAACCCGTATATTTGATTCTGATGTATGTACTGCGTTGTATACTTGGTGTGAAATTTTTTTGAAAAGTCGGCATTTCGTACTGCTTCCGCTGTCATGTTTTTCATTCTTTCATTTATACAGGGTTAGATACCGCCTAGCTAGTGTGTGTGTTTTCGTTTATCACCCGTTCGCTGTGACATGGTGCGTGTGTGGACTTTCCATTTCGTACACGTATCGGGTCATAGTGCGGGGTGTGGTGCCCCACCGCTTGGGGCGCTACAGGTATGGCCCCTTACGAGGCACTCTATGGGAGGAAGTGTAGGTCGCCACTATATTGGGATATTGAGGATTGGCGATGGTCTAAGGAGGGTAAGCTCACGAGAGCAAAGGCCTCGGCTAAGATTGAGAAGACGGTTGAGAAGGTTAAGTTAATTCAACAGAGAATGAAAGCAGCTCAGGATAGACAGAAGAGTTATGCGGATAAGAGGAGAAGCCCCCTTGAGTTTGAGGTCGGAGATCGTATCTTCTTGAAGGCATCGCCTAGGAAGGGTTTTTCTCGTATTGGTAGAGGTGGGAAGCTTAGCCCTCGATATCTTGGACCGTTTGAGATTCTAGAGAGGATTGGAGAGGTGGCGTATAGGTTGGACCTACCGCCGAGTTTGACTGGGATTCATAATGTGTTCCACGTTTCATAGCTTCGGAAGTTCTACCCCGATGAGTCGACGGTTTTACCGGTTGAAGAGGTACAGCTTGAGTCCGATTTGACGATTGTGAAGCACCCGGTTGAGATTCAGGATCGGAAAGTACAAGTGTTGAGAAACAAGAAAATTCCCTTGGTCAGAGTGTTATGGAGAGATCAGAAATCTGAGGAATCGACTTGGGAGACTGAAGAGAAGATGAGGAAGTTGTATCCGGGGTTGTTTCGGGCAGCGAACCTGAGGACAGGTTCTCCTAAGGGGGGGGGGGAGGTTGTGATGCCCCGTCCTATAAATCGTATAGTTATGCGCCACGAGAGAGTTTACCTTACGTACTATGTGATTTAATTCCTTTTTATATGTTTAATTCCAACTTTGATTTAAAATGTGACTTAATTGACTATAATCCAAAACAGTAAAATATGAATTCTTGCATGACAACTTAAGAATGGAACTTGGTTGAATTAAATTAATTGTTGGAGTTGGATTTAAATAGGACTTGGACCTATTTATGTGTTTGGGCCTAACACTGAGTTACGTGAGTTTAGGCCGTCCGGGACGTATGGGGATTCGAATTCGAATTCCGACATCGCCATTGTGTTCGTTTCAATGATTCGCGTCCAATGGAATTTATTTCACAATTTTTGGATACCGTTTGGGCCTTTATCCCTATTATTGACCGGTTCACTTGAACCGGGAGTTACCTAAACCGGTTTTCTTTTCTTGACCTAAAACTATCAGCCACTACATAACCTAGATCCCCTTTTCATTTCATTTCAAACCACACAAGTTAGCCTCAAAGAGAAACTCATGGAGAAGCTTCAAGAGAAGATCAAGACTTGAACCATCTTTCATTCTAAGAGCTCATATTCTTCGATTCTTCATTCCTTCACAAGAGAAGGTAAGTTTTGAATCTCTTTTGATGAGTATTTCATTCCTATTCTTGGATTTGAGCATGAAATTGTTGGTATAAACTTGAATGGAGAAATCATGTGAAAATTAGTGATTTATGCCCAACTTGAAGATTATGATGAACTGTTAAATCCTTAAGCAAGCCTTGGTCATTTGAATGCTCCTTATGTGTCCTAGGTACTGGAAATTCGTGTAAGGAAGGCTAGGAATTCATATATTCATGTTTGAGCTTGAAATTCATGAAAATGGGTGTTTGACAAATTGGGCAAAAACCTTCCTAAACTTGAATTAATTGATGTTTTGATGCTAAGCATGATTTATATGATGTTATACTTGAATTTCGTGATATTGTATGGTTGATTTCGTGTTGGATTGATGTTTTTGGGCCTTTCCCTTCTTCTTCACGAAGCTGTCAAGCTTCTGCTCCAGATTCATGACCGGACGACCGTTCCCTTTTGTTCTTTAAGCTTGGAACAGCCCTTCCGGCCTAGGGTTTGGTTTGGGGGACCGAACATGGGAACGACCGTTCCCATGTGTGCTTGGACTGGGAACGGCCATTGCCAGTCTCGCTTGGCCTTAGCATGGGAAGGACCGTTCCCATGCTGTGTTATGCATGGGAATGGCCGTTCCCATGCGTCTGTGAACCTTTTTACTTGCTTTTTTCCTGCGTATTTGATTCGTTTGAGTTGCTACTTGACTTGTATGCTACGATATGACTTGGAATGCATCTCTGAACCTTGATACTTCATTACTTGCATGATTACTTGAATATTTGAATTGTCCCTTGTGACCAACTTGATAAGCATCAATCGATTTCACATGTCATTCATACTTTGTACGCCGTGCGTCTTACTTGGTTCATGTAGAGTCTAAGTTGGGCTTTTGTATGTCTTGTTACAGAGTTTGGTGGTGCCGGTGAGCCCGAGGTTTAGAGTGTTTGGCCCTTCACACTCTCAGACTCTACTACCACGAGGTGAGGTTTAGGATTTTGTATAGCTATGCGACCTATGGCCTTTACATACTAATTTCTACCCTTGCCTGCGAGTATACCTTATTATAAATACGTATGTGTTGGATATGATATGTTTATGACCTTGTGAATCAGCTCTGTTTTTGGAAAAATTAGATATGAAAGCATCTGTAAGCTGTTTTGGAAAGTTATGTTATGTTATGATCTGTTCTGTAGCGAGTTAGCCATAATATATGGTATATGTTCTGTTCTGTTCTGTTATGGATCCGAGGAGCTATGGGTAAGGTATCCCCGGGACGATATGGGGAGGACTCCTGTGGGTTAGCTACCCTTGAGGGTTTATCTGTTCTGGATTGTTTGGGGACGGTACATCTCCTCCATCATTGGTGTAGCGGTTGGATTTGATTCTGTATTTTATATTTAGATCTGTTTTGATGAGTAAAGGTTGGAAGCTCGTACTCGCCGAGCATATGTTCTGTGACTGTCTGAGAATTGTGAATCGAGATAGAGTTTCTAAAATGTTTTCTAAAACTTATATATATCTATCCTTTAGGGTACTTTTGGGAATGTCTTTGGTATGCAACACCTATCTCCGGTTCATGATTCCCTCCTTTTGATCTGTGTTGTGCTTTATATATATATTGTGGGTGTGCGTTAGCCCCCTCACTCGGTCAAGTTGACTGACCCCTCATTTAACCTTTTAGTTGCAGGTCTGTTGGCGTTGCTAGGCGGGGAGTGAGTCCTTTGAGTTGTACTTCGTCAGTCTAGCATTTCTAGTTGCATTTGTCCTTCGAACACTTTACTTATATTTTGACTTGTAGACTTGAGATTATACTTTACCTTTCTGTAGCCCTATGTGGCATTCGTATTCGGCCCTGTGTGGCACTTGTTGGTTATTACGTTATGCAGATTTGATATTCGGGATTAGGTATCTATGCTAGTTGAACCCGTCACTTGCTTTGAATGTTGATTTAGTTGCTTCCGCTATCTGATGTTGATGTTTGAATTGCTTCCGCTATCTGATGTTGATGTTTGAATTGCTTCCGCTATCTGAGTTTGTCGAGTTAGATCCGCCTAGCATAACGTGTGTGTTTGTCTCCCGTTCGCTTTGATGCGGATTCGGGCATGGATTTCCATTTCATGACCAGGTCTGGGTCTCAGTGCGGGGGATGTGGCATTCTCCGTTTGGGGTGTTACAATAAGTATACATACATACAATCATATCGTACAACTTGGTCGAATTCAAGAATACGTGTGCAAGAGACCCGAACCAATACAAGAGACTCGACTCAAATAAAACAAAGACTTGACTCGAAACCACTCCTAGAACACGATCAAGCTAGTGAGAATGCTAGTTGTATGGCTTGTGTTTGGCTAGGATATTTTACTTTGAAAACTTTTCCTTTATTTTTCTAAAAAATCTAACGCTTCAAGAATGTTGGTCTAAAAAATAAGAGAAGTATCCCTACTAGTATTTATACTAGTGGGGTTCGAACCCTAGAGGCTTCCAAAGCCTAGTGGGACTTTGTTTTCCTGCGCACTAATTAACTAATTAATTATTAACTTTTAGTTAGAAAATAAGTTCCTAACTTATTCTCCAAGTCTAGTAAGAGATGATTTCTCTCTCCTACAATAGGAAGTTTGACTTTTCAACCTTTATCAAATAAAGTCAAAAATCAAATTATTCAATAAATAACTTAATTCATAATTAATTATTTATTGAGTTAAATCTTTTGAGAAAAGTTTTAACAATTAATTAATAATTAATTAAAAGACCAAAATTAATTAATTACAATTTAATTAATTAATTCTAGAAAAGAATTCACGTGTGATTATTTCACACGTTGGAGCCACGTGTGCATGACACGTGGCAGCCACGCAGGCCACGTGACACGTGGCAATCACGTGCAATGGCCACGTGTAAATGCTCCCATTTCGATCAACAATTTGATCCTTCATTAATTATATTAACATACTACCATAACCCTTGTATTCTGGCATTTGTGTGTGACCCTTTAGGTTCATTATTCGATTAGTAGTGACAGTAATTAATTAATTCCCATAATTAATTAATCACTTCATAGATCATACTACCGTAATCTAGCAATGGGTGTGTGACTCCTAGCCGAATAACAAAATGAATCGAAGAACCTTTCAGTCAATGACAATCAGTGAAATACAATCCTCCTACAACTTTATCTCTCATCAAGAACTAAGGCATGGGAATATTCTCATAGCCTTGTTATTCTTGATCTTTAAAGTTAAGTAAGTTCGTTTCATATCCATTTAGATCTCAATCAAAGAAAACCCCATTTTTTTGATGTCTTGATCTTTTATACAACTTGGCCAATGATTTAATATTTAATGGACTACAAACAACTTAAGCAGTAAGAGATCATTCTTGTTTTTAAGAAGTGTAGGTCTTTTATCGATTCTACTAATTCTACATATGCCACTTGTGTAATCCCAGCATAGGCCGTGGTTCAGGTGTCTATATGGAGACACCCTTTTGAGCCTATATCAAAGATTACGGAGTTAGCTCATATGAGACATCACAGAATCTCAAGTCAAAGGATTATTAATAACGTCATTGACCTGTGAGATATTTCCTAATCTGGAAGTTTCTAAGAGACTTCCTTTCCCATTCAGGAATGTTCACACGCGGGGCATCTCAGTGATGAAGTTCTTTATAACAATCACCCTTATGTATTATGAACGCATCATCGTATGCACTTATCATTCCATGAAACTGAATGATCCTTCAAACGGAGTCAAGGTCGACACTCCCACTGTCTGTCGGACTTATCGACTTGGAGAAGTTTCTAATCCTCACCTATGGAGTTAAGAACTTGTTTCATGTGCTTTTCTCATAAGGGCAAAGTTCTCAATGGCCTTATTGGATTAGGGGAGTTCAAAACATGTAAAACACAGTTAAACCCAAACAGATATAAATAAAAACATAAAGAAGTAAAACATAAAAGCTGCTTTAAAGACACTATTCCTAACAATCTCCCACTTGCACGTTAAAGCCATTCAGGTGCTAATCTAAGTCCCATCTTCTGAAGATGTCCTTCGAAAGCCTGTTGACTAAGAGTGTGACGCCCCGTATTCTCGAAGGGCGTCCTGACGATATTAACAAGTAAGTCTCTACACTTGTGTGTGTTTAATTTAAGAGTTCTTGAATTATGTGATTTAATGTAAATCCAATTTAATATGTGATCATTCGGATTATTCTAAAATTAATGGTTAAGTTGATTTTAAATCCATCATGTTACTTAACTTGTTTAATTTCGGTTTACTTGAATTCCTTGAGATTAATTATCAATCATATGTTTACGAAGTGTCGTTAAATTGTACGAAAGGTTTCTAAAATTAAATTGAATTAAACTCTAATTGGTAAATCTCTCTCATTCATTTTAATTTATAAAATTAATTCGGAGCTTGAATGTTTATTCGTAACTTTACCAATTTTATTTACGATTATTTGTACGGGCTATTACTCTTTGCTACGCGATAAGGATACCCGGTTGTATATAACTTGTGCACAAGACACATTTCTCCCAAATCTCCTTTCTCTCTCTCTCTCTCTCCTCTCCCACTCTCTCCCGCGGTCACTATGCGCTGCTTCAATTACGAGCCAATAACTCGTTCGTTTCTCGACGGAATTCAACAAACGAATAGTCCATTTTGATGATCTCGGCGAGACGTACGCAAGAGTACCAATTTCACAGCCTAACAATGAACGGTGGTGGAGTTATCGTCAGAATTCAGAAGCAGCGGTGGAGGTGTCGGACCACCGCCACTTCGTCGGCCGTTCGCGGCGGTTCCCAGCCCTCTTCTTAAAACACGCGCCCCATGCCCAGAAACTAGACTTCCCGGCGCATCTTTCTGTGCAGGCGGCGAGGAGGCCGCACGTGCCGCCTGAAGCCCGCCGCGGCGGCGTGTTTTACTGTAGCGGCCGGTTTTGCCGCCTTCCGACGGTGTTTTTCGATGGGGCTTGATGGTTTCCAAGGTTTTTCAACCCCCTGAGTTCATTTCCAGCATCAATTTCACCAGATTTTGGCCGTAGGTGGTGGTTCCGGCGACGTGGACGGCGGCAGAAACTTCGACGGCCAACGGGGCCCTTTTCCGGCGATCTTTTGGCCTCGGCCCTTCACGAAAGTTGTTCGGAACGGCGAGAACTAGTAGTCTTTGATCACGCGACTCCAGATTCGGCGGTTTGGCAGTGGATCGCGGCTGTACAGCGGCGGCGCAATGGCGGGACTAGCTCCGGGGATTTTCTCCGGCAACCACCTTAGGGCTTTCGAAGAGCTCGTCACGGGTAAGACAATGACTTTTACAGATCGTATTTTGGTTCACCGGTTTGGAAGTAATTTGAGTTTGAAGATTTTAGGGTTTTCGTGTTCTTAGATCTGAAATTGGAGGAGATTGACTTGGAATTTCCAGAAATTGATCGAGGATTCGGAACGGGCAGGAAGACTTCATTCAGGACTGATTTTTCAGGATTTTTCAGGCGACCTTCGGCGGCGGTCCGGCCAAATTCCGGCAGCTACAGTGGTGGCCTTCCGGCGGCGTCTGGTCAGAATGTTCTTCTCGTTGTGGTGAGTTCAACTCCACTTTTCGTTCGTTAATCGGACACTCGATCTATTTATTACGAATTATTTTACGTAATTGTGATTATTTGAATTAATTATTTTAAGTGCAAATAAATTGGTTATTATTGGTTTGCTGATCGAGATGTATTCCAATCGTATATGAAAACATGTATTGAATAGATTGTGATATGCATGAAAGTTTCGATTTACAATTTGAATCCCGATGTGATGAATTTATACTATGTGTTTAGATATGAAGGGGTGTTAGTGTAATGTCTAGAAACTAATCTCTTATGTGACTAAATGAACTTGAATGATATTTTAGAAGAACGAACATGTTGTGATTTCTCTATATGAATTTGAGACGTTCTCAATATTATGTTTATTGTAAATTGTGTTTCAAATATAAAATTTAGATACATGAAGGATGCTTGAACAACTTAAGACTTGATGCACGATAGGAGTTAGAAATTGTGATACCTTGATTTACTCCTACTACTCAAAAATGGTATATTATGAATTACGATAAATTGATAATTGTCATGTTTGTAAGTAATTAATTCCTAGTTCACTAATTGTATAAACACCTTAAACGAACAATTATGCTTAGTAATCAACTAAGGGGATGTATGTGTAATAATTCTAAACTTTTATAAATAACTTAGGGGATGTAAGTGTAATATTTATGAAACTATGAATGTGACTTGAGCTTGTCTACCAAACATGTTGTGAAGTTGTAAAGTATGATCTTAAGTGAATTAGATGCACTCTTTAATTGTATCAAGCATGCCATCTACGTACAACACCTTTGTATGTTTATGTGATCAAGTTTCTCTTACTTATGCACTTTATAACTCGACACAAACTTGATGCTTAATCCTAATATTATAATTGAACCCTGTGACATTGGATGATTTAATATGCATTTTGTGAATACTTTGACTTCTTAAATTGATCTTGCATCCTTGGATATGGAATTATGTGTTGGTTGCTTGTAAATATGACCTTGTTGAGCATTGATATGCCTTGAATGACCACGACAGCATATCAAAGCACAACATTAACACTTATGCATAACCACGATCATGTTGAACAACGCCGTGCGTCTTGTTTGGTTCATATAGAGTCTAAGTCTGGGCTTCTGTATGTCTTGTCACAGAGTTTGGTGGTGCCGGTGGGCTCGAGGTTTAGAGTGTTTGGCCCTTCACACTCTCAGACTCTACTTTCACGAGGTGAGGTTTAGGATTTTGTATAGTTATGCGACTTATGACCTTTACATGCTGATTTCTACCCCTGCATACGAGTATACCTTACAATAGTTATGTATGTGTTGAATATGATATTTTTATGATCTTATGCTTGCACTTCCCCGTGGGCGGGCTATTCCTACAGCGTGGGAATGTAAGTGTGTGAGTCCTGCGTGGACGGGCTATCCCTGCAGCGTAGGAATATATATAAAAACCAGTTTTTGAAGCATATGTAAGCTATTTTGGAAAAACAGTTGTGTTGTGATTATGTAGCGAGTTGGCCATGAAATATTGGCATCTGTATGTATGTATGTGGATCCGAGGAGCTATGGGTAAGGAGCCCCCCCGGGACGGTTGGGGCCGTCGGGGATATACCTGTGCGTAGTTCCATTTGAGATATCTTCAAGCGACCCGTGCTGTAGGGAAGGTGTGGTATCTTGAGCCTTCGGCTAAGGCCGGGGAGGACTCTTGTGGGTTCGCTACCCCTTGAGGGTATGTCTGTTCCTGATTGTTTGGGGACGGCACATCCTCTCCATCATTGGTGTAACGGTTGGATTGATTTTGTATTTTATGTTCTGATATGAACTGAGGAGTAAAGGTTGGAAGCTCGTACTCGCCGAACATGTGATCTGTTCTGTCTAGGAATCATGAATCGAGATAGAGTTTCTGAAATGTTTCCTAATTCTTATATAACTATCTTTTGGGTACTTTTGGAAATGTCTTTGGTATGCAACACCTATCTCCGGTTCATGAGTCCACCCTTCTGATATGTGCTATGCTCTATATATATACAGTGGGTGTGCGTTAGCCCCCTCACTCAGTCAGTTGACTGACACCTCATTTTATCTTTTAGTTGCAGGTTTCTTTTGGCTTGCGTTAGGCGGATGTGAGTCTTCTGGGTCTCACTTGTCGGTTTAGTTGGTGTTAAGATGCATTTGTCACATACTCTACTTATGTTATGTATTCTTATTTCGCTTTTGGAGATTATGTTTTATGCTCTACTTAGACTTAAACCAGTGTGGGGTTGGTATGCTAGCATTTGGATGTAATTAGCTATTATGCTGATACTTATGTTGGTTTATTATGTTGCGATGATTTGAGATTCGGGACTAGGTATCTATGTTAGTTGAACCCATCACCTGTTATGTATGCTGATTTTCGGGACTATGTATCTATGCTAGTTGAACCCATCACTTATTTTGTACGTTGATTTAATTGCTTCCGCTATCTGATGATAATCGTTTAAATAGCTTCCGCGCTCTGAGTCTGTGGAGTTAGATCCGCCTAGCCTAGTGTGTGAGTTGGTCTCCCGTTCGCTTTGATTCGTATTCGGGCAAGGACTTTCCATTTCGTGACCGGGTCTGGGTCTTAGTACGGGGGATGTGGCATCCTTTGTTTGGGGTGTTACAAAGAGCTTTAGATAGTGGATCAGCCATTTTCTCTGTCGATGTGACCCTTTCAATTTGCGCATCTCTTCTCTTGATTATATCACGAATCAGGTGATACTTCCTCAAAATGTGCTTGGTCCTTTGGTGAGATCTTGGTTCTCTTGCTTGAGCAATCGCCCCTGTGTTGTCACAAAATACTGTAATGGGGTCTTTAATGCTAGGAACTAAACCCAGCTCATGGACGAAGTTTCTTACCCAAACACTTTCCTTAGAAGCATCATTTGCAGCTAAGTATTCGACCTTAGTGGTCGAATCTGCAGTGGTTGCTTGCTTGGAACTTTTCCAACTCACTGTTCCGCTATTCAGGCAGAATATGTATCCTGACATGGATTTAACATCATCCATGTCCGATGCAAAGCTTGCATCACAGTATCCTCTAATGACAAGATCTTTCTGGCCTATGTAAACCAAGAACAAATCCTTAATTCTTCTCAAGTACTTAAGGATGTTGTTGACAACAGTCCAGTGACCTTCACCAGGATCAGATTGGAATCGGCTAGTCACGCTGAGTGCATATGACACATCCGGTCGAGTACATAGCATTGCATACATTATGCTTCCTATTGCTGATGTATAAGGAATTTTGGACATCCTGGACTTTTCAAGTTCAGTCTTGGGACAAAGTTTCTTCGAAAGAACTGTTCCCGGGCCCATTGGAAGTTTTCAACAATTGGAATCTTCCATACTAAACCTCTTTAGTATTTTGTATATCTAAACCAACTGCGATAATCCTAAAAATCTCCTAGATCAATCTTGATAGATCTTTATATCGAGAATGTAGGATGCATCACCAAGATCCTTCATCTCAAATTGGTTTGATAACCAAGACTTTGTTGATTTCATGTCATCCTTCGCATTCCCAATAAGGAGGATATGTAACATCCTGACCTATCGGACTTTCAGGTAATCAACTATGTGCGCGATTTAATTATTTACTTATATGATTACGTGATATTTAATTATTAATGTAAATATTTGAAGCTATTTGAATTTAATTGTTTTAGTATGAATATGATCATTTTTGAACGTTTAAACTTTCATGCCTTGTATTTTGCCTTATTCGTATCTGAATTTAATTCCGATTTTTGTGAACTTTTGATATGTCTGAATTATGTGAGTTATGAGCTTGCTTATATGCTCGTTTTATGTTTTGGAACTTGTTTGGTTTGTCTTTTGATCCGTTTTTGGAGACGGGACCTAAAGGAGGCTAAAGGGCATTTAGCGCACCTTGGGTTCCGGCTGGCATATCTTGAGCTCGGGAATTCGGATTTAAATTCTGTCACCTCTGTTGGACTCGTTTTGATGATTTGGGTTCAATGGATCAAGTCACATTTTTCTATGTAACACCCCAAACGGAGGGTGCCACATCCCCCGCACTAAGACCCAGACCCGGTCACGAAATGGAAAGTCCATGCCCGAATCCGAATCAAAGCGAACGGGAGACCAACTCACACACTAGGCTAGGCGGATCTAACTTGACAGACTCAGAGTGCGGAAGCAATTTAAACAATTATCATCAGATAGCGGAAGCAATTAAATCAACGTACAAAATAAGTGACGGGTTCAACTAGCATAGATACCTAGTCCCGAATCTCAAATCATTGCAACATAATAAACCAACATAAGTATCAGCAGAATAGCTAATTACATCCAAATGCTAGCATACCAACCCCACACTGGTTTAAGTCTAAGTAGAGCATAAAACATAATCTGCAAAAGTGAAATAAGAATACATAACATAAATAGAGTATGTGACAAATGCATCTTAACACCAACTAAACCGACAAGTGTGACCCAGAAGACTCACATCCGCCTAGCTCAAGCCAAAAGGGAACCTGCAACTAAAAGATAAAATGAGGTGTCAGTCAACTGACTGAGTGAGGGGGCTAACGCACACCCACTGTATATATATAGAGCATAGAACATATCAGAAGGGTGGACTCATGAACCGGAGATAGGTGTTGCATACCAAAACATTTCCAAAAGTACCCAAAAGAAAGTTATAAGTATAAGTTTTAGAAAACATTTCAGAAACTCTATCTCGATTCATGATTCCCAGACAGAACAGATCACGTGCTCGGCGAGTACGAGCTTCCAACCGTTACTCCTTAGAACATATCAAATCATAGAATACAAAAATCAATCCAACCGTCACACCAATGATGAAGGAGATGTACCGTCCCCAAACCATCCATAACAGACAAACCCTCAAGGGGTAGCGAACCCACAAGAGTCCTCCCCGGCTGTACACCGAAGGCTCAAGATATCACGCCTCCCCTATCTCCCTGAGTCGCACGATGATATCTCAAATGGAGACTATGCACAGGTCGAACCCTGACGGCCCTATACCGTCCTAGGGATTCCTTACCCGTAGCTCCTCGGATCCATAACAGAACAGAACAGAACAGATACCATATATCATGGCTAACTCGCTATAGAACAAATCATAACATAACATAACTTTTCAAAACAGCTTACATATGCTTTCATATCTAATTTTCCAAAACAGAGCTGATTCACAAGGTCATAAACATATCATATCCAACACATACGTATTTATAATAGATATACACGCATGCAAGGGTTGAAATCAGCATATTAAGGCCATAGGTCGCATAACTATACAAAATCCTAAACCTCGCCTCGTGAAAGTAGAGTCTGAGTGTAACAGCCCGAAACAGGGGCAAGTTGGAAATTACGAAAATACACCTATAGCTCAAAAATATTCCTACATTTCCCGAAATACTTTCATTACCCACTATTTTAATCAAAAGAATCCTCACATTATTTCGAGGATCGTGATACTCTCCGTAAACCATAATTCCCATCCTAGCTCCCGTAGTATCAAAAATCGGCAAAAACCTTAGCTTATGATTCGATCATCAATAAATCCCTACTCATCTACTTTTTTATATTCAAAATTCTAACCAAAACGACCCTTAAATTATTTTATGAATTTTCATACATTTACCAAAAACTCGATCTCACCATAGCATATTTTAAAAATATTTTCCTTTCTAAAAATCATCAATTTATTTTGAACAAATTAGCTCTTATTCAATAGTCGAAATTATACTTGAAACGATCCTTGAATTTTCCTCTACATTATAGTGATTTTTCCAAACTTTAAACGTTATCATAGCTTCGTTTATATAATTTTCCTATGATTTTCATCATCTTTAATATTCATAATTTATAAACGAAAGCTCTAAATATTCCACATTTATAATCAAAACAAAGCTCATTTTTCACTCATTCTTTCATTAATTCACTACTTCAAGTTTTTACCTCTCGACTCTTGAATAAATTTTATATTATTTTTACATTTATTTTTAATCAAAATGACATCATCCATGACCACATGGTCTTCTAGAAGGATTAAACAAATGAGCATAATTTCTCCACATTTCTTAGTTAATTACCTAGCATTTGTTCAAAATATAATTTAACCACATCTCCAAATTTATTACCAAGCATTTGTTGAAATATTAGGCAACCACATCTTCCATAAACCTTCATTTATTGCTTAGAGACCCCTCATGACTACCTATAAATACCCCCCTCAAGCCTCATTTATACCTCACAAATCAACACACAAAAATCACTCCCTTTCTCTCCCTTCCTCACGCCACAACCTTCTCTCTCTCTCTCTCTAAGGTATGTTTTTTTCTATTATTTCATGTTTTATATAATGTTCTTAGTATAATAATAGTAGTAGCATGTCTAGGATTAATTAAATTATACTTTAGGAATTTATTTTGTGAAATATATGCTATTTATGCTAGTTTAGGAAAAATGTGATAACATATATGCATTTTATTTAATTAAATGCATGAGTTATGATATGATATGATATGAATATGTGTTTAAATAATTATGATCTTGTTTGATTAAATTCATGCCAAGAATAATTTATTTAGAATTATTTTTCATAGAGAATTAATATATTTTGCTATATTATGCTTCAAATTCTATGTTATAAATATGAATATGATCAATTGTGTTACATACCTTCTTTGAATATTCAAATAGGCTCAAGAACATGTTCATGTTGTTCTTGATCAATTTTAAGTGCACGTGTGATAGTGTGTGAGAGTGTGTGTTCGATTTTATGTTATAAAGTGATTAATTCATAAGAAATTGAATAGTAAATGTTTTCAATAGTAACTTTGACTTTTGGTCAACATTTATCATGATAATTTCGAAAATATTATTAAAATAATTATAAAATTAGTTTTGGAATTTTTAAATAAAGATTTTATCCGAATTTTCCAAAAATCGGTAAATTGTGAATTATTTTCAAAATATAACCTACATTGTCAAATTAAATTCTAAATTCCATTTCTAATGTTATAATTAAGATTATAATGTGATTAATAAATATTCAAGTGGTTAAAGAATTCATGAAACCTGATTAATTACTTAATTTCCCTTAAATGGTTAAAATTAGAGTTTACCGGGAATTCTCTAACATGATATAGTTTATGTGTTTAATTGATTAGAGTATGTGTAACCCTTTTATGCATGAACATTATGTGTTTTATGTGCTTATTTGATTAAAATTAGGAACCTAGTTCTAAGCCTATAGTAGTTATTACTTTCAGGCACACTGGAATCCACATTACAATGTCTGACTACCGGTATAGGTGAGGGTTAAGATGTTTTCAACTGGAATCATGCTATACATACGTATCTATATAAAAACTATTTTCAAGCCTACCTATTATTTATGATTTATTATCCTATATACATAATACTATATTATCATATCCCTTTTTAAAGGGAAAATACTTTCATACCGGAATCAACGTTTTACTAGAACATTATATATTTCAAGTCCATTTTATCAAAACATTGATTCCGGGTTATGCAAGCAAAATATTGTTCTCGATTCCTGTTATGGGCCCCGGTTGTATCCGTAGCGAGCAATTACCCGGAAGGTATCGGGCCGAGGGTATTGTTGGTGCTGCGGACTGCCACCACCTCTTGGTAGTGGTTTAACTGGAGGTTAGTTACTCCACACCAAGGGATGAGGGAGAGATAGCTGCCTCCCGAATCTAGTTCGTGGTCTCTAGGGTTTGATTCCCTATTGACATCAAGTAGTAGCGGAGTTAATATTCTTGATTTTATTGAAGTATTGGAGCCTGATCAGCCCGATACTATTTTACCAATTATTTAAGGAGTTATGGGTGGAGAGGCCTAGCTTGCAGGCATTAATGTTCTTGTTACAAACGGTTCATATTTCTATAAAGATTCCAAACTACCCCATCCCTGTTTTACAATTATTATGAACCGTTTCCTATTTGCTATATCCTATTGTTAAAATTATAGATCAAGATCTTCTTGATCATATAAATATAAATATATATATATATATATATATATACATATATCTATAAACCCTCATACCCCCTTCACTTAGTCACTTTGACTAACCCTCTTGCCTATTTTTAAAATGCATGATTTCAGAAATCAATGAACGACAACTAGAGGTATCTTGAAGCACTACAACCGTAGGTTGGATCCGATCCTAAGAGTACATTGTCTTGAGCCTACTCTCTGCAGAAACAAACCATCTCATACTTT
This sequence comes from Lantana camara, assembly GCA_037501455.1. Taxonomy (NCBI): domain Eukaryota; kingdom Viridiplantae; phylum Streptophyta; class Magnoliopsida; order Lamiales; family Verbenaceae; genus Lantana; species Lantana camara. Next base: position 87,098,201 of record CM074859.1, on the reverse strand, counting down.
GTCCTTGCATGTCAACCTGTTGTACTCTTTTGTGAACTACTTTGCTCAATAATGATAATCCTTGCTCATTGTACGTTATTCTCCCCGTTCATAGGTAAAGTTGAATCTCTTTATCTTCCGCTGCACTGTGTCACATACTCCATTCATATATTATTCTGACCGTTCGCCGTAGTATTTCCTGAATGTTGGGTCTAACCTCCACTCAGGAAGTATTGCGGTGCGGGGTTGTAGTGTTGGGGAGGCGCTACAATTAAAGTGGTATCAGAGCCCCAGGTTGCGGAAATCTGGGGTTCATCATTCATAGAGTCTCATATGTACTCTCGTGTCTTTAGTGCTTAAATTGTGATCAATCACTGTTGGGGCGGCCGACCAGCATGTGATTTGTTACAATTGTACTACTAAACCCTTCCTCGATCAAGTCAAGTATACAGTCTTAATGTAGCGCCCCTTAACACTACAACACCGCACCGTTGTACTTCCCGAGTGGATGTGAGACCTAGCACTCGAGAAATACTCCGGCGAACGGACAAGACTATACAATACCAGAGTATGAAATTTAATTGCAACGGAAAATAAACTTGAGCAATAAAAGGGGACAATACATAACGGAACGCATATTATTGAGTTGAACAAGTAATTACAACGATAGGTCTAACTTCACAGAAGAGTGCTTATTGTCAGATGTACATGCACTCGTGATCACTCTAAATAACTGGAATGTGACACCTTAAAGCTTCAAGATACCTCTAAGGCGTCGCTCTATAGATTCCTGAAATCATGAGTTAAAAAAAATAGGAGGGTTAGTCAAAATGACTAAGTGACGGGGGTTGAGGGTTATGATTATAAGCAAGATTTTTTAAGTGTTTTGACCACGAAAGTCTTGGTTTGAAATGTATATACTATATAGTAACAAATAAATATATGACAATAATATCCGGTTCATATCAGTTTGAAATAGGAGTAGGGGGAATATAGGCTATACTTTTTAGAAAACTTATGAACCGTTTTGAAAATTATTTTATGCCCGCAAGCTAGGCGTCTCCAACCTTAACTCCTTAAAAAAACCAAGAATATTCGTAACGACATTGATCAAGATGTCGTTACTCAGTAAAAAGAAATACAACAATACAATACCATCCTTCTTCCTCCGGTGTCACCTCAGGGAGCTACCCCTAGTGACGATATACATGAGTTTGGGAGGGATGTACCTTTTCCCGTCACTTGGTGTGGAATAACTAACCTCCAGTTAGACCATCACCAAGATCTAGTTGGCGGCTGGTATAATAGTAGACCTCGGCCCGTGCCTCCCGGACTACTACTTCTACCAAGAGCACCGGGCCCATATGAAAAACAATAACTTTACTTGCAAGACGAGAATGTTTACCCGTAAGAAAGTACTAAGTACTTTTCGGGTAAATGTATGTTTTCAATAATTAACAAGAATTATTTTCCCAGAAAGGGAAGAATAACTTGAAAGGAAATTCAAGAAAATAAAGTAAAGTAATTTTATCATGATTTCAGTTGTAAAGATTTAAACCCTCACCGGTACCGAGACTTAAGTGGAAGTGTGAGGATTCCACTCTTCGATGCTATGTTCGCCTGAAAGTAATAACTACTATGGACTTAGAACTAGGTTCTTAGTTACTAACTAACCTAGTTGCACACAATATTGTAACAAAATAATTATAGAAGGTACACATTATGTATTGCGTTAAAGATTTCCCGGTAAACCCTAAATTCACCCGTTTAATTAATAAATTCAGGGTTTATGGGATCTTTAACTAATCAAATATTTATTAACTATATTATAATTCTAATTGTAAGGTTTGAAATGAAATTCAAGATTAAAATTGACAATGTAGGTTATCTTTTGAAAAAATATTACATAGTTTACCGATTTTGGAAAGATTTGGGAAAAATATTTCTTTAAAAATTCCAAAACTTATTTTATAATTATTTTTATAATAATTTCGAAATTAATGGTATTTTGGTCGACCCAAAAGTCAAAATTACTATTGGAAACATTTACTATTCAATTTCATGTGAATTAAACACTTTATAACACAAAATCAAATTCACACACACACACACATTGATCACGGCACACACATGCACACACACATATTCAAGAACATTATGAACATGTTCTTGAGCTTATTTGAATATTCAAAGAGGGTGTGTAACATGTTCTATCACATTCATATTCATAACATAAGATTAAAGCATAATATAGCAAAATATATGAACTTTCTATGAAAAATAATTCTAAATAAATTACTCTAAGCATGAACAAGATCATAAGCATTTATATACATAATCTCATTATATCATATCATTATTCATGCATGTAGTTAAATAAAATTCCATAATGTTCACACATTATATTTAAACTAATAACTATGAACATATTTCATAAAATTAATGCCTAAAGCATTATTTAATTAATCCTAGGCATGCTACTATTATTTCTATACTAAGAACATTATATAAAACATGAGATAATAGAAGAAAACATACCTTAGAGAGAGAAGAGGGAGAGGGGTTGGCGTGAGAATAGGAGAGGGAGAGAGTGATTTTTGTGTGTTGAATTGTGAGGTATAAATGAGGCTTAAGGGGGGTATTTATAGGTAGTCATGAGGGGTTTCTAAGCAATAAATGAGAGTTTATGGGAGATGTGGTTGCCTAAGATTTCAACAAATGCTTGGTAATTAAATTGGAGATGTGGTTAAATAATATGTTGAACAAATGCTAGGTAATTAACTAAGAAATGTGGAGAAATTATGCTCATTTGTTTAATTCTTCTAGAAGAGCATGAGGTCATGGATGATGTCATTTGGAATAAAAATAAATGTAAAAATAATATAAAATTTATTCAAGAGTCGAGAGGTAAAATTTTGATGTAGTGAATTAATGAAAGAATGAGTGAAAAATGAGCTTCGTTTTAGTTATAAACATAAAATATTTGGAGTTTTCGTTTATAAATTATGAACATTGAAGATGATGAAAATCATAGGAAAAATTATATAAACGAAGCCATGATAAAGTTTAAAGTTTGGAAAAATCACTATATTGTAGAGAAAAATTCAAGGATCGTTTTAAGTATAATTTCGACTATTGAATAAAAGCTAATTATTTTAAAATAAAACGATGATTTTTAAATAGGAAAATATTTATAAATATGCTATGGGTGAAATCGAGTTTTTGGTAAATGTGTGAAAATTCATGAAATATTTTGAGGGTCGTTTTGGTTATAATTTTGAATGTAAAAAGGTAGATGAATAAGGATTTATTGATGATCGAATCATAAGCTAGGGTTTTCGCCGGTTTTTGATACTACGGGAGTTAGGATAGGAATTATGGTTTAAGGAGAGTATCACGATCCTTGAAATAATGTGAGGATTATTTTGGTTAAAATATTGGGTAGTGAAAGTGTTTCGGGAGATGTAGGAATATTTTTGAGCTGTAGGGGTATTTTCGTAATTTCCAACCTAAAACTGTAGGAATGGGTTTTGAAGCATATGAAGGGTTTTTAGGTGCTAGAAAGGAATGATTACTAGAATTCTAGGATTTTATGAAAAGAGTTTCGAGGTATGAGTTAAATAGAGAAAAGAATTAAATCTATGAACATTTAGTAAAAATGTAACACATAAAAGCACATAAGTCACATAAAATGCAATGCATGAAGTGAATTAATAGGGATCGAGATTATAAACGCTTCCTGAGTTACCCTTTACTTACCTTTCTCAACTTGGCCCTGAGTAGGGCTGTTACACTTAATCACACAAAAATCCCGAGTTCTATCAAATCCTTCAATTATCAAATTCTTGGTAGATTCTGTTACAAGATCTACATCTCCTTCATCATATTAGTATTCCTAACTCATGGAAACACTTCACTTATACTTTCTAATTCGTTCAAATCCTAAGTTATTAGAATTGTTTCAAGATACTAGTACGACCGAAAACTAACTTATTAATCTCCTGTGCCTTTATATATGCTTTATCTTCGCTAAGGATGTTGTGTCTGTTAATTGCTATTACTTGGAAATTTTAATTTTGTGACCATCTGCACATCATTCTCAACTACCATGCATTATATTATCTCTATAAGGGTGGTTGCAGTTTAAAATTGTCATCCCCAAAGTTGTTAAAGGTATGCATTCTAAACACGCCAGTTACTAATCCTGGCGCCATGCATTCATTGAATCATTTATGTGCGCGTTCAAATTTTTTTACTTGAACAATTACCTTATGTGTTTAAAGTAAGTCCTCCTTTGGAAACCTGTCTTATCATAAATGGAGGATATCAATATTACTTAAAGTTATTATGAAACATGAGGAGAATCTGAGGACAGATTCTTTTTAAAGGGGAAGGATTGTAACAGCCCGAAACAGGGGCAAGTTGGAAATTACGAAAATACCCCTATAGCTCAAAAATATTCCTACATTTCCCGAAATACTTTCATTACCCAATATTTTAATCAAAAGAATCCTCACATTATTTCGAGGATCGTGATACTCTCCGTAAACCATAATTCTCATCCTAGCTCCCGTAGTATCAAAAATCGGCAAAAACCCTAGCTTACGATTCAATCATCAATAAATCCCTATTCATCTACTTTTTGATATTCAAAATTATAACCAAAACGACCCTTAAATTATTTTATGAATTTTCATACATTTACCAAAAACTCGATCTCACCATAGCATATTTTATAAATATTTTCCTTTCTAAAAATCATCATTTTATTTTGAACAAATTAGCTCTTATTCAATAGTCGAAATTATACTTGAAACGATCCTTGAATTTTCCTCTACATTATAGTGATTTTTCCAAACTTTAAACGTTATCATAGCTTCGTTTATATAATTTTCCTATGATTTTCATCATCTTTAATATTCATAATTTATAAACGAAAGCTCTAAATATTCCACATTTATAATCAAAACAAAGCTCATTTTTCACTCATTCTTTCATTAATTCACTGCTTCAAGTTTTTACCTCTCGACCCTTGAATAAATTTTATATTATTTTTACATTTATTTTTAATCAAAATGACATCATCCATGACCACATGGTCTTCTAAAAGGATTAAACAAATGAGTATAATTTCTCCACATTTCTTAGTTAATTACCTAGCATTTGTTCAAAATATAATTTAACCACATCTCCAAATTTATTACCAAGCATTTGTTGAAATATTAGGCAACCACATCTTCCATAAACCTTCATTTATTGCTTAGAGACCCCTCATGACTACCTATAAATACCCCCCTCAAGCCTCATTTATACCTCACAAATCAACACACAAACATCACTCCATTTCTCTCCCTTCCTCACGCCACAACCTTCTCTCTCTCTCTCTAAGGTATGTTTTCTTCTATTATTTCATGTTTTATATAATGTTCTTAGTGTAATAATAGTAGTAGCACGTCTAGGATTAATTAAATTATACTTTAGGAATTTATTTTATGAAATATATGCTATTTATGCTAGTTTAGGAAAAATGTGATTAACATATATGCATTTTATTTAATTAAATGCATGAGTTATGATATGATATGATATGAATATGTGTTTAAATAATTATGATCTTGTTTGATTAAATTCATGTCAAGAATAATTTATTTAGAATTATTTTTCATAGAGAATTAATATATTTTGTTATATTATGCTTCAAATTCTATGTTGTAAATATGAATATGATCAATTGTGTTACATACCTTCTTTGAATATTCAAATAGGCTCAAGAACATGTTCATGTTGTTCTTGATCAATTTTAAGTGCACGTGTGATAGTGTGTGAGAGTGTGTGTTCGATTTTATGTTATAAAGTGATTAATTCATAAGAAATTGAATAGTAAATGTTTTCAATAGTAACTTTGACTTTTGGTCAACATTATCATGATAATTTCGAAAATATTATTAAAATAATTATAAAATTAGTTTTGAAATTTTTAAATAAAGATTTTATCCGAATTTTCCAAAAATCGGTAAATTGTGAATTATTTTCAAAATATAACCTACATTGTCAAATTAAATTCTAAATTCCATTTCTAATGTTATAATTAAGATTATAATGTGATTAATAAATATTCAAGTGGTTAAAGAATTCATGAAACCTGATTAATTACTTAATTTCCCTTAAATGGTTAAAATTAGAGTTTACCGGGAATTCTCTAACATGATATAGTTTATATGTTTAATTGATTAGAGTATGTGTAACCCTTTTATGCATGAACATTATGTGTTTTATGTGCTTATTTGATTAAAATTAGGAACCTAGTTCTAAGCCTATAGTAGTTATTACTTTCAGGTGCACTGGAATCCACATTACAATGTCTGACTACCGGTATAGGTGAGGGTTAAGATGTTTTCAACTGGAATCATGCTATACATACGTATCTATATAAAAACTATTTTCAAGCCTACCTATTATTTATGATTTATTATCCTATATACATAATACTATATTATCATATCCCTTTTTAAAGGGAAAATACTTTCATACCGGAATCAACGTTTTACTAGAACATTATATATTTCAAGTCCATTTTATCAAAACATTGATTCCGGGTTATGCAAGCAAAATATTATTCTCGATTCCTGTTATGGGCCCCGGCTGTATCCGTAGCGAGCAATTACCCGGAAGGTATCGGGCCAAGGGTATTGTTGGTGCTGCGGACTGCCACCACCTCTTGGTAGTGGTTTAACTGGAGGTTAGTTACTCCACGCCAAGGGATGAGGGAGAGATAGCTGCCTCCCGAATCTAGTTCGTGGTCTCTAGGGTTTGATTCCCTATTGACATCAAGGAGTAGCGGAGTTAATATTCTTGATTTTATTGAAGTATCGGAGCCTGATCAGCCCGATACTATTTTACCAATTATTTAAGGAGTTATGGGTGGAGAGGCCTAGCTTGCGGGCATTAATGTTCTTGTTACAAACGGTTCATATTTCTATAAAGATTCCAAACTACCCCATCCCTGTTTTACAATTATTATGAACCGTTTCCTATTTGCTATATCCTATTGTTAATATTATAGATTAAGATCTTCTTGATCATATAAATATAAATATATATATATATATATATATACATATATATACATATATCTATAAACCCTCATACCCCCTTCACTTAGTCACTTTGACTAACCCTCTCGCCTATTTTTAAAATGCATGATTTCAGGAATCAATGAACGACAACTAGAGGTATCTTGAAGCACTACAACCGTAGGTTGGATCCGATCCTAAGAGTACATTGTCTTGAGCCTACTCTCTGCAGAAACAAACCATCTCATACTTTGTCCTTGCATGTCAACTTGTTGTACTCTTTTGTGAACTACTTTGCTCAATAATGATAATCCTTGCTCATTGTACGTTATTCTCCCCATTCATAGGTAAAGTTGAATCTCTTTATCTTCTGCTGCACTGTGTCACATACTCCATTCATATATTATTCTGACCGTTCATCGTAGTATTTCCTGAATGTTGGGTCTAACCTCCACTCAGGGAGTATTGCGGTGCGGGGTTGTAGTGTTGGGGAGGCGCTACAATTAAAGTGGTATCAGAGCCCCAGGTTGCGGAAATCTGGGGTTCATCATTCATAGAGTCTCATATGTACTCTCGTGTCTTTAGTGCTTAAATTGTGATCAATAACTGTTGGGGCGGCCGACCAACGTGTGATTTGTTACAATTGTAGTACTAAACCCTTCCTCGATCAAGTCAAGTATACAGTCTTAATGTAGCGCCCCTTAACACTACAACCCCGCACCGTTGTACTTCCCGAGTGGATGTGAGACCTAGCACTCGAGAAATACTCCGGCGAACGGACAAGACTATACAATACCAGAGTATGAAATTTAATTGCAACGAAAAATAAACTTGAGCAATAAAAGGGGACAATACATAACGGAACGCATATTATTGAGTTGAACAAGTAATTACAACGATAGGTCTAACTTCACAGAAGAGTGCTTATTGTCAGATGTACATGCACTCGTGATCACTCTAAATAACTGGAATGTGACACCTTAAAGCTTCAAGATACCTCTAAGGCGTCGCTGTATAGATTCCTGAAATCATGAGTTAAAAAAAATAGGAGGGTTAGTCAAAATGACTAAGTGACGGGGGTTGAGGGTTATGATTATAAGCAAGATTTTTGAAGTGTTTTGACCACGAAAGTCTTGGTTTGAAATGTATATACTATATAGTAACAAATAAATATATGACAGTAATATCCTGTTCATATCAGTTTGAAATAGGAGTAGGGGGAATATAGGCTATACTTTTTAGAAAACTTATGAACCGTTTTGAAAATGATTTTATGCCCGCAAGCTAGGCGTCTCCAACCTTAACTCCTTAAAAAAACCAAGAATATTCGTAACGACATTGATCAAGATGTCGTTACTCAGTAAAAAGAAATACAACAATACAATACCATCCTTCTTCCTCCGGTGTCACCTCAGGGAGCTACCCCTAGTGACGATATACATGAGTTTGGGAGGGACGTACCTTTTCCCGTCACTTGGTGTGGAATAACTAACCTCCAGTTAGACCATCACCAAGATCTAGTTGGCGGCTGGTATAATAGTAGACCTCGGCCCGTGCCTCCCGGACTACTACTTCTACCAAGAGCACCGGGCCCATATGAAAAACAATAACTTTACTTGCAAGACGAGAATGTTTACCCGTAAGAAAGTACTAAGTAATTTTTGGGTAAATGTATGTTTTCAATAATTAACAAGAATTATTTTCCCAGAAAGGGAAGAATAACTTGAAAGGAAATTCAAGAAAATAAAGTAAAGTAATTTTATCATGATTTCAGTTGTAAAGATTTAAACCCTCACCGGTACCGAGACTTAAGTGGAAGTGTGAGGATTCCACTCTTTGATGCTATGTTCGCCCGAAGGTAATAACTACTATAGACTTAGAACTAGGTTCTTAGTTCCTAACTAACCTAGTTGCACACAATATTGTAATAAAATAATTATAGAAGGTACACATTATGTATTGAATTAAAGATTTCCCGGTAAACCCTAAATTCACTCGTTTAATTAATAAATTCAGGGTTTATGGGATCTTTAACTAATCAAATATTTATTAACTATATTATAATTCTAATTGTAAGGTTTGAAATGAAATTCAAGGTTAAAATTGACAATGTAGGTTATCTTTTGAAAAAATATTACATAGTTTACCGATTTTGGAAAGATTTGGGAAAAATATTTCTTTAAAAATTCCAAAACTTATTTTTTAATTATTTTTATAATAATTTCAAAATTAATGGTATTTTGGTTGACCCAAAAGTCAAAATTACTATTGGAAACATTTACTATTCAATTTCATGTGAATTAAACACTTTATAACATTAAATCAAATTCACACACACACACACACATTGATCACGGCACACACATGCACACACACATATTAAAGAACATTATGAACATGTTCTTGAGCTTATTTGAATATTCAAAGAGGGTGTGTAACATGTTCTATCACATTCATATTCATAACATAAGATTAAAGCATAATATAGCAAAATATATGAACTTTCTATGAAAAATAATTCTAAATAAATTACTCTAAGCATGAACAAGATCATAAGCATTTATATACATAATCTCATTATATCATATCATTATTCATGCATGTAGTTAAATAAAATTCCATAATGTTCACACATTATATTTAAACTAATAACTATGAACATATTTCATAAAATTAATTCCTAAAGCATTATTTAATTAATCCTAGGCATGCTACTATTATTTCTATACTAAGAACATTATATAAAACATGAGATAATAGAAGAAAACATACCTTAGAGAGAGAAGAGGGAGAGGGGTTGGCGTGAGAATAGGAGAGGGAGAGAGTGATTTTTGTGTGTTGAATTGTGAGGTATAAATGAGGCTTAAGGGGGGTATTTATAGGTAGTCATGAGGGGTTTCTAAGCAATAAATGAGAGTTTATGGGAGATGTGGTTGCCTAAGATTTCAACAAATGCTTGGTAATTAAATTGGAGATGTGGTTAAATAATATGTTGAACAAATGCTAGGTAATTAACTAAGAAATGTGGAGAAATTATGCTCATTTGTTTAATTCTTCTAGAAGAGCATGAGGTCATGGATGATGTCATTTGGAATAAAAATAAATGTAAAAATAATATAAAATTTATTCAAGAGTCGAGAGGTAAAATTTTGATGTAGTGAATTAATGAAAGAATGAGTGAAAAATGAGCTTCGTTTTAGTTATAAACATAAAATATTTGGAGTTTTCGTTTATAAATTATGAACATTGAAGATGATGAAAATCATAGGAAAAATTATATAAACGAAGCCATGATAAAGTTTAAAGTTTGGAAAAATCACTATATTGTAGAGAAAAATTCAAGGATCGTTTTAAGTATAATTTCGACTATTGAATAAAAGCTAATTATTTTAAAATAAAACGATGATTTTTAAATAGGAAAATATTTATAAATATGCTATGGGTGAAATCGAGTTTTTGGTAAATGTGTGAAAATTCATGAAATATTTTGAGGGTCGTTTTGGTTATAATTTTGAATGTAAAAAGGTAGATGAATAAGGATTTATTGATGATCGAATCATAAGCTAGGGTTTTCGCCGGTTTTTGATACTACGGGAGTTAGGATAGGAATTATGGTTTAAGGAGAGTATCACGATCCTCGAAATAAGGTGAGGATTATTTTGGTTAAAATATTGGGTAGTGAAAGTGTTTCGGGAGATGTAGGAATATTTTTGAGCTGTAGGGGTATTTTCGTAATTTCCAACCTAAAACTATAGGAATGGGTTTTGAAGCATATGAAGGGTTTTTAGGTGCTAGAAAGGAATGATTACTAGAATTCTAGGATTTTATGAAAAGAGTTTCGAGGTATGAGTTAAATAGAGAAAAGAATTAAATCTATGAACATTTAGTAAAAATGTAACACATAAAAGCACATAAGTCACATAAAATACAATGCATGAAGTGAATTAATAGGGATCGAGATTATAAACGCTTCCTGAGTTACCCTTTACTTACCTTTCTCAACTTGGCCCTGAGTAGGGCTGTTACACTTAATCACACCAAAATCCCGAGTTCTATCAAATCCTTCAATTATCAAATTCTTGGTAGATTCGGTTACAAGATCTACATCTCCTTCATCATACTAGTATTCCTAACTCATGGAAACACTTCACTTATACTTTCTAATTCGTTCAAATCCTAAGTTATTAGAATTGTTTCAAGATACTAGTACGACCGAAAACTAACTTATTAATTTCCTGTGCCTTTATATATGCTTTATCTTCGCTAAGGATGTTGTGTCTGTTAATTGCTATTACTTGGAAATTTTAATTTTGTGACCATCTGCACATCATTCTCAACTACCATGCATTATATTATCTCTATAAGGGTGGTTGCAGTTTAAAATTGTCATCCCCAAAGTTGTTAAAGGTATGCATTCTAAACACGCCAGTTACTAATCCTGGCGCCATGCATTCATTGCATCATTTATGTGCGCGTTCAAATTTTTTTACTTGAACAATTACCTTATGTGTTTAAAGTAAGTCCTCCTTTGGAAACCTGTCTTATCATAAATGGAGGATATCAATATTACTTAAAGTTATTATGAAACATGAGGAGAATCTGAGGATAGATTCTTTTTAAGGGGGAAGGATTGTAACAGCCCGAAACAGGGGCAAGTTGGAAATTACGAAAATACCCCTATAGCTCAAAAATATTCCTACATTTCCCGAAATACTTTCATTACCCAATATTTTAATCAAAAGAATCCTCACATTATTTCGAGGATCGTGATACTCTCTGTAAACCATAATTCCCATCCTAGCTCCCGTAGTATCAAAAACCGGCAAAAATCCTAGCTTATGATTCGATCATCAATAAATCCCTACTCATCTACTTTTTGATATTCAAAATTATAACCAAAACGACCCTTAAATTATTTTATGAATTTTCATACATTTACCAAAAACTCGATCTCACCATAGCATATTTTATAAATATTTTCCTTTCTAAAAATCATCATTTTATTTTGAACAAATTAGCTCTTATTCAATAGTCGAAATTATACTTGAAACGATCCTTGAATTTTCCTCTACATTATAGTGATTTTTCCAAACTTTAAACGTTATCATAGCTTCGTTTATATAATTTTCCTATGATTTTCATCATCTTTAATATTCATAATTTATAAACGAAAGCTCTAAATATTCCACATTTATAATCAAAACAAAGCTCATTTTTCACTCATTCTTTCATTAATTCACTACTTCAAGTTTTTACCTCTCGACTCTTGAATAAATTTTATATTATTTTTACATTTATTTTTAATCAAAATGACATCATCCATGACCACATGGTCTTCTAGAAGGATTAAACAAATGAGCATAATTTCTCCACATTTCTTAGTTAATTACCTAGCATTTGTTCAAAATATAATTTAACCACATCTCCAAATTTATTACCAAGCATTTGTTGAAATATTAGGCAACCACATCTTCCATAAACCTTCATTTATTGCTTAGAGACCCCTCATGACTACCTATAAATACCCCCCTCAAGCCTCATTTATACCTCACAAATCAACACACAAAAATCACTCCCTTTCTCTCCCTTCCTCACGCCACAACCTTCTCTCTCTCTCTCTAAGGTATGTTTTATTCTATTATTTCATGTTTTATATAATGTTCTTAGTATAATAATAGTAGTAGCATGTCTAGGATTAATTAAATTATACTTTAGGAATTTATTTTATGAAATATATGCTATTTATGCTAGTTTAGGAAAAATGTGATAACATATATGCATTTTATTTAATTAAATGCATGAGTTATGATATGATATGATATGAATATGTGTTTAAATAATTATGATCTTGTTTGATTAAATTCATGTCAAGAATAATTTATTTAGAATTATTTTTCATAGAGAATTAATATATTTTGCTATATTATGCTTCAAATTCTATGTTATAAATATGAATATGATCAATTGTGTTACATACCTTCTTTGAATATTCAAATAGGCTCAAGAACATGTTCATGTTGTTCTTGATCAATTTTAAGTGCACGTGTGATAGTGTGTGAGAGTGTGTGTTCGATTTTATGTTATAAAGTGATTAATTCATAAGAAATTGAATAGTAAATGTTTTCAATAGTAACTTTGACTTTTGGTCAACATTTATCATGATAATTTCGAAAATATTATTAAAATAATTATAAAATTAGTTTTGGAATTTTTAAATAAAGATTTTATCCGAATTTTCCAAAAATCGGTAAATTGTAAGTTATTTTCAAAATATAACCTACATTGTCAAATTAAGTTCTAAATTCCATTTCTAATGTTATAATTAAGATTATAATGTGATTAATAAATATTCAAGTGGTTAAAGAATTCATGAAACCTGATTAATTACTTAATTTCCCTTAAATGGTTAAAATTAGAGTTTACCGGGAATTATCTAACATGATATAGTTTATGTGTTTAATTGATTAGAGTATGTGTAACCCTTTTATGCATGAACATTATGTGTTTTATGTGCTTATTTGATTAAAATTAGGAACCTAGTTCTAAGCCTATAGTAGTTATTACTTTCAGGCACACTGGAATCCACATTACAATGTCTGACTACCGGTATAGGTGAGGGTTAAGATGTTTTCAACTGGAATCATGCTATACATACGTATCTATATAAAAACTATTTTCAAGCCTACCTATTATTTATGATTTATTATCCTATATACATAATACTATATTATCATATCCCTTTTTAAAGGGAAAATACTTTCATGCCGGAATCAACGTTTTACTAGAACATTATATATTTCAAGTCCATTTTATCAAAACATTGATTCCGGGTTATGCAAGCAAAATATTGTTCTCGATTCCTGTTATGGGCCTCGGCTGTATCCGTAGCGAGCAATTACCCGGAAGGTATCGGGCCGAGGGTATTGTTGGTGCTGCGGACTGCCACCACCTCTTGGTAGTGGTTTAGTTGGAGGTTAGTTACTCCACGCCAAGGGATGAGGGAGAGATAGCTGCCTCCCGAATCTAGTTCGTGGTCTCTAGGGTTTGATTCCCTATTGACATCAAGGAGTAGCGGAGTTAATATTCTTGATTTTATTGAAGTATCGGAGCCTGATCAGCCCGATACTATTTTACCAATTATTTAAGGAGTTATGGGTGGAGAGGCCTAGCTTGCGGGCATTAATGTTCTTGTTACAAACAGTTCATATTTCTATAAAGATTCCAAACTACCCCATCCCTGTTTTACAATTATTATGAACCGTTTCCTATTTGCTATATCCTATTGTTAATATTATAGATCAAGATCTTCTTGATCATATAAATATATATATATATATATATATATATATATATATATATATACATATATCTATAAACCCTCATACCCCCTTCACTTAGTCACTTTGACTAACCCTCTCGCCTATTTTTAAAATGCATGATTTCAGGAATCAATGAACGACAACTAGAGGTATCTTGAAGCACTACAACCGTAGGTTGGATCCGATCCTAAGAGTACATTGTCTTGAGCCTACTCTCTGCAGAAACAAACCATCTCATACTTTGTCCTTGCATGTCAACCTGTTGTACTCTTTTGTGAACTACTTTGCTCAATAATGATAATCCTTGCTCATTGTACGTTATTCTCCCCGTTCATAGGTAAAGTTGAATCTCTTTATCTTCCGCTGCACTGTGTCACATACTCCATTCATATATTATCCTGACCGTTCACCGTAGTATTTCCTGAATGTTGGGTCTAACCTCCACTCAGGGAGTATTGTGGTGCGGGGTTGTAGTGTTGGGGAGGCGCTACACTGAGAGTGTGAAGGGCCAAACACTCTAAACCTCTGGCCCACTGGCACCACCAAACTCTGTGACAAGACATACAGAAGCCCAGACTTAGACTCTATATGAACCAAACAAGACACACGGCGTTGCTCAACATGATCGTGGTTATGCATAAGTGTTCATGTTGTGATTGGATAAGGTGTAGTGGTCATTCAAGGCATGTCAATGCTCAACAAGGTCATATTTACAAGCAACCAACATGCAATTCCATATCCAAAGATGCAAGATCAATTTAGGAAGCCAATGTATTCGCAAAATGCATATTAAATCATCCAATGTCACAGGGTTCAATTATAATATTATAATTAAGCATCAAGTTCATGTCGTGTTATAAAGTGCATAAGTAAGAGCAACTTGATCATATAAAGATACAAAGTTTTTGTACGTAGATGCCATGCTTGATACAAATAAAGAGTGCATTAATTCACTTAAGATCATACTTTACAACTTCACAACATGTTTAGTATACAAGCTCAAGTCACATTCATAGTTTCATAAATATTACACTTACATCCCCTAAGTTGATTACTAAGCATAATTGTTCATTTAAAGTGTTTATACAATTATTCAACTAGGAATTAATTACTTACGAGCATGAAAATTATCAATTTATCATAATTCATAATATACTATTTTCAAGTAGTAAGAGTAAATCAAGATATTACAATTCTAACTCCTATCATGCATCAAGTCTCAAGTTGTTCAAGCATCCTTCATGTATCTCAATTTTATATTTGAAACACAATTTAAAACAAACATAACATGGAGAACATCTCAAATTCATATAGAGAAATCATAATATGTTCGTTCTTCTAAAATATCATTCAAGTTCATTTAGTCACATAAGAGATTAGTTTCTAGATATTACACTAACACCCCTTCGTACTTAACAAATAGCGTAAATTCATCACATCGGAATTCAAATTGTAAATTGAACCATTCATGCATATCACAATCCATTCAATACATGTTTTCGTATATGATTGGAATACATCTCGATCAACAAACCAACAATAACCAATTTATTTGCACTTAAAACAATTAATTCAAATAATCATAACTACGTAAAATAATTCATAATAAATAGATCGAGTGTCCGATTAACGAACGAAAAGTGGCGTTGAACTCACCACAACGAGACAAACATTCTGACCAGACACCGCCGGAACGCCACCACTATAGCTGCCGGAATTTGGCCGGGCCGCCGCCGAAGGTCGCTAGAAAAATTCCAAAAAATCAGTCCTGAATGAGGTCTTCGTGCCCGTTCCGAATCCTCGATCAATTTTTGGAAATTCTAAGTCAATCTCCTCCAATTTCAGATCTAAGATCACGAAAACCCTAAAATCTTCAAACTCAAATTACTTCCAAACCAGTGAACCAAAATACGATCCGAAAGAGGCGTTGTCTTACCCATGACGAGCTCTTCGAGCCCTAAGGTAGCTCGCCAGAAAAATCCTCGGAGCTAGCACCGCCGTTACACCACCGCTATGCCACCACGATCCGCCGCCAATCGGCCAAATCTGGAGTCACGTGATCACAGGCTACTAGTTCTCGTCGTTCCGAACAACTTTCATGAAGAGCCCGAGGCCAAAAGATGGCCGGAAAAGGCCCCCTTTGGCCGCCGAATAATCTGCCGCCGCCCACGTCGCCAGAACCGCCACCTACGGCCAAGATCTGGTGAAATTGATGCCGGAAATGAACTCAGGAGGTCGAACAACCTTGGAAACCATCAAACTCCGTCGAAAACCACCGCCGGAAGCGGTGAAATCACGTCGCTACAGGAACGGGCGACGCCGCCGCGAGCTTCAGGCGGCGCGTGCGGCGCCGTCGCGACTCCGATGGCCACACCGCCGACGTCAAATGAAGCGCCGGGATGTCCTCTTTCTGGGCATATGGCGTGTGCATCAAGAAGATGGCCGAAAACTGCCGCGAAGGCCGGCGAAGTGGCGGCGGTCTGACAGCTCCGCCGCTGCTACTGAAATCCGGCCATAACTCCACCACCATTCGTCTTGAGGCTATAAAATTGGTACTCTTGCGTACGTCTCATCGAGATAATCGAAATGGACTATTCGTTTGTTGAATTCCGTCGAGAAACGATCGAGTTATGGGCTCGTAAACGAAGCCGCGCATAGTGACCCGCGGGAGAGAGAGTGGGAGAGGAGAGAGAGAGAGAGAGAGAGAGAAAGGAGATTGGGAGAAATGTGTCTTGTACACAAGCTATATACAACCGGGTATCCTTATCGCGTAGCAAAGAGAAATATCGCATACAAATAATCGTAAATAAAATTGGTAAAGTTACGAATAAACATTCAAGCTCCGAATTAATTTTATAAATTAAAATGAAAGAGAGAGATTTACCAATTAGAGTTTAATTAAATTTAATTTTAGAAACCTTTCTTACAATTTAACGATACTTCGTAAACACATGATTGACAATTAATCTCTAGGAATTCAAGTAAACCGAAATTAAACAAGTTAAGCAACATGATGGATTTAAAAGCAACTTGACAATTATTTCATGGAATAAATTTGAATTAAATCAAATTAGATAGTTAGGGTTAAATATGCACGTAATTAATCAACTTGACAATTAATCTTAGAATAATTCGAATGAACACATATTAAATTGAATTTACATTAAATCACATAATTCAAGAACTCTTAAATTAAACACACACAAGTGTAGAGACTTACTTGTTAATATCGTCAGGACGCCCTTCGAGAATACGGGGCGTCACATTCTAAGTTCATTTAGACCTTCGAAATTTGACTGAAACAAGCCCTCGCGCCTAAATGACACCTTTTAACCTAACCTTGAGTAGTGGGGCCCTTCTTAACCCTAACCAAGCCTAAACCATGACTCTTGGTCTTGAGCTAACTCCCTCTCAGCCCCTTAACCCCTGCAATTCGAACCAAACCCCTCCCACACCACAAGAATTCAGCTCAAGAGAAGAGAAGAAGAGAAGAGAAGAAACCCATTTGCCCTTTTTGTGATTTTGAGCTCCAATCACCTCCAAATCTTCTCAAATTTAAAAGGTAAGTCCATGAAGCTGTTATAAACTCTCTTCTATTTATTTTATGTGCTTTTTGGCTGAATTTCATGGAGTTTTGATTATATTTTGGCTATTTTGATGAATAGTGAAGGTTGGGAGATTTTGATGTATTCTAGTTCCATGTTTGAATTCCTTGAGGTTTGATGAATATATGTCATTCCTAAGACCTTATTTAATGTATTTATTACTTGTTCTTACATGGTAGTTGAGATTTGAGTTATCCTCCATTAATGAACTCTTGAGAAACTTGAAGAAATGACTTGTTATATTCATTCACTTTCTTGCTTTATTTTTCTTGAATGTATGGAGCTGATCTTGTTGCAAGATTTGTATGGCATGAATATATGTTGATTTGGTGTTAGTTTCATGCATGATTTATGAGCTTTCATGGCCTAAGAGACTCCCTAAAGGTTGGTCACGAACTGCCCTGTTTTTGGCTTCCAAAACCGAACTGCTACGTTTTATTTTTTTTAGGAACGATAGTTGGAAATGGCCGTGTCCTAAAACACTTGATACTTGACATGGCCGTGTCCTAAAACACTTGATACTTGACATGGACGTGTTGTGTTCTCGACTCAGGGTCCTGAATTTATTTAATTCGGACACGGCCGTGTCGTTTTATGTATATTTTGGACATAGCCGTGTCCACTTCATAGGTGATGCCCGGGGGGAGTTTCTTTCGTCATTTCGTTGCTTTTCGTTGGCTTTTCTTGTCTCGTTTATGACTTGTATACATGGTTAACTTGTTATATTATGTGATAAGCTTTATGTTGTGAATTTATAACTCGTTTTATGCTTTCGTTTGTGAAATATATAAGTATATGCAATGTATGCTCTCTTATGACTTAAGTATGAATTCATTTCATTTCATTTCCATCATAAACATGCATACGCATTTACCCAGCGTCAATGTGGTTCACGTTGAGTCTAAGAGTGCCCCTTGTTGTTTGTTTTGTACAGAGGACCTTCCTGTTGTGGACGAGATTGTCCCGTAGGCATCCGATTTACACTTTTATCTCCATTATACGCGTTGTTAAGGTGAGGTTTTGTTCTTTTAGTTAAATGACCTACAACCCTATTTGATTTGAAGCCTCACATGAGAATATGTATATTATATGTTAGATAAGTGTATGATATGTATGTTGAGGGCTAGTCCCATTTGTTATAAGATTTTGAAAACGTTTTGTATAAGTATATAAGCTATTTTACTTTTGTTTGGAAAACTTTGGCTAAACGTGTGTGTGGGTGTAAGCGAGATGTGGCTTTGAAAGATAAGCTTTATGGTATATGCGTGTGGCCTTTGTGATATGTTTTGGGCCCCGGAGAGTGGTATGGTAATCTCGGGACGACCGAGGGGTCGCCGAGCTCTTCCATCAACATTCTTCATTTGAGAGTCTCACCCAACCTTGGGAGGATCGAGGAAGGGTGTTCTCTTGGGAGATGGCCGTCGAAGGTTTCAAGGTCGTGATTAAACCTTGTCTCGTGTGTTATATGGATAGTTAGGGCCGTCAACCCTTCTATCATCCGGTGTGAGGATGGTTTGTGATTTTGCTTTGCTTTGATATGTCCCTTTGTGTATGGAAGTTGGGAGGTGTGACTCGTACTCGCCGAGTTGGTCGATTTTGCATGATCTAGGGAACGAGAGTGGACTTCTAAACGCTTAAAATTTGATGTTTGGCCTATGGCCTTAAAACTTCTTTATGTATGTATATATATATATGTATATCTATATCACAGGAAACACTTTGGCTTGCAAACACCACTCTCGGTTCAGGGATCCTTTCGATTTGATTAATTGCTTTGCTCTATATGTATATCGGGTGTGTGAGTTAACCCCCTCACTAGTCACTAGGACTAACCTTCGTTGTTGTTTCCCCTTTTTCCCTTCTCTTTTGACTTATAGGTACTTCCGAGTCTGTAACATCCCGATCGTTCGGATTTCCAGTTACGTCGTAACTAGAGGGTTTTATGTGCTTTAAATTATTTAATTACGTATTTAATGTTATTTTAATGCTTTTATGATTATTTGAATTGATATGAAATTAATTGTTTATATTTATGAACTTTGAATTTTAAACGTTTAAATTATTTAATTACGTATTTAATGTTATTTTAATGCTTTTATGATTATTTGAATTGATATGAAATTAATTGTTTATATTTATGAACTTTGAATTTTAAACGTTTAAGTTTCGTATGCTCGTATTTTGCTCGTTATGTGTCGAAATTCAATTCCAATTTTTGTGAAATTTTGATATGCGTGATATATGTGAGTTATGAATATGTTTACATGCTCGTTTTAAGTTTTCGTGTATGTTTGTCGAGGTTTTAAACCTTAAGTATTTGACGAGGGACATGAGGGCCTAACTAGTTTTAGCGCGCCTCGTGTTCCGGAGGCCATAACTTGAGCTAGGGAATTCGGATTCGAATTCTGGAAGATGCGTTGGACTCGTAATGAAGAGATGAAGCCAAGGAACCTGATTTTGTATTTTTCTAAGCTTATTTGGACCCTCGTTTTTTGCCCGGAACAAACAGCTTGCGCCAAAGCCACCATCTTTGACTAGTCTTACACTTGTGGGGCCAATTTAACCATGCTCAAGCCTTAACCCTTGATTTAATTGACCATAACTCAGCTCTCCCTCTCCCTTACCTGATGCATTTCGTCCAACACACCCACAAGAGGAGGAAAAGCTGCTGGAAATGGAGAAAAGAGAAGAGAAGAAGAAGCCCTCATCCATGTTTTGAGATTTTGGAGCTTGATCTCTTCCATACTTCATGAACTCTTAAAGGTAAGTATATTTATGTATTATCCTCTCTTATATGCTTCATTTGATCCTTGAAATCCATGATTTAATTAAGATTTAGTAAGGGTATGGAAGCTTGCATGAATAGTTAGGGTTAGCTCATATTTTTGAATCCATGGCTTAGCTTAATTTTGGGGCTGAATTGGTGCTTGATTGGTGATTATATGAACTTCTTTGCTTCCATTCTTGAGCTATACTTCATGATAGATGTGCTAGGGTTGATTCTCCATTGATAACATGATTGAAACCTTGAGTTTTTGGCCATGAAATTTGAAAACCGAACTGCTACAAATCTGCTCTTTTTCACTGGACTGCTGTCACGTTTTTGAGACCAAATGTGGGAATTCTTGCCTCCAATTTCGTGTGCTAATTCTTGGTTATGTATTATACATTTTGTTCTATGAATGTGCTTCGTTTTGCCCTGAATTCATGCTTTATTATGGCTGCAAACTTGAGTTCTTGAACCTTAAAAACTGCTCCCCTGTTTTGGAACTGCTGTGTGGATTTGTGCTTTGGTTCTTGAGTTAATGGCTTCCAATTCGTGTGAATTTGCATGGAGATGTTGTATACTAATTGCTTTACATGTTAGCCCTTTTTTAGATCCATTTTCAGCTCCTAAACCGCAACATGAAGCCTGTTTGTATGCTATGTGCAAACCTAACTGCTGCTGTGATACTTAAAGTATTTGGTTGATCTCTTGTACTTATTTTCGTGTGAATTTGCATGAGCATGAAGTATATGAGTTTCTCTTTATGTTAGTTTGGCTCTCTTTCAGCCCTTGATTTGCTCTTTGTTTTTCCCCTTTTTAAACCGCAGCTGTCAGCCCTTTTCGCCTCTGTACCAAGACACCCCCGTGTCTCGGTTTGTTCTTCTGGAGTGACAAGGGCGTGCCACCCCCTTTTTGTAGCTTTGTTTCCCGCCTGTACTGAGACTTTGGGGTGTCTCAGTTTAGGCTTCTGGGATGACACGGGCGTGTCATTCCCCTCGGTTTGATTTTTAAGTGTAACTCTTTTGCGTTCCCTTGCTTTTTGTTACTTTCTCTTGTCCCGTTTGTGGTCTATATGCCTTGTATGGTCATTCCTTGCTCCTTCTATGCTATGAATGCTTTGATAACATGTTTTATAGTACGATATGGTCGTTAAATGAAATATGTGAATCCATTTGATATGATTTATGAGACTTATGCATTAAAATGAACTCGTATGCATTATATGTCAATTTGTTAAGCTCCATAAGTATCACT
This sequence comes from Lantana camara, assembly GCA_037501455.1. NCBI lineage: Eukaryota > Viridiplantae > Streptophyta > Magnoliopsida > Lamiales > Verbenaceae > Lantana > Lantana camara. The sequence continues at coordinate 87,076,204 of CM074859.1, read as the reverse complement.
TGCATTCGTATGCATTCGCCGAGCGTCAATATGGTTTATTTTGAGTCTAAGTTTGCCTCTTGCTCTTTGCTTTGTTCTTAGGTTCGTTTCGATGTGAGGAAGTGGTTCGTTTGACTCCTTTTGGTCCGTTTTGTTCGGATTGGTAGTCCAGGTGAGGTTTTCTTTCCTTTTAGTTATGATGACCTAAAACCTTATTTGTATTTCGAACCCGCATGCGATATATATATGTATATCTATTAGATATGTGTTTTGATATGTATTTTGGGGGTTTTTTCCCGTTTGTCAAGAGGCTTTGAAAACTCTTTTATATGTATCTAAGATCTATTTTCGTTTACTTTGTTAAGCTTTGATAAGTGTGTGTGAGTATAAGCATGGTATGACTTGTGAATAAGCTTCGTCTGGTAAGTGTGATAGGTATAAGAATATATGTGCGTTATATGTGTGATGGCCCCCGGAGTTGTGGGTAAGGGAGACCCAGGACGACCATGGGGTCACCGGTGACCACCCCTGTACACTTCTCCACCAACAGGAGACTTAGTTCTCCTATGCCGACGGAGCGCACTTTGGCTGGCCATCGAAGGAACTGGGCGGGATCCTCCGGTACACAAGTTTCGTTTTGTGGTGGGTTGAGAGGGGCACCTCTCTTCCCCAAACGGTGTGGAGGTGGGATTGATTTATGATTCGTTTTGTGTTTGGCTTCGCCTTTGTTTCTGGAGTAAGTGGGTTGGATTTAAGCTTTCGGTTCGTTATGTTTCGTTTATGGTTGTGAAAAGGGGGCAAATTTCTAAACTCTAAAACTTGACTGAATTTAGCCTTCGGCCCCAAACTTCTTTCTTTATATATATTACCACGGGGTAAATGTTTTAGAATGCCAAAAACCGTGCCCGGTTCATGAACCCTTTCTGCTTTGTATATGCTTTGCTATTATGTATATGTATGGGTGCGTGTGTTAGCACCCTCACCAGTCTCTAGGACTGACCCTAGTTATTTCTATCTTTTTCCCCCCTTTAATTTGAGGTTGCAGGTACCCGTTTTGTGGGAGTTGGAGCTAGGCAGTTGTCTTTGAGTCTTGGTTTTGGGAGAGCTTGAGTCTCATGCATTGTATCTCGGTTATTTTAAGCAATTTGTTAATTTCGAAATATGTATTAATTTGCTACTTAGTTCTGTCATGGGATTCAGTTTCGTATAATTGTTTTGTATCTACGGATTTATGAGTATTATGCGGAGAACAAGATATGATTTGTGCTTGCATACTATAAGTTTTAGTTGTTGGCTTCCGCGATTTTGTTTTGCGCGCTCTGAGTAGGGTCTAGACCGCCTAGCTTAGGTTGGATTTTTATTTGTCACCCGTTCGTCGTGGCTTGATGAGTGGACGGAGTTCCCATTTCGCCTCACGTGTTGGGTTACGGTGCGGGGGATGTGGCGCCCTTCGCTCCGGGGTGTTACAGAGTCGAGCTAGGCGACAAGTGTCGGTTGAGTTTTACTTGTGGTGTAGCTCGAGTCGTCATGCATTATAGTGGCTTACATCTTTATTTATTTATGCACTTTTGGATTATGTATTACGAATACTTATGATATTTTGGCCTCGATGGGCTTTATATATCTTGTATATAATCTAATATGACTTAGCATGGTAACTTACCCCCTTTTGCTATGTATATATGTGATCTTGGGTTTTAGGTATGATTGTTTTATCGCTTCCGCTACTCTGATTTTAATTCGCGCAGTTCTTGAGGGTCTAGGCCGCCTAGCGAGGGTGTGTTTTGTGTGTATCCCGTTCGCTATTGTTTGGCACGGGTGCGAATTCTCTATTTCGTTACTCGTGTTGGACTCTAGTGCGGGGGATGTGGTGCCCTTCGCTCCGGGGTACTACATCCTTGCGTGGTATCAAAGCTCTCGGTTGTAAAAACGGAGCTCTGGAGTCGTGTCGAGTCTGTCTAGGTCATTCGGCTTAAGATTACATGACTAATTGAACTCTCCTCAGAAAACCCAGCCACTAAACTCGAAATACTGACTTTCCTGTCCAACGCGTCGGCAACCACATTTGCCTTACCCGGATGGTACTGAATCGTGCAATCGTAGTCCTCTAAGAACTCAACCCATCTCCTCTATCTCAAGTTAAGCTCTTTCTGCCTGAACAAGTACTGAAGACTCTTATGATCCGAGAACACTTCAAACGTAGCACTATAGAGATAGTCGCGCCACTTAGACAACGCAAACACGACTGCTGCAAGCTCTAGATCATGGGTGGGGTAATTCTGCTCATGCACCTTCAACTTCCTAGAGGCATAAGCTACAACCCGACCATTCTGCATCAACACACAACCCAGTCCTTCCTTAGAAGCATCTGCATAAACCGCATAACCCTCAACCCCCTCGGGTAGGGTAAGAACCGGTGCTGTAGTCAACCTTTCCTTTAAAGTCTGAAAACTCATATCACAACTATCATCCCATTCAAACTTGGCTTCCTTCTTGGTCAACTTAGTTAACGGGGCTGCAATCTTAGAGAAATCCATCACAAATCTTCTATAATAACCTGCCAAGCCCAGAAAACCCCGTATCTCAGAGGCGTTCGGCCTCTCCCAATGTAACACCGTTTCAATCTTAGAGGGGTCGACCTCAATTCCATCGCCTGAGATGATATGACCCAGAAAAGTGACTCGATCAATCCAAAACTCGCACCTACTGAACTTAGCATACAACTTGTGCTCTCTAAGTGTTTCCAACACAATCCGGAGATGCTGTGCGTGCTCCTCAACCGATCTCAAATACACCAAAATGTCGTCTATAAAGATCACCACGAACTTATCAAGGAACGGTCTAAACACCAGGTGCATCATATCCATAAACGCCGCAGGAGTATTCGTCAATCCAAACGGCATAACCACAAACTCAAAGTGTCCATATCTCGTGTTGAATCCAGTCTTAGAGATATCCTTCTCCCTAATCCTCAACTGATAGTATCCCTGCCTCAAATCCAATTTGGAGTACACTCGCGAACCCTGTAAGCTATCAAACAGCTCCTCAATATGGGGTAATGGATACTTGTTCTTAACTGTGATCCTGTTCAGCTCGTGGTAGTCTATACACATCCTTAACGTCCCATCTTTCTTCTTAACAAACAGGACGGGGGCACCCACGGAGAAGTGCTCGGACGAATGTATCCGCTGACCAGAAGCTCATCCAACTGCTTCTTCAGTTCCTTCAACTCGGCTGGAGCCATCCTGTAGGGGGTCTTCGAATAGGGCTCAGCTCCGGGATAGAGGTCCACTATAAACTCAATATCCCTGTCTGGTGGTAAGGACCCCAAACTCTCCGGGAACACATCCAGATACTCCTGTATGACCTCCGTCTCCTCAAGCTTGACCTGGTCCTTGGGTTTGTTCAGAAGGTAAGCCACGAAACCTATAGCACCATCCCGGACTAACTTACTAGCCTCAACAAAGGATATAAATGGGCTGGATCCCAAACTCTCTCCCGAAAACACCGCAGAATCAAAAGAAATCCTCTTCAAATGGTAATCCATAACTGAACCATGTCGAGAAAGCCAATCCATCCCAAGAATCACCTTAAACCTCCCCATCGGCATCACAATCAAATCAGCAGGAAAAACTCGACCCTCAAAATTCAACGGACACTCATGAAACATTCCGTTCGTCTCCAAGCTGCCCCCCAAGGGAGAACTCACCACAAACACATGCGTAGATATCTCAGCAAGCAAAGGCAAAGAAGCAACAATATACTGGGTAATAAAAGAATGAGTAGCCCCAGGATCAAATAATGCATGTAATGATATGCCATGAATATGTATTGTACCTTCCACTACAGCATTCTGATCAATCTCTACTGCCTCCTCCTCACCATCCAAAGCATAAGCACGAGCCTGAACTATCGGCCTTCTCTTCGGACAAGCATCCCTCATGTGCTCAGCCGAACCACACCCCAAACATCTACCCAAATACCTCCAACACCTATCCGATGGATGAAGGCCCTGACAGTGAGAGCAACTAGCTGGAGCTGGTGCCGGTAATGCTGGCGGTCCTATAGGAGCAGCGGGTCGGGGCTTCTTGTTAATGAATCCCTGTGGATGAAAAGCTGGTGTGGTAGTAGCAGAAACATGAGTAGCGGGCTTCTTGCCCGATCCAGAACCCAAACCATGCCCCGAAGAGTAGGATGGGGGCCTCAACCTCTGTCTCTGGGCCTCCACCTGAAGAGCCCTCTTGGTAACTTTATCCTAAGTACTAACATTAACAGCCTGAAGAGCTCTCTGAATATCCTCTCGAAGCCCATGAAGGAAGTGACGGGCTCTGTGTGAATCAATATCAGTGATGTGGGTAGCATAGGGAGCAAGTCTCTCAAACTCTATAATGTAGTCCTCAACAGATCTGGATACCTGCTTCAGCTCAGAAAACTCCTGAAGTCTACGCTCTCGTGCACTTTGAGGTATAAACTTCACGTGGAACTCATGCACAAAAGTCTCCCAAGTGAACTCCATACCACTCCTCTCAAGTCTGGATCGAACTCCCTTGAGCCAGTTAGCTGCCTGCCCCTGAATGAATCGAGCAGTACAAACCGCCCTATCCGGAGAACTCCCTGGGCCAATCTCCCAAATACCACTGATCTCAGCTAACCACTCCTCAGCCTTGATATCATCTCCCCAAACCACTTAGAAGGGTTGTTGTTCCGAAACTCCCTATACACAGCTGAGATAATACCATCCTGACCATCAACTGGTGGTGTCTGCTGTCTCTGATTCTGTTGCAACTGATTGAGAAGTGCCTGAACAATGTTCTCCGCATTCAGTGGTGGTGGCGGAGGCGGATTAGGCGCATCCGGTGAAGCCTCTCGGTCACGGCATTTAGGAGGCATCCTGAAATTCAAAGATTCAAGCAATATTGATGCATGTGGATTAGTACGTGTGTATGTATACAAGTATTAGAAATAAACAAGTATTCAAGTAAATGAGTCATATAATGACATTGTCCTATGCCGTACCAACTAGACAGACTCGACACGACACTAGAGCTCGGTTTTGCAACCTAGAGCTCTGATACCACTTAAGGATGTAACACCCCAAACGGAGGATACCACATCCCCCGCACTGAGACTCAGTGTAACGCCCCGAATTTCATTAATTACATTCTTATGTTTATTATAATTTTATAAATTATATTTTATCAAAATTTCATGAAATTCATATCAAACTTATAATTTATCTCATAACTTGAAAATATTTATTTCGTGAAATAATTACGAATATGATTTAATTGTCAACTTGCCCTATATGTTCATTCTTTTAAGTTTAGGGACCAAATCGCATAAAATTTTCAAGGATTCAATTGAACAATCTTCAAAGCCCCTCATCCTTCATTGCATGACTTAAATTCTTGAGGGGTTAAATTGCAAATTGATTATTTCATCAATTTCAAGGATGGTGAATCACGTAAATGCATCTCCAAGCTTCCTTGATCCATTTTCATCCATTTTTCTCCCAACACATTGCTTTTGTGCTTCGGTTCTTCAAGAGGAAAAGGGGAAACAAAGATTTCATCAAATCATCCAAGATTTTCAAGAAATATTCCCAAGCTTTTAGCTCAACTATCCATCTTCATCTTCTCCATCCATTTCTTTCATTCAAGGTGGGTATGTGCTTGATTATGCGATCATTGATGATTTATGGTGAAGCTAGGGTTTATGATTTATGTAATAAATGGATTATATGCTACTGGAGGTAGGAATATATGATTATATCATGAATTGAAGCATGAATTCTTGAGGTGTTTGAGCTTTTATGATGGATTAGATAGGAACATGAAAGTGGAAATTCTTGGTGTTCTTGGGGGATTTAAGTGTTTATATGGGGTTTTATTGTATCTTGATCATGTATGCATGCTTGTGCCCAGAATTCTTGCATTTTAAAGTGGGTTTGATGATGTTTTGGAAGTGGTTGTTTTGTCCCGAGAGCCTCCCCTGTTCTGCTCTGTTTCTGCACTTGCAGAGGAGCGGGAACGGCCCTTCCCGGCCCCAGTTCATTCTGGGAACGGCCATTCCCACCCCTTTGAACTCATAGACGGCGCGCACATGGGAACGGCCGTTCCCATTTTGGCCTGCGAGCCGGAAGGGCCGTTTCCAGCATAAAAGCGTCACTTTAAAATGAAAAGCGCAGGGGCGTTTCTTGGGACCATGGGAACGGCCCTTCCCATTTTACACTGAGGGCCGAAACGGCCGTTCCCATGCCGCTGACAGAACAAATGTGACTGCATAAAATTACATTCTTAGCCCCATGATCCGATGATTTCTTTGACCCCGAATTGTTATTATATGAATGATTATGCACTGAAACAAGATGTTTTCATGCCACATTGTAATTTGCTCGTCATCTCGTTGCATTTCCGCCGTTCGTCATATTTGGTCTATTTAGAGTCAAGTCTCACGTATACACGTCTATTTTGCACAGACCAGCTTCGTAGGGACGAGGAGCAAGCCCCGTAGGCGGTGCCCTACTTATCTTTTGTCGGTAAAGGTGAGGTTTAATTGTTAGTTATAAGAACCCGTATATCCCTTATGTGATATTTCGACCAAAAAGGTATTTATATTTATAGTCTCTATAAATCATTGACCATTTCAAGTCGTGTTCAAGTAAGCAAGCAAGCCATGTATTGTTTCGTGCATGTTTAGGTGAGTAGCATGATCGTTCACGTTTGGGCCCGAGGGTAGTGACTAGAGCCAACCGGGAAAGCAAGGGCTGACGGGTAACTCTGGCACTATCCTCATCACGTTTGGGGTCACCCCTGAATCCGCTAGGAGGTTAGCGGAGGAAGGAGCTCCGGGCTTAGGGATTCATGTACCCTCTGCTCAATGAGATTGGATGTTGGGGCTTTGCAATCCCATCATCAAACCGGAGGAAGGAGGAGACTGGGGACGAGTCCGGCACTACGGATGCGCCTCGGGGTTATTACATGATTTCCATTCCATGAACGTGTTATATGATTACACTATCGTACGATTTCACGATAAGTGGATTGCATGATCACCTATTGACTATTAAACAAGCAAGCATGTTCATGTACATTTTGAGTAAGGTTGGAGACCGCCCTCACTCGCCGGGGCCATGTATTGATTGCATGAAAATGAACAAGTATTTAATATTGATAGTTGTATTCTCGGGCGAAGCTACTTTATTCTTGAACTTATATATTATCCTTTTTATTCTTTACCCGAGAATATAACTTGCATTTTCTTGCGCTAATATATACTTATGCCCCTCACTCAGTCATCCATGGACTGACGCCCCACCTTTTAGGTTGTAGCGGTCGTGTGCTAGGCGGGAGTCGGAGTCATGTCTTGTTGTCCAGTTGAGTCTAGCACTTCATGCACTTTCATGTTATTGATAGTGGTATCTCAGAGTTAGTCTATTGTTGCTATGGTTATCATCTGGAGACTTTTATCTGTATAATGTATTGGAGATGATAATGTATTGATACATGTTGGTACCTATTAGTATTTATACTTTTGATGTAAATATGGTACCTATAAGTAATGTTGATATTATGCTTCCATTTTTAACTTTTATGTCATGGTTTGTTTTGCTTTGGGGTATAGTCCCGCCTAGCTCGTCCTTTCTTTTATTTGTCACCCGTTCGCTATAGGTTAGTTCATGTACGGATTATCCATTTCGTATGTGGACCGGCCTATAGTGCGGGGGTGTAGTATCTCTGCGTATAGGGGTGCTACATCTGAAGTGGTATCAGAGCCCGGTTGCAAAACCGAGGTTCTAGTGTCGTGTCGTGTCAAGTCTAGGTCGAACGGCATAGGAACTAATTGGTAATTTGAGAGTCTTGCATATTATTTGAATCTATTTGAATTCTTTGAATTAATTGAATTACTTGATAACCTGTGCCCTGTATTGATTTCTGCTATTAATCGTTAATTAATTGATCTTGAATTATTTGAAATTTATGTGCTCAACGTGTTTATTTTAAACATTGATAAATTACCTGCTGCATTTATATTGAATTTTGTCGTGAGCATTAATTGAGTGATCATTATGTGACATGAGCACGCCTTACCCACATGCATTTATTTCAAAGAAGGTTGTGAGTTACAGGTTATGGAAACTATATTAGCCCCACGACCAATTTACATGATAACCTCCGCATACTACCAGCACTACTTCTTAAACTTGGAAGGGTTGGAGAGGAGTCAAGGAAAGTCATACATGTATTTGAGGGCAATTAATTTCTATTATTAGGTCGTGATTCCAAGAATAAGGTCCGAAGTAAAAGAATCAACCGTGGAAATTATGTTTCATCCGAGCACTAGGTGAAAGGGGAATCGGAGTATTAATTATTCAAGATTCGGGTGTGTTGTCCAATTAGGAATCGGTTAATCGGGAAACAGATTCAAGTAAGGGAAGCAAATCATACTGATAATGTAAATCGAGCTAGTAGAGCCGGATGATCTATTCATGGAAGTTTAGGAGGCTAGGGAATCTATAATTGGGTGGATTGAGCTCATTCTTCAGATTCAGGTTAAACTGCCGTATGAGAGTACGAATTGGGAACTTTAGAACAACGAATGGAAACGACAAAGGATGAGAAAGAAGCAAGAAAAGGGAACTATATGTTCAAGACGTAGACAAGTAAGAAGACAAGTCCTACAATCTATTCAGTTTATAAAGATTAGCCTTAAGGGATTTCAGGCATGGTGGTAACTTGACGAATCGGGATGATAACGGGAGAATGACTTTTCAAGGGAAGTCTGGGAGCTAACTTCACGAGTGGAGAAGGGTTGAATTCAAGAGTTTATATTTGGAGTCCTACAATCCTACCAGTTAATGCAAGAAAATTTTGATCGAGGGAGTAGGTATGGTAAAAGGCAAGAAGCAACAAAGTTTAACCTTCATGGAAATGAAGCAAATAGAATTGTGGGAAATAGCACGATTTGGGAATTTTAATTAAGGGAAGGAATAAAGGAAGTTTGACATCCCGATGGATATAAATTTGGAAGACAATCATGCTAAAGGTTTTATTTAGTAGGGACATTTCAAGATCCAAGTTGAATTATCGTGTTGTGGGGTAATATTAAAAGATATTAAGCAGCAGATGGAAACGATAAAGAAAGGCAACGAATTGCTAGGTAAAGGTTGGGGGATCGAGTGTAAACAATGGAAAAGGGAATTCATTCAATTATTCAAACTCTTAAAGAGTAAACAAGGAAGTTTGGATCAAAATGGCAACCATGAAGAGGATTCGGGCAACAATCGGGGAGTAACTATTAAAGAGTAAGCTAGATGTTAATTCCGTGAGCATAGAAGACTTCGGGTTTCAGAAATCATAATACTGAGCCGTGGGAATGTTCAAGTGGATGTTAAATAAATCTGAAGAATAGAAGACCGTGGGAAAACAAGAAATGATTACCAGCTCAATACAAGCTTATAATTCAACGAACAAGGAATTACATGTCGAGATAAAATTTTCCATTACTCCGGTGACAGGTTCAATACATCCATAAGCACGTGCATCATACGCTATTTAAAATTTTAAATTTCTATACATATACATGTTTTCTCGTTTGAGCTTAATTATTCTAATATGTTGAACTTTATTATTTCCAAGTGTGCTACCTGCATTGACATATTAATTCAACATGCATATCTAGTGTTTTAATTGTAGGATGTCTCAAGATCACCCTTATTGTAAGCAAGTGCCTAGGGTTTTCCCGCATCTACCCCCTCCGGTTCAGCCTCAGGAGTTTTTCGAGTCTTTGGTCTGTTTAGTGGATCAGAGGATAAGAGAGTATATTTTTTCAACGCCACTAACTTCATCACCACGGTCGGGCCAAATTTCGATAGCCTTCAAGGAATTCCAAAATCAACAAGCCTCAAAGGTCTGTGAAGGAAATAATGTTCCAGTTGAACCGCAATTTAAGAAAGTTCAAAGAGTGTGGGAACTAACGCCACGTGGCTCCCAAGAGAAGGTTCGAGGCTCCACCTCGTTGGAGGCAAGAAGGTCTAATCCTCAACCCGGGCAGACCTTAAGTTCAAAATCAGGACAAACTCTCAACAAAGGAAAGCGGCCTATCTCTTATCCTACTCCGGCATCTCAAGAAAGATCTCGCAAGAAAAAGAAACGATCACTTGGATCGAGTTCAGGACCCCCACGTATCCCAGCTTCAATAACATCTTCCGGGAAACTCCTTTGTGATTATTGTGGACGCGATAACCACACTTATGATGGCTATAGGAGACGGTTGGGATTATGTCTCTACTGTGGGAGTGATGAGCATCACATAGATACATGTTCCAAGCGACAAAAGAAATCCACCAGGAATGAAAGATTGCTTGTTCGGGCTCGGGAAGGTGTTCGTGAGAGAGGGGTACAAACCGTGAATGTGAAGTCGGTCAGGAAGGAAGAAGGTACCAATTATATGCATAGTACAACCATCGGTGAACGGTACATTTAGCCATGCATATCACGTGCATCATGAATTTTATTGTTATTGTATTTAATTTCTTATTCGTTGCAAGTTAGTTAATTCTGAGTAGTAAGTATGTGATTAAAATGGTTTTACTTGTCTATATGATATTTATGAAATTAATATGATTCCATTGGTCTATGTAACATCCATGCCATTGTTTCTACAATCTGTTCCTTGAATTACTTTCGTGCATGTTGAGAGACGGGGCTCTCTCATTTCCTGTTAAGAGACGGGGCTCTCTCATTTCTTGTTGAGAAACGGGGTTTTCTCATCCATTGTTGAAAGACGGGGTTCTTTCATTCTTGTTCAAGAGACGGGGTTCTCTTATGACTTGTGCATCGTTTCAAAACTTGACAGTGGACCTGGGGACCAGGTCCTTTTAAGGGGGGGGGGGGGGGAGAATTGTAACGCCCCGAATTTCATTAATTACATTCTTATGTTTATTATAATTTTATAAATTATATTTTATCAAAATTTCATGAAATTCATATCAAACTTATAATTTATCTCATAACTTGAAAATATTTATTTCGTGAAATAATTACGAATATGATTTAATTGTCAACTTGCCCTATATGTTCATTCTTTTAAGTTTAGGGACCAAATCGCATAACATTTTCAAGGATTCAATTGAACAATCTTCAAAGCCCCTCATCCTTCATTGCATGACTTAAATTCTTGAGGGGTTAAATTGCAAATAGATTATTTCATCAATTTCAAGGATAGTGAATCACGTAAATGCATCTCCAAGCTTCCTTGATCCATTTTCATCTATTTTTCTCCCAACACATTGCTTTTGTGCTTCGGTTCTTCAAGAGGAAAAGGGGAAACAAAGATTTCATCAAATCATCCAAGATTTTCAAGAAATATTCCCAAGCTTTTAGCTCAACTATCCATCTTCATCTTCTTCATCCATTTCTTTCATTCAAGGTGGGTATGTGCTTGATTATTTGATCCTTGATGATTTATGGTGAAACTTGGGTTTACGATTTATGTAATAAATGGATTATATGCTACTGGAGGTAGGAATATATGATTATATCATGAATTGAAGCATGAATTCTTGAGGTGTTTAAGCTTTTATGGTGGATTAGATAGGAACATTAAAGTGGAAATTATTGGTGTTCTTGGGGGATTTAAGTGTTTATATGGGGTTTTATTGTATCTTGATCATGTATGCATGCTTGTGCCCAGAATTCTTGCATTTTAAAGTGGGTTTGATGATGTTTTGGAAGTGGTTGTTTTGTCCCGAGAGCCTCCCCTGTTCTGCTCTGTTTCTGCACTTGCAAAGGAGCGGGAACGGCCGTTCCCGGCCCCAGTTCATTCTGGGAACGGCCGTTCCCACCCCTTTGAACTCATAGACGGCGCGCACATGGGAACGACCGTTCCCATTTTGGCCTGCGAGCCGGAAGGGCCGTTCCCAGCATAAATGTAGCACCCCAAACAAAGGATACCACATCCCCCACACTAAGACCCAGACCCGGTCACGAAATGGAACGTCCATGCCCGAATCCGAATCATAGCGAACGGGAGACCAACTCACACACTAGGCTAGGCGGATCTAACTTGACAAACTCAGAGTGCGGAAGCAATTAAAACCAACAACAATAGATAGCGGAAGCATTTAAAACAAAACATGCAAAGCAGGTGACGGGTTCAGCTAGCATAAATACCTAGTCCCGAATCAATTCATAATCCAACATAATAAACAGCATAAGCAGCATCATAATATCTACTAATATCCAAATACTAGCTTACTAACCCCACACGGGTTTAAGTCTAAATAGAACATAAGCATAACCTTCAAATGTGAAACATAAATACATAACATAAATGAAGTATGCGACAAATGCATCCTAACACCAACTAGACTGACAAATGTGACTCAGGAGACTCACTTCCGCCTAGCTCAAGCCAAAAGGAAACCTGCAAACTAAAAGATAAATGAGGTGTCAGTCAACTGACTGAGTGAGGGGGCTAACGCACACCCACAATATATATATACAGAGCACAACACATATCAAAAGGGTGGACTCATGAACCGGGGATAGGTGTTACATACCAAAACGTTTTGAAAGAACCCGAATAAGATATAGATATAAGTTTAGAAACCATTTTCCAGAAAGACTCTATCCCGATTCATAATTCCATAACATAACATAACCAACTGCTCGGCGAGTACGAGCTTCCAACCTCAACTCCTCATAACATAAATCAAAATCAATCCAACCTCTACACCAATGATGGAGGAGATGTACCGTCCCCATACCATCGAGAATAAACCGTCTAAAATAGACTCACCCTCAAGGGGTTGCGAACCCACAAGAGTCCTCCCCGGCCTTAGCCGAAGGCTCAAGATACCACGCCTCCCTCATCACCCTAAGGTCGCACAATGATATCTCAAATGGAACTACGCAATGGATAAATGCCCCGACGGCCCTAACCGTCCCGGGGGTACCCATTCCGCAGCTCACCAGGATCGATCCACACACAGATCACAATGGATCACATCAGAACAGATCACAATGGATCACAAATGCCAATCTTTCATGGCAATCTCGCTACAGAACATAACGTAAAGTACTTTTCAAAACAGCTTACATATGCTTTCATATTTAATTTTCCAAAACAGAGTTGATTCAAAAGGACATAAACATATCATATCCAACACATACGTATTTATAATAGATATACTCGCATGCAAGGGTTGAAATCAGCATATTAAGGCCATAGGTCGCGTAACTATACAAAATCCTAAACCTCACCTGAGAAGCGACGAGATACCAAAACTGACAAGACAAATGCATACTCGATCAGGTTGTCTCCACCCTGGAGATCACTGTACAGAAAAGAAAATACAGTGTACTCATGAGATGAGACTCGTACATGAACCACAGAGACGCACGGCAGTGCTCAACATGATAGGGGTATGCATAGGTGTCCATGTTGTGCTTCTAAAGTGGTGTCGTGGTCAATTAAGGCATACTAATGTACAACAAGGTCATATTTACAAGTAGCAATTCTAAATATAAGTATAAGTGTAATTCAAATATTGAACAACATTTAATGTTCCAAACCTGAATCAAAGTCATATTATATCAAATAAATTCATATTTGAACAAGTACTATTCAATTTACAAAGACCATTTTAGAAATAAGACTTAGGGTCCAATTTTCATATACTTGGAAGCAAGGCGATTAATTAAACAATTAATACACTCATTCTCGACAATTAACACGCCAATCCGTCATCGTCAAATATCAATAAGATAAATTTCCTAGATACATTGTTTCTTGAATATTCCTGCACCGTAAAGTATGATCAAAAGTACTTACTTCAAAACACAAAACTTAATTTATTAATAACGTATTCTATATAATACTGAAGTTCCAAATTAAATAAAAGCAAACAGGAGGTATTTCATTTTAGGGCTAAACCCATCGACCCCCCTATCCTTTCAGGGGTTTTGCACTTTCCCCCCTGTCCTTTTTTTTTTGGCATTAAACCCCCCAACCTTTGAAAAATCGCACACTTGACCTCTTCTAAAAAACTTTAACAAAGCATATTTGTACGATGCTGATATCAAATGTGTTCATATGATATATCAAATTGAAGCTCTCGACATAAGGAATACAACAATGGTCTCGAAATCAAAATCCGACAATGGACGAAGAATAAATTATCGGTCAAAGGTGACTCACGACAAACGAAGTGTTTGGCGGCTAATAGGGTCGGATGGGATATGGATTTTGTTCTCCTTGGAGAGACGAGCACGATGGCGGTGGTTTTGGAGCTTGGATCGCCATGACGGAGGAGAAATCGACAGTCAAAGCTTGGTCAAAGGGGTCAAGTGTGCGATTTTTCAAAGGTTGGGGGGTTTAATGCCAAAAAAAAAAAAGGATAGGGGGGAAAGTGCAAAACCCTTGAAAGGATAGGGGGGTCGATGGGTTTAGCCCTTCATTTTAATTAAATATCCCAAACCAAAATCAATTTCCAAGAATCATCAAATTTCAAGATTCATACATAAGTTCATAAATAGTCAGATTTATATTCATATGCATTTCATATTAAGATACAAAACACACTATCAATTTATTTATTTCGGAGTTACCAATTCAATTTTACAAACTCTTCATCTGACCCAATTGACAGCAAATTTTAATTAAACAAATCTGAGTTCCAAATTGATATAATACTAATTGATCAAAACAAAGATTCACTTATAATTAAATAAGTAGTTCGTTTAAACTAATTACATCCGAGTGTCATCAGAATATCATCATCACAGATGTTTCATATAACAATTTTCTGCAACTAACCAATAATCAAATCTGCTCAAACTGAATGTTTCCATTACTTCATAATTGAATAAACTGAACAATTGCAATTATACCATTCACGCATACTCACTCACGCACCCAGACACTGTGCCAGCCACAAAGCATAATACACAAATTATAATTCAATTTGTTGGTTGTAAAATATGTAGTTTCAACTGCCCAAAATCATCATGAATCATGGAAAATACTAAAAATTGAAATTCTGTACTAACTCGAAAATCCAATGGAACAACAATTACAATTCCAAGTTACAAGATACAACAATTACTCCTAATTAAAATATGAGAAAATGGCGAGAAAAATAGGACTGCCAACGATTACTGTTGCTCTACCTTTTCGGCTGAGAAACGATGAGAGAAAAAGAAGCAGGCGATGGCTGTAGGTGGTGGAGCTGCGGTTCGCCTGATGGTGATTGCTCGCCGGATGATGGTGTTGTGGTGGCGGAGGGTGGCGCGCGAAGCGCTAGATCTGGCGTGGTTGGCGGTGGTTTTGCAGGCGGAGAAACTGAGGTAAGGAAAGCGGCACCTGCAATCGATTGTCGACGGAACATGGTGGTGCTTGGCTAAAGACACGGCGGCGAGCGAGTAGCGATGCTGGAGGATCGACGTCTGTTTCGCCGGAGGTAGTGGCGGTAAAAGAACTCTCCCCCAATTCTTTTTAGATCTGGAACGAGAGAGAGAGAAAGAGGTGGTTGCCGGATCTGAACCTCACAGCGGCGGTGGTTGTGCGTCGGTCTCGTGTCGGATCTGTGGCCAGAGAACACCATGATCGTCATCGCGGGCAAGGAACGGCCGCTGGAGTTGCTGCATTCTATGGCTTCTCTTCTCGGTTGAGACAGAAGCGAGGTGTGCGGTGGCGAGATGGCGAGGAAGAGGGCGGAGCTGTGGTGTTGGTAGTGTGGGATGCCGAAGAGGAGGTGGTGGTGCTGTGGCGGCGACGCGGTGTCTCTGCTTCTATGGCGGAGCTTCTGAAGATGATACCGCAGAAGGATGGTGGTGGTTGGTGAACGAGAGAGAAGGGGTTTTGTGGCGGATTTGGCCGAGGTGGAAGGCTGGGGCACCTCGTCGGAGAGAAGAAACGGGGGGAGGAATGGTGGTGCTCAGTGGGGTGGCTGAGGAAGATGGTGTCGCCGGCGGGCGAGGGTGGCCGACAGCGGTGGCGGATTCCATCGCTACGCCGCTGCTATAGAGAGTGAAAGGGGAGGAGAGGGAATTGAATGAGTGTAGCAGCTAGGGTTTCAGCGTATAAAGAGATCCTTTCTCCCAAAATTGTACAAAAGCCCCTCAAGAGTTAAGTTATGCGATCGAGTCCCCAAGTTCCAAACAAAGATCAATTAAGTCCAATTAAAGTTTAAGAAATTATAAAAGTACCCCCAAGATTTAGAGTAGTGTTCAAATGAGTCCAAATTGAATTTCTCATAATTAGAAATAGATCCCCAACTTTCATTAACTTCAAATTAGCCCACATAATTTTAATTAAAGAGCAAATAGGTACTAGGCACATATTTCAATTAAGTCCACATATTTCCATGGGATTACGATTGAGTCAATTAAACAATTAAAACATGAATAAAGCAATTCAAGCACAAGCCGAGTTAAATAAATAACAATCTAATCGCACGAAAACGACATCGTATCTTGCTCCAAAAATGCGGGGTGTTACAATAAAAGCGTCACTTTAAAATGAAAAGCGCAGGGGCGTTTCTTGGGACCATGGGAACGGCCCTTCCCATTTTACACTGAGGGACGGAACGGCCGTTCCCATGCCGCTGACAGAACAAATGTGACTGCACAAAATTACATTTTTAGCCCCATGATCCGATGATTTCTTTGACCCCGAATTGCTGTTATATGAATGATTATGCACTGAAACAAGATGTTTTCATGCCACATTGTAATTTGCTCGTCATCTCGTTGCATTTCCGCCGTTCGTCATATTTGGTCTATTTAGAGTCAAGTCTCATGTGTACACGTCTATTTTGCACAGACCAGCTTCGTAGGGACGAGGAGCAAGCCCCGTAGGCCGTGCCCTACTTGTCTTTTATCGGTAAAGGTGAGGTTTAATTATTAGTTATATAGAACCCGTATATCCCTTATGTGATATTTCGACCAAAAAGGTATTTATATTTATAGTCTCTATAAACCATTGATCATTTCAAGTCGTGTTCAAGCAAGCAAGCAAGCCATGTATTGTTTCGTGCATATTTAGGCGAGTAGCATGATCGTTCACGTTTGGGCCCGAGGGTAGTGACTAGAGCCAACCGGGAAAGCAAGGGCTGACGGGTAACTCTGGCACTATCCTCATCACGTTTGGGGTCACCCCTGAATCCGCTAGGAGGTTAGCGGAGGAAGGAGCTCCGGGCTTAGGGATTCATGTACCCTCTGCTCAATGAGATTGGATGTTGGGGCCTTGCAATCCCATCATCAAACAGGAGAAAGAAGGAGACTGGGGACGAGTCCGGCACCATGGATGCGCCTCGGGTTATTGCATGATTTCCATTACATGAACGTGTTATATGATTACACTATCGCACGATTTCATGATAAGTGGATTGCATGATCACCTATTGACTATTAAACAAGCAAGCATGTTCATGTACATTTGGAGTAAGGTTGGAGACCGCCCTCACTCGCCGGGGCCATGTATTGATAGCATGAAAATGAACAAGTATTTAATATTGATTGTTGTATTCTCGGGCGAAGCTACTTTAATCTTGAATTTATATATTATCCTTTTTATTCTTTACCCGAAAATATAACTTGCATGTTCTTGCGCTAATATATACTTATGCCCCTCACTCAGTCTTCCATGGACTGACGCCCCACCTTTCAGGTTGTCGCGGTCGTGTGCTAGGCGGGAGTCGGAGTCATGTCTTGTCGTCCAGTTGAGTCTAGCACTTCATGCACTTTCATGTTATTGATAGTGGTATCTCAGAGTTAGTCTATTATTGCTATGGTTATCATCTGGAGACTTTTATCTGTATAATGTATTGGAGATGATAATGTATTGATACATGTTGTTACCTATTAGTATTTATACTTTTGATGTAAATATGGTACCTATAAGTAATGTTGATATTATGCTTCCGTTTTTAACTTTTATGTCATGGTTTGTTTTGCTTTGGGGTATAGTCCCGCCTAGCTCGTCCTTTCTTTTATTTATCACCCATTCGCTATAGGTTAGTTCATGTACGGATTGTCCATTTCGTATGTGGACCGGCCTATAGTGCGGGGGTGTAGTATCTCTGCGTATAGGGGTGCTACACCCAGACCCAGTCATGAAATGGGAGTCCATGCCCAAATCCGAATCAGAGCGAACGGGAGACAAACGCACACGCTATGCTAGGCGGATCTAACTTGACAAACTCAGAGTGTGGAAGCAATTCAAACATTCAAAACAAGATAGTGGAAGCATTTAAATCAACATTCAAAACAAGTGACGGGTTCAACTAGCATAGATACCTAGTCCCGAATATCCGATCAACATAATATAATAATCATCAAGTGCCACACAGGGCCGAATACGAATGCCACACAGGGCTACAGAAAGGTAAAGTATAATCTCAAGTCTACAAGTCATGACATAAGTAACGTGTATGAAAGACAAATGCATATAGAAAGGATAGACCGACGAAGTGCAACTCAAAGGACTCACTCCCGCCTAGCAAACGCCAATAGACCTGCAACTAAAAGTTTAAATGAGGGGTCAGTCAACTTGACCGAGTGAGGGGGCTAACGTACACCCACAATATATATATATATAGAGAGAGAGCATAGCACAGAATAAACGGAGGGAATCATGAACCGGAGATAGGTGTTGCATACCAAAGACATTTCCAAAGTACCCAAAAGATTGATATAGAAGTTTTAGAGAATATTTCAGAAACTCTGTCCCGATTCATGATTCCCAGACAGAATAGATCACATGCTCGGCGAGCTCAGAACATAAATCCAAAATAATCAATCTGGTACACCAGTGATGGAGGAGATGTACTATCGCCAAACCATCTATTATAACCCGTCTAAAATAGACTCACCCTCAAGGGGTAGCGAACCCACAAGAGTTCTCCCCGGCCTTAGCCGAAGGCTCAAGATACCACACCTTCCCTACAGCAAGGGTCGTGTGAAGATATCTCAAATGGAACCACGCAATGGATAAATACCCCGACGGCCCTAACCGTCCCGGGGGACCCATTACCCGCAGCTCCTAGGATCCACAACAGAATAGAATAGAATAGAATAGAACATACGCCAATCTTTCATGGCACACTCGCTACAGAATTAGAACACAACTGATTTTCCAAAATAGCTTACATATACCTCAAAAACTGGTTTTTATAGATATATTCCTACGCGATGGAACTTTAAGCCTCATGACCTCCACCCACGCAGGACGCACGTAAAATCATAAACTTATCATATCCAGCACATACGTATCTACAGTAGAGTATACTCGCATGCAAGGTTAGAAATCAGCATGTAAAGGCCATAGGTCGCATAACTATACAAATCCTAAACCTCATCTCGTGGTAGTAGAGTCTGAGAGTGTGAAGGGCCAAACACTCTAAACCTCGGGCTCATCGGCACCACCAAACTCTGGGAGAAGACATACAAAAGCCCAAACTTAGACTCTACATGAACCAAGTAAGACGCACTGTAACACCCCAAGCGGTGGGGCATCACACCCCCGCACTATGATACGACACGTGTACGAAATGGAGAGTCCGTACACGTACTAAGTCACAGCGAACGGGTGACAGACGAAAACGCACCCACTGGCTAGGCGGTATCTAACCCTGTACAAGTGAAAGAATGCAAAACATGACAGCGGAAGCAATACAAAATGGCAACTTTCAAAAACTTAAATCAGCAATCATAAATTCATATATCCAGAAAGTGAAACAACATCAACCTAAACGGGTTCAACTAAACAAGGTTACCTGTCCTAGCCTATCCCGAATAACTATAGAACAAAACGGGTTCAACTAGCCCTAGAAACCTATCCCGATCAAACATATAATCAAACGGGTTCGACTAATCCAAGTACCTGTCCTAACATGTCCCGAATTCTAAACATTTAAATCATAAATGCAACCTACACGAATCACATCTTATACAAAATTTACAAACACATTTCAAAACAAATTGCTTAACAAACTAAACGAACAGACACAAACATGACAGACATGACACACTGCCGCCTAGCACGAACTCCAACGCGAACCCAAACCAAAACCTGTACACTAGAAACATAAACGGGGAGGGGTCAGTCCAAAGACTGAGCGAGGGGTTAACACACGCACGCTATACATATATATAGAGCACAGCACAAAGTAGAAGCAATATTCGTGAACCCAGGGGATAGTTTTTGCAAGCCAAAATATTTTCCCGTGATAGTATACTTATAGGGGCTTAAAACCAAACAAACAAATCTTAACTCAAACGTTCTTAAAACATAAGTTCAGATTCATGCAGACTTAACACACATATCAGAGCATATCTTATTAGTTTAAAAGTATATCCATTTTTATCTTAATTTAAGAATCTACCCCCGTTTCACGAACTTATGACAGACGGACAGACAGAACACACTTACTCATATCAGAACAAAACTCATAAAACAATCCCACCTGCACACCATTGGGGAAGAGAGGTGCCCCTCTCAACCCACCACAGAACGAAACATGTGAACCGGAGGATCCCGCCCGGTTCCTTCGACGGCTATACCAAAATGCGCTCCGTCAGCATAGGAGAACTAAGTCTCCCGTTGGTGGAGAAGTGCACATGGGTCGTAACCGGAGACCCCAATGGTCGTCCCGGGTCTCCCTTACCCACAATCTCCGGGGCCCATCACACAAATAAACAGACATATATCGGAAACTTAACTTGCCACACACAGACAGACAGACATATCTCATGCATATCGTGCTTATCATATCACACGTACATATCACACACACTGACCTCGGAATCATAACAGAACTGAAACAAAGCATACATAGGCTCATACATAGCGTTTCGTATTTTCAAATCAAATCATATGATAAAACCAGCAAAATACGTACTTCGCACATATCTACATATACATAAGGCTTATAAACCGCATGCATTCGAAAACGAACACGTTGCAATAGGGCATAACTATATCCTAACCTCACCTGGTAGCCAAACACAGCCGAACACAAAGCAAAAGGTCCACCCCGGAACCTGCACGACTCACTGGTCACCACCCCGGGTGCACCTAAACCAACTGAACGCACAAAACAGACCACAAGGCTCAGACTCAGACAGACAACTACGCAGGGACGCACGGCAAATGCAATCACATAAGCAGGATTCAAATCCATATTAATTTCAGGCAAAACAAAACATTAAGGCTTGTCCATAAGCACAATTAATGCAATTAAGGGGACTCGAAAGGCAATGGAATTCACATATAACATTTCGTAAATTTATACGTATTATAAAGCCAAACAAATCATACAATAACATGCTACAAATTCTGTTTAAAGATCACGAAGTTACATATCAAATTCCAATTTACGTGATTAACATATTTATTTACCAAGTGACAATTTAAAGTTTAATTAATTCAAATCACGCAAGTTTACATATCACATTTCATACAAATTTGCACGTATTACAAAGCTAAACAAATAGTAATAGTAAGCTCCGAATTTTATATAAATCTCACAAGGCTACATATCAAATTCCAATCGTACTAAGTTCATATATTTCCTACGTGGCCTGCCCAAATCATATGTTACATAATGGATTCAATTATCAAAGTTGAACTAATCAAATCAAACAAATTCATCCTGTTTCAAAATTACACAAACACCCCCTCTAATCTAATCAATTAGCATAAATTCAATAAATCGGGATTCAATTTACAAATTACAAAGTCCATACTTATCATATTTCATATCATACATGATTTCATACACAGAGGAGTACATTTCGATCGACGATTCAAGCAATTAGCAATTAAAACAATTAATTTCAAATATTCAGGTTATACAAAATAAATCACAACAAATCAAACGGACATCCGATTGACGAACGGAAAGTGGCGTTGCACTCACCACGACGAAAGGAACTCGCTGTACGAAGGGCGTCGGAACGCCGCCTCCGGAACCCGCCAGACCGCCACGTGCAGCAGCCGGACCACCACCTCCGGTGGTCGGAAAATTCCCCGGAAGGACAGAAACGTACGCCTCGGACTGCTTGACAAAAGCACTCAACCAATTTCAGAAAATACCAAGCACACCGGATTTCGTTGACGAAAAACTGAACTAAAATCCTAGTACGAAAACTAAAATTAAATACAAACCGCTGAACGAAAATAAAATCCGGATATACCGTTGGAAAGCCCGTAACGAGCCCTACGAAAGCCCCCTAGCCAAACGCCGAAAAAGTCACCGAAAAAATGGACCATCGGTCCAGAGCCGGTCCGCCACCGGTTCACTGCCGCCGGCCGGTTCTCGAGTCGGGGCCAACGTCATCCGCTATGTTCCATTATTCTGAGCAACTTTCGTGAAGGAACCACCACCAAAACCGGCCGGAAAAAGGTCCCAAACCGCCATCGAAGTCCCGCCGCTGCGCCACTTGCCGGTTCAGCCACTTCCGCCGCGAATTACTTCAATCTGATGCCGGAAACGGAATCAGGGCCTCGAAAAACCTTGGAAACCGTCGAAGTTCGCCGAAAAAAGTCACCGGAGGCGGCGGAATCACGCCGCTACAGTAGCGCCGCCGCCCGCCGTCCGCTTTGGGCGGCTCGTGCGGCCTCCTCGCCGCCCCGATGGCGGTGCCGCTTATCCAGAAAAACACGCCGGGGAGTCCTCTTCATGGGTCAGGGCCGCGTGTCGTAAAATCGCCGCCGGAAGCCGCCGCGAATGGGCGGCGAAGTGGCGACTCGGCTTGCTGCTCGCCGTAGCGGCACCGCTGCTGAATTTTAGCCTCCAATTCTTGTACCATTGTGACGGGCTCGTCGAGTTGATAAATTTCCACTACTCAAACGTCGAATTCCATCGAGAAACGAGCGAGAACGGACATATGTGTGAAAACACACCTCCACTGTGTGAATACTGTCTGATCGCTGGAGGAAGGCGACCAAGTCTGGAGCTGAGATTCTAGCACGCAAAACGAGGATCCGGGGTATATATCTCGGGTCCTCGTACGCAAAAACGGTCGGAAGAACGGGCTAACGAAGTCAGAATTGGGCAAACTCAGAGTCTACAGACTCGTCTCGCTGCCCCGAACGCGTTGAAGGGGTCAAAAAGGTCGAAAACTCGATCGAACGAGAAATGACCAAAAGACCCCTAAAAAGAGAAAATTACAAAGGGGTCCCTAAACTCTAAAAGAGTTCAAAATAGGGCCACGAAAAATATAAAATCACAAAATTAAACAGATTAAAAGGTTGGAACGTGGCGTACCTTATAAATCAGACGAGCGGGATGTTACACGCATGGCGTACAAAGTATGAATGACATGCGAAATTGAATGATGCTTATCAAATTGGTCACAAGGGGTAATTCAAATGTTCAAGTAAATCATGCAAGCAATGGAGTATAAAGGTTCAGAGATTGCATTCCAAGTCATATCAGAGCATACAAGTCAAGTAGCAACTCAAACGAATCAATTACGCACGAAAAAGGCAAGTAAAGGGGTCACAGACGCATGGAAACGGCCATTCCCAACATAGCATGGGAGCGGTCCTTCCCATACCAAGGCCAAGCGAGACTGGGAACGGCCGTTCCCAGTCCAAGCACACATGGGAACGGTCGTTCCCATGTTCGGCCGTTAAAACCAAGCCCTAGCCCGGAAGGGCCATTCCGGCCTCAAAGCACAAACGGGAACGGCCGTTTCGGCCATAGATCTGGAGCAGAAACTTGACAGTTTTGGGAAGAAGAAGGGGAACACCAAAAGTCATCGATCCAACACAAAATCCACCATAAAATATCACAAAATTTAGGTATAGCATCATATAAATCATGCTTAGCATCAAAACATCAATTAATTCAAGTTTAGGAATGTTTTTGCCCAAAATCTCCAACACCCATTTTCATGAATTTCAAGCTTAAACATGAAGATATGAATTCCTAGTCTTCCTACACGAATTTCCAGCAACTCAGACATATAAGGAGCATTCAAATCATCAAGGCTTGCTCAAGGAATTCAAGATCTCATCATTCAAGTTCATACTAACAATTTCATGCTCCAATCCAAGAATAGAAATGAAATACTCATCAAAAGAGATCCAAAGCTTACCTTGTCTTGTGAAGGAATGAGGAATCAAAGATTATGAGCTCTTAGAATGGAAGATGGTTCAAGTCTTGATCTTCTCTTGAAGTTTCTCCATGATTCTCTTTGAGGCTAACTTGTGTGGTTTGAAATGAAATGAAACGGGATAAAGCTATTTATATGGTGGCTAATATTTTTAGGTCAAGGTTAGGGTTTCCAAGATATAATATGAGGCTAAAGGCTTTAATAGGATTTGGGCTCAAATAAATGACTTTCGGCCCAATAAGTCAAAATTAAAAAGTTTTAGGTCTAAACGGTTTCCAAAAAATATAAAGTAGATTTCGTTGGACCCCGAATCACCGAATCAAGTCCAATGGTGGTGTCGGAATTCGAATTCGAATTCCCGAGCTCATATTGGTCCCGAATGACCCAAACTCACCTAACTCAAGTTAGGCCCAAACACATTAATAGGTCCAAGTCCTATTTAAATCCAACTCCAACAATTAATTTAAATTCATCCAACTTCCATTCTCAAGTTGTCATGCAAGAATTCATATTTTACCATTTTGGATTTTAGTCAATTAAGTCACATTTTCAATCAAAGTTGGAATTAAACTCATAAAAGGGAAATTAAATCACATAAGTTCGTAAGGTAAACTCTCTCGTAGCGCATACCTGTACGATCTATCGGATGGGGCGTCACAACCTCCCCCCCTTAGGAGAACCTGTCCTCAGGTTCGCTGCTTGAAACAACTCCGGATACAACTTCCTCATCTTTTCTTCAGTCTCCCAAGTCGATTCCTCAGATTTCTGATCTCTCCATAACACTCTGACCAAGGGAATCTGCTTGTTTCTCAACAATTGTACTTTCCGATCCTGAATCTCAACCGGGTGCTTCACAATCGTCAAATTTGACTCAAGCTGTACCTCTCCAAGCTGTAAAACCGTCGACTCATCGGGGTAGAACTTCCGAAGCTGTGAAACGTGGAACACATATGAATCCCAATCAAACTCGGCGGTAGGTCCAACCTATACGCCACCTCTCCAATCCTTTCCAGAATCTCAAACGGTCCAAGATATCGAGGGCTAAGCTTCCCCCCTCTACCAATACGAGAGAAACCCTTCCTAGGAGATGCCTTCAAGAAGACACGATCTCCGACCTCGAACTCGAGAGGCCTTCTTCTCTTATCCGCATAACTTTTCTGTCTATCCTGAACTGCTTTCATTCTCTGCTGAATCAACTTAACCTTCTCAACCGTCTTCTCAATCTTAGCCGAGGCCTTTGCCCTCGTGAGCTTATCCTCCTTAGTCCATCGCCAATCGTCAATATCCCAATATAGTGGTGACCTACACTGCCTCCCATAGAGTGCTTCGTAAGGAGCCATACAAATCGAAGCCTGGTCACTGTTGTTGTAAGAGAACTCAACCAAGGTCAAGTGCTTATCCCATATATCCTTAAAATCCAATGCACACACCCTTAACATATCCTCAAGATACTTATCAGCCGCTCTGACTGTCCATCAGTCTGAGGATGTGATGCGGTGTTAAACTTAAGCTTTGTACCCAAGCACTTCTGAAGATCCTGCCAAAAACTAGCTGTAAACCGAGGATCCCGATCAGACACGATGCTAGCCGGAACTCCATGTAGCCTCACTATCTCATTACAATACAATTCGGCCAACTTAGGTACCTTATCCGTTATTCGAACCGTAAGGAAATGGGCAGACTTAGTCAAATGGTCTATCACTACCCAAATCCCGTCGAATCCTCTGCTAGACCTCGGCAGGCCTGACACAAAGTCCATAGTCACCTGCTCCCACTTCTATTCCGGTATTGGAAGTGGTTGGAGAGTACCTCCCGATTTCTGATGTTCTGCCTTAACTATCTGGCATGTCAGACATCGCTTCACAAAGAATACGACATCCCTCTTCATGCCACTCTACCAATACAACTCTTTCAAGTCCTAGTACATCTTCGTACCTCCTGGGTGAATGGAATAACCGGAGCGGTGCGCCTCCTCAAGTATTACCCTCTTGAGCTGGTTAGGCATACACACTCTTGCCTTGAACCTGAACAAACCAGAATCATCAAACCCAAACTTAGTCTCTAGATCATCTCTCGAACGAGCAACCAATCTCTGAATCTCGGGATCCGTAGACTGAGCCTCCAACAATCTCTGCTTCAAATCAGGCTGAACTGTGATGTTGGCTAACCTAGCCACAGAAACCATAACAGTTGAACTCTGCTCAGAAAACCCAGCCAGTAAACTCGAAATATTGACTTTCCTGCTCAACGCGTCGGCAACCACATTTGCCTTACCCGGATGGTACTGAATCGTGCAATCGTAGTCCTCTAAGAACTCTACCCATCTCCTCTGTCTCAAGTTAAGCTCTTTCTGTGTGAACAAGTACTGAAGACTCTTATGATCCGAGAACACTTCAAACGTAACACCATAGAGATAGTAGCGCCACTTAGACAACGCAAACACGACTGCTGCAAGCTCTAGATCACGGGTAGGGTAATTCTGCTCATGCACCTTCAACTTCCTAGAGGCATAAGCTACAACCCGACCATTCTGCATCAACACATAACCCAGTCCTTCCTTAGAAGCATCTGTATAAACAGCATAACCCTCAACCCCCTCGGGTAGGGTAAGAACCGGTGCTGTAGTCAACCTTTCCTTTAAAGTCTAAAAACTCATCTCACAACTATCATCCCATTCAAACTTGGTTTCCTTCTTGGTCAACTTAGTTAACGGGGCTGCAATCTTAGAGAAATCCATCACAAATCTTCTATAATAACCTGCCAAGCCCAGAAAACTCCGTATCTCAGAGGCGTTCCTGGGCCTCTCCCAATGTAACACCATTTCAATCTTAGAGGGGTCGACCTCAATTCCATCGCCTGAGATGATGTGACCCAGAAAAGCGACTCGATTAATCCAAAACTCGCACTTACTGAACTTAGCATACAAGTTGTGCTCTCTAAGTGTTTCCAACACAATTCGAAGATGCTGTGCGTGCTCCTCAACTAATCTCGAATACACCAAGATGTCGTCTATAAAGATCACCACGAACTTATGAAGGAACGGTCTAAACACCCGGTGCATCATATCCATAAATACCGCAGGAACATTCGTCAATCCAAACGGCATAACCACAAACTCAAAGTGTCCATATCTCGTGTTGAATCCAGTCTTAGAGATATCCTTCTCCTTAATCCTCAACTGATAGTATCCCTGCCTCAAATCCAATTTGGAGTACACTCGCGAACCCTGCAAGCTATCAAACAACTCCTCAATATGGGGTAATGGATACTTGTTCTTAACTGTCATACTGTTTAGCTCGTGGTAGTCTATACACATCCTTAACGTCCCATCTTTCTTCTTAACAAACAGGACGGGGGCACCCCATGGAGAAGTGCTCAGACGAATGTATCCGCTGACTAGAAGCTCATCCAACTGCTTCTTCAGTTCCTTCAACTCGGCAGGAGCCATCCTGTAGAGGGTCTTCGAATAGGGCTCAGCTCCGGGATAGAGGTCCACTACAAACTCATATCCCTGTCTGGTGGTAAGGACCCCAAACTCTCCGGGAACACATCTAGATACTCTAGTACGACCTCCGTCTCCTCAAGCATGACCTGGTCCTTGGGTTTGTTCAGAAGGTAAGCCACGAAACCTGTAGCACCATCCCAGACTAACTTACTAGCCTCAACAAAGGATGTAAACGGGCTGGATCCCAAACTCTCACCCGAAAACACCGCAGAATCAAAAGAAATCCTCTTCAAACGGTAATCCATAACTGCACCATGTCGGGAAAGCCAATCCATCCCAAGAATCACCTTAAACCTCCCCGTCGGCATCACAATCAGATCAGCAGGAAAAACTCGACCCTCAGAACTCACCGGACACTCACGAAACACTCCGTCCGTCTCCAAGCTCCCCCCTCCCCCAAGGGAGAACTCACCACAAACACATGTGCAGATATCTCAGCAAGCAAAGGCAAAGAAGCAACAATATCCTGGGCAATAAAAGAATGAGTAGCCCCAGGATCAAATAATGCAAGTAATGATATGCCATGAATATGTATTGTACCTTCCACTACAGCATTCTGATCAATCTCTGCTGCCTCCTCCTCACCATCCAGAGCATAAGCACAAGCCTGAACTACCAGCCTCCTCTTCGGACAAGCATCCCTCATGTGCTCAGCCGCACCATACCCCAAACATCTACCTAAATACTTCCAACACCTATCCGATGGATGAAGGCCCTGACAGTGAGAGCAACGAGCTGGAGCTGGAGCCGGTAATGCTGGCGGTCCTATAGGAGGAGCGGGTCGGGGCTTCTTGTAAATGAAGCACTGTGGACGGAAAGCTGGTGTGGTAGTAGAAGAAACATGAGTAGCGGGCTTCTTGCCCGATCCAGAACCCGAACCATGCCCAGAAGAGTAAGATGGGGGCCTCAACCTCTGTGTCTGGGCCTCCACCTGAATAGCCCTCTTGGTAACCTTATCCTAAGTACTAACATTGACAGCTTGAAGAGCTCTCTGAATATCTTCTCGAAGCCCATGAAGGAAGTGACGGGCTCTGTGTGAATCAATATCAGTGATGTGGGTAGCATAGGGAGTAAGTCTCTCGAACTCTAGAATGTAGTCCTCAGCAGATCTGGATCCCTGCTTCAACTCAGAAAACTCCTGAAGTCTGCGGTCACGTGCACTATGAGGTATAAACTTCTGGTGGAACTCATGCACGAAAGTCTCCCAAGTGAAATCCATACCACTCCTCTCAAGTCTGGATCGAACTCCCTTGAGCCAGTTAGCTGCCTGCCCCTGAATGAATCGAGCAGTACGAATCGCCCTATCCTGAGAACGCCCTCAGCAAATCTCCCAAATACCACTGATCTCAGCTAACCACTCCTCAGCCTTGATATCATCTCCCCCAAACCACTTAGGAGGGTTGTTGTTCCGAAACTCCCTATACACAGCTGAGATAGTACCATCCTGACCATCAACTGGTGGTGTCTGCTGTCTCTGATTCTGTTGCAACTGATTGAGAAGTGCCTGAACAATGTTCTCCGCATTCAGTGGTGGTGGCGGAGGCGGATTATGCGTATCCGGTGAAGCCTCTCGATCACGGCGTTTAGGAGGCATCCTGAAATTCAAAGATTCAAGCAATATTAATGCATGTGGTTTAGTACGTGTGTATGTATACAAGTATTAGAAATAAACAAGTATTCAAGTAAATGAGTCATATAATGACATTGTCCTATGCCGTACCAACTAGACAGACTGGAAACCACACTAGAGCTCGGTTTTGCAACCTAGAGCTCTGATACCACTTAAGGATGTAACACCCCAAGCGGAGGATGCCACATCCCCCGCACTGAGGCCCAGACCCAGTCATGAAATGGGAGTCCATGCCCAAATCTGAATCAGAGCGAACGGGAGACAAACGCACACGCTATGGTAGACAGAACTAACTTGAAAAACTCAGAGTGCGGAAGCAATTCAAACATTCAAAACAAGATAGTGGAAGCATTTAAATCAACATTCAAAACAAGTGACGAGTTCAACTAGCATAGATAACTAGTCCCGAATATCCGATCAACATAATGTAATAATCATCCAGTGTTACACAGTGCCGAATAAGAATGCCACACAGGGCTACAGAAAGGTAAAGTATAATCTCAAGTGTACAAGTCATGACATAACTAACGTGTATGAAAGACAAATGCAACTAGAAAGGCTAGACCGACGAAGTCCAACTCAAAGGACTCACTCCCGCCTAGAAAACGCCAACAGACCTGCAACTAAAAGTTTAAATGAGGGATCGGTCAACTTGACCGAGTGAGGGGGACTAACGCACACCCACAATATATATATATATAGAGCATAGCACAAAATAAAAAGAGGGAATCGTGAACCGGAGATAGGTGTTACATACCAAAGACATTTCCAAAGTACCCAAAAGATAGATATTGAAGTTTTAGAAAACATTTCAGAAACTCTATCTCAATTCATGATTCCCAGACAGAGTAGATCACATGCTCGGCGAGCTCAGAACATAAATCCAAAATCAATCCATCCGGTACACCAGTGATGGAGGAGATGTACTGTCGCCAAACCATCTATAATAACCCGTCTAAAATAGACTCACCCTCAAGGGGTAGCGAACCCACAAGAGTCCTCCCTGACCTTAGCCGAAGGCTCAAGATACCACACCTTCCCTACAGCACGGGTCGCGTGAAGATATCTCAAATGGAACCACGCAATGGATAAATACCCCGATGGCCCTAACCGTCCCGAGGGACCCATTACCCGCAGCTCCTAGGATCCACAACAGAATAGAACATAATAGAACATACACCAATCTTTCTTGGCACTCTCGCTACAGAATTAGAACACAACTGATTTTCCAAAATAGCTTACATATGCCTCAAAAACTGTTTTTTATAGATATATTCCTATGCGATGGAACTTTAAGCCTCATGATCTTCACCCACGCAGGACGCACGTAAAATCATAACATATCATATCCTGCACATACGTATCTATAGTGGAGTATACTCGCATGCAAGGGTAGAAATCAGCATATAAAGGCCATAGGTCGCATAACTATACAAATCCTAAACCTCACCTCGTGGTAGTAGAGTCTGAGAGTGTGAAGGGCCAAACACTCTAAACCTCGGGCACACCGGCACCACCAAACTCTGTGACAAGACATACAAAAGCCCAAACTTAGACTCTACATGAACCAAGTAAGACGCACGGCGTACAAAGTATGAATGACATGCGAAATGGAATGATGTTTATCAAATTGGTCACAAAGGGTAATTCAAATATTCAAGTAAATCATGCAAGTAAGGGAGTATAAAGGTTCAGAGATTGCATTCCAAGTCATATCGGAGCATACAAGTCAAGTAGCAACTCAAACGAATCAATTAGCACGAAAAAGGCAAGTAAAGGGGTCACAGATGCAAGGGAAAGACCATTCCCAACATAGCATGGGAACGGTCCTTCCCACGCCAAGGCCAAGCGAGACTAGGAACGGCCAAGCACACATGGGAACGGTCGTTCCCATGTTCGGCCGCCAAAACCAAGACCTAGCCCGGAAAGGCCGTTCCGGCCTCAAAGCACAAACGGGAACGGCCGTTCCGGCCATAGATCTGGAGCAGAAACTTGACAGTTTCGGGAAGAAGAAGGGGAAAACCAAAAATAATCGATCCAACACAAAATCCACCATAAAATACCACAAAAATCAGGTATAACATCATATAAATCATGATTAGCATCAAAACATCAATTAATTCAAGTTTAGGAATGTTTTTGCCCAAAATCTCCAACACCCATTTTCATGAATTTCCAGCTTAAACATGAAGATATGAATTCCTAGTCTTCCTACACGAATTTCCAACAACTCAGACACATAAGGAGCATTCAAATCATCAAGGCTTGCTCAAGGAATTCAAGATCCCATCATTCAAGTTCATACTAACAATTTCATGCTCCAATCCAAGAATAGAAATGAAATACTCATCAAAAGAGATCCAAAGCTTACCTTGTCTTGTGAAGGAATGAGGAATCAAAGATTATGAGCTCTTAGAATGGAAGATGGTTCAAGTCTTGATCTTCTCTTGAAGTTTCTCCATGATTCTCTTTGAGGCTAACTTGTGTGGTTTGAAATGAAATGAAAAGGGATAAAGCTATTTATATGGTGGCTAATATTTTTAGGTCAAGGTTAGGGTTTCCAAGATATAATATGAGGCTAAAGGCTTTAATAGGATTTGGGCTCAAATAAATGACTTTCGGCCCAATAAGTCAAAATTAAAAAGTTTTAGGTCTAAACGGTTTCCAAAAAATATAAAGTAGATTTCGTTGGACCCCGAATCACCAAATCAAGTCCAATGGTGGTGTCGGAATTCGAATTCGAATTCCCGAGCTCATATTGGTCCCGAATGACCCAAACTCACCTAACTCAAGTTAGGCCCAAACACATTAATAGGTCCAAGTCTTATTTAAATCCAACTCCAACAATTAATTTAAATTCATCCAAGTTCCATTCTCAAGTTGTCATGCAAGAATTCATATTTTACCATTTTGGATTTTAGTCAATTAAGTCACATTTTCAATCAAAGTTGGAATTAAACCCATAAAAGGGAAATTAGCTCACATAAGTGCGTAAGGTAAACTCTCTCATGGCGCATACCTGTACGATCTATCAGACTGGGCGTCACAGTGGATACTTGGGAGAAAGCTACAAGGAACGCATTAAAAGTGGAAGCTAATAGGTTAAGGTTGAGGCCCCCAACTTATTCCTCGGGGTAGGGTTCGGGTTCTAATTTGGGAAAGAGGCCTGCATCAGAAAATGGGCCTCCGGTTTTCAAACCCCAAGGTCCTAATACTTCAAACAAGAGAGCCCGACCTCCGATACCGGCAACACCCACTCTACCTGCGCCGATACAATGTTTTTATTGCAAGGGTCCCAACCACACCAAGGAGACATGCCGGAAGAAACTAAAGAGGTGTTATAAATGTGGAGAACCCGGCCATATGATTGGTGCTTGTCCGCAGATGATAGCCCCTCAACCTCGAGCTCCTCAACCTTTGAATGTGATACCTCCGAGAGCACCTATCCAAGCAAGGGCCTACGCTTTGGAAGGAGAAGAAGAGGATGTATACATGGCATTCCATTGCATGCATTATTTGATCCGGTAGCAATGCATTCATTTATTGCTTCCCGACTTGTTTCTAATCTTCCCTTGCCTGTTGCTTGATTTGATGATTCTTTTGCTGTGAGCTCTCCTCTCGGGGGGGGAGGGGGGAATTTGGGGACGAACTGTGTCTACCGTGGTTGTCCGGTGGTTGTGGAAGATCAGGAGTATCCGGCAGATTTGATTAAGATGCCTATAAAGAAGTATGGGGTGATTTTGGGGATGGATTGGTTATTTTGACACCGAGCGAAAATGGATTGTTTTGCAAAGAAGGTGACTTTGGGCTCTACGATATTTTTAGGTCAGCGGTTGAAGACCTACCCGTTTATTTCCTTTATGGAAGCAAGCAGATTGTTCCGGGACGGTGCGACGGGGTATGTAGCCTATCTTTTGAATAAGCCGAAAGATCAGGCCAAGCTTGAGGAGACGGAGATTGTGAAGGAGTTCCCCGATGTTTTCCAGGAGAATTTGGGATCATTACCTCCGGATCGGGACGTTGAATTTGTAATTGATCTCTATCCCGGAGAAGAGCCATATGCGAAATCTCCCTATAGGATGGCTCCAGTAGAAGTGGATCCGGCGAAGATAGAAACAATCATGCTTTGGAAGCAGCCTAAGAATGCCTCAGAAGTGAGAAGCTTTCTCGGACTAGCAGGGTATTATAGGCGCTTTGTTAAAGATTTTTTTTGAAGATTGCCTCCCCGTTGACCCGGTTAACAAAGAAAGAGGTTAAATTCGAGTGGGATGAGGCGTGTGAGAAGAGTTTTCAAACTCTTAAGGAAAGATTGACTACAACACCGGTTCTAACCCTACCCAAGGGTTTGGAAGGCTACACAGTTTACACCGATGCATCGAAGGAAGGTCTCGGTTGTGTGTTGATGCAGAATGGCAAAGTTATGGCCTACGCCTCTAGAAAGTTAAAAGATCATGAGAAGAATTATCCCACTCATGATTTAGAGCTTGTTGCGGTTGTTTTTTCTTTGACGAAATAACGTCATTACCTCTATGGAGTTACCTTTGAGGTGTTCACCGACCACCAAAGCCTCAAGTATTTGTATACTCAGAAGGATTTGAACGTAAGGCAGAGGTGCTGGATGGAATTACTTGAGGACTATGATTGTAGAATTTAATATCATCCGGGTAAAGCTAATGTGGTGGCAGATGCTTTGAGCAGAAAAGCTAGTGTTTCAAGTTTGGAAGCAGGTTCTAGCAAACAGAGTTCAGTGGTTTTGGTTTCAAAAGCTCGTCTGGCGAATATTTCGATTCAACCGAATTTGAAGCAAAGATTGATAAAAGCTCAATCTATGGATCCGAAAATTCAGAAATTGGTGGCTAAGGCAAGGATTGACCCTAAAACCAAGTTTGGGTTTGATGATTCAGGGTTATTTTGGTTTAAGACTCGGGTTTGTGTTCCGAAAGAGCTTAAGCAGTAGGTACTTGACGAGACATATAGATCAGCTTATACGGTACATCTCGGTACTACTAAGATGTATAAAGACTTAAGGACTTTGTATTGGTTGAACGGCATGAAAAGGGACGTTGCTAATTTTGTAAGAAGGTGTCAAATATGCCAAGTGGTGAAAGCAGAGCACCAAAAAACGGGAGGAACTCTCCAACCACTTCCAATTCCCGAATGGAAGTGGGAGCAAGTGACAATGGACTTCGTGTCCGGCTTGCCAAGGACCAAAGGAGGTTTCGATGGAATATGGGTCATTATTGATAAGTTGACGAAGTCGGCTCATTTTCTCAAAGTTCGGATGTCCAATAAAGTACCAAAGTTAGCCCGGTTGTATCGGAAGGAGATTGTCAGGTTACATGGTGCACCAGTTAGTATTGTTTCAGATAGGGATCCTCGGTTCACATCAAGTTTTTGGCAAGAACTATAGACATAACTGGGAACAAAGCTTCAGTTTAGTACTGCGTTTCACCCTCAGACGGATGGTCAATCCAAGAGGTTAATAAGGTATCCTGAGGACATGCTTCGTGCTTGTGCCTTGGATTATCAAGATTCGTGGGATGAGCAGTTGGATTTGGTTGAATTTGAGCAGTTGGATTTGGTTGAGTATGGCACCGTATGAAGTGTTGTATGGGAGGAAATGTCAGTCCCCTCTCTTTTGGGATATTGACGAGTGGAGATGGATCAAAGATGGAAAGCTTGATAGAGCCAAGAAACCAAAGGAAATTCAAGATAGAGAAGGTGAAAGTGATTCGACATAGGTTGAAAGTGGCCCAAGACTGACAGAAAAGTTATGCAGATAAGAGAAGACGGCCGTTGGAGTTTGAGGTTGGATATAAGGTCTTTCTAAATGCATCTCCTAGAAAAGGGTTTGCTCGGATTGGTAAAGGTGGGAAGCTTAACTTGCGCTACTTAGGCCCCTTTGAGATGCTTGATCGAGTTGGGGAAGTAGCTTACCGACTTGAATTACCACCAAGCTTAACCGG
Source organism: Lantana camara (assembly GCA_037501455.1). Lineage (NCBI taxonomy): Eukaryota > Viridiplantae > Streptophyta > Magnoliopsida > Lamiales > Verbenaceae > Lantana > Lantana camara. The sequence goes on along the minus strand of CM074859.1, from coordinate 87,040,996 downwards.
AATTCACAATGTTTTTCACGTCTCGCAACTTTGGAAACATTATCCCGATGAGTCTTCTATACTTCCAGTTGAAAGAGTACAATTAGAGCCGAATTTTACCTTTAAGAAGTACCCGATTAAAGTTTTGGACCAGAAGTTTCAAGAGTTGAGAAACCGGTAAATCCTTCTTGAAAAGGTCTTGTGGTGTGATCAAAAATCCGAGGAAGCCATGTGGGAGACCGAGGAGAAGATGAAACAGTTGTATCTGGAGCTGTTCAAGACCTCGCTTCGGACCTGAGGACAGGTCCTTTTGAAGGAGGGAGGTTTGTAACATCCCGACCGATCGGGCTTTCAGGTAATCTACTATGTACGTCATTTAATTATTTACTTATATGATTACGTGATATTTAATTATTAATGTAAATATTTGAAGTTATTTGAATTTAATTGTTTTAGTATGAATATGATTATTTTTTAACGTTTAAACTTTCATGCCTTGTATTTTGCCTTATTCTAGTTTTTGTGAATTTTTGATATGTGTGAATTATGTGAGTTATGAACTTGCTTATATGCTCGTTTTATGTTTTGGAACTTGTTTTGTTTGTCTTTTGATCCGTTTTTGGAGACGGGACCTAAAGGAGGCTAAAGGGCATTTAGCGCACCTTGGGTTCTGGCCGGCATATCTTGAGCTCGGGAATTCGGATTCAAATTTCGTCACATCCGTTGGACTCTTTTCAATGATTTGGGTTAAATGGAACAAGCCTCACATTTTTCTAAGTTCATTTAGACCTCCGAAATTCGATCGAAACAAGCCCTCGCACTTAAATGACACCTTTTAACCTAACCTTGAGTAGTGGGGCCCTTCTTAACCCTAACCAAGCCTAAAACATGACTTTTGGTCTTGAGTTAACTCCTCTCAGCCCCTTAACCCCTGAAATTCGAACCAAACCCCTCCCACGCCACAAGAATTCAGCTCAAGAGAAGAGAAGAAACCCATTTGCCCTTTTTGTGATTTGAGCTCCAATCACCTCCAAATCTTCTCAAATTTGAAAGGTAAGTCCATGAAGTTGTTCTAAACTCTCTCCTCTTTCTTTTATGTGCTTTTGGGCTGATTTTCATGGAGGTTTGATTATATTTGGGCTATTTTGATGAATAGTGAAGGTTGGGAGATTTTGATGAATTCTAGTTCCATGTTTGAATTCCTTGAGGTTTGATGAATATATTTTTTCCTAAGACTTTATATAATGTATTTATTACTTGTTCTTAAATGGTAGTTGAGATTTGAGTGATCCTCCATTAATGAACTCTTGAGAAACTTGAAGAAATGACTTGTTATATTCATTGACTTTCTTACCTTGTTTTTCTTGAATGTATGGAGCTGATTTTGTTGCAAGATTTGTATGGCATGGATATATGTTGATTTGGTGTTAGTTTTATGCATGATTTATGAGCTTTCATGGCCTAATAGACTCCCTAAAGGTTGGTCACGAACTGCCCTATTTTTGGCTTCCAAAACCGAACTACTGCGTTTCATTTTTTTTAGGAACGATAGTTAGACATGGTCGTGTCCTAAAACACTTGATTCTTGACACGTCCGTGTTGTGTTTTCGACTTGGGGTCCTTAATTTATTTAATTCGGACACGGCCGTGTCCGTTTTATGTGTATTTTGGACATGGTCGTGTCCACTTCGTAGGTGATGCCCGGGGGGAGTTTATTTTGTCATTTCGTTGCTTTTCGTTGGCTTTTCTTGTCTTATTTATGACGTGTATGCATGGTTAACTTGTTATATTAAGTGATAAGCTTTATGTTGTGAATTTATAACTCGGTTTATGCTCTCGTTTGTGAAATATATAAGTATATACAATGTATGCTCTCTTATGACTTAAGTATGAATTCATTTCATTTCATTTGCATCATAAACATGCATACGCATTTACCCAGCGTCAATATGGTTCATGTTGAATCTAAGAGTGCCCCTTGTTGTTTGTTTTGTATAGAGGACCTTCCCGTTGTGGACGAGATTGCCCCTTAGGCGTCCGGTATACACTTTTGTCTCCACTACATGCGTTGTTAAGGTGAGGTTTTGTTCTTTTAGTTAAATAACCTACAACCCTCTTTGATTTGAAGCCTCGCATGCGAATATGTATATTATATGTTAGATAAGTGTATGATACATATGTTGAGGGTTTGTCCCGTTTGTTATAAGATTTTGAAAACATTTGGTATAAGTATATAACCTATTTTACTCTTGTTTGGAAAACTTTGGCTAAACGTGTGTGTGCGTGCAAGCAAGATGTGGCTTTGAAAGATAAGTGTAAGCGAGATGTGGCTTTGAAAGATAAGCTTTATGGTATGTGTGTGTGACCTTTGTGATATGTTTTAGGCCCCGGAGAGTGGTATGGTAATCTCGGGACGGCCGAGGGGTCGCCGAGCTCTTCCATCAACATTCTTCATTTGAGAGTCTCACCCAACCTTGGGCGGATCGAGGAAGGGTGTTTCTCTTGAGCCGGCGGAGATCATCGTCGAAGGTTTCAAGGTCGTGATTAAACCTTGTCTCGTGTGTTATATGGATAGTTAGGGCCGTCAACCCTTCTATCACCCGGTGTGAGGATGGTTTGTGATTTTGCTTTGCTTTGATATGTCCCTTTGTGTATGGAAGTTGGGAGGTGTGACTCGTACTCGCCTAGTTGGTCGATTTTACATGATCTAGGGAACGAGAGTGGACTTCTGAACGCTTAAAATTTGATGTTTGGCCTTTGGCCTTAAAACTTCTTTATGTATGTATATATATATGTATATCTATATCATTGGAAACACTTTGGCTTGCAAACACCACTCTCGGTTCAGGGATCCCTTCGATTTGATTAATTGCTTTGCTCTATATGTATATCGGGTGTATGAGTTAACCCCCCTCACTAGTCACTAGGACTAACCCTCGTTGTTGTTTCCCCTTTTTCCCTTCTCTTTTGAGTTGCAGGTACTTCCGAGTCGAGCTAGGCGGCAAGTGTCGGTTGAGTTTTACTTGTGGTGTAGCTCCAGTCGTCATGCATTATAGTAGCTTACATCTTTATTTATTTGTGCACTTTTGGATTATGTATTACGAATACTTATGAGGCCTCGATGGGCATTGTATATCTTGTATATAATCTAATATGACTTAGCATGGTAACTTACCCCTTTTGCTATGTATATATGTGATCTTGGGTTTTAGGTATGATTGTTTTATAGCTTCCGCTACTCTGATTTTAATTTGCGCAGTTCTTGAGGGTCTAGGCCGCCTAGCTAGGGTGTGTTTTGTGTGTCTCTCGTTCGCTATTGTTTGGCACGGGTGCGAATTCTCCATTTTGTTACACGTGTTGGACTCTAGTGCGGGGCATATGGTGCCCTTCGCTCCGGGGTGCTACAGGATATCTAAATAAAGTATCAAAAATTAAACCGAGGCTTCCAATTCTTTCTTGCACACACAGGATTCATTCAGATTTTGAAGGATGACAAACGATTTGACAGCTTCATCAAACCAAATGTTCCAATTCCTAGAAGCTTGTTTCAATCCATAGATTGATCTTTGGAGCTTACAAACCTTTTGTTCCCTTCCACTGAATGTGAAACCCATGGGCTGCTCCATATAAATGTCTTTGTCAATGTCTCCATTGAGAAAGACAGTTTTCACATCCACTTACCATATCTCATAGTCATAATATGCAGCAATGGCAAGCAAGATCCGAATGGACTTTTACATTGCAACCGGTGAGAAGGTTTCGTCAAAGTCTACACCTGGTCTTTGAGTAAAACCCCTAGCAACTAATCTTGCTTTAAAGGCTGCCACACTTCCATCTACTTCAAGATTGCGCTTATATATCCATTTGCACCCTATGGGCCTGATCCCATCAGGTGCATCAACCAAGGTCCAAACTTGATTAGAGTACATGGAATCCATTTCAGATTTCATTGCTTCTTTCCACTGTTCAGAGTCCGAATCTAACAGTGCCTCATCATAAGTTAACAGATCATTATCCATTTGAGATGTTTCGTGGAGAAAATCTGTAACATCCCGCTACTTCGGCATTTCCAGGTACGCATCACGAGAGAGTTTAATTCCGTATTTATGTAATTCGTATGCTTTAAATGTTAACGTGCAATTTATTTAAGTTTCGTGGGCTTTAGGATTTAATTAATTGTTTGGGCTCGAATGGCCAATAATTGAAGTTTAGGGACCTAATTAATTAAGATGTTTTGGCCTTCGTGGCAATCTTGAGCTCGGGAGTTCGAATTCAAATTCCGACCCCTTCATTGAGTTCGTTTGGACGATTCGGATTGGATGAAATTAACTTTATATTTTCAAAGCCGATTGTTAGCCCTACCGTTTTAAATCCGATCCGAATGGACTAGATACCGTTTGACCCTACCCGTTTTTCTCGACCCGTTTCTTGGCCTTAAGAGGAACCGGACCTTATTTTCTTCCCCATTTTGATCGGTTCAAGCAAGGAGAAGAGAGAGAAGAGAAGAGAAAGCCACCCAACCTTTCGAGATCAAGAACCCCGACCCCCGTCCGTCCAATCAACGATCCAAGGTAAGATTTGTGGTCCTCTCCTTACGTGTTCCGATTCTACCGATTGATTCTTGCTTTATCACCTTATTTATTGAGCTTGGAGAATTCAATGAATAGTATAGGTTTCGTGTTTTGGGTGTTCGGACTCTTTTCGAAGTCCGATTTATGCTCTAATGTGATATATATATGTGATATACCTTGATTTTGAGTGTTTTCGGTGTATTATATGATTGGTATGTGATTTGGGGTGGTTTGGGAACCACCCCCGTCGACCCCTTGCTTTCCTGCTCTTTTTTTTTGGAGAAGACGACCCAACACGGCCGTGTCAACCCCTAGTTCATTTCCGACACGGCCATGTCCAGCCCTCGAGTTGGAATTTTTTCTATTCCGACACGGCCGTGTCAGTTTCCAGGACAATTTTGACACGGCCGTGCTGACCTCGTTTGAACTCGGATTAGCCTGATTTTTGAACCTAAGAAAACCTCTTGAAGTCTAGAACATCATCTAATTGGAATCACCTCAAAATTTGTTCTAGATTGTGAGATATAATCGTTTGAAATTTGTGTCGCCATCCCGCCGAAATTCTGCTTTCGTCCAACTTCAAACGTACGCCATTTTCGGGTCGCTTTGACCCACGTTTTGAGCCACATACCATTTTAAAGATATTTGTGTCTAGTTTCAGTTTCAAGAAACAAAACTCAATTCCCATTTCTCAAACTCAAGTTATAACCGTTTTACTACAGCTTGTCCGTTTCGGAATAATTTCCAGTTTTTGCCGGTTTTGCTCGGAACCATCTCTTATGCTTTCCTTCCGCTTTTCTTGCACCTTGACACCTCCGAACTCATTCCTAACTTGTTTTATCTTGTGTATGTGTATATACTTGTTGATATATGTGTTTTATGTTGCTTATTTAATATGAATTATTTGCACGAAGCATCAATGCACCTTGTTATGCATCTCTGCCTTGTAATATGAATTGTTTGTGCGCATGAACGTGTTATATGATTATAAATGAATATTTTGAGCTATTTATTGTCTTGGGTTGCAAGTAATTGATTCGAATATGTGTTATGCCTACTTGATTGCATCTCTTATATGTATGAACATACGCCGTGCATCTACATGGTTCATTCTTGAGTCTAAGTCTCGTCTTTTGCCTTCAGTTTGTCCAGGTGCACCCGGGGTGGTGTTTTGTTCGTCAAGTTGATTCCGGGGTGAATCAAGTGCTTTGTCTTCGTCTTCCTTTGGTTCGAGGTGAGGTTAGAATATAGTTATACCCTAATGAAATGTGCCGGTTTTCGAATGCATGCGACTTATAAGCCTTTATGTATATGTAGATATGTGTAAGATGCGTATTTTGTTGGCTTTGCAATAAGTTTGAAAGTATGAAGTTATGTATAAGCCTATGTAAGCTTAGCTTTGATTTTGTTATGATTTTGAGGTCAGTCTGTGTGATATGTACGTACGATAGCTAAGTACGATATGCATGAAATATGTCTGTCTGTCTGTAGCGGGTTAAGCTTCCGATTTCCGTGATCTGTGTATGTGTGGGGCCCCAAATTCTGTGTATGGGATGTACCGGAACCCACCTGAGCGTAGGTTAGGGGATGGACTCCGAGGGTTTGAGCAGCATTGAGCACTCCCCTCTTCCGCTTCTGGATGGCTAGGGTCGCGCAACCCTTCCATCACACCTACCTGGTATGTTTTGTTTTGTTCTGTTTTGTTTAGTCTGTCTGTGTGCTCGTACCCGCCGAGTTCCGTATGTCTGTCGGTTATAAGTTCGTGAAACGGGGGTAGATTCTCAAACTAAGATAAAATTTGATATACTTTTAACCTAATAAAACATGTTTGGATATGTGTGCTTCCTCTGCATGTTTTGAATGTACGCATTAAATAAGTTAAGTTTCGTTCGTTTTATTTTGCTAAATCACCCTGTATATATATTATCATGGGCAAATGTTTTGGCATGCAAAAACTACTCCCGGCTTCATGAACATCTTCTTTTTACGTGCTTTGCTATGTATATTATGTATAGCGTGCGTGTGTTAACCCCTCGTTCAGTCAAGTGTGACTGACCCCTCCCTCTTTATGTTTTTAGCTCTGCAGGTTTGCTTTGGAGTTCGAGCTAGGCGGTGTGAGTCTCTTGGAGTCGAGTATTGTATTATTTGAGTCCTTGCATTTGCATTTTGAATTCAGTTTTAGTTTTGTATTATTGACCTATGAACGAATATGTTTAAATATGATTTGTTCATTTATGATTTGAAATCGGGACAGGTTAGGACAGGTGCTCGGATTAGATGAACCCGTTTTGATTATATGATTATTCTGGACAGGTTAGGACAGGTGCTCGGATTAGGTGAACCCGTTTGTATTTATGATTTATGTTACGATTTAATTTCGGGATTAGGAATTATGCTAGATTGAACCCGTCAACTGTTTGCATGATTTAAATTTTTGTTTGGCATGATCACGCTTCCATATATTCGTTAAGTATTGTGTGTGCAGGGTCTACGTCCCGCCTAGCTCAGAGTTTGAGTTTGTTTTGTTTGTCACCGTTCGCTATGGTTTGGCACGTGTGCGGAGTCCTTGTTTCGTTACACGTGTTGAGCTATGGTGCGGGGGTGTGGTGCCCACCGTTGGGGCGCTACATCTGTAAGTGGTATCAGAGGCCCAGGTTGCAAAACCGGGGTTCGGTGTCTTGTCGTGTCTGTCTAAGTTGTACGGCATAGGATAATTTGGTTATGTGCACGTTTGCATCACGATTTGATTTGATTTGCATGTGAGAATTTATATTACTTGGCTATTTTATATTGTGCAATACATTGCATCGCTTAATTGCTCTTGATTGGTTTAATTACGTGACATATGCACATACTAATCGACACGCATATACCTCTATTGTAGTTGTTGAGATTTTCAGGATGCCACCACGTCGGTAACCCTTTGGTCAACCTCACCAACATCCATACCATCAAGGTCAATCCTCAACCGGAGTTCCACCTATAAATCGAATGGCAATGATGTACCGGGAATTTAAGGCATTTGATCCTCCCCAATTCCGAGAAGGAGACGATATAAAGGCTGAGGAATGGCTCTCGGAGATAGAGAGCATATTTGAGATATGGCCGTGTGATTCCCAAAATATGGCTCGCCTTGTGATACAACTACTACAAGGACAAGCAAGACAACGGTGGAAAAGAGTTGCCCAACAATTAGAGGCATCAAGCGAAGAGATGACATGGGATGTGTTTGTTCGGGAATTTAGGAAAAAGTTTGCACCGGCTTTTTTACAAGAACGAAGACTCGAAGAATTCCTCGCGTTAAAACAAGGAGATAAAACGGTCATGGAGTACTTAGAGGAATTCGAGAAATTGGGTGCTTATGTACCCCACATTACGAACAACGATGAGATGAAGGCTAGGAATTTTATGGAAGGCCTCCGGGACGAAATCAAGAGATCTTTAATCGGGAAGGATACGAGTACGTGGTATAAAGCCACAAAGAGAGCTTTAAAGGTCGAAACATGGATTCTAACAACAAGTAAAGAGAAGGAAGAACCGGAGCCTGGACATGAATCGAGTCTATGCTCCAATCTGCAAGTAGAAGGAAAATCTCACCAATCCGGGAATCAAACCAAGAAGATTCGTGGGAAGAAGCATAAGACCAGTAACTTTTCCAAGTCAAAGAAAGTGCTTCAACCTTGTACCCATTGCGGAGGGACAAACCATGCCTACGACGCTTGTTGGGATAGATTGAAGAGATGCTACGCTTGTGGATCAACCGAGCACAAGATCTCTGAGTGTGACCAATCGAGAGCTAACAAGCACCGAACGCGAGGTCAACGACTTCCAATTGGAGACCTACATGAACCCGAGAATTGAGGTACTTGCATTCATTGCACGTGCATTCATAACATATTAAATTTTGTAATTAAATTGCTTTATGTGTTAAAATCACAATGTGTAGCATTTTCTACGTGCTCGAGTGACTCTATGATGCATTTCATCTATACATATAATCCGACATGCATATTTAGTGTTTACTTATAGAATGTTGATTCACTCATACGGCCGAGTTTAGAGCCTTATGAAGTGGGAAGAGATGGTTGAAGTGAGGGTCGAATTAAAGGTCTTCCTTGAGATTTGGTTGCCGACTATAGCATGATACGAAGATATGTCAAGGAAGTAGATTCGAGAAACTATATTTTGGATTGAAGATTTGGTATCCGATAGTGCTTTGAAGAAAAGTTGAAACTCATCTTCCGAAGAAGGCATTTTGGCATGTCTACAAGAAGCATATTGGTGAAGAACTTGGACTTAGAGGTCGTCGAGGAACCACCGGATTCAAGAATTATACAAGAAGTCATATTAATAAACCAAGAACTGAAGGATCCAATTCTTGGAAATAAAATCAGGACCAAGAGAACAATTAAGCAAGGAATCTAGGGCTAGGGCGATTGGCTAAAGATGGAACTCAAATATGAAAAGAATACCACGATGATATTGGAAGAAACGAGTAGGACAAGGATCGAATTGAGGACCTTCTTTGGGGATTGAGAATGCCGAAGATAGGGTTGATGATTTCAAATCAAAGAGTGCGACATTGAGAGCAAGGGTAACCAACCGCAAACCCGGGGCCTGAGGATTTATTCAAATCTTGGAAGGAAGGAGATGGGCAACAATTATTGGGACCTAAGACTCCATCGAATAGGGGACCTTTCTTAAAATAGGAGAAGAAGATCTACCACCGAAATTCATAGAGGCAAATCGAAATTTAAAGGATTCGGATTTGCGAAAGAAGATGAGATCAAGTGCATACTTGGTAGTGGGGTAACCGAAATCAAGTTCGGGATTGAAGGCCGGATGGGAATCGGAGTATTAGTGCACATCGAGAGTTCAAACCACGACCTCAAGAACGAGAAAGCTACAATCATGGCCTTGGCTTTGGTTCAAATCATCACGGACATTCATATATCGGTGAACGGTACACTTAAACATGCATATCACGTGCATCATGCATCTTTTAGCCTTGTTTTGTGTGTTGTGTGAGTTGTTGGTTACCCTACGGGGTAGTTTGAGCGAACGGGTGCTTTTGTTTTGGGTAAGTTGAGGGTCGTGCTTTTCAAGGGTCTACCCAACGATCTTCCAAGAGTCTTCAGTTAGAGGCAAGCAACGGTTCGAATGCCAACTTCGAGCCACGGGTTGAAGTGGTGATAGAAGGCCCGTTTGGGTTGGAGACGAATGGTGGAAGTTCCTTAACGACCCCATTCATGATTCCGAGTTGTGGGTGGTTTAGATGGATTCAAACGGTGGGAGTTGAATCATTTTTGGACCCTCCTATTGTGCGAAAACGTTTGAGCTATTCCAAATCGGGATCAAGTTCGTGTAGAGCTTGGAGTGAAGATCAAACCCCTTGGTGCTTGAAGTCCTTTCTCGAGCTAACCCTCGTCGGGACGTCATGAACCTCGAACTTGGGTGAATACAGGAGAGTTGCTCGTAGTTCTTACTCGAGCGGTAGGACCTGAGGACAGGTCCTCTTTAAGGGGGAGAGTTTGTAACATCCCGCTACTTCGGCATTTCCAGGTACGCATCACGAGAGAGTTTAATTCCGTATTTATGTAATTCGTATGCTTTAAATGTTAACGTGTAATTTATTTAAGTTTTGTGTGCTTTAGGATTTAATTAATTGTTTGGGCTCGAATGCCCAATAATTGAAGTTTAGGGACCTAATTAATTAGGATGTTTTGGCCTTCGTGGCAATCTTGAGCTCGGGAGTTCAAATTCGAATTCCGACCCCTTCATTGAGTTCGTTTCGACGATTCGGATTCGATGAAATTAACTTTATATTTTCAAAGCCGTTTGTTAGCCCTACCGTTTTAAATCCGATCCGAATGGACTAGATACCGTTTGACCCGACCCGTTTCTTGGCCTTAAGAGGAACCAGACCCTCTTTTCTTCCCCATTTTGATCGGTTCAAGCAAGGAGAAGAGAGAGAAGAGAAGAGAAAGCCACCCAACCTTTCGAGCTCAAGAACCCCGACCCCCGTCCATCCAATCAACGATCCAAGGTAAGATTTGTGATCCTCTCCTTACGTGTTCCGATTCTACCGATTGATTCTTGCTTTATCACCTTATTTATTGATCTTGGAGAATTCGATGAATAGTATAGGTTTCGTGTTTTGGGTGTTCGGACTCTTTTCGAAGTCCGATTTATGCTCTAATGTGATATATATATGTGATATACCTTGATTTTGAGTGTTTTCGGTGTATTATATGATTGGTATGTGATTTGGGGTGGTTTGGGAACCACCCCCGTCGACCCCTTGCTTTCCTGCTCTTTTTTTTTGGAGAAGACGACCCAGCACGGCCGTGTCAACCCCTAGTTCATTTCCGACACGGCCGTGTCAAGCCCTCGAGTTGGAATTTTTTTTATTCCGACACGGCCGTGTCAGTTTCCAGGCCAATTTTGACACGGCCGTGCTGACCTCGTTTGAACTCGGATTGGCCTGATTTTTGAACCTAAGGAAACCTCTTGAAGTCTAGAACATCCTCCAATTGGAATCATCTGAAAATTTGTTCTAGATTATGAGATATAATCGTTTGAAATTTGTGTCGCCATCCCGCCGAAATTCTGCTTTCGTCCAACTTCAAACGTACGCCATTTTCGGCTCGCTTTGAACCACGTTTTGAGCCACCTACCATTTTAAAGATATTTGTGTCTAGTTTCAGTTTCAAGAAACAAAACTCAATTCCTATATCTCAAACTCAAGGTATAACCGTTTTACTACAGCTTGTCTGTTTCGGAATAATTTCCAGTTTTTGCCGGTTTTGCTCGGAACCATCTCTTATGCTTTCCTTCCGCTTTTCTTGCACCTTGCCACCTCTGAACTCATTCCTAACTTGTTTTATCTTGTGTATGTGTATATACTTGTTGATATATGTGTTTTATGTTGCTTATTTAATATGAATTATTTGCACGAAGCATCAATGCACCTTGTTATGCATCTCTGCCTTGTAATATGAATTGTTTGTGCGCATGAACGTGTTATATGATTATAAATGAATATGTTGAGCTATGTATTGTCTTGGTTTGCAAGTAATTGATTCGAATATGTGTTATGCCTACTTGATTGCATCTCTTATATGGATGAACATACGTCGTGCATCTATATGGTTCATTCTTTAGTCTAAGTCTCGTCTTTTGCCTTCAGTTTGTCCAGGTGCACCCGGGGTGGTGTTTTGTTTGTCAAGTTGATTCCGGGGTGAATCAAGTGCTTTGTCTTCGTCTTCGTTTGGTTCGAGGTGAGGTTAGGATATAGTTATACCCTAATGAAATGTGCCGGTTTTCGAATGCATGCGACTTATAAGCCTTTATGTATATGTAGATATGTGTAAGATGCGTATTTTGTTGGCTTTGCAATAAGTTTGAAAGTATGAAGTTATGTATAAGCCTATGTAAGCTTAGCTTTGATTTTGTTATGATTTTAAGGTCAGTCTGTGTGATATGTACGTACGATAGCTAAGTACGATATGCATGAAATATGTCTGTCTGTCTGTAGCGGGTTAAGCTTCTGATTTCCATGATCTGTGTATGTGTGGGGCCCCAAATTCTGTGTATGGGATGTACCGGAACCCACCTGAGCGTAGGTTGGGGGATGGACGTTTGAGCAGCATTGAGCACTCCCCTCTTCCGCTTCTGGATGGCTAAGGTCGCGCAACCCTTCCATCACACCTACCTGGTATGTTTTGTTTTGTTCTGTTTTGTTTAGTCTGTCTGTGTGCTCGTACCCGCCGAGTTCCGTATGTCTGTCGGTTATAAGTTCGTGAAACGGGGATAGATTCTCAAACTAAGATAAAATTTGATATACTTTTAACCTAATAAAACATGTTTGGATATGTGTGCTTCGTCTGCATGTTTTGAATGTACGCATTAAATAAGTTAAGTTTCGTTCGTTTTATTTTGCTAAATCACCCTGTATATATATTATCATGGGCAAATGTTTTGGCGTGCAAAAACTACTCCCGGCTTCATGAACATCTTCTTTTTAAGTGCTTTGCTATATATATTATGTATAGCGTGCGTGTGTTAACCCCTCGCTCAGTCAAGTGTGACTGACCCCTCCCTCTTTATGTTTTTAGCTCTGCAGGTTTGCTTTGGAGTTCGAGCTAGGCGGTGTGAGTCTCTTGGAGTCGAGTCTTGTATTATTTGAGTCCTTGCATTTGCATTTTGAATTCAGTTTTAGTTTTGTATTATTGACCTATGAACGAATATGTTTAAATATGATTTGTTCATTTATGATTTGAAATCGGGACAGGTTAGGACAGGTGCTCGGATTAGATGAACCCGTTTTGATTATATGATTATTCGGGACAGGTTAGGACAGGTGCTCGGATTAGGCGAACCCGTTTGTATTTATGATTTATGTTATGATTTAATTTCGGGATTAGGAATTATGCTAGATTGAACCCGTCAACTGTTTGCATGATTTAAATTTTTGTTTGGCATGATCACGCTTCCATATATTCGTTAAGTATTGTGTGTGCAGGGTCTACGTCCCGCCTAGCTCAGAGTTTGAGTTTGTTTTGTTTGTCACCGTTCGCTATGGTTTGGCACGTGTGCGGAGTCCTTGTTTCGTTACACGTGTTGAGCTATGGTGCGGGGGTGTGGTGCCCACCGTTGGGGCGCTACAAAATCGTACCATCTCTCTGGTTGTCTAGGAATACGTTCGGAACGTCTTACTTGAGGAGGATTTTCGCGTGTATCACTCTGTGGGATTGGCTGAGGGACATAAGTCTCCAAATTAGGCGTGGGACCTTGGTCTCGAACATCTTCGAGTTCTGCGACCTTGCCTTTCTATGAGTGCTCAAGAAAAGTAGCGTTTCTTGACACAAAGACCTTTTGTTCAAGAGGATCGTAGAAATAATATCCTATTGACTCTTTAGGATATCCTACAAAGTTACATAAGCTTGATCTAGCTTCAAGCTTATCTCCCAAATTCTTAAGTAAGAATAATTTGGGATTTTGCCAAACCACATTTCGAATTGGGTTTAGGGTACAGATTTGGAGGGAACAAGATTCAGAATCTTAACTGTTGATTCTAAGGCATAACCCCAGAATTAAGGTGGCAATTCAGTGAAGCTCATCATGGAACGAACCATATCAATTAGGGTTCTGTTCCTTCTCTTCGAAACTCCATTTAATTGAGGAGTTCCCTGGAGGAGTCCACTGAGAGATAATTCCATTATCTCTAAGATAACTAAGGAATTCATCACTTAGATACTCGCCACCTCAATTAGATTAAAGTGTCTTTATCTTGTGACCGGTTTAGTTCTCAACCTCCTTTTGAAATTCCAAGAATTTCTCAAAGGCTTCGGATTTATACTTCATTAAGTACACATAACCAAAATGGCTGAAGTCGTCTATGAAGGTTATGAAATACTAACGATTGTTTCTCGTACTTACACTAAATGGTCCACAAACATTAGTATGAATTAAATCCAATACTTTAGTGGCACGTTCTACTTTACCATTAAAGGGAGTTTTGTCCATCTTTCAATTAAGACATGATTCACAATGAGTTAACTCTTTAAGTTCATTATCATAGCAATCCTATCTTTGGAGATATGCCCTAAACGTGCGTGCCATAAAGAAGCCGAGATCTTGTTATTTCTTTTGCTTTTGTTTATTTGTTGTATATTCAAAATATTAGTGTCTTTAGTTGTGTAAAGTCCATTAGATAATGTAGGAAGTTTTATTCTTCTTAAGATAAAAGTTTCCATTTCTAGAAAAAGTTTCTAATCCTTCACAATCAAGTATTGGAATGGATATAATATTACGAATAATATAAGGCACATAAAGGACATTGTTCAAAACTAAAGTAAAGACACCTAAATCTAATCTACACGTCCCAACGGGTTGAGCTTGAACGTTTGAACCATTCCCAACCTTCAAGACGCATTCTCCTTCTTCAAGCTGCCAAACCTCATTTAGCATCTGTACATCATTACAGATATGAGCTCCACAATGGGTATCAAGTAGCCAATAATTAGAATCAATAGATAGATTTACTTCAACAATAAACGTACCTTTCGTTAGAGTATCCTTGTACTCTTGGAAGTTCCTTTTCCAATTCCCTTTCTGTTGGGAAAACAGAAATAGTAACGCAACGGAATTTAAAAAATTTTCCCAAAAGAAGATCGAATCTTGCCATTCTTATTCCCAAATTCGTAGGGTTGGAAGAAACTCACTTAGATAGAAGCTTTCTTGACACGTTTGAGCCCCAAAAACGCTCTTCAAGCGTAAAATCCCCAAGCTCCTATTAGGAATAGTGCCCTAGAAGGCCGATTGTATATCCGCTTTGTACTTTTCCTTATTGTAATCACAGACAATCTTTGAATAAAATAATGAATTAAGGCAACACTTCTTTATATGCTCTTGTTTGGTATGCGTTTACTTTAGCTGTACATGTATGAGAACTCCCCTAATCCTGATGACTTTAGGACTCTACCATTTAGGTGAAATGGTTCACGAAACGAGCCCTATATCACATAAGTCATGATTAGTAAAATACTCCAAGCCGATGAGTCCTACAGACAGTGGGAGTGTGAACCTGAATCCTCTAAGGCTTGCTTGTGGGATCACGCCCTTAAGAAGGACCACCTTGTTTCATGGAGGTGCAAAGTTTATAGTTGATACGTGCGTGATACATGAGGGTGCTTACTTCCATATGTAAGTTCACTAAGGTGCCCCATTCGTGAAGATTCCTAAATGGGAAAGGAAGTTTCTATTTCAGGAAATGGAAACTTCCAGATTAGGATATATCTCACGAGTCATTGATGTGATTAATTGATCCTTAGACTTTAGGTTCCATGTCACTTTATGAGTTAACTCTGTAGTCTTAGGTATAAGCTTTAAAGGGTGTCGCCTTAGACAACAGATTCAAGGCTTATGCTAGGGTTGCACAAGTGACTCATGAAAGTGAATTAGAATCAAGAAAGGACCTACACTTGCATTTGCAAGGTGATCTCTTATTGTGTAAGTCATTCATATGCCATATGGAGTCCTTGGCCAAGGCAGTAGATCAAGACATCAAGAAAAGGGTTTCTTGGATTGAGATCAAATGGATATGAAATGCACTTAGCTTTAAGACCAAATTATTGGGGTTCTGATTATTCCCTTGCCCTAGATCTTGGTTGAGAGATAGTAAGTAGGAGGATTGTATCTCACATTAATCAATGACTTAAAGGTTCTGTCGAATCGAGACATTCTAATTCAGCTAGGGGTTAAACACCTGTTGCTAGACTATGGTCATTTAATCTGTGGACTGATTAAATAATTAGTGAATTAATTAATTAGGGTCACTGCTAATTGAATTGAGAACCTAGAAGGTCACACACAACAACTTGGTGACATGAGTTAAGGCTTTGAAAAGATTAAACAAGTTAATCGAGCCAATTGAATCACACGTGTGGGTCACGTGAGTGACAGGTGTCCTTGGGGACACGTGTATCACACGTGCATATATATATGTATATGTGATTAAATAATTAATGTGTTAATTATTTAATAGACTTTGGTTTAATTTTTGAATTAAAAAGGAAGTCTTATTTTGGAGAAAAATAATCTATTTAATTAATTACGAATTAATTAATTAGATAAAATAAGTTATTTATTTATTAATAAATAAGGTATAAAATTATCCAAAAGGGGTTTGGATATTTTAGCTCTCTTAAAAGTTGATTTGAATTAGAATTCAAAAGTCAAAGTTGGGAATTGCTTGATGATCAAGTAATAAGAGAGAGAGGGACCAAATCCTTAGTCCAAAAGGACTAAGATCGGCCGCCCCTCTCCTTCCTATATTTAGGGGAGCTCAAACTCCCCTTAGGGCTAATCGAGGATTCTTTTGGTTCATGTGTTGAACACCATCCTTTCTCCAATATCAAATAAACCCTAGGTTAAGCCTAAACACTAACTAGAGAACTAGTATCCTTACTAGTTAGATTGTAGTCAAGTTGGTGGACTCTCTCTATAGAGCTTCAAGTTAGAAGTTTTTAAAGATTCGAGCTTTACCAAGGAGAGGGGATCAAGCCGCGAGAAGAGCGTTCTTGGGTGGCTTGAAACACTTCAAGAAAGATTATTGAAAACTAAGTTTCTGATCTCTACGAATTCGGATTCACGATTGCGAGTTTCGATCCTTTTTGTTGGAAAATTTTAAATTTCCGCTGCTTTCTGATTCCTGTTTTCCAACAGCTCCTACGAATCTTTCAACACTCCATAAAAGCAGTCCTCTAGAGAAATAGTCCACCAACCTCGATCACGATCCAAACAGGGAGGATGGTAGTGCTATATTTGGTGTTTAGGCTCTAGGGTTTAATGTGTAGTAATTTGGAGAAAGAGATTGTCTATCAATCCCTTATGGGGTTCGAACCCTAGGTATATATAGGCTAAGGAGTTCAAACCCCTGACGCTTGTTGGACAAGGTTTCCCAAATCTTTTAGATAAGGGATTTCTTGCTTGGAGAGAAAGACTCTTACTTTGACCAAAAGCCTCATTTTGGCCAACTTGTCAAGCAAGAATATAATAGCTAACTCTCTTATATATTTTAATTAAATTTATTTATTCCTAATAAATAACTTGAAGCTAATAATTCATTAATTCATAATCAATTATTTACTAGACTTAAAATCTCCAAATTAGAACTTGAATATTAATTCATAATTAAATTAAAGTCCATTAAATAATTAATCAATATTAATTATTTAATCCTCACATTTATGTGACACGTGTCACGCCTAGGACACGTGTGGTTCACACGTGTGGTCCCCACCAATCTCTCATTGGCCGATCAACTCGTTTAATCGATTCAAGCTTTAACCCATGTGACCGGGTTATTGTGTGTGACCCTCTAGGTTCTTAATTCAATTAGCAGTGACCCTAATTAATTATTCAGTCCACAGATCACCCTACCATAGTCTGGCAACAGGTGTGTGACCCCTAGCTAAATAAGAATATCTCAATTCAAAAGAACCTTTAAGTCATTGACATATGTGAGAGAAAATCCTACATCCCATCTCCTAATCGAGATCTAGGCCAAGGGAATAATTAGAACCCTAATAATCTAGATCTTAAAGTTACATACATTTTATATCCATTTGATCTCGATCGAAGAAACCCATTTCTTGATCTCGATCCACTGCCTTGGCCAAGGACTCCATTATGGCATATGAATGACTTACACAATAAGAGATCAACTTGCTAAAACAAGTGTAGGTCCTTTATCGATTCTCATATGCTTCCATGTGCCACTTGTGCAGCCCCAGCATAAGCCTTGAATCAGTTGTCTAAGGCGACACCCTTAAAGCTCATACGTAAGACTGCAAAGTTAGCCCCCAAAGCATTGATGGAATCTTAAGTCTAAGGACTACTTAATCACATCAATGACTCGAATCTTTTCACGCAGGACACCTCAGTGTACCTACTTAGAATAAGTAAGAACCCCCATGAATCATGCACGTATCAATCAATACACTTTGCACCCATGAAACAAGATGGTCCTTCTTAAGAGCATGATCACACGAGCAAGCCTCAAGCGAGTCAAAGCGACACTCCCACTGTCTTCTGGACTCATCGGCTTGAAGTGATTTCTAATCGTGACTTAAGTGATTTAGGGCTCGTCTCATGAACCACTTCACCTAAATGGTTGAGTCCTATAAGTCATATTGATTAGGGGAGTTCTTATACATGCAAAGCTAAAGTAAACGTACAATCAGAGAAGAGCATATAAAGAAGTGTTACCTTAGTTCGTTTATTATTCAAAGACTGTTTGTGATTTACAAAAGGAAAAACATTAAGCAGACTATTACATCGATTTTCAGGGCATTATTCCTAACACTTTCTTGCCACAATGGTGGCAAAAGTCCTCTCTCTGATCTCTTTTCTTGTTGGCCTTTCTCTTTTTAACCCCTCCATCGGGTTTAAGAGATCCCTTCTTCATGGGAACTTTCTTCCCATTGCCTTTGGAAGACTTAGAAGAGGAAGTCACCATCATTACTTTGTTATCCTTCTTAATCATGTGTTCAGCAGTCACAAGTTGACTAATCAGCTCAGCGACAGTAGCATGAGCATGATTCATGTTGAAGTTCAGCATGAAAGGATCGAATGATGGTGGAAGCAATGCGAGCAACAAGTGAACAGCGAGTTCTTCATACAGTGGCATCTCCATGGAGGTCAGTTTCTCGTTCAAAGCAAGAAACATGAGACCGTGTTCATGGACACTTGTACCTTCTTTCATTCTATGATGAAAGAGCACCTTCGAGGTGTTGTACCTTGAAACACGCTCTTTGGGGCGGTGCAATTGCTCAAGGTGGTCATAAATCTCCCAAGCGTTTTCCATTAACTCGTGTTGCCTTTGCATGTCCGGAGACATGTTGGCCAACATGAGGCAACGGGCTTGAAGGTTATCTTCATTTCAATTTTCAATCGCATCTCTTTTGGCCCGAGTCGGAACCTCGCCTTCAGCAATAGGCTCTCCCTCGAAGAGAACATATCTTCTCTTTTCATAATCTAAAACTATCTTTAGATTCCAAAGCCAATCAGAGTAATTGGGCCCCGTCAACTTGTTTGATTTGAGGATGGATACTAGAGGGTTTTTAGTTGCCATTTCAATTGTAGAGAATTACAGAACTACAACCCAAAAGAAAAACAGAGAAATCATGAGCATACTAAATAATAACGATTATACATATTATCAAGGTCTTTAGAAATATGTTCTCCTACTGTTTTTAAAAGGTCTATAAATCCCTAACGACCTTAGAAGAAACTTATTTTCTCAATGGGTACTAGGATCCTAAGCATTCTTAGTTTTAGACCCACGACTCTGTTAGGAATAGTGCCCTAGGAAGCCGATTGTATATCCGCTTTGTACTTTTCCTTAATGTAATCACAGACAATCTTTGAATAAAATAACGAATTGAGGCAACACTTCTTTATATGCTCTTGTTTGGTATGCGTTTACCTTAGTTGTGCATGTATGACAGCTCCCCTAATCCTGATGACTTTAGGACTCTACCATTTAGGTGAAATGGTTCATGAAACGAGCCCTATATCACATAAGTCATGATTAGTAAAATACTCCAAGCTGATGAGTCCTACAGACAGTGGGAGTGTCAACCTGGCTCCTTTAAGGCTTGCTTGTGGGATCACGCCCTTAAGAAGGACCACCTTGTTTCATGGAGGTGCAAAGTGTATAGTTGATACGTGCGTGATACATGAGGGTGCTTACTTCCGTAAGTAAGTTTACTGAGGTGCCCCGTGTGAGAAGATTCCTAAATGGGAAAGGAAGTTTCTATTTCAGGAAATGGAAACTTCCAGATTAGAAAATATCTCACGAGTCATTGATGTGATTAATTGATCCTTAGACTTGAGGTTCCATGTCCCTTTGTGAGTTAACTCTGTATTCTTGGGTGTCGCCTTATACAACTAATTCAAGGCTTATGCTGGGGCTGCACAAGTGACACATGAAAGTGAATGAGAATCAAGAAAGGACCTACACTTGCATTTGCAAGGTAATCTCTTATTGAATGACTTTCATATGCCATATGGAGTCCTTGGCCAAGGCAGTAGAAGAAGACATCAAGAAAAGGGTTTCTTGGATTGAGATCAAATGGATATGAAATGCACTTAGCTTTAAGACCAGATTATTAGGGTTCTGATTATTCCCTTACCCTAGATCTTGGTTAAGAGATAGTAAGTAGGAGGATTGTATCTCACATGAATCAATGACTTAAAGTTTCTGTCGAATCGAGACATTCCAATTCAGCTAGGGGTTAAACACCTGTTGCTAGACTATGGTCGTTTAATCTGTCGACTGATTAATTAATTAGTGAATTAATTAATTAGGGTCACTACTAATTGAATTGAGAACCTTGAAGGTCACACACGACAACTTAGTTACATGAGTTAAGGCTTTAAAAATGATTAAACGAGTTGATCATGCCAAGAGGGTTCCACACGTGTGAAGCACAAGTGTGGGTCACGTGCGTGACACGTGTCCTATATGGACACGTGTGCACCATGGGTGTATATTTATTTATGTATTAAATAATTAATGTGTTAATTATTTAATAGACTTTGGCTTAATTTTGAATTAATATGAAAGTCTTATTTTGGAGAAATTAATCTATTTAATTAATTATGAATTAATTAATTAGATAAATAAGTTATTTATTTATTAACAAATAAAGTATAATATTATCCAAAAAGGAGTTTAGATATTTTAGCTCTCTTAAAAGTTGATTTGAATTAGAATTTAAAGTCAAGGATTGGAATTACTTGATGATCAAGTAATAAGAGAGAGAGGGACCAAATCCTTAGTCCATTAGGACTAGGTTCGGCCGCCCCTCTCTATATTATATATAGGGGAGCTCGAGCTCCCCTTAGAGAGTGATTGATAATTTCTTTTGGTTCATGTGTTGAACACCATCCTTTCTCCAAGGTAAAATAAACCCTAGGTTAAGCCTAAACACAAACTAGAGAACTAGCATCCTTACTAGTTAGATTGTAGTCAAGTTGGTGGACCATCTCTAGAGAGCTTCAAGTTAGAAGTTTTTAAAGATTCGAGCTTCACCAAGGAGAGGAGATCAAGCCGTGAGAAAAGCGTTCTTGGGTGGCTTGAAACGCTACAAGAAAGATTATTGCAAAGTAAGTTTCTTTACCTTACGAATTTGGATTCATGATTGCGAGTTTCGATCCTTTTGTTGGAAAATTTTTAAATTTCCGCTGCTTTCTGATTCCGTTTTTCCAATAAGTGGTATTAGAGTCACCTCGTTAATCGTGTTTCTGATTCGTCTCCAGTTAACTGAATTTGGTAGAAATTCCTAGGCTTGATGCGATTGAGTATTTGTAACTGTTTTAGAAAGCCTGAATTACGAAACTGTATTTTTCCTGAAAGTTTCTGAAAACTGTTTTGTAAAAATTTGTTTTTGAAAACTGTTTTAGATTTGAAACTGTATAAACTGTTTTTGGATTTCCTAGGCTTGATGCGGTTGGTTTTGCTTTTGAACGAAAACATGAAACGAAAAGCCTGGATTATGAACACGGGAAACCCCGCACGTGAGGCTTCGCGTGCCACAGCCTGCCGCTAGGCGCGCGCAAGGGCCTTCTCGCCCAGCACCTCCCGCACCAACGCGCGGGAGCCTTCCAGACGTGTCTATGCTCGCCCGTCCTCACCCAGATCGCCCGTAAGAAGGCCGAAAGGGCCGCACGCGGCATGCGATGCGTGCAGCCCTCTTCGCGTACGGGCCCCGTTTTCCCTCGTAATCCGTTTTCGTATTTCGTGCAATCCAGTCCCGATTTTAATTTTAATTTTATTATTAAAAATTTGTTTTATTAATATATTTGTTTTAATAGAACTTAAAAATTGGGAATTTTTTTGAGAAATAGAAACGGTTTATAATTTTGGGAAACTACAACTTTGATAAAATTATTAATTTTCAGAAATTAATTGGAATTTTATTAGTTATAGTAATTTGGGATTTATTGAAGACTTTTATGAACAAGACTCGCATCAAGTCATGTTTTGAGTCATTAGGACTTTAAAAGGGAATTTTAATTTATTGGCTAAATTTAAATTCTCACAAGATGCATGTTAGGTGATCATGGGTTTAGACTTATGTATGGTTTTAATTTGTGCACATGGATGGTTTAAATTGGGGTTGGAGCCATATAGTTGCGTTTTTCAATTGAGGTTGGAGCCTCACTTATGTGCGTACTGTTATGTGATTTATTATGTGGCTTTCCATATTACTGTTTTGAGGTCGGGGTATGCCCCGTGTATTTGTCTAAGGCCAATATGAAGATTGAACCTTATTACTTTTGAGTACTTTTTCATTTTTTTTAGAGTAGAATAGGTGGTGAGGTTTTATTTTCATTTTGGAGACAATGCACCAATGGAGTAAGATGGACCACATTCAAGTAACAAGGAAGCTATAAGTGAAGACCCCTCAAATGTTAGGGAGGGGAATCTCAATTGAAGATGTAATAGAGACAGGGCTCGTATTTTGTTACTGCTTTCCCTTATGTGATTTAAACTGTTTATGTGGCATGTATGTTAGAACTTGTGATTGTGGAGTGGCTCCCACATATCACGCATAAGATAGGTAGAACCCATGATCATCACATGTTAGTATCATGCTAGGACATGTTATCTGCTAAGTGCTTGTGTGAAATGCATTTAAGTTGTACTTGCATTAATCAAGACTAATTAAAATTGGATAAAATATATGTTGGTGAGGTCGAACCGGACAACTCTCCGGTTGATTTAAAAAATTCCCGTTAAATATTAAGCTAATTTCGATCAATAGGTATTTAATTAGAGGTGCAAATTTTGAATTAAATTCCTAACATTCCATCAATAGGTTTTAAGTTTAGTAAGTAAAGCTAGTTATTGTCCGCGAGTCGTGGGATAGCTAGTGGAGTTTCTTAGTTCTTAGTTACCTAATTGATCATTTTAAATGGTCAATATTTCGTGGTCAATTTTGGCAAGGGCGATGTCCGCGAGTCGTGGGTCGTTCGAACTAAGTTTTGATCATGATCTTATGATTGATAGGTCTAGCTTAACGCCTAAGTAAATATGGATGTCGCACGAGTCGTGGGTCCATATTAAAAGATAGGTGATGCAAAAACAATTACTAAGAGTTCTAAAGGTGTTAGAATTGGTATGTTGTACCTACCTAAGGTTTTACTTAGAATGTCCGCGAGTCGTGGGTTCGAGGTGAAATGCTTAGGATCTTAGTACCCATTGGGAAACTTGTTCCTCTTAGATCTTTAGGAATTATAGATCTTTGAAAAACAGTGGGAGCTACATTAGATTAAAGACCTTATCTTTTGTATATCGTTATAATTCAGCATGCTCACTAGTTCTCTGTTTTGCCATTTAGGTCGTAGATACTGTGACTCTCTACGTGTTTTGAAATGGCAACCAAAAACCCTCTTGTATCGATCCTCAAGTCAAACAAGTTGACTTGTCACAACTATTCTGATTGGCTGAGGAATCTGAAAATCATTTTAGATTCTGAGAAGAGAACTTATGTTCTCTTCGAAGGGGAAAGTAGTCCCGAAGGGGATGCTCCCACTCGGGCCGAGCGGGATGCGATCCAAAAGTGGAAGGATGATAATCTCCAAGCCAGTTGCCTTATGTTGGCTAACATGTCTCCGGACTTGCAAAGGCAACATGAGGCTATGGAATTTTCTTGGGAGATTTACGACCACTTAGAGCAACTTTACCGCTCTCATGAACGTGTTACAAGGTATAACACTTCAAAGGAATTATTCCACTTGAGAATTAGGGAAGGTTCAAGTGTCCATGAATATGGACTCAAGTTTCTCGCCCTTACTGAGAAACTTGCTTCCATGGACATGCCACTGAAAGATGAGCTTTCAGTGGACTTTTTGCTAGCCTCGCTCCCACCATCATTCCACCCATTTGACCTTAACTTCAATATGAATCATGCTGGTGCTACTGTAGCTGAGCTGATTAGTCAGCTTGTGACTGCTGAAAGCACGATCAAGAAGGACAATAAGGTTCTGATGGTGAATGCTCAATCTTCCTTTTCTGGGCCTTCTAAAGGTAAGGGCAAGAAAGCCCAAAAGAAGAAGAAGAAACCCCTTAGGCCCACTGGTGACATGTAACACCCTAAACGGAGGATGCCACATCCCCCGCACTAAGACCCAGACCCGGTCACGAAATGGAATGTCCATGTCCGAATCCGAATCATAGCGAACGGGAGACCAACTCACACACTAGGCTAGGCGGATCTAACTTGACAAACTCAGACTGCGGAAGCAATTAAAACCAACAACCATAGATACCGGAAGCATTTAAAACAAAACATGCAAAGCAGGTGACGGGTTCAACTAGCATAAATACCTAGTCCCGAATCAATTCATAATCTAACATAATAAACAACATAAGTATCATCATAATATCTACTAACATCCGAATACTAGCTTACTAACCTCACACGGGTTTAAGTCTAAGTAGAACATAAACATAACCTTCAAGTGTGAAACATAGATACATAACATAAATAAAGTATGCGACAAATGCATCCTAATACCAACTAGACTGACAAGTGTGACTCAGGAGACTCACTTCCGCCTAGCTCAAGCCAAAAGAAAACCTGCAAACTAAAAGATAAATGAGGTGTCAGTTAACTGACTGAGTGAGGGGGCTAACGCACACCCACAATATATATATACAGAGCACAACACATATCAAAAGGGTGGACTCATGAACCGGGAATAGGTGTTGCATACCAAAGCGTTTCAAAGCAAAACCCAAATATATATATATATATATATATATATATATACAATTAGAAAACATTTTCAGAAACTCTATTTCGATTCATGATTCCCCATAACATATCATACCATATGCTCGGCGAGTACGAGCTTCCAACCTCAACTTCTCATATCACAACAAAACAGAAATAACATATTAACCTCAACTCCGGGTGATGGTAGGTTTGCGCGACCCTAACCATCCATACAGTCGAGGGGAGTGCTGATGCTACTCAAACCCTCAGGACTCCGTTTCCCAACCAAACCTCCTGGTGGGTCCCGGTAGATCCTTTTCATACAGATGGAGTCTACGCACAGGTATATCCCCGACGGCCCGATACCGTCCCGGGGGCTCCTTACCCGTAGCTCCTGGGCCCCATAACAGAACAGAACATAACATATACCAACTTTCATGGCAATCTCGCTACATAATCATAACATAACTTAACTTTTCGAAATAGCTTACATATACCTTCATACTTAATTTCCAAAACTGAAGTTGTATCATAAGGTCATAATCATATCATATCCATCACGTATTTAATCGTATATATAGTATATAATCGCATGCAGGGATTGAAATCAGCATATTGGGGTGGTCATAGGTCGTTTAACTATACAAAATCCTAAACCTCACCTGAGAAGCGACAAGATATGAGAACTAACAAGACGGGTGCGTACTCGACCAGATTGTCTCCGCCCTGGAGATCACTGTACAGAAAAGAGAAATACAGTGTACTCGTGAGACACGACTCAAACATGAACCACAGTGACGCACGACAATGCTCATGTAATAATGTGATGTAATATTATATGATATGATATGTACACAGAAATTACAAGGATGCCATTAAAGTGTTCATCCACACAATTAATATCCCACAATAGTTTTACAAGTAATGAGATCCTGTGTACAATTAATGCTTTACGTACAAATAAATTTATAAATCAATTAACACCTAAGTCGTTTAGAAATTAAACATGTATTTCAATTAATAAGAGCACATCAAGCACATCGTGGGTTCTCAATTTATCATACCATTCAATTGTCAATGAATTAAATTAAATTGCAATAATCACACGAGAAATTTAAATTAAAACCGTCAACTTTCATTTAAAACTACTGCTACCCAAGATATAAAATAAATACATGTACTTTAAATAGTTAGGCACAAAGGCATACTTACATACTATATACACTATATACATACACAAGAGCATATATATATATATATATATATATATATATATATATATATATACAAGCACACTCGCACCCTTACAATTAATAAGCTAAATTAATTCATTTCTAAACAACAAGGGTTGCCAAACTGTGTAGTCCACCTCAGAAGATGCATAAAATAATTTACAGGCATATTAATCAACCAATTATTTTACAAATTAACGAACAGACTTATAATTGAACCTCTCGTGTCACCTACCCATCACATTAATTAACTTAAGATTTAGTTAAGTTAAAACTAATCTAGTATGTATACATATATATATACATATAAAACATTTAAATGTCCATACACTACACGCACGCACATAGATCACAATTATCATATCATCTTAATTAAAGCAATAACTCAACAATAATCTAACATGTAGATTTATTAGAATTAGAACTAAACCAACCTTGGTACTAATTTTAAGTGTAAACAAGTTTAGGTGACTAAATTTTACTTTAATTGTCAAAATTGAACATATTAGAAATAAATTTCATATTTAGGTAATTATAACATATATGCTCTAAACCCAAAAATAATTTAACAGTTCTAATTATCAAACCCCAATTTGCAGATTGTATATACACATTAGGAAATAAACCAATAAAACAACACAGATTCAGAAGCATTCATTACAGATTAAACCACAATAAGTTATACCAAAATGTATTCTATCAAACTCAACACATCAAGAAGATTCGAATTCTAAATTCTCAGTTCTGCAAAAGAAGGGATATACAGTGATATCCTAAACACGGTTTTCCTTTATAGACGTAATTATAATTAAATGAAGGAAGAAAGATAGAGGCCTACGATTCGCAAACTGAAAGGGAGAACAGTGATGGTTGTAGGTGGCGGAGGTGCGGTTCACCAGGAATGGAAGCCGATGGTGGTGACAGCACGGCGGCGGTGGCGCTGCTGAAGCTTGCCTTCTGAAATGGGAGAGGAAGAGATGGGAGTTTGTTGCTGTCCTTCCATTCTCAGAGCTGGTACGAGAGAGAGAGAGTCAGAGATTGAAGGTGGTGGTGGTGGCTGAGTCGCTGCGGAGCAAAGCTCTCGGGAGGCCAGGCTGTTGCGCCGTTGCTTGAACCGAAAGGGGAAGGTGCCAGATCTGTTGCCAGACCGCCATGGCTGTTGGTGTACGGCGGCAGAAGATCTTGCTGGGGAGGAGATGGCGGTAATGGGTGGCGGCCTGAAGAGAACTCACCGGATCCGGAACAACCGACGCCGTGGTGAGCTTGTGGTGGTTCGCTGGTGATGATGGCGGTGTGGTGGAGAACTAGCAGGTGGTGAAAAGGGGATTCTCAGATCTGGGCGAAGAAACGAGGTTGCGGGTGGTTGTTGACCAAAGCGGGGTGTCCAGATCTGAGTGGTGTTGGCCGCGAATCGTCGCCGGCGATGGTGTGGCTGAGGAAGAAGGCGTCGCTAGTGAATGAGGGAGAAAGCGGAGAAGGGGTCGCTGGAATGGTGTCGGTGGTGTGGGATGCCGAAGAGAATGGTGGTGGTTGGCGGCGGAGCTCGCCGGAGAAGAAGGCGTTGCAGGTGGTGGTTGTTGGCTCAGCATCTGCTGCGTTGCTGCTCAAGGATGAATGGGAGGAGAGAAATGAAATGGCAGCATTAGGGTTTCTCGGTGTAAAAAGAGGACCAATCTTCCGAAATTGCAAACAAGCCCCTCGAGAGTCTAAGTCTTGCGATTAAGTTCACATAGTTCAATTAGGGTTCAAATAAATCCAATTAGAGATTGTGTAATTATAAAAGCATCCCCAAGGTTTTAAAAAAAGTATTAGTAAGTCCAAATTGAATTTCTCATAATTAGAAATAGATCCCCAACTTTCATTAATCTCAAATTAGCCCACATAATTTAAATTAAAGAGCAGTTAGGCACCAAACACATATTTTAATTGAGTCCGCATATCTACATAAGTTTGCAATCGAGTCAAATAAACACTTAAGAAGTGAATAAAGAAATTCAAGCACAAGCAGCGTTAAATAAATAACAATCTAATCGCTCGAGAACGGCATCGTATCGTGCTTCGAAAATGCGGGGTGTTACATGACATATCGAAGGGGAAGGCCCAAAAGAAGAAGCGTGATCAGAAAGAGGATGTTTGCTTCCATTGTGGCAAAGCGGGACATTGGAGGAGAAACTGCCCAGAGTACAAGGCTACTCTAAAGAAAGGTATGTTTCTCGTTGAAGTAAATCTTTCTATTAATTCTAGTTCTTGGGTACTTGATACCGGTTGTGGAGCTCATAACTGTAATGATGTACATATGCTAAATGATGTCCAACAACTCAGAGAAGGAGAATGTGTCTTAAAGATCGGCGATGGCTCAAATGTTGAAGCTCAATCTTTAGGCACAATTAGATTAGATTTAGGTAGTTTTGACTTAGTTTTAAATAAAGTCCTTTGTGTACCGAGCATTATTCGTAATATAGTTTCAGTTCCAATTTTAGATTGTGAAGGTCATGAAACTTATTATAAGAATGGTAAGTACTTTATCAAACGTAACAACTCTTCTGTTCACATCGGTACTCTAAGTAATGCACTTTATCTAACTCAGAATATCAATATTATGAATATACAATGAGAAACTAAACGTAAGAGAGATGACAAAGTTTCAGCTCCCTTATGGCACACTAGATTAGGACACATTTCCAAGAACAGAATTAGCAAGATAAACACTTTAGGATCGTTCTCTGAAAATGATCTCAAAGAGTTAACTTCTTGCGAGTCTTGTATCAAAGGAAAGATGTCCAAAGTTCCTTTTAGAGGAACTGTGGAACGTGCCACTAAGGTCTTGGATTTCATCCATTCTGATGTCTATGGACCGCTTAGTGTAAGCACAAGAAACAATCATCAGTATTTCATAACCTTTACCGATGACTTTAGTCGTTATGGTTATGTATACTTAATGAAGTATAAATCTGAAGCTTTTGAGAAATTCCTAGAATTTCAAAAGGAGGTTGAGAACCAAACTGGTCACAAGATCAAAGCACTTCGATCTGATCGAGGAGGCGAATATCTTAGCGAAGAATTCCTTAATCATCTTAAAGATAATGGGATTATCTCTCAGTGGACACCTCCGGGAACTCCTCAACTCAATGGAGTTTCTGAGAGAAGGAATCGAACTCTACTTGATATGGTTCGTTTCATGATGAGTTTCACTGACTTACCACCTTCTTTCTGGGGTTATGCCCTAGAAAGTGCAGCAAAGATTTTGAATCTAGTTCCCTCTAAGTCAATCCCTAAAATGCCCTATGAAATGTGGCATGGTAAAATCCCTAGTTATTCTTACTTAAGAATTTGGGGTTATCCTGCTTACGTGAAGATGACAGTGGGAGATAAGTTAGAATCTCGTTCTAACTTATGCTACTTTGTAGGTTATCCTAAAGAATCCATAGGATACCACTTCTATGATCAATCTGAGCAAAAGATGTTTGTTTCTAGAAATGCTACTTTTCTTGAGGAACCGTTCCTTAAAGAAAAGAAAGGTAAGATCATAGAATTAAAGGAAGTACAAAGTAACCCCACGCCACCCACTGAAGAAACCTCCCCTTCTGATCAACCACAACTAATCACGAATTTCGATACACACGTAAATCCTCCTCTAAGGCGTTCTGAACGCACTCCTAGACAGCCGGAGAGATGGTATGGATTCTTCCATGAGATCTCTCAAAAGGATAATGATCCTCTAACATATGAGGATGCACTTTCAGATTCTGACTCTGAACAGTGGATAGAAGCCATGAAATCCGAAATGGATTCCATGAACTCCAACCAAGTTTGGACCTTGGTAGATTTGCCTGATGGGGTCAAACCCATAGGTTGCAAATGGATCTTTAAGAGAAAGCTTGGAGTTGATGGAAGCATTGCAGCCTACAAAGCAAGACTGGTTGCAAAAGGATTCACTCAAAGACCCGGCGTGGACATTGATGAAACCTTTTCACCAGTTGCAATGCAAAAGTCTATTCGGATCATGCTTGCCATTGCTGCATATTATAACTATGAGATATGGCAAATGGATGTGAAAACTGCCTTTCTCAATGGTGACATTGATAAAGATATTTATATGGAGCAACCCATAGGTTTCACATTCAGTGGGAGTGAGCAAAAGGTTTGCAAACTCCAAAGATCAATCTATGGATTGAAACAGGCTTCTAGGAATTGGAACATTCGATTTGATGAATCAGTCAAAGCGTTTGGCTTCATTCAAATTTCGAATGAATCATGTGTGTATAGAAAGGAATTGGTGACCTCAGTACAATTCTTAGCACTTTATGTTGATGACATCCTTCTTATTGGGAATTCGAAGGATAACATGAAAGTGACTAAGTTATTGTAACAGCCCGACTCAGGGCCAAGTTGAGAAAGGTAAGTAAAGGGTAACTCAGGAAGCGTTTATAATCTCGATCCTTAATAATTCACTTCATGCATTGCATTTTATGTGACTTATATGTTTTTATATGTTATAATTTAATTAAATGTTCGTCAATTTAATTCTTTTCTCTATTTAATTTGTACTTTGAAACTCTTTTCATAAAATCCTAGAATTCTAGTATTCATTCCTTTCTAGCACCTAAAACCCCTTCATATACTTCAAAACCCATTCCTACATTTTTAGGTTGGAAATTACGAAAATACCCCTACAGCTCAAAAATATTCCTACATTTCCCGAAATACTTTCACTACCCAACATTGTAACCAAAAGAATCCTCACATTATTTCGAGGATCGTGATACTCTCCGTGAACCACAATTCCCATCCTAACTCCCGTAGTATCAAAAACCGGCAAAAACCCTAGCTTATGATTCGATCATCAATAAATCCTTACTCACCTACTTTTTGATATTCAAAATTATAACCAAAACGACCCTCAAATTATTTCATGAATTTTCATGCATTTACCAAAAACTCGATTTCACCCCTAGCATATTTATAAATATTTTCCTATTTAAAAATCATCATTTTATTTTAAAACAATTAGCTTTTGATCAATAGTCGAAATTATACTTAAAACGATCCTTGAATTTTCCTCTACATTATAGTGATTTTTCCAAACTCTAAACTTTATCATAGCTTCGTTTATATAATTCTCTTATGATTTTCATCATCTTTAGTATTCATAATTTATAAACAAAAACTCCAAATATTTCATATTTATAATCAAAACGAAGCTCACTTTTCACTCATTCTATTATTAATTCACTACATCAAAATTTTATCTCTCGACTCTTGAATAAATTTTATATTATTTTTACATTTATTTTTAATCAAAATGACATCATCCATGACCTCATGGTCTTCTAGAATAATTAAACAAATGAGCATAATTTCTCCACATTTCCTAGTTAATTACCAAGCATTTGTTCATGAAATAATTTAACCACATCTCCAACTTAATTACCAAGCATTTGTTGGAATCTTAGGCAACCACATCTCCCTTAAACTTTCATTTATTGCTTAGAAACCCCTCATGACTACCTATAAATACCCCCCTTAAGCCTCATTTATACCTCACAATTCAACACACAAAATCACTCTCTCCCTCTCCATTCTCACGCCACAACCCTCTCTCCCTCTACAAGGTATGTTTTCTTCTATTATTTCATGTTTTATATAATGTTCTTAGTATAATAATATTAGTAGCATGTCTAGAATTAATTAAATTATGCTTTAGGAATTTATTTTATGAAATATGTGCATAATTGTTAGTTTAAATAACAATGTGTGTACATTATGGAATTTTATTTAATTAGATGCATGAATTATGATATGATATAATGTGCTTATGTATTTAAATGCTTATGATCTTGTTTGATTAAATTCATGCCTATAGTAATTTATTTAGAATTATTTTTCATAGAAAGTACATATATTTTGCTATATTATGCTTTAATCTTATGTTATGAATATGAATGTGATAGAACATGTTACACACCCTCTTTGAATATTCAAATGAGCTCAAGAACATGTTCATAATGTTCTTGGATGAGTGTGTGTGCATGTGTGTGCCGTGAGTTATGTGTGTGTGTGTATGAATTTGATTTTGTGTTATAAAGTGTTTAATTCATATGAAATTGAATAGTAAATGTTTTTGATAGTAATTTTGACTTTTTGGTCAACTAAAATACCCTTTATTTCGAAATTATTTCAAAAATAATTATAAAATAAGTTTTGGAATTTTTAAAGAAATAATTTTCCCAAAATTTCCAAAAATCAATAAACTATGTAATATTTTTCAAAAGATAACCTACATTGTCAAATTAAACCTTGAATTTCATTTCAAACCTTACTATTAGAATTATAGTATGGTTAATAAATATTTGATTAGTTAAAGATTCCATAAACCCTGAATTTATTAAACGGGTGAATTTAGGGTTTACCGGGAAATCCTTAACATATTACATAATGTGTACCTTCTATAATTATTTCATTGTGATATTGTGTGCAACTAGATTAATTAAGAACTAAGAACCTAGTTCTAAGTCAGTAGTAGTTATTACTTTCAGGCGAACATAGGATCGAAGAGTGGAATCCTCACAGTTCCACTTAAGTCTCGATACCGGTGAGGGTTTTAAATCTTTTCAACTGAAATCATGATAAAATACTTTACTTTATTTTCTTGAATTTCCTTTCAAGTTATTCTTCCCTTTATCGGAAAATAATTCTTGTTAATTATTGAAAACATATACTTACCCGAAAAGTACTTAGTACTTTCTTACGGGTAAATATTCTCGTCTTGCAAGTAAAATTATTGTTTTTCCTATGGGCCCGGTGGTCTTGGTAGAAGTAGTAGTCCGGGAGGCACGGGCCGAGGTCTACTATTATACCAGCCACCAACTAGATCTTGATGATGGTCTAACCGGAGGTTGGTTATTCCACATCAAGTGACGGGAAAAGGTACGCCCCTCCCACAATCTTGTTCATCGTCACTAGGGCTTGCAACCCTACGTGACACCGGAGGAAGAAGGATGGTACTCTCGTATTTGTTTTATTAAGTACCGACACCTTGATCAGTGTCGTTACCATTTTTCTCGGATTTTACGGAGTTAAGGTTGGAGACGCCTAGCTTGCGGGCATAAAAATCATTTTCCAAAACGGTTCATAAAGTTTCTAAAGTATAGCCTATATTCCCCCTACTCCTATTTCAAACAAATATGAACCGGATATTATTGTCATATACCTATTTGTTATTATATAGTATATACATTTCAAACCAAGATTTTCTTGGTCAAAACATTTTCAAAATCTTACTTATAATCTTATACCTCAAACCCCCGTCACTTAGTCATTTTGACTAACCCTCTTACTCTTTTAATTCATGATTTCAGGAATCGTTACAGCGACGCCTTAGAGGTATCTTGAAGCTTTAAGGTGTCACTTTCCAGTCAATTAGAGTAATCACGAGTGCATGTACATCTTACAATAAGCACTTTTCTCTAAAGTCAGAACTTTTGCTGTAAATATTTATCCAACTTAATAATATATGCTTTGCTATATATTGTCCCCTTTCATCGCTCACGTTTAAGTTTATTTCCGTTGCAATTAAATTTCATACTCTGGTATTGTATAGTCTTGTCCGTTCGCCGGAGTATTTCTCGAGTGCTAGGTCTCACATCCACTCGGGAAGTACAACGGTGCGGGGTTGTAGTGTTAAGGGGCGCTACAGCTAAGGTGGTATCAGAGCATCAGGTTTAGATAGAGAGAAGCATACTAACCATGATGCATATATATATATGACACATTTTGATCATTTTACACTGTTATTTCATGTTACTTTACATTTCTGCATCATGAGTCTTAGAGTCGCTTCAAGATACCAGTAGGACCGTGAGTACTAATATTATTTCTTTCTGCACTTTATGTTTGATGATTGATGTTATTTGGTGATTATTGTTCTGAAATGATCTTTGAGACATTCTTACCCCACATGCATTATATTTCTTATGTGATTGTAATTTCAGCATTCACAATGCCTCAACGAAGAACAACACGAAACAACTCCCCATCACCACAAGATCCACCCGGACACCCCGAACTTGTAGAAGCCTTAAGGCAATTCGTTCGAACTTGTACACCTGGGAATAACCCTACCAACGAGCGATCCCTAGAAAGGTTTCTCCGAATGAATCCCCCAAAATTCTTTGGAGAACCTAACGACCTGAAGGCTGAAAACTGGATAGCCAGTTTGGAAAAGATTTATGAGGCTATGGATATATTTCCCGAGGAACGGGAACGAGTGCAGTATGCGGCCTTTCTCTTAGAAGGACCCGCTTTGAGTTGGTGGAAACACGTCAAGCTAACCTGGATAGAAGACCACACTGATTACAGTTGGGCGGAGTTTGTGAAGGAATTTCAGAATAAGTATATTCCTCAAGTGATAAGGGACACTAGAGAAGCTGAATTCATGACTTTAACACAGGGTTATATGTTAGTAGCAGAATACGAGGCAAAATTTGTGAGGTTAATTCAGTATGCTCCACATATTTTGAATGATGAACGAAGGAAGACCAAGCGATTCATTGATGGATTAAAGCCAGACCTTCGATGGGCTTTAGCTTCATTAGATATTGAAACTTATAATAAAGCGGTCGATAAAGCCCTGAAAACCGAAGCGGCTCACAAGAACATTCGTCTGGCAGCCAATCGCCCTGGTCCCCCTCAAAATAAGCCCTCTCAAGGAATGAAACGACCCGCTGGACCATCCAGCCAGAAGTTTGGGAAGAAACCCACACCAGCCCAGCAAAAGCCCAAGTCAGTTCCGTCCAATTCACAAGAGGAGATCACTTGTGAATATTGTCACAAACCGGGACATACTGAACAAGACTGTCGAAAGAAAGCTGGCACATGTTTATGGTGTGGAAACCCTAACCACCAGTTTAATACATGCCCAAAGAGACCGGGACTTAAGGAAAAGAAGAAGACTGTGGGAAAATCCGGAAAGCCACTTGTCAGAGGAAAAGCTTACGCGTTGGAAGGAAACGAGGATCCAGACCCTTCGGATGTTGTCGAAGGTACGGTACACCTCCTAAACACGCCAGTTAAGGTCTTATATGACCCTGGTGCCACGCATTCATTCATTGCATCAAATTTATGTGCGCGTTTAAATTTTCCACTTGAATGCTCATCATATAATTTCGAGATAAGTTCCCCTTTGGGAGCTTGTTTAATAACGGATCGAGTATATAAACGCTGCCCTATACAAATCGGTGATCGTTACTACCCAATGGATCTCATCGAACTTCCGATAACAAGATATGGAATTACTCTGGGAATGGATTGGCTCTACAATTACCATGCTAAGTTGGATTGTTTCAAGAAAGAAATCATCTTAGGACAAGATGAAAGTTGGATTCCTGAAGACAAGAGATCCGTAGCAATCATTTCTATGACAGAAGCTAAGAAGTTGGTTCAAAAGGGAGCTACAGGGTTCGTTGCCTATCTCCTAAATAGGCCAAAGGACCAACTTAAGGTTGAGGAGGTAGAAGTGGTAAATGAGTTTCTCGACGTTTTCCCAGAACATCTAAACTCGCTACCACCAGATCGCGAGTTAGAATTTGTAATCGATACGATCCCTGGGGCAGAGCCTTTCTCTAAAACCCCTTATCGGATGGCCCCAGCCGAACTTCAGGAGTTGAGAAAACAACTTGATGATTTGGTTGAATCAAGATATATCCGTCCCAGTACATCACCTTGGGGAGCACCAGTGTTGTTTGTAAAGAAGAAAGATGGGACATTACGGATGTGCATCGATTACCGCGAACTTAATCGAATGACCATAAAGAACAAATACCCTCTACCCCATATAGAGGAGTTATTTGATGTCCTTCAAGGATCTCGAGTCTATTCTAAGTTAGACTTAAGGAAAGGGTATTATCAATTAAAGATTAGGGAGGAAGATATCCCTAAAACAGCTTTCAATACCCGCTATGGACACTTTGAATTCATAGTAATGCCTTTTGGATTGACCAATGCACCTGCTGCATTCATGGACATGATGCACCGGATATTCCGACCATGTTTGGATAAATTTGTGGTCATTTTCATCGATGACATACTGGTATTTTCCAAAACGCCAGAGGAACATGCTGAACATCTCCGCATAGTGTTACGTACTTTGCGAGATCATAAGCTATATGCTAAGTTCAGTAAATGTGAGTTCTGGATAGAAAAAGTTGCATTCCTCGGACATATAATCTCGGGATCAGGTGTTGAGGTAGATCCTTCAAAAATTGAAGCAATTACAAATTGGAAAATACCAAGGAATCCATCAGAGGTGAGAAGTTTCCTAGGACTTGCAGGCTATTATCGCAGATTTGTAAAGGACTTCTCTAAGATAGCCGCACCTCTTACAAAGTTAACGAAGAAGGAAAGAAAGTTTGAATGGACTGAACAATGCGAACAAAGTTTTCAAGAATTAAAGCGACGATTGACATCTGCACCAGTACTAACCTTACCTGAAGGGAAGGAAGGTTATACGGTTTATACCGATGCCTCTAAAGAAGGGCTAGGTTGTGTATTGATGCAGTACGGAAAAGTTATAGCCTATGCCTCAAGAAAGCTCAAACCTCATGAGGAAAACTACCCTACTCATGACTTGGAATTAGCAGCAATTGTGTTTGCTCTTACCAAGTGGAGACATTATCTTTACGGGGTCACCTTTGAAGTTTTCACTGATCACAAGAGCCTACGGTATCTTTTTACTCAAAAAGAGTTGAATATGAGGCAAAGGAGATGGATGGAATTTCTGGAAGATTACGACTGTGTAATCCAGTACCATCCAGGAAAAGCTAACGTAGTGGCTGATGCTCTAAGTCGGAAATCAAGCTTAGCATCACTCTCAAGGAAGCCTTCAAGTAACCCACGAAAATCGGTGAAAGTAATCTCACGAGCTCGATTAGCAAATTTAGTGGTATTGTCGCCACTAAAGGAAAAAATAAAAGAAGCTCAGGCTCAGGATGAATGGATTCAGAAATGTCTTAAATCCAAAGAAAAGGATCTTGAAGAAAAATTCAAAACCGATAATCAAGGGATTTTGAGATACAAGGATCGGGTCTGCGTGCCTAATGTCATTCGAAAGGAAATATTGGATGAGGCACACAAAACTCGTTACTCGATACATCCCGGAGGAACTAAGATGTATCAAGACCTCAAGAAACATTTCTGGTGGAACGGCATGAAAAGAGACATAGCCAATTACATCAAGAAATGTCTAACTTGTCAACGAGTTAAAGCAGAACATCAGAGACCTGGAGGATTGTTGCAACCATTATCTATCCCTACTTGGAAATGGGATCAGGTAACCATGGATTTTGTTTATGGGTTACCCAAGGTTAAAGGAGGATTTGATGGTATTTGGGTTGTCATCGATAGATTAACAAAATCCGCACATTTCTTACCCGTCAAAGCAACTGATAAAGTTAACTCGCTAGCCAAGCTCTATCAAAAGGAAATTATTCGGTTGCATGGAGTACCTCTTGGAATAGTTTCAGACAGGGACCCAAAGTTCACTTCACAACTTTGGCAAAACATTCAAGAAATGATGGGTACCAAGTTAAACTTCAGCACAGCAGCACATCCTCAGACCGATGGGCAATCTGAAAGAACCATCCGATACCTGGAAGATATGTTAAGGGCTTGTGCCTTAGATTTCCAAGATAATTGGAAGGATTGCCTACCCCTTGTGGAGTTTGCATACAACAACAGCTATCAAGCTTCTATCCAAGTTGCACCTTACGAGGCTTTATATGGAAGAAAATGTAGATCCCCATTATACTGGGATATGGATGAAACCAAGGAAATTAAAAGGAAACCCCGAGGGAATATTGCTAAAAGATGGGTGGAAGAAGCAACAGAGAAAGTTGAAATCATCAAGCAGAAAATGAAAGCTGCCCAAGATCGGCAGAAAAGTTATGCTGATAATCGAAGAAGGGACATAGAATTCGCAGTGGGCGAAAAGGTATTCTTGAAAGCATCTCCAAGAAAAGGGTTTACACGAATTGGGAAAGGAGGAAAGCTAAACCCTCGATATATAGGACCTTTTGAGATACTGGAACGTATCGGTCCAACAGCCTATCGCCTAGACCTACCAGCAAGTCTTACTGGGATACATAACGTATTCCATGTGTCCCAACTCCGAAAATACTTTGCTGATGATTCACATATCCTACCTGTTGAAGAAGTACCACTAGAACCTGACCTTACTTATGAAGTAAAACCAGTCAGAATCTTGGATAGGAAATTCCAAGAGTTAAGAAACAAAAGAATTCCCCTCGTTAGAATCTTATGGAAAAGAAATGGTACAGAAGAACAGACTTAGGAAACAGAGGAAAAGATGTTGAAACATTATCCAGGACTGTTCAGACAGTAATAGAATCTGAGGACAGATTCTTTTAAAGGGGGGAAGATTGTAACAGCCCGACTCAGGGCCAAGTTGAGAAAGGTAAGTAAAGGGTAACTCAGGAAGCGTTTATAATCTCGATCCTTAATAATTCACTTCATGCATTGCATTTTATGTGACTTATATATTTTTATATGTTATAATTTAATTAAATGTTCGTCAATTTAATTCTTTTCTCTATTTAATTTGTACTTTGAAACTCTTTTCATAAAATCCTAGAATTCTAGTATTCATTCCTTTCTAGCACCTAAAACCCCTTCATATACTTCAAAACCCATTCCTACATTTTTAGGTTGGAAATTATGAAAATACCCCTACAGCTCAAAAATATTCCTACATTTCCCGAAACACTTTCACTACCCAACATTGTAACCAAAAGAATCCTCACATTATTTCGAGGATCGTGATACTCTCCGTGAACCACAATTCCCATCCTAACTCCCGTAGTATCAAAAACCGGCAAAAACCCTAGCTTATGATTCGATCATCAATAAATCCTTACTCACCTACTTTTTGATATTCAAAATTATAACCAAAACGACCCTCAAATTATTTCATGAATTTTCATGCATTTACCAAAAACTCGATTTCACCCCTAGCATATTTATAAATATTTTCCTATTTAAAAATCATCATTTTATTTTAAAACAATTAGCTTTTGATCAATAGTCGAAATTATACTTAAAACGATCCTTGAATTTTCCTCTACATTATAGTGATTTTTCCAAACTCTAAACTTTATCATAGCTTCGTTTATATAATTTTCTTATGATTTTCATCATCTTTAGTATTCATAATTTATAAACAAAAACTCCAAATATTTCATATTTATAATCAAAACGAAGCTCACTTTTCGCTCATTCTATTATTAATTCACTACATCAAAATTTTATCTCTCGACTCTTGAATAAATTTTATATTATTTTTACATTTATTTTTAATCAAAATGACATCATCCATGACCTCATGGTCTTCTAGAATAATTAAACAAATGAGCATAATTTCTCCACATTTCCTAGTTAATTACCAAGCATTTGTTCATGAAATAATTTAACCACATCTCCAACTTAATTACCAAGCATTTGTTGGAATCTTAGGCAACCACATCTCCCTTAAACTTTCATTTATTGCTTAGAAACCCCTCATGACTACCTATAAATACCCCCCTTAAGCCTCATTTATACCTCACAATTCAACACACAAAATCACTCTCTCCCTCTCCATTCTCACGCCACAACCCTCTCTCCCTCTACAAGGTATGTTTTCTTCTATTATTTCATGTTTTATATAATGTTCTTAGTATAATAATATTAGTAGCATGTCTAGAATTAATTAAATTATGCTTTAGGAATTTATTTTATGAAATATGTGCATAATTGTTAGTTTAAATAACAATGTGTGTACATTATGGAATTTTATTTAATTAGATGCATGAATTATGATATGATATAATGTGCTTATGTATTTAAATGCTTATGATCTTGTTT
This sequence comes from Lantana camara, assembly GCA_037501455.1. NCBI lineage: Eukaryota > Viridiplantae > Streptophyta > Magnoliopsida > Lamiales > Verbenaceae > Lantana > Lantana camara. The sequence goes on along the minus strand of CM074859.1, from coordinate 87,001,006 downwards.
GATTAAATTCATGCCTATAGTAATTTATTTAGAATTATTTTTCATAGAAAGTACATATATTTTGCTATATTATGCTTTAATCTTATGTTATGAATATGAATGTGATAGAACATGTTACACACCCTCTTTGAATATTCAAATGAGCTCAAGAACATGTTCATAATGTTCTTGGATGAGTGTGTGTGCATGTGTGTGCCGTGAGTTATGTGTGTGTGTGTATGAATTTGATTTTGTGTTATAAAGTGTTTAATTCATATGAAATTGAATAGTAAATGTTTTTAATAGTAATTTTGACTTTTTGGTCAACTAAAATACCCTTTATTTCGAAATTATTTCAAAAATAATTATAAAATAAGTTTTGGAATTTTTAAAGAAATAATTTTCCCAAAATTTCCAAAAATCAATAAACTATGTAATATTTTTCAAAAGATAACCTACATTGTCAAATTAAACCTTGAATTTCATTTCAAACCTTACTATTAGAATTATAGTATGGTTAATAAATATTTGATTAGTTAAAGATTCCATAAACCCTGAATTTATTAAACGGGTGAATTTAGGGTTTACCGGGAAATCCTTAACATATTACATAATGTGTACCTTCTATAATTGTTTCATTGTGATATTGTGTGCAACTAGATTAATTAAGAACTAAGAACCTAGTTCTAAGTCAGTAGTAGTTATTACTTTCAGGCGAACATAGGATCGAAGAGTGGAATCCTCACAGTTCCACTTAAGTCTCGATACCGGTGAGGGTTTTAAATCTTTTCAACTGAAATCATGATAAAATACTTTACTTTATTTTCTTGAATTTCCTTTCAAGTTATTCTTCCCTTTATGGGAAAATAATTCTTGTTAATTATTGAAAACATATACTTACCCGAAAAGTACTTAGTACTTTCTTACGGGTAAATATTCTCGTCTTGCAAGTAAAATTATTGTTTTTCCTATGGGCCCGGTGGTCTTGGTAGAAATAGTAGTCCGGGAGGCACGGGCCGAGGTCTACTATTATACCAGCCGCCAACTAGATCTTGATGATGGTCTAACCGGAGGTTGGTTATTCCACATCAAGTGACGGGAAAAGGTACGCCCCTCCCACAATCTTGTTCATCGTCACTAGGGCTTGCAACCCTACGTGACACCGGAGGAAGAAGGATGGTACTCTCGTATTTGTTTTATTAAGTACCGACACCTTGATCAGTGTCGTTACCATTTTTCTCGGATTTTACGGAGTTAAGGTTGGAGACGCCTAGCTTGCGGGCATAAAATCATTTTCCAAAACGGTTCATAAAGTTTCTAAAGTATAGCCTATATTCCCCCTACTCCTATTTCAAACAAATATGAACCGGATATTATTGTCATATACCTATTTGTTATTATATAGTATATACATTTCAAACCAAGATTTTCTTGGTCAAAACATTTTCAAAATCTTACTTATAATCTTATACCTCAAACCCCCGTCACTTAGTCATTTTGACTAACCCTCCTACTCTTTTAATTCATGATTTCAGGAATCGTTACAGCGACGCCTTAGAGGTATCTTGAAGCTTTAAGGTGTCACTTTCCAGTCAATTAGAGTAATCACGAGTGCATGTATATCTTACAATAAGCACTTTTCTCTAAAGTCAGAACTTTTGCTGTAAATATTTATCCAACTTAATAATATATGCTTTGCTATATATTGTCCCCTTTCATCGCTCATGTTTAAGTTTATTTCCGTTGCAATTAAATTTCATACTCTGGTATTGTATAGTCTTGTCCGTTCGCCGGAGTATTTCTCGAGTGCTAGGTCTCACATCCACTCGGGAAGTACAACGGTGCGGGGTTGTAGTGTTAAGGGGCGCTACAGTTATGGTTATCGAACCAATTTGAGATGAAAGATCTTGGTGATGCGTCATATATCCTTGGAATTAAAATCTATCGAGATAGATCTAGAAGGTTAATAAGACTATCACAGTAGATGTACATTGACAAAGTATTGAAGAGATTCAATATGGAGTCAGCAAAGGTTAAGAACCTTCCTGTGAGTATAGGAACATGTCTTTCAAAGAAGATGTGTCCTAAGACTATCCTTGAGAAGGAAAGAATGACGCATACACCTTATGCATCAGCAATAGGTAGCATAATGTATGTAATGTTATGTACTCGATCGGATGTGGCTTAGGCACTTAGTGTAACAAGTCATTTCCAATCTGACCCTGGAGATGGTCAGTGGGCTGCCGTGAAGAATATTCTTAAGTACTTGAAAAGTACTAAAGATTTATTCTTAGTTTACTGAGGTCAGAAAGATCTTACTGTTGAAGGATACTGCGATGCAAGCTTTGCATCTGACTTAGATGATTTTAAGTCAATGTCAGGATACATTTTCTGCCTAAACGGCGGAGCAGTGAGTTGGAAGAGTTCCAAGCAAACGACAATTGCAGATTCGACCACTGAGGCCGAATACTTAACTGCAAATGATGCAACTAAGGAAGGTGTTTGGATTAGAAACTTCATTCAAGAGTTGAATGTTGTTCCTAGCATGAAAGACCCCATTACTATGTTTTGTGATAACACTGGGGCGGTTGCTCAAGCAAGAGAACCAAGATCTCACCAACGGACCAAGCACATTATGAGGAAGTATCACCTAATTCGTGATATTATCAAAAGACGAGATGTGCAAATTGAGAGGGTTCGCATCAGCAGAGAACGTGGCAGATCCACTTACTAAACCCCTTAGTCGAGAAGCTTTCCAAGGTCATCTTCAGATGATGGGACTTAGAGTAGCTTTAGAATGGCTTTGACGGGCAAGTGGGAGATTGTTAGGAATAGAGCCCCAGAAAGCCGATTGTATATCCGCTTTGTACTTTTCCTTAATGTAATCACAGACAATCTCTGAATAAAATAACGAATTGAGGCAACACTTCTTTATATACTCTTGTTTGGTATGCGTTTACTTTAGTTGTGCATGTAACAACCCAAAACAGGGCCTGGATGAAAACAGTAAGTTAAGGCAGTGGTAAAGCGTTTATAGACCGTGATCCAACTTTTTGAATCATCATGCATTGCATTCTTACATGAACTTTGTGCTCGTTTATGTTCTGACATGCTTTAAGGGGGAATTCTTGACCTTTGATACAGTTTACTATTCATAACCCGAGCCTACTTTGTTCATATTGATACTCGAACCCTAGAGGTTCATCACACATGTTTCCCAATCGTTTGAACTTGTTTCCCGAACTCAGAGAGTCTTTCTTGAGCCATAAGGGTATTTTTGGAACTTACCGACCAAAGTTACTATTCATCAGAAATTGAGCTTTTGATTCTGATACCTTTTTCTACCCAAGTTACAGTCGAATCGATCCTTGAGTCGAGACGAGTCTTTTGAAATCATTCTTGGCTTGGAAATCCATTCCGGAACTTTGTTTTATTGAAAACGTTTTTGAAAACCCTAGTTTACTATTCCTTTTACGAACGGTTTTCATTCGGAAAATGTTTTCTCTTCGGATTTGCACTACTTGAGCTATTTCAAGATTTTTGAGATGTTTTACAACTCTTGATTCAAGTCCTAGCTTGAAATTTTGAAGCGTACGTTCGTACGTGAGAATTCACTATTCATCCTACGTTTTCAACTTTTTAACGGTAAAACGTTTTATAGTCGATTTTGGACTCAAAACGCTTCTCGATTTATTTTTTGAATTTTAGAAGCAATCCGGACTTGAAAATCATTTTAGAAAGTCGTTTTTCACTCATGTCGAGTTTCGAGCTCAAAACTTTTATTCACTAAAACTAATGTATCTTTCAAACGGTAAATCCGATTTCGACGAATGAATATGCGTTTCGAAGCTAATTTTCTTACCGTCGGAATGGTTAAACTTCCAGCCACTTATCCTTGAGTCTTGGGGAACGAAATTACAGAAATACCCCCAGCAGCCCCATTTTAGCTTCAACATGCCTAAAGCTTCCAAGAGAATCTATCCAAATTTTGCTCTCCTACCCTTAAGCCATCTCTAATTGCAAGGTGAGGGGCTTCTTCACACCTATAAATACCCCTCCCATGGAATTTGAATCCTTGCTCAAAGTTGTGTTGACAACACCCTTTCTCTCCCTCTCCTCCCCCTCTTGCCGTCGGCACCCCCCTTTTGTTGCTAGGTTAGTTACTTTATTTTTATGTTATGTTAGTTTAGTTTATGTTTTTATGTTATGGTATGTTTATATTATGTTTAGGTTGGGTCTTAGGGTCTTCCCTAAGCCATATAGGATTTTATTTTATGCATTTATTATATAGTTTTTATGATATGTTTTGATAGTTGTTTATATGTTTTAATTGTTTAGTATATGCTTGAATATGTTATGAATTGCTCTAGTATATGCTATGATCATGTGATATGCTTCTTATATTATGAGAATTGATGCATGATTATGGAATTTGAATTATGTTCATGCATGCTTGCTAATGGAATAGTGATTTACAATTTATTATGTCACAACTTGTTACATGTTGATATGGAATTAAATTGTTACATGTTACATGCCTAAAGGTTCATGATATATGATATGATATGATATGAGATATGTTGTGACATGTTGTCACATTGTTATATGACTCTTGAATTATGAATTGAGTTTATGTTATGAGTTGGATTAATGGATTAGTGCCTTGATCATGATATACACTTTAATAGTGTCACATGTTATAGCCTAAGATAGAATAGTGTTTCATAACTTGATCTTATGCCTTAATTGGATCTCTTAACTATAGGTTATACCTTTAACCTAGATCACACTTGATTATATTAACATGAACTTGAAAATATAGGATATAATCAAGATCATAATTTGATTAGGGGGTGTGTGTGTGTGCATGCCGTGTGTGTGTGTGTGTGTTCGTGCATGGTGTGTGTGTGTACCGTGTGTGTGTGGGTGTGTGTATAGTAAGGGTTTGACCCGACCCTTTGACCCGACATGTGAATAGTAACCTGTGAATAGTAATCGTGAATAGTAATTTGGAATAGTACTTTTGAATAGTGCTTTTGAATAGTAAAAAAATGAATTAAAACTTGTGCTTTCTCGATAGACATTTGCACCTAGGGTTTCCATATCCAGGGTCTAAAATGTGTTTTCAAAATGTGTTTTCTTTCGTGGACTTGTTTCTTAACTTAAGGTTTGCGATAGGAATCATAATTTGACTAAAGCTTACTCGGTTATAGTAAGATCATAGTCTAACATTAAGAGTAACTCACTTTGATGTATTCCTTTGTGTGTTACCTTTCTTGAATACCTTAAATGGTATTACTCTCTTGTGTTACATGTTCTTTACATGTTCCTTGTTCATTGTTTCTTGCATTTCATATGCATCTTGGTTAGTAGTGGGTCTTAGTTGTTAAGCTCACTCTAGTACACCACCTACAGGAGTTAAAGTTGAGCAATGGGATCCCCAGGGCACCGCATAATCTGTCTACCTACCTTTGTTACTGATAGGTGAGGTGAAGTTATAAATGTTTTCCAACTGGAACCACGATTATACTATCGTATCATATGTTTTGAAATTCAAAGCTAAACCTCGTTTTGAACTACTCCCTTTTATCGGGATATTCTCTTGAAAGGATCATTCATACTTTAATAGTATACCTTGATCAACAGTACATGTTTTCCAAAGTTCTGCATTCTTGTTCAAAGACAGTTACATGTTTTGCATGTGTTGTCAAAGTACAGTTTACAGACAGCTTCACATGTTTTCAGACAGAATCATATGTTTTATAGACAGCATCATATGTTACAATTACAGTTTCACATGTTATAGTTAGCATACTGGAGTGTTACTCTGGTCACTGCTAATCTTAAATGCAAGCATACAGTTTACAGTTTGGGCCCGGCGGTTATGTGTGGAGGTGATGCTCGGGAGGTGAGCGCCAACGACATCTCCAATACCGGCCGCCACACTTAGACAATTGACACCGACTTTTAACAGGAGGTTTGTTAAGTCAGGACAATCTGTCTGGGAACGGACAGCAAATTTGTTCCCATTACATGTTTACAGGTCGCCTAGGGCTAGCTACCCGAAGTGACAACAGTTGGAGGATGGTGCATGTTTGTGTGTGTTGATAAGAGTCGTTGTTGACCTTGGTCCAATAGTCTACTGTGTGCGGAGTTGTTGTTGACCTTGGTCCAATGCTCTACTTTATGTGGGGTTATTGTTGATCTTGGTCCGATACTCTACTATACGTGGAATTATTGTTGATCCTGGTCCGATGCTCAACCAAATCATGTTTTCTGGAGTAAGGATGGAGGAGCCTAGCTTGCGGGCAAAATTCTGTTTGATAAAGGATGGTTCATATCTGGAAAAGTTCACTTTACCCTTATCCCGTTTTATGAAAGAATTATGAACCATCAACAGCATATATGTGCGCGTGTGATAGCATTCATGAAAATGTTTTATAACGTGCATTCTTTTACAGCATCGCATTCAAAGAGTTTTATCAATCGAACTTGTTTCAAGTTCTTCTTTAAAGCATCGCATTTAACCGTTTCGAACTTTACTTCAAGTTCTTTAATTCAGTACTTTCTTTAAAGTATTCCCTCACTTAGTCCTTTTGACTAATACCTCTCCCGTTTTCTTGCCTCGTGGTTTCAGGTCTTGCAGCCGCAGTCTAGAGGTATCTTGAAGCTCTAGATTGTCATTTTTGTTTCCGTCAGGACTTAGTATTACTTCCTCTTTTGCGTCCTGCATATGTTTTATGGCTGCATCACTTAATGTTTCTGTATATGTTTCTGAATATTTGAGTATCTTCGTTATACTCTTTCTGCTACTCTGTTACCGATATTTTGAACTCTGCTGTATCGGTACTTTTATGTGAATCTGTTATATGTTTTGATATGCCGAGTCTCTCTTACACGATCAATATGTTCTTGCTTGTTACATGCCATCACGCACATGTTTTGAAAAGTTTTAAAATACTCTGATTTTCCGCTGCATAGCCACATCGTTGTACATGTATAGTTTTGATAGACAGCCGTTCGCTGGAGTATTTCTTGATTGATGGCTCACACCATTACTTGAGAGGTGCTTCAGTGCGGGGGTTGAGACGCCGCTCTCCTCTTGTTCTGGTACGGGTGGGGGCGTTACAGCTCTGAGGTGGTATCAGAGCATCGGGTTAAGTAAGAAGAGACTTAACCTAGATTGCTCTCATGTTGCATCATGGATTGTTCACGCATTGCATCCAGGATCATTCTCATATTGCATCGAGACATGATTATTGGGGATTGCATGGTTCTGTTATCTGGATTTCATATATGTGGTATCTTCTGTATAGCTATGGCAGTTCAGCCACACCAGGATCCTAATCAGCAGATGGATGAGGCTTTCTTTGAGCAGTTTGAGGCCCCGCGTACTGTGGCAGTTTCTCGCCGTGGAGGCACTCGTTTCTACACCTGGCGTATGTCTAGGAACAGTGGCAGGCCTGGGTATTCCTATCCTAACAGAGTTGTGCACTATCTCGAGTCTGAGAGAGATGGTTACTTTCAGGAGTATCAGAGGACCCGTGAGGTCAGGTTGGAGTCTCTGCGCTATCAGGATCAGTCACTGCAGTACCAGATTGACAGGGACATTGCTCGTGAGCATGCTACAGAGATGACTCATATTGCTGATCAGAGGGCTGCTCGTATTGCTGAGCTGGAGGCAGATCTTATGCAGATGACTATCGATCGCGATACCTCTATGGAGCGTCACCAGCACTATCGTGCCCGTGTGAGAGCTCGCCTGTATGATACCTATCACTTATCCGATGAGCAGGCAGTTGAGGAGGTCGAGGGTCAGGATGTCAGTCAAGCCTCTCTGGAGCCCGAACCTATGCAGGAGCAGTCTGATGGAGGCGATGGAGGATCTGATGATGATGATGATGGCGGAGATGAGCCAGCAGGACACGGACAGGGTGAGGTCGTTGCCGTTTCTGATGACACCACCAGGGGTTCTTTGGACCACAGTTATCAGGGTTGATTGCTGATGGGAGATTTCTGTATATAGTACTGATGCATATATATCTATCTATGGATGGCGGACGTATAGCCGGGATAGTTCAGGACTGACTTTTGGATGAGGGGATGTATAGCTCTGGTAGATGGTCCCCGACTTTTGGCACCACGGATGACGATTCAGATGACTTGGTATCTACTAGGTTATTTTCAGCAGGGTTGGACGGATTGGTAAGGCCTGTAAGGGAGTCAACTCGATAGTATCGGGTCCTCCCCATTTTGAATTAATACTGTTAACATGTGGCCTGTAGTAAATTTTACCAAACCTTGCACAGTTATAACACTTTCGGCTTTATGTTAAATATCTGTTTACTGCTTTCCATAACTGTCATTGCATAAGTCTTAGAGTTGCTTCAAGATACCATTAGGACCGTTGATAGGATCATGCCATTTCATTTATTGATAGCATGCTATTGTTCTTGATATGTTGGATACGCTTCTGGATATGTTGATCATGCTTCTGATCATGTTACAGTTCTTGTTGATATGACAGTACACGTTCTGTTCCCGTTTTACATGTTAATCATGTTTTGGGATATGTTATACATGTTTCTGGATATGTTGATATGTTGCCCGAGCTTCTGTTCTCGTTTACATGTTATCTGACAATTGTTTCTGATTATATGTTATGTTTGGAGATCTTGAATCCTTGCTGACATGTTGTTATGGGAATGTGTTGTTCTCATACTTATATGTGACTACGTGAGAATGTGAATATGTGGTTACGGATTCTGTGAATCATTATATGTCATGCATCGAATATATGTATCTGAATGCTTGTGAATTCAGTAATAACATGCCACCGAGAAGAGCACCCCGGAATCGTGTACCACCACTGCCACCCCAAAGAGATATCACGCCACCCCCTGAAAGAGAAAGAACTCCGGAATTAAGGGATGTGCTACGACAATTTATGAGGGCTTGTGCACCGAGAGATAACCATCCTAATGAGAGATCATTGGAGAAGTTTCTGAGGATGAATCCACCTAAGTTCTATGGAGAAGCGAACGACCTAAAGGATGAGAATTGGATTACCAGTCTTGAGAAAATTTTCGAGGCTATGGAGATCTACCCAGAGGATCGTGAACGAGTTCGATATGCTACTTTTCTTATGGAAGGAGCTGCATACAATTGGTGGAAGCACATTCAACACATGTGGATTGAGAATAACGTTGAAGGGAATTGGGATGAGTTTATCAGAGAGTTTCAGCAGAAGTATACGCCTCAAGTGACTCGTGATGCACGAGAGGATGAGTTTATGAGTCTGGTTCAGGGAACTATGAATGTGATGGAGTATGAAGCTAGGTTTGTGAGGCTGATCAAGTATACGCCTCATATTCTGAATGATGAGCGTCGCAAGACGAAGAGGTTTATTGATGGACTGAAGCCTGAACTTCCGTTGGCACTTGCATCTTTGGTTATTGAGACCTACAACCAGGCTGTTGATAAAGCGCTAAGGGTTGAAGCTGCACACAAGGAGATCAAGATAACTACTGCACGTCAAGGACCTTCTAACCCTAAGCCTTATCCAGGGAATAAGAGACCTTCCGGATCTTTTCCCTAAGGAACTGGAAAGAGGCCAATGGTAACACCACAGCGTCAGCAGCAGAATGCTCCACCGAAACAGCAAGCACAGAAGCAGAAAGCGCCACAGCAGTATCAGAAGGCGCCACAACAACAGAGAACACCTCAGCCAGGTCCAGAGGAAATTGTTTGCTGATATTGTCGCCGAACGGGACACACTGAGGAGAACTGTCGCAAGAAAGCTGGACAGTGTTTCGCGTGTGGTTCCCCTGAGCACCAGATGGATAGTTGCCCGCACAAGATCAGGAGATTTGGGGTCCAGGATAAAGGAAAAGCAGTGGTGGGTACGACGAACAAACCGGTGGTCAAAGGCAGAGCTTATGCTTTGGATGGTAAGGAGGAGGTTGATCCTTCGTCTGTCGTGGAAGGTATTGTGCACATTCTTAAAACACCAGTTAAGGTCTTGTATGACCCTGGTGCCACGCATTCATTTGTTGCTTCTAAATTATGTGCGCATTTACAGTTTCCGCTTGAATACTTGCCATATAAATTTGAAGTGAGTTCTCCTTTGGGAACTTGCCTTGTTACGGATCAAGTATATAAACGTTGCCCTGTGTGTATTGGTACCCGTTGTTACCCGACGGATCTTATTAAGTTACCGATGACAAGATATGATGTTATACTTGGTATGGATTGGTTGTCTAAGTACCGAGCTAAGTTGGATTGTTACAAGAAAGAGATCATCTTGGAAGAAGATGAAAGTGGGATATCAGAAGGGAAAGTTGAGAAGTTATCAGTGATTTCTTCGATGGAAGCTAAGAAGTTGATTCAGAAAGGAGCTATTGGATTTGTGGCTTATCTTTTGAATAGACCGAAAGATCAACTTAAGATCGAAGAAGTGGAAGTGGTGAACGAATTCTTAGATGTGTTTCCTGAGCATTTAGATTCGTTACCTCCTGACCGAGAGTTGGAGTTTACGATCGAGACGATATCAGGAGCTGAGCCGTACTCAAAGACACCTTACAGAATGGCACCAGCTGAATTAGATGAACTGAGAAAGCAATTGGACGAGTTGATTGAGTCAGGATATGTTCGACCGAGCACCTCGCCGTGGGGAGCGCCTGTACTTTTCGTTAAGAAAAAGGATGGATCATTGCGTTTATGCATTGACTATCGGGAGCTAAACAGGATGACAATCAAGAATAAGTATCCTCTCCCTCATATCGAAGAGCTGTTCGACATACTACAAGGATCAAAGGTCTACTCCAAGTTAGATCTAAGACAAGGGTATTATCAGTTGAAGATCAGGGAAGCAGATATTCCGAAGACTGCTTTCAACAGCCGATACGGACATTATGAGTTTGTAGTAATGCCGTTTGGTTTGACAAACGCACCAGCTGCATTCATGGATATGATGCACCGTATATTCAAGCCGTTTCTCGATAAGTTTGTAGTAATCTTCGTCGACGATATTTTGGTATTTTCAATGACACCGGAGGAACATGCTGAACATCTTCGAATCGTGTTACGCACTTTGCTGGATCACAAGCTATATGCAAAGTTCAGTAAATGTGAGTTCTGGCTTGAGAGAGTTACATTTCTCGGACACATCATATCAGGATCTGGAATCGAAGTAGATCCCTCGAAGATCGAGACAATCATGGATTGGAAGTCACCGAAGAATCCTTCAGAAGTGAGGAGTTTTCTGGGATTAGCTTGTTACTACCGGAGGTTTGTCCAAGATTTCTCGAAGATAGCTACACCTCTCACTAAGTTGACTAAGAAAGAAGGGAAGTTTGAATGGACGGAGAAGTGTGAGCAAAGTTTTCAAAGATTGAAAGAGATGCTAACAACTGCACCCGTGTTAGCGTTACCAGAAGGAAAGGAAGGATACACAGTTTACACCGCTGCTTCGAAAGAAGGACTAGGAGGAGTTTGGATGCAGAATGGAAAAGTGATTGCGTATGCATCAAGGAAACTCAAAACACATGAAGTCAACTACCCGACACATGATTTGGAGTTAGCAGCGATAATTTTCGCTCTGGGAAAATGGAGACATTACCTGTATGGAGTTACGTTTGAGATCTTTACTGATCATAAGAGCCTGCGATATCTATTCACTCAGAAGGAGTTGAATATGCGACAGAGGAGATGGATGGAATTTCTGGAGGACTACGATTGCATTATTCAATACCATCCAGGAAAGGCGAATGTTGTAGCAGATGCTCTAAGCAGGAAAGTTCGTTTGGCACAGATTTCTGCCAACCCCGAGGTTGAACGAAGAGAGAGAATTGAGGTGATAACTAAAGCTCGAATCGCGAACGTTGTGATTATATCACCTTTGAAAGAACAAGTGCTAGAGGCACAGAAGAACGACGAGTGGATTAAGAAATGTCTCGAATCTAAGGAGAAGGATGATGAGACTAAGTTCAGGGTTGATGAACATGGAATATTGAGGTACAAAGGTCGAGTATGCGTACCAACTGTTTTGAGGAAAGAAATTCTCGACGAAGCGCATAAGACTAAGTACATGATACATCCCAGAGGCACTAAGATGTATCAAGATGTTAAGATGCATTTCTGGTGGAACGGAATGAAGAGAGACATAGCCAACTATGTCAAGAAGTGCTTAACTTGTCAGAAAGTTAAAGCTGAGCACCAGAAGCCGAGTGGGAAGTTGCAACCATTACCGATTCCGACTTGGAAGTGGGAGCAAATCACGATGGATTTTGTCACTGGATTACCCAAAGTAAGAGGAGGACAAGATAGTATCTGGGTGATCATTGATCGATTGACAAAGTCAGCGCACTTTGTGCCAGTTAAGACGACGGATAAGGTCAGCACATTGGCAAAGCTGTATCAACAAGAGATTGTTAGATTACATGGAGTCCCGAACAGTATAGTCTCGGACAGAGATCCGAAATTCACGTCACACTTGTGGAAAGAAATTCAGACTTTGCTGGGAACAAAGTTGAACTTCAGTACTGCAGCGCATCCTCAGACGGATGGACAATCTGAAAGGATGATCAAATACTTGGAAGATATGCTAAGAGCTTGCGCTTTGGACTTCCAGGAAAGTTGGAAAGATTGTTTACCTCTTGTGGAGTTTGCATACAACAATAGTTATCAAGCTTCTATTAAAGCTGCTCCGTATGAAGCTCTGTATGGAAGGAATGTAGATCCCCGTTATACTGGGATTTGGATGAAGCGAGATGTACTGAGGAAGGACCGATCAGAGTGAATTCAGCAAAATGGATAAGAGAAGCGACAGAAAAGATTCAGATCATTCGCCAGAGAATGAAAGCTGCCCAGGACAGGCAGAAAAGTTATGCTGATCGACGAAGAAGGGATTTGGAATTCACAGTGGGCGAAAAAGTATTTCTGAAGGCATCGCCAAGGAAAGGGTTTTCCCGAATTGGGAAAGGAGGAAAGTTAAACCCGAGATATGTTGGACCGTATGAGATACTAGAGAGAGTCGGACCGACTGCTTATAGATTGGATTTGCCTGTAGGTCTTACAGGAATTCACAACGTATTTCATGTATCTCAGCTTCGCAAGTGTTTCTCGGATGAGACAGAGGTTGTGCAGGTAGAGGAGATACCGTTGGAACCGGATTTGACTTATGTTTTGAAGCCCGCTAAAATTCTTGATAGGAAGTTTCAAGAGCTGAGGAATAGGAAGATTCCTTTGGTTAAAGTCCTTTGGAAAAGACATGGGACAGAAGAGGCAACCTGGGAGACAAAAGAGAAAATGCAGAAACATCACCCTGAGTTGTTTGCAGTTACAGCGGAAGAATCTGAGGACAGATTCTCTTTAAGGAGGGGTGATTGTAACAGCCCAAAACAGGGCCTCGATGAAAACAGTAAGTTAAGGCAGTGGTAAAGCGTTTATAGACCGTGATCCAACTTTTTGAATCATCATGCATTGCATTCTTACATGAACTTTGTGCTCGTTTATGTTCTGACATGCTTTAAGGGGGAATTCTTGACCTTTGATACAGTTTACTATTCATAACCCGAGCCTACTTTGTTCATATTGATACTCGAACCCTAGAGGTTCATCACACATGTTTCCCAATTGTTTGAACTTGTTTCCCGAACTCAGAGAGTCTTTCTTGAGCCATAAGGGTATTTTTGGAACTTACCGACCAAAGTTACTATTCATCAAAAAATGAGCTTTTGATTCTGATACCTTTTTCTACCCAAGTTACAGTCGAATCGATCCTTGAGTCGAGATGAGTCTTTTGAAATCATTCTTGGCTTGGAAATCCATTCCGGAACTTTGTTTTATTGAAAACGTTTTTGAAAACCCTAGTTTACTATTCCTTTTACGAACGGTTTTCATTCGGAAAATGTTTTCTCTTCGGATTTGCACTACTTGAGCTATTTCAAGATTTTTGAGATGTTTTACAACTCTTGATTCAAGTCCTAGCTTGAAATTTTGAAGCGTACGTTCGTACGTGAGAATTCACTATTCATCCTACGTTTTCAACTTTTTAACGGTAAAACGTTTTATAGTCGATTTTGGACTCAAAACGCTTCTCGATTTATTTCTTGAATTTTAGAAGCAATCCAGACTTGAAAATCATTTTAGAAAGTCGTTTTTCACTCATGTCGAGTTTCGAGCTCAAAACTTTTATTCACTAAAACTAATGTATCTTTCAAACGGTAAATCCGATTTCGACGAATGAATATGCGTTTCGAAGCTAATTTTCTTGCCGTCGGAATGGTTAAACTTCCAGCCACTTATCCTTGAGTCTTGGGGGACGAAATTACAGAAATACCCCCAGCAGCCCCATTTTAGCTTCAACATGCCTAAAGCTTCCAAGAGAATCTATCCAAATTTTGCTCTCCTACCCTTAAGCCATCTCTAATTGCAAGGTGAGGGGCTTCTTCACACCTATAAATACCCCTCCCATGGCATTTGAATCCTTGCTCAAAGTTGTGTTGACAACACCCTTTCTCTCCCTCTCCTCCCCCTCTTGCCGTCGGCACCCCCCTTTTGTTGCTAGGTTAGTTGCTTTATTTTTATGTTATGTTAGTTTAGTTTATGTTTTTATGTTATGGTATGTTTATATTATGTTTAGGTTGGGTCTTAGGGTCTTCCCTAAGCCATATAGGATTTTATTTTATGCATTTATTATATAGTTTTTATGATATGTTTTGATAGTTGTTTATATGTTTTAATTGTTTAGTATATGCTTGAATATGTTATGAATTGCTCTAGTATATGCTATGATCATGTGATATGCTTGTTATATTTTGAGAATTGAAGCATGATTATGGAATTTGAATTATGTTCATGCATGCTTGCTAATGGAATAGTGATTTACAATTTATTATGTCACAACTTGTTACATGTTGATATGGAATTAAATTGTTACATGTTACATGCCTAAAGGTTCATGATATATGATATGATATGATATGAGATATGTTGTGACATGTTGTCACATTGTTATATGACTCTTGAATTATGAATTGAGTTTATGTTATGAGTTGGATTAATGGATTAGTGCCTTGATCATGATATACACTTTAATAGTGTCACATGTTATAGCCTAAGATAGAATAGTGTTTCATAACTTGATCTTATGCCTTAATTGGATCTCTTAACTATAGGTTATACCTTTAACCTAGATCACACTTGATTATATTAACATGAACTTGAAACTATAGGATATAATCAAGATCATAATTTGATTAGGGTGTGTGTGTGTGCATGCCGTGTGTGTGTGTGTGTTCGTGCATGGTGTGTGTGTACCGTGTGTGTGTGGGTGTGTGTATAGTAAGGGTTTGACCCGACCCTTTGACCCGACATGTGAATAGTAACCTGTGAATAGTAACCTGTGAATAGTAATCTGGAATAGTACTTTTGAATAGTGCTTTTGAATAGTAAAAAAATGAATTAAAACTTGTGCTTTCTCGATAGACATTTGCACCTAGGGTTTCCATATCCAGGGTCTAAAATGTGTTTTCAAAATGTGTTTTCTTTCGTGGACTTGTTTCTTAACTTAAGGTTTGCGATAGGATTCATAATTTGACTAAAGCTTACTCGGTCATAGTAAGATCATAGTCTAACATTAAGAGTAACTCACTTTGATGTATTCCTTTGTGTGTTACCTTTCTTGAATACCTTAAATGGTATTACTCTCTTGTGTTACATGTTCTTTACATGTTCCTTGTTCATTGTTTCTTGCATTTCATATGCATCTTGGTTAGTAGTGGGTCTTAGTTGTTAAGCTCACTCTAATACACCACCTACAGGAGTTAAAGTTGAGCACTGGGATCCCCAGGGCACCGCATAATCTGTCTACCTACCTTTGTTACTGATAGGTGAGGTGAAGTTATAAATGTTTTCCAACTGGAACCACGATTATACTATCGTATCATATGTTTTGAAATTCAAAGCTAAACCTCGTTTTGAACTACTCCCTTTTATTGGGACATTCTCTTGAAAGGATCATTCATACTTTAATAGTATACCTTGATCAACAGTACATGTTTTCCAAAGTTCTGCATTCTTGTTCAAAGACAGTTACATGTTTTGCATGTGTTTTCAAAGTACAGTTTACAGACAGTTTCACATGTTTTCAGACAGAATCATATGTTTTACAGACAGCATCATATGTTACAATTACAGTTTCACATGTTATAGTTAGCATACTGGAGTGTTACTCTGGTCACTGCTAATCTTAAATGCAAGCATACAGTTTACAGTTTGGGCCCGGCGGTTATGTGTGGAGGTGATGCTCGGGAGGTGAGCGCCAACGACATCACCAATACCGGCCGCCACACTTAGACAATTGACACCGACTTTTAACAGGAGGTTTGTTAAGTCAGGACAATTTGTCTGGGAACGGACAGCAAATCTGTTCCCATTACATGTTTACAGGTCGCCTAGGGCTAGCTACCCGAAGTGACAACCGGTGGAGGATGGTGCATGTTTGTGTGTGTTGGTAAGAGTCGTTGTTGACCTTGGTCCAATAGTCTACTGTGTGCGGAGTTGTTGTTGACCTTAGTCCAATGGTCTACTTTATGTGGGGTTATTGTTGATCTTGGTCCGATACTCTACTATACGTGGAATTATTGTTGATCCTGGTCCGATGCTCAACCAAATCATGTTTTCTGGAGTAAGGATGGAGGAGCCTAGCTTGCGGGCAAAATTCTGTTTCATAAAGGATGGTTTATATCTGGAAAAGTTCACTTTACCCCTATCCCGTTTTATGAAAGAATTATGAACCATCAATAGCATATGTGTGCGCGTGTGATAGCATTCATGAAAATGTTTTATAACGTGCATTCTTTTACAGCATCGCATTCAAAGAGTTTTATCAATCGAACTTGTTTCAAGTTCTTCTTTAAAGCATCGCATTTAACAGTTTCGAACTTTACTTCAAGTTCTTTAATTCAGTACTTTCTTTAAAGTATTCCCTAACTTAGTCCTTTTGACTAATACCTCTCCCGTTTTCTTGCCTCGTGGTTTCAGGTCTTGCAGCCGCAGTCTAGAGGTATCTTGAAGCTCTAGATTGACATTTTTGTTTCCGTCAGGACTTAGTATTACTTCCTCTTTTGCATCCTGCATATGTTTTATGGCTGCATCACTTAATGTTTCTGTATATGTTTCTGAATATTTGAGTATCTTCGTTATACTCTTTCTGCTACTCTGTTACCGATATTTTGAACTCTGCTGTATCGGTACTTTTATGTGAATCTGTTATATGTTCTGATATGCCGAGTCTCTCTTACACGATCAATATATTCTTGCTTGTTACATGCCATCACGCACATGTTTTGAAAAGTTTTAAAATACTCTGATTTTCCGCTGCATAGCCACATCGTTGTACATGTACAGTTTTGATAGACAGCCGTTCGCTGGAGTATTTCTTGAGTGATGGCTCACACCATTACTTGAGAGGTGCTTCAGTGCGGGGGTTGAGACGCCGCTCTCCTCTTGTTCTGGTACGGGTGGGGGCGTTACAGTGCATGTATGAGAACTCCCCTAATCCTAATGACTTTAGGACTCTACCATTTAGGTGAAATGGTTCATGAAACGAGCCCTATATCACATAAGTCATGATTAGTAAAATACTCCAAGCTGATGAGTCCTACAGACAATGGGAGTGTCAACCTGAATCCTTTAAGGCTTGCTTGTGGGATCACGCTCTTAAGAAGGACCACGTTATTTCATGGAGGTGCAAAATGTATAGTTGATACGTGCGTGATACATGAGGGTGCTTACTTCCATCAGTAAGTTCACTGAGGTGCCCCGTGTGAGAAGATTCCTTAATAGGAAAGGAAGTTTCTATTTCAGGAAAATGGAAACTTCTAGATTAGAAAATATCTCACGAGTCATTGATGTGATTAATTGATCCTTAGACTTGAGGTTCCATGTCACTTTGTGAGTTAACTCTGTAGTCTTAGGTATAAGCTTTAAAGGGTGTCGCCTTAGACAACTGATTCAAGGCTTATGTTGGGGCTGCACAAGTGACTCATGAAAGTGAATGAGAATCAAGAAAGGACCTACACTTGCATTTGCAAGGAGATCTCTTATTGGATAAGTCATTCATACGCCATATGGAGTCCTTGGCTAAGGCAGTAGATCAAGACATCAAGAAAAGGGTTTCTTGGATTGAGATCAAATGGATATGAAATGCACTTAGCTTTAAGACCAGATTATTAGGGTTCTGATTATTCCCTTACCCTAGATCTTGGTTGAGAGATAGTAAGTAGGAGGATTGTATCTCACATGAATCAATGACTCAAAGGTTCTGTCGAATCGAGACATTCCAATTCAGCTAGGGGTTAAACACCTGTTGCTAGACTATGGTCGTTTAATCTATGGACTGATTAATTAATTAGTGAATTAATTAATTAGGGTCACTGCTAATTGAATTGAGAACCTAGAGGGTCACACACAACAACTTGGTTACATGAGTTAAGGCTTTAAAAATGATTAAACGATTTGATCATACCAAGAGGGTTCCACACGTGTGGGTCATGTGTGTGACACGTGTCCCATATGTACACATGTGCACCATGCGTGTATATTTATTTATGTATTAAATAATTAATGTGTTAATTATTTAATAGAATTTGGTTTAATTTTGAATTAATATGAAAGTCTTATTTTGGAGAAATTAATCTATTTAATTAATTATGAATTAATTAATTAGATAAATAAGTTATTTATTTATTAATAAATAAAGTATAATATTATCCAAAAAGGAGTTTGGATATTTTAGCTCTCTTAAAAGTTGATTTGAATTAGAATTCAAAGTCAAGGTTTGGAATTAATTGATGATCAAGTAATAAGAGAGAGAGGGACCAAATCCTTAGTCCATTAGGACTAGGTTCGGCCGCCCCTCTCTATATTAAATATAGGGGAGCTCAAGCTCCCCTTAGATAGTGATTGATAATTTCTTTTGGTTCATGTGTTGAACACCATCCTTTCTCCAAGGTAAAATTAACCCTAGGTTAAGCCTAAACACTAACTAGAGAACTAGCATCCTTACTAGTTAGATTGTAGTCAAGTTGGTGGACCATCTCTAGAGAGCTTTAAGTTAGAAGTTTTTAAAGATTCGAGCTTTACCACGGAGAGGGGATCAAGCAGCGAGAAGAGCGTTCTTGGGTGGCTTGAAACGCTTCAAGAAAGATTATTGAAAAGTAAGTTTCTTTACCTTACGAATTTGGATTCAAGATTGCGAGTTTCGATCCTTTTGTTGGAAAATTTTTAAATTTCCGCTGCTTTCTGATTCCGTTTTTCCAACAGACTCGTGAGACATCCAAAGGTTTAACAATCTTTAGGTAGGTACGAATTGCCGATTCCATCCCTATGGAATTCCTAGTAATATTTATGCATAACTGATCTTTCAATCATGGACCCACGACTCGTTAGACATCCATATCTACTTCAGTGTTGAGCAGAACCCATCAATCATAAGATCTCGACCAAACTTAGTCCGGAACGACCCACGACTCGTGAGACATCGCCCATTCAAAAATGGTCAAGAAATATCAATTACTTAAAGTGATTAATCAGGAAACTAAGAGTTAATAGGTTGCACTAATGACCCCACGACTTGTGAGACAGCAATTAGCTACCCATTAAGTCGTAAATCCTATTGATGGAATGCTAGGAATTTTATTACCGTGATAAAATACCTATTTATTCGAAATTGCTCAATATTTTAAAAGGGGATTTTCGAATTTCCGGAGAGTTGTCCTGAATGGCCTCACCAACATATAATGTTATCCAATTTTAATTGTCTTTATTAATGCAGTTTCACATAAAATGCATCACAGAAGCAATTAGCAGATAACATGTCCTAGCAAGATACTAATTATTAGATGATCATGTGTATCCTATCTTATATGTGATTATGGGAGCCACTCCATAATCACTAGTTCTAACATTTATGCCATATAAGACAGTTTATATCACATAGGGCTACAAAATTTCATGGAAAACCCTATCTATTACATTAATAGAAAATAATCCCTCCCTAACATTTTGAGGGGTCTTTAATTATGGCGCCTTACTCCTTGCTTTGTGGATCCATCTTGCTCCTTGGGTGCTTGTCTCCAAAATGAAAAGAAAAACCTCACTTTCTAAGTCCCACTTTCTTAACATAAAGTAATATGACTCAATCATCATATTGACCATAGACAACTACACGGGGCATACCTCGCTCCAAAAAAATAATAATATGGAAAGCCACAAAATAAATCAAGCAAAGCGCGCACATAAGTAGGGCTCCAACCCCAATTGAAATAATGCAACTACGGGGCTCCAACACCAATTGAGATCATCCATGTGCAGAATTTAAAACATACATAAGACTAACCCATGATCGCCTAAACTAGCATGCTTCCGCTTGAATTTAAATTTACCAATTAAATTTAAAATTCCCTTGATTTCAAGTTACAAATAACTCAAGTAATTTGAATATTAGTTCATTATTCAAGAATTTATTCAAAATCCAACCCTGATCAATGACAAAACCCCAATTAATTGCAAGAATAAAATTTGGTCAAAAATATCAATCAAAAGTGATATTTATTAATTTTCTCAAAAAATTAGAACTTAGATTTAATTTATAAAATCCCAATTTTATAATTATTTCAAAAATAATTAATTTAAAACTAAATTCAAATTTTAAAATAAAATCAAAAATTTAAAATTTGGGATTTTACGAAACTGAAAAACATGAAACGAAAAGGCATCCCGGAACAGCCCGCTCGGGACTGCCCACAAGCATGCACACAAGGCACTCGCGAGCAGTCTTCCCGCGCACAAAGCCCGACGACAGTCCTAGGCGGATGCAGCAGCACATAGGCTGGGCGCATGGCCGCGCGTGCTTCTCGTGGGCGGTGTAGCACCCCGGAGCGCAAAGCACTACATCCGCACCATAGTTAGACACGTGTAACGATAGGGACTCCGCACATGCACCAAGCTACAGCGAACGAGAGACAAACATAATCTCACCTAGGCTATGCGCTCTACACCCTAATTCAGAGCGCGCAACAAAAATCATGCACATGCAGAAGCAACAGGATCATCAAACATACAAATAATATCCAACTAATCCACATAATTACATGATATACAAGCATGGCCATCCCGGGCCAAATAAATTTTATAAATTCATAAGATCGAAATCATATACATATTCATATTTTATACACAGTACCAAAGTGGAAAGTAAAAATTCAGAATGCTAAAGGACCCGAACTACAATCTCAAAAGAAACCACCTCCTAGCCCGAACCAAACCTCGCACCTGCAAACTCAGAGAAACAAAAGGGGGGAAAAGAAGTCAACGAAGAGGGGTCAGTCCTAAAGACTGGTGAAGGGGCTAACACACACACACACGTACATATATATAAATTAGAGCATATCCAAAGTCATAATAGCTCATGAACCGGGGCGTGGTTTTTCCAATCTAAAACATTTCAGCCCGTGATACTAGTTATATAGAAAAGAGTTAAGGTCGGAGGCCAAAATCAACAAATTTTAGTAATTAGAAATCTACTTCCGTTTCACGAACAATTTTCAGAATCTAAGTCACACAACTTAGTGAGTACGAGTTTCAGACCGCCTAACTCCGTTCATAATCAAAATTAGAATCAAAATTCAAACGAAAACATAATTCAAACACACATACCTCTTCTCCAGGTGATAGAAGGGTTGTTCCTACCCTAACCATCGTTCCAATATGTCAGGGTCATGAGTTTCATGACACTCACGCCCAAGGATTCCATCCCCCACTAACCTCCTAGTGGGTTTCGGGTTGATCCTTTATAAGTGGAGACCACACTCGGGAGTGACCCGACGACCCAATGCCGTCCCGGGGCTCCTTTGCATAAATCTCTGGGGCCCAGTTCAAATTGTTCAAAATTTCAAAGTTCAAAAGTTCTAAAATTTTAAAATCGGACTTATCTTTCAAAGTCAAAACACGCTAGTTTCAAAACACACACACCAACCCTTTTTCAAAACAAATAAATGAAAAAAAATAACTTACGTATACATAAAAGCGTTTTTCAAATGTTTCATAACAAACGGGGCCAATTGCCACAAAATACATATCGAAGATGTATCTATATACGTATATATAATTAAGTCACATGCGGGCTTCAAAATTCATGTAGGGTTATAGGTCGTATTAACTAAAAGAAAGAAAACCTCACCTTGTCGAACAAACTGAACGGAAGTAAATCAAAGCACACTTAAAAGACCACCTCGTTACCCTCGGAATGAACCTCTGAACAAAACAAAGATAAAAGACATACTTAGACTTAATATGAGCCATATAGACGGTCGGCGAATGCATATGGATGCAAATGATGCAATGCAACAACAAGAGTTAGCATATTCAAGCGTTCAAGTTCATACATGTATTCAAGAGTCGAAATCATATAACCGAGGCACCAAACCAAACATAACACATCATATGAACGTCATATATATCATATCATATCATAACTCATGCATATACAAGCATAGGATGCATAAAGAATGCAACAAAAGCAAGAAGATATCACTCGTAGCACTTAAATGCATATAAATTCAAGTCACTTTTATACTTATCAAATGAAGCCATAAAATTAAAATAAATAATAGAACATATCTTATAACCACATATTAACATGTTAGGCTCATAATTGGGGTGGGAAAAATCAATTAAAATCGAAAATGAAGCATGCAACAAACAACGAAACAAAGTCGAGCACAAAACGAACACAACGCGCGAATCAGTCACAAAAGTGAAGGGGGGTGACAGGGGTCACCACTTTGCAGCACAAAGGGGGTAACCCCTGTCAATGGAGGTAGGAGCAAATCCTCGAAGGCCTGGGGGAGGTCAAGGGCGTGACCTCCAAACTGCACCAAGGCCGTCACAGGCGTCACCCCGCACAACTCTTTCTTCCTTGCCAAAAGCAGCCCTATTCTTCGCACTTCAAGGCTAAGCAATAGTCACATATCAAGTAGCAGCAACACACAACAGAAATACGGAGTAAAGGTAGCAGCAAAAATGCACACACAACACCCCACAATCAGCTACTATTCACGCAGCAACAAGGATGCAAATGGATTGAAGTTCAACTTCGTTTTCTCAAAGCTTTCATGAAGTTCAACCATGGTAGATCATTATACACTCAAGAAACATGAAAATCACACTATATTCATCACATAATTAGCTCCAATTCAGAAACAAAACAAGGATAGCCAAGAGTTCAACCAAAATTCATATAACCCTTACTATTCATATATAATTTCATACTATACTCAAATCATGGTCCAAATGGAAGATTTATGGCTTGAAATTTTTCTCAAGATGTGGAGGACAAGAAAATAAGCTTACCTCTCGGATTTGACAAAGATCGGAGGTCGAACAAGCTTGAAATCCTCTATGGGTGAATAGTGTTGGGTTTCTTCCCTTCTTCTTCCTTTTTCTCCATCTCTCTCGGTTTCCTTGGGGTCTGGGCGGAAATGGCTGAAATGGGAGAATAGGATTTTGTGTTAGGGTCATGTGGGTTCAAGAATCGGGTCATTTGGTTAAGAAACGAATATGTTATGGTCAAAATCGTAAAATGTGGTAAATCTGCGCGAGGTTTAGGTTTCGGGCAAAATTCGGAGGCTCAAACAGGCTTAGAAAAATACAAGGTTAGGTTAAAAAGCTCCCAAATTTCGTTACAAGCCCAGACCACTTCCAGAATTCTAATCCGAATTCCCGATCTTAAGTTATGCCTTCCGGAATCCAAGGCGCGCTAAAACAAGTTAGGCCCTCCAGTCCCTAACAAATAAAACGGTTTTAAAAACCATATCAAACAGACTCAAAAATGTAAAACGAATAAGTAAACAAATTCATAACACGTATAATTCATGCATATCACATATTAAGAAAAACCAAAAATGAATCCGAACTCAAATGGATCAAAAACGAGTTCAAAAGGTTAAAAACGTTCAAATATTAAAATATATACTTAACAAATAATTCGAATAAATTTAAAAATGCCATATAAACAATATGATAAACAAATAATTACATAATTAAATAATTTAAGGATGCAAGTAATGCTCTCGTTACGATGTACCTGTACGGACGGACTAGTGGGATGTTACAAACTCCCCTCCTTCAAAAGGACCTGTCCTAAGGCGCGGTCTTGAACAACACTGGAAACGAACTCAACTCCAAGCTTCCACTGTGGCACTCTGATCCAGGTGAGCTGAAGACTCTAGGGCCTTCTCTCTTCAAAACCACAAGATCCCAAACTCTCGTCGAACAACCTTGCTATGAGAAAACATATCAACTTGTTGAAACGAGTAACCCCCTCGAATCTCATGAGATCTCCTTAGTTTTAGCAAACCGGACACGAAGTCCTCGGCCATTTGCTCCCACTTCCAAATAGAATTCGTAAGTAGTTGGAGAATCCTATCGATTCTTGATGCTCGATCTTCAACCGATAGTACGATAGACATTGCTACACTAAGTTGGTAACATCTTTTCTCATGCTAACACATGATTACCGGTTCTTCTAGTCCTCGAACAAACTCAAACCATGAGTGGAATTTTCTCATGACATTGCACTTCTCGAGGCTTAAGCCACGCTCTCCCGCTAGCAACGTACAAGCAAAGCCTTCCTTTAAGCCTCGATTGAAAGCGAGTAGCCTTGAGTGCCTTTAGGTCTGTAAAAGCTGTCGTCGAAAGCAACTCTCCTCAACCGCCTCTTTCCACTCAAAACCATACCTCTTTCTTGTCGTTCATGTTAATGGATTGGCAGCTCTTAGAGAAGATTCATCTAGTGTATCCCGATGACATAAGAGACATTTTACTCTGAGGTAATTCTCAGTTCTTCTACACGGATGCGTAGTCGGTAATACCCTTATTAAAACCCAACTCAGCGTGGACCACGAAACTCTGGAGAAGAACGAAAGACTCTCAAAGCGAGCAAAGGGTATTTATCTTCCACAGTTAACCTATGCAACTCACGGTAGTTTATATTCACCCTGAAGTCCCATTTC
Source organism: Lantana camara (assembly GCA_037501455.1). NCBI lineage: Eukaryota > Viridiplantae > Streptophyta > Magnoliopsida > Lamiales > Verbenaceae > Lantana > Lantana camara. The sequence goes on along the minus strand of CM074859.1, from coordinate 86,975,948 downwards.
TTCTTAGGCAGGACTAAAGCACTCCACAAAAAAGTACTCGAATGGATGAAACCACCTTTTAAGAGCTCATCGAACTACGCTTTCAACTCCAACAACCATACTAAAGCCATCCGGTAGGGAATCTACAAACAAAGTCAACTCCGGGATAAAGATCACGACAGCCTCAATGTCCCTCTCGGGTGGTAACGAATTCCAACCTTTAAGAAACGTCGAGAAAATCTTTCTATGATCTTTGTCTCTTCGAGCTTGACTCGACCCTTCGGTTCTCCCAAAGATAAGTTACGTATCTCGTCGCACCGTCCTGGATTAAGCAACTACTTCCACGAAGGATATAAATGGGTTAGCCTTCAATCTATTACCGGAAAATATCGTTGGGCCCCGAATGGACATCCTAGAAGTAGCCACTAGACCAACATGGTTCTCAAACCACCAACCCACACCTAAGATAGCTTCGTACCACAATGAGGCGCCTTCATTCAAGGCCACCAGGCAACCTCAGCCCTCACAACTCACAATCACCTGAGCACTCAACCTCACCAAACTCTCCAAGAAGAGAGTTTATGCAAAGAAGGGAAGCAGCATCGCAAGCAACAAATAAACACCAAGAAACAACGAAGAGAGAGAAGTAGCAAAGAAGTGGGTTTCCCCGAGATTAAATATGCATGTATAAGATGCCATGTATGTTTAGTGTACCGTGCACCATGGTAGAAGTGTCGAGTTCGATGTCAACTCCTTTGCTTTCCAAAGTGTTTCCTTGTACTTGAACCGGGATCTTGAAGTCACCGCGTTTCGAAGTCCTCAACGTCTTGTTCTTCGGACAAACTCTCACCGGGTGTCCAAATTCTCCACACTTGAAGCCTTCCTTCAATTTCTTCTATGTGATTCGGACCTCGGCAATAGGAATGTTGAATTGATTGCGGTGGTGGAGACATAGAATCCCTCTTTAAAAATTAAATCTTCTTTTTCCTCGTAATATCGTTGATAACTTGGAATTCTTAAAGATTCCTTTATAGATTGAATCTCTTACTTGAACTCGAACTCGGACCGGGTTCTTGTCTCACATAAGAATTGTGGGATTACAACCAATGCTCATACCTCGTTACTTAAATTGTCTCTCTTATTTTCTCGGACCATGTATGTACCTCTGAAGTTCGAAGAATTAGTTGAATTCATCTCTACGCCCATATAAATAACATCAAACCTTAGAGCAACCTTCATCGGCACTTGATCTCTCAAACTGCAATCTCAAATCATCCACCCTCTTCAATCATTGCTCGAAATCTAGGAATTTCTTGAAGTCTCTTATGAATAAACTTGGAGGGACGTACTCATAGTAAAATTTCGAATGAAATTCTTCCCCGAACACTTTAAATTTGGATATCGTTTCTTGAATCACTTCAAAGATTGACCTTGAATTTGAATGAGGAGTATATTTCACTTGTTCTTGGACTACTTTAAAGCTCAATCTTGAATTTAACTTCCCTTTGTTGGAATATCCTCGAATATTCTTCCAAAGCCATACTATTTCGAACATCCCCTTCTCTACTTTGACATCATCACCATTAAACAACTTCGGAGGGCTAAAATTCTCTATCCTCCTCGTAGATTAAAGATATTTGTCTTCTTTGTTATTTCCCGGTGATACTCGTGGACATTGGGATGATATCCTGAAATAAAACATAATTTCCAAGAAATATCGATACATGCGGGGTTTGGTGCATGTTCATGTGCACAATTAACATAAATAATAACAAATAATTCACCAACATGATGTAGTGAATGTAAACAAACACGTAATCCTAAGCCGAACGACCTAGACAAACCCAATACGACACTAGAGCTTCGATTTTACAACCAAGAGCTCTAATACCACTTTAGGATGTAACACCCCGGAGCGCAGAGCACTACATCCCCCGCACCATAGCTCGACACATGTAACGAAATAGGGACTCCGCACATGCACCAAGCTACAGCGAACGGGAGAGAAATAAAATCTCACCTAGGCTAGGCGGTCTAAACCCTAATTCAGAGCGCGCAACAAAAATCATACACATGCGGAAGCGACAGGATCATCAAACATACAAGTAATATCCAACTAATCCACATAATTACATGATATACAAACATGCCCATCCCGGGCTAAATAAATTTTACAAATTCATAAGATCGAAGTCATACACATATTTATATTTTATACATAGTACCAAAGAGAAAAGTAAAGATGCAGAATGCTAATATCCAACTAATCCACATAATTACATGATATACAAACATGCCCATCCCGGGCCAAATAAATTTTACAAATTCATAAGATCGAAATCATATACATATTTATATTTTATACATAGTACCAAAGCGGAAAGTAAAGATGCAGAATGCTAAAGGACCCAGACTACAAACTCAAAAGAAACCACCTCCTAGCCCGAACCAAAACTCGCACCTGCAAACTCAAAGAAACAAAAGGGGGAAAAAGAAGACAACGAGGAGAGGTCAGTCCTAAAGACTGGTGAGGGGGCTAACACACTCACATGTACATATACATAAATTAGAGCATATTCAAAGTCATAATAGCTCATGAACAGGGGCATTCTTTTTGTATTCTAAAACATTTCAGCCTGTGATACTAGTTATATAGAAAAGAGTTAAGGCCGGAGGCTAAAATCAGTAAATTTTAGTAATTAGAAATCAACTCCCGTTTCACAAACCATTTTCATAATCTAAATCACACAACTCGGTGAATACGAGTTTCAGACCACCTAACCCCATTCATAATCAAAATCGGAATCAAAATTCAAATGAAAACGCAATTCAAACACACACACATCTTCTCCGGGTGATGGAAGGGTTGTTCCTACCGTAACTATCGTTCCAATATGTAGGGGTCATGAGCTTCATGACACTCACTGTAGCGCCCCCACTTTGCTGGTAGAGAGCGGCGCCCCAACCCCCGCACTGAAGCACCCCTCAAGTAATGGTGTGAGCCATCACTCAAGAAATACCCCAGCGAACGGCATATCCATTAACGATTAACAAATAGTGTTTAACTATGTGGCTTATACAGCGGAAAATCAGAGTATTTTAAAACTTTTCAAAACATGTGCGTGATGGCATATAAACAAGCAAGTACTGATCGTTAAGCAGAAGAGACTATTAACATTACTGTATCAATTAAACGTTGTCACGGGAGCATAAGATAGCAATCGTAGCAGTATCCAAGTAGCAAAAGGATTATTACAAAAGCATAAGGTAAAGCATCAATGCAGCCATATAACATATGCAGGACACAAAATAGATTAATAAAGTAAAGTCCTGACTCAACAAAATGAACACTCTAGAGCTTCAAGATACCTCTAGACTACGGCTGCAAGACCTGAAACCATGAGGCCAGAAAACAGGTAGAGGTATTAGTCAAAGTGACTAAGTGAGGGATATCTTTAAAAGAAAGTACTTAAAGTAAACATTTGAAGTGAAGTTCATAAGGTAAAACCTTTAATGCAAAGCTTTAATGAAGAACTTAAGAATAAGTTCAAGTGATAAAACCCTTTGATGCAATGCTATAAGAAATGAGAGTTTTCAAAACACTTTCATGAATACAGTCACACGCGCACACATATGCTATGATTTGGTTCATATGATTTTCATAAAACGGGATAAGGGTAGGGAACAACTTTGCAAGATATGAACCAACTTTATGAAAACATTGATGCCCGCAAGCTAGGCTTCTCCATCCTTACTCCAGAAAACATGACCATTAATAGGGTGTCAGACCGAGATCAACAACACCCTAACACATACACACATGCACCATCCTCCACCAAGTTTCACTTCGGGGAGCGACCCCTAGGTGACCATTAACCATTGATTTGGGAATAGATTTGCGGTCCATTCCCGACAATTGTCCTGACTTAACCAAACCTCCTGATTAAAGTCGGTATAAATCGCCTAGTGTGGCGGCCGGTATTAGTGATGTCGTTGGCGCTCACCTCCCGAGCATCACCTCTACACATAACCGCCGGGCCCATACCATTAACCATTGATTGCTTGCACCATTGATGACATCCAGAATAAATCCGAATGTATGAACCATTGAACATATGCATTGAACCATTGAACCATTGATGCAATACTTTGAAAACATAAACCATTGATGCATTACTTTGAAAACATGAACCATTGATGCATTACTTTGAAAACATGTGCCATTGATGCTATACTTTGAAAACATAAACCATTGATGCTGTACTTTGAAAACATGTGCCCTTGATCAATGAATATGGATAGGTCTGGGTTCTTTGAAGAATCATCCCTTATAAAGAGTATTTCAAAACAAGAATGTAAAGCACTAGGCTTAGAGTCTCAAAACGATTGAATCATTAAGTATTCATGGTTCCAGTTGAAAACATTTATAACCTCACCTAATAGTAACAGTAGGTAGGATAGATTATGCAGTGCCCTGGGGATTCCAGTGCTCAACCTTAACTCCTGTAAATGTGTACTAAGGTGAGCTAAGACACACTTCTATCACGATGCACATAAACATATAAAACAAGTACAGAACATGTAATGACAAGAGAGTAATACCATTTAAGGTATTAGAGAAGGATAACACACAAAGGAATCCTTAAAGTGAGTTATCATTAACGTGGGACTATGATCTTACTGTAATCGATTAGGAATTAATCAAATTATGAATCCTATCGCAAAACCTTAGGTTATAAAACAAGTCCTCGAAAGAAAACACATTTTGAAATCACATGTTAGACCCCGGATTTGAAAACCCTAAGTGCAAATGTCTATTAAGAAAGCACAAGTTTTAATTCACTTTTACTATTCAAAAGTACTATTCACAGTTACTATTCCAGATTACTATTCACGAATTACTATTCACATGTTACTATTCACTTGTCGGGTCAAAGGGTCGGGTCAAACCCACACACTAAACACACACTCATGCACACATACGAGCACACTCACACACACACGGCATACACATACACACACCCTAATTCAATTATGATCTCGATTATAACCTATAGTTTCAAGTTCATGTTATTATAAGCAAGTGTGATCTAGGTTAAAGGCATAACCTATGGTTAAGAGATCTAATTAAAGCATAACATCAAGTTATGAAACACTATGCTATCTTAGGTTATAACATGTGACACTATCAAAGTGTATAACATATGATCAAGTTCTATTCCATTAATCCATATCATATCATAAGCTCAAGTCATAACATATGAGTCATGTAACATTGTAACAATGTAATAACATATCATAGACATAAGTCTTTGCATATCAAGACCATTAATCATGTAACATTCATCAATTGAGACCATATAGTAACATGTAACAAGTTATAATATAATTGATCATAAATTACTATTCCATTGCATAACATGCTTGAACATAATTTAAATATCATAATCATGCATCAATTATCATCATATAATAGCTCCATAACATGATCATACCATATACTAAAGCAATTCATAACATTTCATAGCATATACTAAACAATTAAATCATAATTCACTACTAAGAAACATATCATAAAACTATATAATAAATGCATAAAATAAAATCCTATATGGCTTAGGGAAGACCCTAAGACCCAACCTAAACATAATATAAACATACCATAACATAAAAACATAAACTAAACTAAAACATAACATAAACTAAAGCATAAAAAATAAAACAACTAACCTAGCTAACAAAAAAGGGGGGAGACGGCAAGAGGGGGAGAGGGAGAGAAAGAAAGGGAGTTGTTAACACAACATATGAGCAAGGAATTCAATGGCATGAGGGGGGTATTTATAGGTGTTGGGAAGCCCCTCACCTTGGAGAGTAAAATGGTAAAACTTCTCTTGGAAGCTAACTTTGTTCTTGAAGCTAAAATGGGACTGCTGGGGGTATTTCTGTAATTTCGTCCCCCAAGACTCAAGGATAAGTGGCTGGAAGTTTAACCATTCCGACGGCAAGAAAATTAGCTTCGAAACGCATATTCATTCGTCGAAATCGGATTTACCGTTTGAAAGATACATTAGTTTTAATGAATAAAAGTTTTGAGCTCGAAACTCGACATGAGTGAAAAACGACTTTCTAGAATGATTTTCAAGTCCGGATTGTTTCCAAAATTCAAAAAATAAATCGAGAAGCGTTTTGAGTCCAAAATCGACTATAAAACATTTTACCGTTAAAAAGTTGAAAACGTAGAGTGAATAGTGAATTCCTACGTACGAACATACGCTTCAAAATTTCAAGCTAGGGTTTGAATCAAGAGTTGTAAAACATCTCAAAAATCTTGAAATAGCTCAAGTAGTGCAAATCCGAAGAGAAAACATTTTCCGAATGAAAACCGTTCGTAGAAGGAATAGTGAACTAGGGTTTTTGAAAACGTTTTCAATAAAACAAAGCTCGGAATAGATTTTCAAGTCAAGAATGATTTCAATAGACTCGTTTCAACTCAAGGATCGATTTGACTGTAAACTTGGGTAGGAAAGATATCAGAATCAAAAGCTCATTTTCAGATGAATAGTAACTTTGGTCGGTAAGTTCCCAAAATGCCCTTATGGTTCAAGAAAGGTTTATGGAGCTTGGAAAACAAGTTCAAACGATTGGGAAACATGTGATATGAACCTATAGGGTTCCATTGAAGCGTTGGGTAATATAGGCTTGGAAAATGAATAGTAAACTGTATCAAAGGTCAAGAATTCCCCCTTAAAACATGTCAGATCACATATGAGCACAAAGTTCATGTAAGAATGCAATGCATGAAGGTTTATAAAGTTGGATCATGGTCTATAAATGCCTTACCAATGCCCTTAGTTTACCGTTTTCATCCAGGCCCTGTTTTGGGCTGTTACACTCACGCCCAAGGATTCCATCCCCCACTAACCTCCTAGTGGGTTCCGGGTTGACCTTTCTAAGTGGAGACCACACTCGGGAGTGACCCGACGTCCCAATGCCTTCCCAGGGCTCCTTTGCATAAATCTTCGGGGCCCAGTTCAAATTGTTCGAAATTTCAAAGTTTAAAAGTTCCAAATTTTCAAAATCTTACTTATCTTCCAAAGTCTTAGGGTACGTAGCTATTCGGGGAAGCTCGGGCTGACGTGAACCCGTACACTAGTTCCACCAAATCACAGAGTCCGGACCTCGCTAGGAGATTAGCGGGGAAAGGAAACTGAGCGCCTTTGGGGAACTCATGAAACCCCACTGGTCAATGAATGAGGTGGCCGAGCCTTACAAACCCGTCTACCACCCGGAGAAAAAAGGTGTATATGAACGATTATGAATGATCGAATGAATGTGTACGAAAGATTGTGTGTGTGATAACTTAATAAATTTCTAATGATTATACAAGGTGTAGGTTGGAGACAATACCCTCTCGCCGGGCTCATGAATGACCTAATGATTGAAAATGATAGTTATAAACCCGTTGATGCTTTTCTTGGTTTTACCCACTTGGGAAAATGTTATAAACTTCATACGGGATTATGACTTGCATGTATATGTTTAATTCCCGTGATAATATGTATTATGCCCTAGTTTATCCCCACCAGTCTCCTATAGACTGAACTCGGATTGTTTTCTACTGTGTTGTGCAGGTGTAAGAGGAGCTAGGCGGGAATTCGAGTCGGTGTGTCTCGCATTTATTTCTAGCTCTTATATTTTGGGTCTTACACACTCATACTCATACTTATGACTATTGTATATCGATTACGACTTATGACTTGGGCGTACTTGTTTGAGCTGTGATGGCATGTTGATATTGTAAATATTCTTTTTTGGACCTTGGATGCTCACTGTAAATGTTATATGATATTTAATGCTTTCGCTTTACCGTTTTATTCTGATTTTTGTTATCTCTAATTTTGATTGGTTTAAGGGTTAGTCCCGCCTAGCTTAACGTGTGTGTAGTGTCCCCATTCACCGTGATCTAGCTAGTGTATGGATTGCCCATTTCATATGTGGGTCGAGTCTCGGTGCGGGGGATGTGGTACCTTGCGCTCGGGTGCTACAAATAAGGTTATGATGGTCACTACTCCATCTTCTTCTAAGCCTTCTAAAGGTAAGGGCAAGAAAGCCCAGAAGAAGAAGAAGACCCTTAGGCCCAATGGAGGCATCACGAAGGGAAAAGCCCAAAAGAAGAAACGTGATCAGAAAGAGGACGTTTGCTTCCATTGTGGCAAATTGGGGTATTGGAGGAGAAGCTTCCAGGAGTACAAGGCTACTCTAAAGAAAGGTATCTTTCTCGTTGAAGTAAATCTTTCTATTAATTCTAACTCCTGTTGTCGATCTCATATCTGTAATGATGTACAAATGTTAAGGTTTGGCAGCTCAAATGTGTCTTGAAGATTGGAGATGGCTCAACCGTCGAGGCTCAAGCTTTAGGCACAATTAGATTAGATTTAGGTCGTTTTGAATTAGTTTTAAATAAAGTCCTTTTTGTACCAGACATTATTCGTAATATTATTTCAGTTCCAATACTTGATTGCAAAGGCTATGAAATTAATATTAAAAATGGTAACTTTTTCCTTAAAAAGAATAATTTTTCAATACATCTTGGTACATTAGATAATGGACTTTATCTAACTCAAAACACCAATATTTTGAATATACAACGAGAAACAAAACGTAAGAGAGATAACAAAGTCTCAGCATCTTTGTGGCATGCTAGATTAGGACATGTTTCCAAGAACAGAATTTAGCAAGTTAACAACCTTAGGGACGTTCTCTGAAAATGACCTTAAAAGGTTAACTTCTTGTGAATCCTGTCTCAAAGGAAAAATGTCTAAAACTTCTTTCAAAGGAAGTGTAGATTGAGCCACTGAGACCTTGGATTTAATCCATTCTGATGTTTGTGGACCGTTTAGTGCAAGAACTCGAAACAATCATCAGTACTTCATAACCTTTACTGACGACTTTAGTCGCTATGGTTATGTGTACTTAATGAAGTACAAATCTGAGGCTTTTGAGAAATTTTTAGAATTTCAAAAGGAGGTGGAGAACCAAACTGGTCACAAGATCAAGACACTTCGATCTGATCGAGGTGGCGAGTATCTTAGTGAATAATTCCTTAGTCATCTCAGAGATAATGGAATTATCTCTCAGTGGACCTCTCCGGGAACTCCTCAGCTTAATGGAGTTTCTAAGAGAAGGAATCGAACCCTACTTGATATGGTTCGTTCCATGATGAGTTTCACTGCCTTACTACCTTCTTTCTGGGGTTATGCGCTAGAGAGTGCAGCCAAGATTTTGAATCTTGTTCCTTCTAAATCAGTCCCTAAAACGCTCTATGAAATGTGGCATGGTAAAATCCCTAGTTATTCTTACTTAAGAATTTGGGGTTGTCCTGCTTATGTGAAGAGGACAGTGGGAGAATAGTTAGAAGCTCGTTCTCACTTATGCTACTTTGTTGGTTATCCTAAGGAATCCATAAGATACTATTTCTATGATCAATCTGAACAAAAAGTGTTTGTTTCAAGAAATGCAACTTTTCTTGATGAATCGTTCCTTGAAGAAAAGAAAGCCAAGATCATAGAACTCAAAGAAATTCGAGATGATCCCATACTAACCACGCAGGAGACGTCTCAATCTGATACAATGACGCCCCGTGTTTTCAAGGCTGGCCAGGTATGACGTCACGAGTGAGGTCTGGTCGAGTTTTACGTGATTTAATTGTTTAATTATGTGATTTAAGTGTTTTGCGTGCTTTGATTATTTGATCGTGTGGTTTAATTGTAATTTTGTTCGCATGTGTTTAATTATTTATTTGATTTAATTGCAATATCACACACGAACTTGTTTATTCTTTGTCTGAGCCTTATCCTTTTATTCCTCGTAAATTCCTAAACCCATTGCCTATCTTTTTATTTAATTCGGGAACCTATTTCTTTTCTAACCGTATTTCAAATTCGAGCCTAAAGCACATGAAAATATCCTGACACCAAAAATATCTAACCGTGGCCCACACGTTGCTCTCTCTCTCTCTCTCTCTCTCCCCTTCCCTGACAGCCCGTTTTCTTTCCTTCCCCACTTTTTCCTTTCCCTTATTTCTTCCCATCCTCTTCCTCACTCTTCCCCCGATTCCCTCTCAGCCCTTGCCACCGCCTCACCTCCTTTTCACGGTGATAACTCAACCGTCGCCGCCTCACCACCGCGGACTAACCATCCTACTCCCCACCCTTTATGTTTTTCCCTCATTCTCACTCTCTCACATACCCTTTCTCTCGTTCTCTCATCCCAACGCCATCAATCAGCCGCCAAGAGAAGCAGCACCGGCCGCCTCATCTTCTTCGGTGACCTTAATCGGCCAACCACCGCCAACCTCACTCCAGATCCGGCCCTATTTCGTCTTTACACATTTCTCTCTTTCCAAATTCCTTTCTGGCGTCCTCATCACCATTTTCGCCGGCGACATCAACTCACCGGCTGCAACTTGAGATCCAATGAGCTTCGTTGCCAGTCACCACGGTCCAACCAACTGTCTCTATCACTCTCCTCACCGTTGCCTTCTCCGTTGTGGCCACAGCCTCATATAGCAACAACCCAACAACACATCTTCTACCGCCATCCTTGGATTCCACCGCCAACAACACGGTTGCTCTTTTATTGTAAACACCTGATCCTTGCATAATTATTTTGATTATAAGTGTAATTAGGTATTGAATTTGTTAATCGCAAATATGAATAGTTCTGTTTGAGTTAGTGTAAATGAATTGGTTTAGAAAATTGTATACTTTCCAATTTACTTCAAGATCCATCGTAATTAAAATTTGTTTTATTGTAACTGAACTCCTTTAATGAAAGGATTGAATTAATGTGGTTCTTGGGCAATTGTCATTTAATTTCATATGTGCTTGAATTTTATAATTATAATATACATATTGTTTATTGATGTGAGCTTTTATATACTGTAATAGCCCGAATACTCGCCTGCAGATATTGTCTGCTTTGGTGTCACGCAGCCCACCTCACGGTTTTGTTCTTCCCGACTGATGCCCAACCTAGAAAAAGGCCTCTGCAAGGGATAGGTATCCACCTCCTTATAAGGCAGGTTTCGTTCTCCTCTCCAACCGATGTGGGATACTAGATCCACCCCCACTAAGAGGGACCAGCGTCCTCACTGGCACACCGGCCCGGGCCCCAGCTCTGATACCATTTGTAACAGTCCGAATGCCAGCCTGCAGATATTGTCCGCTTTGGTGTCACGCAGCCCACCTCAAGGTTTTGTTCTTCCCGATTGATGCCCAGCCCAGGAAAAGGCCTCTGCAAGGGAGAGGTATCCACCTCCTTATAAGGCAGGTTTCGTTCCCCTCTCCAACCGATGTGAGATACTAGATATACGTATATATATATATACACACATATATATATATATATATACACACACATATATATAATTTTGGGTCTTGAATTGAAATTGTTTGTTGAAGTTGAATTTTGCATAATTGTGTTTTGTGTGCGTGAGTACTATATGTGCACATATGTTTTTATTTTATATATATATATAGAATATATAGATGTAATGAATTAGTTTTAATTAAATTAAATCTTGAGTTATTAATGTGATTGTATTACTTAATTTAGTGTGCTTATGGTACGTGTGTGTGTGTTTTAATCAATCTGAGATGTTAATTGTAATTTTTGTGTGTGATGTTGCGTGTGTGCGTGAGTAGTGTTTTATGTACATATAAATTTTGAGTATGTATACTAAATATATGTTATAATTTAATCTGTGAAGTTGTATTGAATTAGCAATTGGTTGTGTGCGTGCATACTGACTGTATATATTATAAACAATTAAATTTAATGCTAATTGTGCTTTGTGGATGTGTGTATAAATCATGGAATCAATTGGTGTAATGAATTTAGGTTTGAAGTATGTTATAATGGGTACTCGATGCATGTGTGTGACATAATTAATTGAAGTGTTGTGGGTGCGCGTATATATGTGTTATAATATATACATATGTGTACTCTTATGTTCTGTATGCAGTGTATATGTCTATATACTTTTGGAATATATGGTACGTGTTTTATATATATATATCTGACTAAGAGTAAGTATTTTGGTTGAGAAATTTCATGAATTCGGTTGCTCCTAAACGTGTTTAAATTGTTGGATGATACTTGTGATTGTTTTTATCTTTAGTTTAAACATTTTTCAATAAGTGTTTAATGACCCCGTACCACGTGTACACTTGAATTATATACTTATTTGCTACATGGGATATTAATTGTGCACATGAACACTTCATAACATAATAAATCATTTTATAAATTCCGTATTTATTTCATATCATGCCATACCACTTACTTCACTTCATTTCAATGCCGTGCGTCTTATTTTCATTTTGAGTCATTTCTCATGATTACACAGTATTCTTGTTCTTGTATAGTTTTCTCCAGGGTGGAGATACATTGATCATGTAGGCACCGTATGGTTCGTGTTCTTATTTCATCGTATTCCAGGTGAGGGTGTTTTCATTCTAGTTACCTATCGAACCCTAAGACCCTATGTGACAAGTTTTGGCCAAAAACCTAATATACTTATATATCGTTTTCAAAGTGGAGTTATCGAGTAAATTCTTATCGAGTAAATTATTTCCAAGGAATTTGAAATGTATGATGACTCTCATGACTTGAAATGTTTTGGCGAGATTATGCACATCAATCATATTCATGTCATTGGGCCCGGGAAAATGTGTGAATGGAGACCGGTACGGCATTGGGCCATCGGATTAGCCATTGCATATAGTACCCATTTGAGAATCTCTCACGGGACCGAGAAGCACGGGAGGTGAGTTATTCTTGAACTGATGATTAACCCATCGAAGGAGCGGGTAGGATCCCCCGACTCGATATGGACTGGTTCGGGTCTGCAGGCTCGACCAGGGGAGGGAGAAGGTTAGAACTATTATTATTCTTCATGTGGGAAGACCGGGACACGGATTACCCAAACGCTCATGTCTCATGTATTTATGGCTTGCATGTATTATTATGTATTGCATGATCACGTATTCAAAATGTATTAATCATGTTTATTGTACACGGTTGGAGTTTTGGTTGGAGAATTATGCACGCTCACTCGCCGGGTCACAATGATTATTACGGAATACGAACTTAATTGATTTAATATGAATTAGTTGTAAAGTCCGAGCAATGCTTAGTCATTTTCTGGACCCTCGCGGGAACTAACTTCAAATAAAACTTTGCTCGGGATTTATGACTTGCATGTGCATGTTTTTATATATATGTATAGCTTCTGCTCACTCAGTCTTCTAGAGACTGGCCCATCTTTCCACTTTTTCAGTTCTTGCAGGTTTCGCTAGGTTGGAGTCAAGTCTTAGAGTTTTATTCGGGTCTCACTTGTACACTTGAGTCTAATGTTGTAATGTTATGATTTCATCATATTACTTTACTTATTTAGACTGCGCGCCGATTTATGATTTATGATTTATGATTATTATTGGATTCGATTAGGGACAGGTTGCATGTTGGATTTAATTTATGTTTATGATATGAATTAGGCTTGTAGCCATTATTGAAATTCATGTTTGACTTTATTGCTTCCGCATTGCACTTGGGTATTTTCTGATTAATTGGTACAGGGTTAGATTCTGCCTAGCCAGGTTTGTTTTTCTTTGTCACCCGTTCGCTATGAGTCCCGTTCATGTATGGACTACCCATTTTATATATGGAATAGACTTATGGTGCGGGGGATGTGGTGCCTATCATCGCGGGTGCTACAGATACCCCACAACCAATCACGAACTTCGATACACGTATAAATCCTCCTCCGAGACGTTCTGAACGCATTCCTAGATAGCCTGAGAGATGGTATGGATTTCTTCATGAAATCTCTCAAGAGGATAATGATCCTTTAACATATGAGGTGTAACATCCCGACTGATCAGACATTCAGGTAACCTATTGTGTGCGCTATTTAATTATTCCTTTAAGTGATTATGTGATATTTAATTGCTAACGTAGATTTAATTGTTTAAGCGTTTAACTTCCTCACTGTGTATTTTGTTCGTTTTGGATCCGTATTTAATTTTGATTTTTGTCAATTTGTGATATGTGTTAATTATATGCTTCATGGACTCGTTTATATGCTCGTTATATGTTTTGGTATTTGTTTTGATTGCCTTTTTGGGTTCGTTTTGGAGACGGGACCTAAAGGAGGCTAAAGAGCATTTAGCGCACCTTAGGTTCCGGGACGCGTATCTTGAGCTCGGGAATTCGGATTCGAATTTCGTTACCTCCGTTGAACTCGTTTCAACGATTTGGGTTCAATGGGACAAGCATCACATTTTTCTAAGTTCAATAAGACCTTCGAATTTCAACCGAAACGAGCCCCTTACGCTTGAAAGCTACCTTTTGACCTAGCAAAGCCTTGTAGACCCCACTTAAACTTAACTAAGCCCTTAACCATGAGTTATACTTGAGTTAACCATCCATTTCAGCCCCTTAACCCCAAGTAACCGATCCATTCTCTCCCTCTCTCCCTCAATACCGATCAGCTCAAGCAAAGAAAGAAGGAAGGAGAAACCCCTTTGTCCATTTTGTTGATTTTGAGCTCAAATCATCACCTTAGCTTCTCCAATTTGAAAGGTGAGTTTATGCTTGTAATCTACACTCCCTCTTCTCTCTTTTATGCGATCTTGAGTTGGTTTCCATGGTTGATTCATGAGATAGAGCAAGCATGTGAATAGTAGGTGTTGGGAGAAATTGTTGATTCTTACATCCATTCTTGTTCCCTTGATTCTTGGTGTTGATATATGACTTCTAGAGCATGATTTCTTAGTATTTATTGCATCTCCTTTCATGGTTGTTGAGATAGGAGTAAATTTCCATTAATGAGTGCTTGAGAATTTGGAGTTATAGCCTGATGCATTTCTTCCCATTCTTGCCTTGTTTGCTTGCTTATTTTGTGGCTGAAGTTATTGCTACTTGTATGACATGAAATGTTGATGAATTGGTGTTATTTTGATGCATGTTGTATGTGTTTTGGTTGGCATAAGAGTCTCCTTGAAGCAAGAACCGAAAATCCCCTATTTTTGCCTTCATTTTCTGTGTTGCTGCGCCTGAAAATGGACACGGTCGTGTCAGGTTACAAAGGAAAATGGACACGGCCGTGTTGAGGTCTCGGAAATGTTTTTTTCCGAATTTATTTGACTGACACGGCCGTGTCTGTCCCCTTTGTATTTCTGACACGGCCGTGTCCAACAGGCCGGTTAATTGCGGCGGCAAGTCCAATCTATACGCCGTTTCTCCAATCATTTCCAAGATCTCATACGGCCCAAGGTATCGTGGGTTGAGTTTCCCACCTTTACCTATTCGAGTGAAGCCCTTTCTAGGGGATGCTTTCAAGAATACTTTATCTCCGACTTCGAACTCGAGGGGCCTTCTTCTCTTATCGGCGTAACTCTTCTGTCTATCTTGTGACGCTTTCATTCTCTGCTGAATCACACGGACCTTCTCAATTGTTGCCTCAATATCATTTCTCGGCGTTGCTCTTATTAACCGATCTTTCTTAGTCCACTTCCAATCATCTATCTCCCAATAGACCGGTGATCTACACTTTCTCCCGTACAAAGCCTCGTATGGTGCCATCTTTATTGAGGCTTGGTAGCTATTATTATACGCAAACTCAACCAACGGGAGATGATCATCCCACCTATCCTGAAAATCCAAAGCACATGCCCGGAGCATGTCTTCCAAATACTGTATTAACCGCTCAGATTGCCCATCTGTCTGAGGATGTTAAGCTGTACTGAAGAGAAGTTTAGTGTCCAAGTGCTTTTGTAAATTCTACCAGAAAACCGAAGTAAACCTTGGGTCACGGTTTGAAATGATGCTCTTCGGAACTCCATGTAGCCGAACGATCTCCTTACAATACAATTCTGCCAACTTCGGAACCTTGTCGGTCATCCGAACCTTAAGAAAGTGTGCTGACTTGGTTAACCTATCCACGATAACCCATATTCCATTGTACCCTCCTTTTACTCTGGGTAAGCCGGACACGAAATCCATAGTCACCTGATCCCACTTTGATTCGTGAATCAGAAGTGGTTGGAGAGTCCCCCCCGGCTTCTGATGTTCTGCTTTAACTCTTTGGCAGGTGAGACAACGCTTCACAAAGTTAGCGACGTCCCTTTTCATTCCATTCCACCAGAATCTCTCTTTCAAGTCCCGATACAATTTCGTACTTCCCGGATGGATAGAATATCTCGAGCGATGCGCCTCCTCAAGTATAATCCTCTTGAGCTCTTCTGGGGCGCATATTCTTGCTTTACATCTCAATAAACCCGACTCATCAAAGTTAAACTTCGGATTAGGTGCCCGTTCTAACCTCTTCACCAACTTCTGTAAACCCGGATCCGATTTCTGAGCATCTAACAACTGATTGAACAACTCTGGTTCCACGGTAAGATTAGATAACCAACAAGCTGAAGCCACCAAACTTGGACCTGAACTAGAAGAACCCATCTCCAAACTAGCCACGCTTACCTTTCTACTCAGAGCATCGGCTACAACATTAGCTTTACCCGGATGGTATTGAATCTTGTAATCATAATCTTCTAAGAACTCCATCCAACGCCTCTGTCTAACGTTCAACTCCTTCTGAGTGAATAAGTACTTGAGGCTCTTATGGTCGGTAAACACTTCGAAGGTTGCCCCGTACAAGTAGTGTCTCCATTTCATCAATGCGAAAACCACGGCGGCTAATTCAAGATCATGTGTTGGGTAATTCTTCTCATGCTCCTTCAACTTCCTTGAAGCATAAGCAACCACCCGACCATGTTGCATTAAAACAACTCCTAAACCTTCCTTGGAAGCATCTGTGTACACTGCATATCCATCTATACCCTCAGGCAACACAAGAATCGGCGCAGAAGTTAACCTTTCCTTAAGAATCTGAAAACTTTCCTCACACTTGTCATTCCATTCAAATTTCTCATCTTTCTTGGTTAAATGAGTCAACGGGGTCGCGATCTTAGAAAATCCTGAACAAAGCGACGATAATACCCCGCTAACCCTAAGAAACTCCTTATCTCCGAGGCATTCTTCGGTCTTTCCCAATTAGCAACCGTCTCCACCTTCGATGGATCAACTTCTATACGATTTCCCGAAATAATGTGGCCCAGAAACATCACCCGGTCGATCCAGAACTCGCATTTACTGAACTTGGCATAAAGCTTATGTTTCCTTAGCGTCTCCAACACGATCTTCAAGTGCTGAGCATGCTCTTCGGTCGACTTTGAGTACACAAGGATGGCGTCAATAAAGATTACCACGAATTTGTCCAAGAATTCCCTAAACACCCTGTGCATCATATCCATGAACACTGCAGGAGCATTTGTCAACCCAAACGGCATCACAACAAACTCAAAATGCCCGTAACGCGTATTGAACCCTGTCTTGGATATGTCCTCCTCCCTAATCCGCAGCTGGTAATAACCCTGCCTTAAGTCCAATTTAGAATATACACGAGAACCCTGCAGAAGGTCGAATAGCTCTTCAATGTGAGGCAAAGGGTATTTATTCTTGACTGTCATTCAGTTCAACTCTCGGTAATCTATGCACATCCGTAGCGTCCTATCCTTCTTCTTTACAAACAAGACGGGAGCACCCCATGGAGAAGATCTCAAACGGATGTACCCAAACGAGAGAAGCTCATCAAGCTGCGTCTTAAGCTCCTTAAGTTCTGCTGGAGCCATTCTGTAGGGAGTCTTCGAGAAAGGCTCTGATCCGGGATGAAGGTCTATGACAAATTCGATGTCCCTATCCGAAGGCAAGGAGCCTAGGCTTTCAGGGAAAACATCGAGAAACTCTTGTACGACCTCCATCTCTTCGAGTTTGGCCTGATCCTTGGGTTTATTCAAAAGATAGGCCACGAAACCCACTGCGCCGTCCCTGACCAATTGTCTAGCCTCTAAGAAAGAAACAAACGGGCTTGCCTTCAAACTCTCGCCCTTGAACACAACTGAGCCCAAGAGTACTTTCTTATCCCTACAATCCATTACCGCCCTGTGCTCGTAGAGCCAATCCATACCCAAGATTACACCGTATCTCTTCATAACCATTTCAATCAAGTCAGCCACAAACACCCGATCTTCAAAACTAACCGGACAACCCCGATAGATCCTGCAAGTGTTTACACTACCACCCAACGGAGAAGATATCACATAGTCATGCGCACACAAAGAAACAAGCAAGCACAACGAGGAAGCAACATCCCGGGAAATAAAGGAATGAGTGGCCCCGGGATCAAACAATGCGTGCAATGCAATGCCATGAATGTTTATTGTACCTTCCACCACGGCATTTGGGTCGATCTCGGCATTTTCTTCCTCCTCTCCTCCGAGTGCATAGGCCCGAGCTTGAATAGCCGGCCTTTGATTTCCTCCTTGAGCATTCATTTGCCTCTTCTTCGGACAAGCATTCACCATATGATCCGGTGATCCACATCCGTAACATCTGTTGTAAAGTCGAAAGCATTTCTCCACCGGATGATTCCCCTGACAATGTGTGCAACGAATCGGGGCCGGAAGTGCTAAAGGTTGATGCTTTTGCCCTGCCGGTTTGAATTGCTTGTTTTGGGGCTTGGCTTGAGGGAAAACTTGATATGCGGGTCTCTTCCCAAACTTGTTTGATCCGCTCGAGCTAGACCCTTGGTTAAAATGGAAACTTTTCATCTTCATCACGACCCTCTCTTCAACCCTCAAGGCTTTCTCGGTCACTTTCGCCCACGTAGTAACATTTGAAGCGGCTAACACGTCCTTCATGTCCTCGCAAAGGCCTTGGAAGAATTGTGAGGCCTTGCTCTCATCGTCGTTGGCTATGTTCGGGCAATAGTGTGAAAGCCTTTCGAATTCATTGATATATTCCGTAACCGTCATATTCCCTTGTTTCAATTCCATGAATTCTCTCATCCTTCGGCTCCCAACAGCTTGCGGGACGTATTTGTTCTTGAATTCCCGCACAAAGACATCCCACGTGATCTCCTCACCAATAGCCTCCAACTTCACTTCCACACTAGACCACCACTCGAAAGCTTGCCCTTGTATCATTGTCAACGTGCTTTGCAACTTCTCCATCAGCCGACAAGGTATGAGATTCCATATGCGATTGACTTGCACTAGCCATTGCTCGGCTTGAACGTCGATTCCACCCGCAAAGACCGGTGGGTTTTGATTTTTGAATTCCTTGAGCACGGCTAGAATAGCTCCTCCGTTGTTGTTTCCTCCCGTGTTGGCATTATCACGGTCTCGTGCCCGTTGGTCTAGATGAGTAGCAAGTCGTTCCATAAAGTCACCCGGGTCACGTTGGGGAGGTGGTGGTGGATGAGGATCTTCTTCATGCCTTGGAGAGCGATCTCGGTGATGTCGAGGCTCCGGAGATCCCTCCCTACGATGGTGATGACGAGGAGGCATGATTTCCTACAAAACAACGATTTCCAATACGTATGCGTGCGATTCAATACATGCTCATGTGCACAATAAAGAAATAAAGACAAATAAGTCACATAAATGCACACAAGGCCACATTGTCCTAAGCCGACCGACCTAGACTCACCCGATATGACTCTAGAGCTCCGGCATTGCATCCGGACGCTCTGATACCACTTAAGGATGTGACGCCCGAACGTGGGTCATCCACATCCCCCGCACCTAGACTCGGATTCACGCATGAAATGGAAGTCCATACATGAGCCCTAGTCTAAGCGAACGAGGACCTACACACACCCACTAGGCTAAGCGGGGCTAAACCGGAGACCAGAGTGCGCAAAAGAATTAGCAGATAAGCGGAAGCAACCAAGATCAACATTCAATAATACCAGTATTAATATTCACATTGCCACACCGGGCCAAAAGAATAATATACAAGATCAAGAATCCCAAAATATCAAACAAGAGTTCATAAAATTCCGAAACACAAAAGTATGAAATGCAGACTCAACCTAGACCAGCTAGTACGACACCAGACGCACTTCCCCGCCTAGCTCGAGCAACCCTGCACTAAAGGTGGGAAAAGGAGAGGGTCAATCCAAACACTTGACTGAGTGAGGGGGCTAACGCACACCCACACACTATATAAGTATAACAAAGCAAGTAACAAAGGCGATGTCTATGAACCGGGCTAGGGTCTTGCAAGCCAAAACCTTTAAAAGAATACGTATGTATACAAAGAAATCCCACCCCGATCCATAATCCATCTAGCATAAACAGAAACAAAGATCCGGCGAGTACGAATCATCCCTAACTCCTCAGAATATCATAAAACATATCAGAATCACAAATCAATCCTTCCCCATCCAATGGCAATCGGGAATCAAACCCAATTCGCCTACTTAACATATGCACGGGGGTTACGATCCCACAACGTGCTCGAAGATCCACGCCTCATCAACCTCCTGGAATCGCGCGTGTCACCACGAATGGGAATCATGCACAGGTATAACCCGACGGCCCTTGCCGTTCCGGGGCTCCTTACCCACAATTCCCAGGGCCCAACATACTTACCGGAACCAAATCCCATATTTCAGGGCTTACCTCGCACCAAACATAATAAACACGTACCAAAACTTAAGCTTACTTACGCTTATACGTATATCTTTTCCATAAAGTTTGTAAAAGTTCTCATAAGGCCATAATCGTATCTTAAACAGTCATACACAAAAGAATATATAAGATATATATATATTCTCATGTGGGATTAAAATCATCACATTTCGGCCATAGGTCAATAACTAATACAGAAAGATCCTAAACCTCACCTTGAAACAAAAGAACCGGTAGCAAAAAGGGTTGATCCGACACCTAAGCCTCGGGCTCAACAACGTCCTGGGGTAGCTCTGAGATAAACAAACATAATACCCAAGACTTAGACTAAAAAATGTACCAATTAGACGCTCGGCAATGCTTATGAATGCAATGGATGCGTATGAGATGCACAAACGTATCTTAAGGAACATAATGAAGCATATTGAACCAAATCTTGATCAAATGAATTCAGAATCAAATCAAATTCTAATACATTCAAAAGGACACACTATATAACATGATAAACAAGCTTAGAGATCAAAATGAATAGTAGAAAATTTTCCTAGACCCCTTGTACTTTTGAGTACCGGCGGAAAAATTTTGAGTACTTACTCAACTGACGGTTTCAAGTAAAACGCCCCTGTACTTTTGAGTACCAGTGAAAATATTTTTGAGTATCTACTCAACTGCCGACTTTAAAAGTGCAAATTCGGCCAAAATAAATCCAAACCAAGCAAGAACACTCCAAAGCCAAACTCAACACCAACATAAAGCTATGAAATCAGGCATTAACATATATGGTGTCAAAAAGCATCAAAGAGACATGAGATCAAATGCACATTCTCAAAGAAATGCACACAAACGCATTTAAGAGCAAAAACCGGTAAGGTTTGCATTCAAGAAGCCAAAATGAAATCAAAACTCAACATAAAGTCACCAAAGTAAATAAAACTCATCTATCACATAATATGGCATTCAAATTCTCAAATGGGGAGAAGGGGATCAAGGGTTCTTGCCCAAAACTCAATCAAAATCCAACAAGCATGCTTGAAATCATCAAATAGACACACATAAGACGCAAATTGATCAAGAACTCCAATACCCTAGCTTTCTCCCACAAACCCACAAGTCTCATAAATGCTATAACCCCCTAATCCAACTACCAAACAAAGGAATCAATAAATGACCCAAGAATATGCAACAACCACCACAATGAATGCTTACAAGTGCAACAAGAACCAAGGAAAAGCAAGAATGCAAAAAGTGCCATGAGACCCCCTTACTATTCACCCTCTTGCCCAAAACATGCTTCCCAACATAAATTCAAAGATCAAGATGCATAAATGAGGTCACTCAAGCATGTAGATTACAAGAATAAACTTACCAAGCAAAGAAATTAAACACCCAAGAGTCTTGGAGCTTGGGGTCTTGCACAACAATGGAGTTTGAAGGTTTTAGGCTTCCTTTCTCTTATTTTTCTGATAGGTCACGATTTGGGGAGGAAAAATGAGGAAAAGGGGCTGATTTGGTATATGAGAGAGAAAGAGAAAGTCAACAAGTAGGGCTATGGGCCCCACATAGGTATTTTAGGTGTGTTTCTTGTACATATAAGTATTCGGGTAGGTATTTTGGTCCAAAAAGAATACGGAAGGCTCAAGACCAACACAAAAACATATAATCAAGTTCTCGAATCATATTAGACACGTAAACACGCTCAAGAATCAAAAATCACAAAACACGTAACAACGAGTAACAAGGAATTCACGTTTCACGTACGTTCACATAATTCATGTAATTCACTTAATTTCAAATAATATAAGTAATTTAGATAAGAAAGGAATAAGAAAAGAGGTTCAACAAATAAATAAATCACATAATTCATAAATAAAACGCGCACATAATGCGTACCTCTTCGTCCGGCGGATCGGGGTGTCACATTACTCGTGTTAGACCTTAGTGCGGGGGATGTGGCACCCTTCGCTCCGGGGGTGTTACATCCTTGCGTGGTATCAGAGCTTTCGGTTGCAAAACTGGAGCTCTGGAGTCGTGTTGAGTCTGTCTAGGTCGTTCGGTTTAGGAGTATGTGATTATTTGCATTCATCTACATCTCTACGTGACTTATTTGTTTAAATTCATGGTAGTTGACTTCATGATCATGAACTGAACCCCATGCATCGATATTTCTTGATTGGTGTATTTTCAGGATGCCTCCAAGAAGGAGAGCAGATAGAGAGCAGACTCCTGATCTTAATCAACCCCCTCCACAAGCACCTCCACCTCCTCCGATGAATGCTGAGAATATTGTGCAGGCTCTTCTTAACCAGCTTCAGCTGAATCAGAGGAATAATCCACAATGGGAAGGACAAGGTGGACAAGTAACTTCGACCTTCAAGGAGTTCAGAAATAACAACCCACCGAAGTGGTATGGAGGAGATGACATACAAGCAGAAGAGTGGTTGTCAGAGGTTACGGGAATCTGGGAAATTTACCCCGCTCCTTTGCATGAGAAAGCTGTTTGCACGGCCCGTTTTGTTCAAGGTCCCGCATCCAATTGGCTCAAAACTATGAGAGCTCGATTGGAGAGAAATGGAGAGGAGTTTGATTGGGAAAGCTTCGTAAGAGAGTTTCGTCACAAGTATGTTCCACCTAGTGCTCGCGAGAGAAGACTTCAGCAATTTACAGAATTGAGACAAGGGAACCGTTCGGTTGAAGTGTATATCTTGGAATTTGAAAGACTTGCACCGTATGCTCCACACATCACCAATGATGACACCTAGAAGGCTCGAGATTTCATTCATGGTTTGAGATATGAGATCCTGAATGCTCTTAAGGCGGCTACGGTGGATACGTGGGAGAAGGCTACGAGGAAGGCTATCAAAGTGGAGGCCAATAACACGAGATTGAGGCCGACCTACTCCTCGGGGCAAGGTTCGAGTTCTAATTTGGGGAAGAGGCCTGCATCACATAGTGGGCCTTCGGTTTTCAAACCCCAAGGTCATAATACTTCAGTCAAGAAAGCTCGACCTCCGGTACCTGCGGCACCAGCTCTACTTACTCCGATACAATGTAGTTATTGTAAAGGTCCCAATCACACCGAGGAGTCATGCCGGAAGAAATTGAGAAGATGTTATAAGTGTGGAGAGCAAGGTCATTTGATTAGCACTTGTCCTCAAGTGAGAGCACCTCAACCACGAGCTCCTCAACCCTTGAATGTGATACCTCCGAGAGCACCGATCCAGGCTAGAGTTTATGCTTTGGAGGGCGAGGAAAAGAATGTGGAAGTGGATGCCAACACCGTTGTTGAAGGTACTCTCCACATTCATGGCATTCCATTGCATGCATTGTTTGATCCGGGAGCAACGCATTCATTTATTGCTTCCCGGCTTATTTCTACTCTTCCCTTGCCTGTTGCTTGCCTAGATGATTCTTTTGTTGTTACTTCTCCCCTTGGTGGTGCTTTGTCTACGAACTGTGTTTACCGTGGTTGTCCGGTGGTTGTGGAAGATCAAGAGTACCCAGCAGATTTGATCAAGATGCCTATCAAGAAGTATGGGGTGATTCTGGGTATTGACTGGTTGTATCGTTATCGAGCAATGATGGATTGTTTTGCTAAGAAGGTAACTTTGGGTTCTACGGTCTTTGCGGGTCAGAGGTTGAAGACCTGCCCGTTTATTTCCTTCATGGAAGCGAGTAGACTGTTCCGGGATGGTGCAACGGTCTACATGGCCTACCTTTTGAATAAGCCAAAGGATCAGGCCAAGCTCGAGGACACGGAGATCGTGAAGGAACTCCCCGATGTGTTTCCGGAGAGTTTGGGATCTTTACCTCCGGATCGGGACGTCGAGTTTGTAACGCCCCAAATTCCGGAAGTTCAGGTAAGCACGCCACGTGCGGGTCTTCGGGTGTTGGGAGTTTAAGTTTATACATTTACTTGCTTATTATGATTT
This sequence comes from Lantana camara, assembly GCA_037501455.1. Classification (NCBI taxonomy): domain Eukaryota; kingdom Viridiplantae; phylum Streptophyta; class Magnoliopsida; order Lamiales; family Verbenaceae; genus Lantana; species Lantana camara. Next base: position 86,951,440 of record CM074859.1, on the reverse strand, counting down.
CTTCATAATATTGTGTGCATTATACATTTCTCTATATTTATACGAATTAACTTTTAATATGAAATTCGTGAATTAAGTGACAATGTGTTTAATTGTACTATGTGACTTTAATTGATCGTTTCATGAAGTTATGGACTTAATTGCATAACTTGGATTGGAGTTAATGGATCTTTTATGTAGGGATATTACTTGATTGCATTCACTTAAATGCATGAGGGACTAATATGCAATTAGGTGGGTATTAGAGTTTGTAGTGGATGATATAATATATCATATACGCATTCATCCCCCTCACTCTCATACATTACATACACACAAGAGAACACACACACACACACCTAGTGAGGATCGTTTTTTACACCTCAAGAGAAGAAGAAGAATTCATCTCATAATCCCAAGCTACTTTGAGGAACTTTGAAGCTAGAAGCATCAACATCTTCATCTCTTCACCTCATCATTTCTTGTAACACCCCCAGAGCGAAGGGCGCCACATCCCCCGCACTAAGGTTCAACACGAGTAACGAAATGGAAGTTCGCACCCGTATCCAACCATAGCGAACGGGAGACACACAAAACTCACACCCTCGCTAGGCGGCCTAGACCCTCAGGAACTGCGAGAATTAAAATCAGAGTAGCGGAAGCAAATCATATACCAAACAAGATTCCCAAGATCATCACATATACATATCCAAATGGGGAGAGGGTCAAGTATTCCAAATTCACAAGTTAGCTTACATACAAATGTACAATGCCATCACGGCCAAAAATAATCATAAGAGTAATCATAAATACGTAAACCAAAATACAACAGTAAGAGTAAAAGTAGTCCACTACGAATGCATGAAGACTCAAGCTAAACCACAAGTAAACTCCAAAAGACAATTGCCGCCTAGCTTGACTCGGAAGAACCTGCAACTCACAAGAAAGGAAAAAGGGGAAAAACAACAACGAGGGTTAGTCCTAGCGACTAGCGAGGGGGCTAACTCACGCACTCGATATATATATAGAGCAAAGCATTTAATCAAAACTGAAGGATCCTTGAACCGAGAGTGGTTTTTGCAATCTAAATTAATTCCCGTAATATATATATATACATAAAGTAAAAGAAGTCAAAAGGAGAAATTGCCAAATTTTAAGTACTTAGAAATCCACTCTCGTTTCACAGATCATACAAAGCTAAACCAACTCGGCGAGTACGAGTCACACACATCCCCAACTTCCAAATACGAAGAACAAAGCAAAGCAAAGCAAATCAGAATCCATCCCCAACACCGGTTGATAGAAGGGTTGATCGGCCCTAACTATCCACACAAAGAAACGAGACAAGGTTTAATTACTACCTTGAAACCTTCGGCGGTTGCCTCCGCCGGCTCAAGAGAAACACCCTTCCTCAACCTCCTAAGGTTGGGCGAGACTCTCAAATGGAGGTGTTGATGGAAGAGCTCGGCGACCCCTCGGTCGTCCCGAGATTACCATACCACACTCCGGGGCCCAAACATATCACGAAAGTCACACAAACATACCTCAAAGCTTATCTTTCAAAGCCACATCTCGCTTACACACACACACTTGCTCAAAACTAAACCTTTGTAAACGAAAGCAAAATAGCTTATATACTTATACAAACGTTTTCAAACTCTTATAACAAATGGGATAAATCCCACAACATAAGTATCATACACTTATTTACCATATATTATACATATCCACATGCGAGGTTTCAAATCAAGTAGGGTTATAGGTCGAATAACTAAAAGAACAAAACCTCACCTTGTCGACGAACGAAGTGGAGTCAAAAACAGGAAACCAGACACCTACGGAGCAAGCTCGTCCTCTACAGGAAGATCCTCTGAACAAGACAAACAACAAAGGAATACTCTTAGACTCAATATGAACCATATTGACGCTCGGTACATGCGCATGTATGCTTATGATGCCAATGATATGAAATGAATTCACATTAAGGCCAATTACAAGCAAATAATTCATATAAGAGCATATATCAAAAACGAGGAGATAAAACAAAGCACAAACTCTTAACATAAAGCCTAACATGTCAAAATACAAGTCACCTAAGCATACACATCACAAACGGGGCAAGAAAGACCAACAAGAAACAACGGAAAGAAAAGCAAAACCAAACAAAGACGAACGAAGAACTGAAGTTCCTAGGAGACACGCCCGTGTCCCCCTGGAAGGCAAGCTGAGACACCCCCGTGTCTCAGTACAGAAAACGAACAACAGAATCCCGGAGGTGACACGCCCGTGTCACCAAGAAAGGCCAAACCGTGACACCCCGTGTCACGGTACAGAAAATCGAAAACGAAAGGTGACACGCCCGTGTCACCGCAAAAGGGCAAACCGTGACACCCCCGTGTCACGGTACAGAAAAACGAAAACGGGCGAACAGCAACTCAGCAACCCCAAACCCAAAACCAAACATTCATGCTCCAACTACCATGCAAGGAAAAGCAATAAATGCTAGGAAACAAGTCTTAGAAACATAAAAAAACAACAACAAAACTTAAGGAAACAAGTAAGGAGCAAGAATCAAACCAATCTCCCAACTACTACTACTACTATTCACATGCTTGCTCAAACTCATTATTCAACCAAAGAATTGAACTCAAGAACACATAAAAGATAGAAGAGAGAGTGAAGAAGACAACCATGAACTTACCTTTCAATTTGGAGAAGTTTAGATGGAGATTTGAGCTTGAAAACACAAGATTGGACAAAGGTTTTCTTCTTCTTCCTTACTTCCTTGGTTGCTGATCGAAATGGGTGAAAGAGAGAAGGATTGGCTCGGTTTCTCTTGGGAAAAAGCTGAGGGAGAGCTTAACTCAAGTTATATCTCATGGTTAAGGGCTTAGATAAGGTTAAGGTGGGGTCCACAAGGTCTCATGAGGTCAAAAGGTAGCTTCCAAGCTTAAGGGGCTCGTTACGGGTGAAATACTGAGGTCTTAACGAGCTTAGAAAAATATGAGGCTTGTCCCATCGAACCCGAATCGTCGAAACGAGTTCAATGGAGGTGACGGAATTCGAATCCGAATTCCCGAGCTCAAGATACGCGTTCCGGAACCCAAGGTGCGCTAAGTGCTCTTTAGCCTCCTTTAGGTCCCGTCTCCAAAACGAACTCAAAAAGGCAATCAAAACAAATACCAAAACATATAACGGGCACATAAACGAGTCCATAAAGCATATGCTTAACACATATTACGAATTTACGGAAATCAGAATCCAATACAAACCCGAAACGAATAAAATACCAAACAAGAAAAGTTAAACGATCAAGGGTAACCAAATTCATATTAGAGCAAATAAGTTCAAATAACTTCAAATGATCCACGTTGACAGTTAATATCACATAATCACTTAAAGAACTAGTTAAATAGCGCACATACTAGGTTACCTGAAAAGTCTGATCAGTCGGGATGTTACAACCCTCCCTCCTTCAAAAGGACCTGTCCTCAGGTCCGAGGCGAGGTCTTGAAAAGATCCGGATACAACTGTTTCATCTGATCCTCAGTCTCCCAAGTGGCTTCTTCGGATTCCTGATCCCGCCACAAGACTTTCACAAGAGGGATCTGTCTATTCCTCAACTCTTGCATCTTCCGATCCAACACCTGAACTGGATATCTCTTAATGGTCAAGTCCGGTTCCAACTGAACTTTCTCGACTGGAAGAATAGAAGACTCATCGGGATAATGTTTCCGAAGCTGCGAGACATGAAATACATTATGAATCCCGGTTAAGCTCGGCGGTAAATCAAGTCTGTAGGCTACTTCCCCAACTCGATCAAGGATCTCAAAGGGGCCTAAGTAGCGTGGGTTAAGCTTCCCGCCTTTACCAATCCGAGCATACCCTTTTCTAGGAGATGCCTTTAAAAAGACCTTATCTCCCTTCTCAAACTCTAAGGGTCGTCTTCTCTTATCTGCATAACTCTTCTGTCGGTCTTGAGCCACTTTCAACCTCTGTTTAATCACTTTCACCCTCTCGATGGTATCCTGAATCTCCTTAGGCTTCTTAGCCCTTTCGAGCTTTCCATCTTTAGTCCATCTCCACTCATCAATATCCCAAAAGAGAGGGGATCGGCACTTTCTTCCATACAAAGCCTCATACGGTGCCATGCCAATAGAAGACTGAAAGCTGTTGTTGTAGGCATACTCAATTAAATCCAACTGTTCATCCCACGAATTCGGATAATCCAAGGCACAAGCACGAAGCATGTCCTCGAGATACCTTATTAGCCTTTCTGACTGGCCATCCGTCTGTGGGTGAAATGCAGTACTGAAGTGGAGCCTCGTCCCCAAACACTTTTGTAATTCCTGCCAAAAACTGGACGTGAACCGAGGATCTCTATCTGAAACAATGCTGACCGGGCAACCATGTAGTCTAACAATCTCCTTCCGATATAACCGGGCCAATTTAGGAACCTTATCAGACATCTTCACCTTAAGAAAGTGTGCGGACTTTGTCAACCGGTCAATAATCACCCAAATTCCATCGGAACCTCCTTTGGTCCTTGGCAAGCCGGACACGAAGTCCATTGTCACTTGCTCCCACTTCCACTCGGGTATTGGAAGTGGTTGGAGAGTTCCTCCCGGTTTCTCGTGTTCTGCTTTCACCACTTGGCATGTTTGACATCTTCTAACATAGTTAGCAACGTCTCTCTTCATGCCGTTCCACCAGTATAAAGTCCTTAGATCCTTGTACATTTTGGTGGTACCGGGATGTACTGCATACGCTGACTTGTGGGCTTCGTCAAGTACTAACTGCTTAAATCCTTCAGGGACACAAACCCGAGCCTTAAATCGAAACAATCCCGAATCATCAAATCCAAACTTGGTTTCAGGATCAATCCTTGACTTAGTTACTAATTTCTGAATCTCCGGATCCACAGATTGAGCTTCTATCAATCTCTGCTTCAAAACCGGCTGAACCGAAATATTAGCCAATCGAGCCTCTGAAACCAGAATCACTGAACCCTGTCTACTAGAACCTGCTTCCAAACCTGAAACATTCACTTTCCTACTCAAAGCATCCGCCACCACGTTGGCTTTACCCGGATGGTACTGAATCTTACAATCATAATCCTCGAGTAGTTCCATCCACCTTCTCTGTCTTACGTTCAAATCCTTCTGGGTAAACAGATACTTAAGACTCTGGTGGTCGGTAAACACTTCAAAAGTGACTCCATAAAGATAATGTCGCCATTTCATCAAAGCAAACACTACCGCTGCAAGTTCCAAGTCATGAGTGGGATAGTTCTTCTCATGATCCTTTAACTTCCTTGAGGCGTAGGCTACAACCTTACCATTCTGCATCAACACACAACCAAGACCTTCCTTCGAAGCATCGGTATAAACTGAGTAGCCTTCCGAACCCTCGGGTAGGGTTAAAACCGGGGCAGTAGTCAACCTCTCCTTAAGAGTTTGGAAACTCTTCTCACACGCCTCATCCCACTCAAACTTCACCTCTTTCTTAGTTAATCGGGTCAACGGGGAGGCAATCTTCGAGAAATCTTTCACAAAGCGCCTATAGTACCCTGCCAACCCGAGAAAACTTCTAACTTCCGAGGCATTCTTCGGGGGCTTCCAAAGCATCACCGTTTCGATCTTCGCCGGATCCACTTCTATACCATTCCCTGAAATGAAGTGACCCAAAAAGGAAACTCGATCCAACCAGAACTCGCACTTACTGAACTTGGCGAACAGTCTATGCTCCCGAAGTGTAGACAAGACAATGCTCAAATGCCGCGCGTGCTCTTCTTCAGACCTCGAATACACCAGAATATCATCTATAAAGATGACCACGAATTTATCGAGGTAAGGCCGGAATATTCGGTGCATCATATCCATAAACGCGGCTGGGGCATTGGTAAGACCAAAAGGCATGACCACAAACTCAAAATGCCCATATCTCGTGTTGAAACCCGTCTTCGGTATATCTCCCTCCCGGATACGCAACTGGTAATACCCTTGCCTTAAGTCCAACTTAGAATAAACCCTCGAACCTTGCAGGAGGTCGAACAACTCTTCAATGTGAGGAAGTGAGTATTTGTTCTTAACCGTTAACCGGTTCAGCTCACGGTAGTCAATACACATTCGCAAAGTCCCGTCTTTCTTCTTTACAAACAGGACCGGAGCACCCCACGGAGAAGTGCTCGGGCGAATGTAACCACACTCTAAGAGCTCGTCCAATTGCGTCTTCAACTCCTTCAACTCGGCTGGAGCCATCCTATAGGGAGATTTCGCATACGGTTCTGCTCCGGGATAGAGATCTATTACAAACTCGACGTCCCGATCCGGAGGTAAAGATCCCAAGTTCTCCGGAAACACATCGGGGAATTCCTTCACGATCTCCGTCTCTTCGAGCTTGGCCTGATCCTTTGGCTTATTCAAAAGGTAGGCCACATAGCCCGTCGCACCGTCCCGGAACAATCTACTTGCTTCCATGAAGGAAATAAACGGGCAGGTCTTCAACCTCTGACCCGCAAAGACCGTAGAACCCAAAGTCACCCTCTTAGCAAAACAATCCATCAGGGCTCGGTAACGGTACAACCAGTCCATTCCCAGAATCACCCCATACTTCTTGATAGGCATCCTGATCAGATCTGCCGGATACTCTTGATCTTCCACAACCACCGGACAACCACGGTAAACACAATTCGTAGCCAAAGTAGCACCAAGGGGAGAGGAAACAACAAAGGAATCATCTAGACAAGCAACAGGCAGTGGAAGAGTAGCAACAAGCCGGGAAGCAATAAATGAATGCGTTGCTCCCGGATCAAACAATGCATGCAATGGAATGCCATGAATGTGGATAGTACCTTCAACAACGGCGTTGGCATCCACCTCTACATTCTCTTCCTCACCTTCCAAAGCATAGGCTCTTGCTTGGATCGGTGCTCTCGGAGGCATCACATTCAACGGCTGAGGAGCTCGAGGCTGAGGTGTTCTCATCTGAGGACAAGTGCCAATCAAATGACCGGGCTCCCCACACTTATAACATCTTCTCAATTTCTTCCGGCAATTCTCCTCGGTGTGATTGGGACCCTTGCAATAGCCACACTGAATCGGAGCCGGTAAAGCTGGTACCGCGGGGACCGAAGGTCGAGCTTTCTTGACTGAAGTGGTAGAACCTTGGGGTTTGAAAACCGGAGGCCCACTAGAGAACGCAGGCCTTTTCCCCAAATTTGAGCTCGAACCTTGGCCTGAAGAGTAGGTCGGCCTCAATCTTGTATTGTTAGCTTCCACTTTGATCGCTTTTCTCGTAGCCTTCTCCCACGTATCCACAGTAGCCGCCTTAAGAGCACTCTGAATATCATATCTCAAACCATGAATAAAATTCCGTGCCTTCTGGGTATCATCATTGGTGATGTGCGGGGCATACGGTGCAAGTCTCTCAAATTCCATGATATACTCTTCAACCGAACGATTCCTTTGTTTTAGTTCTGTGAATTGTTGTAGTCTCCTCTCACGAGCACTTGGAGGAACATACTTGTGACGAAATTCTCTCACGAAGCTTTCCCAATCAAACTCTTCTCCACTCCTTTCCAAGCGGGCTCTTGTAGCTTTGAGCCAATTGGATGCGGGACCTTGAACAAACCGGGCCGTGCAAACAGCTTTCTCATGCGAAGGAGCGGGGCAAATTTCCCAAATTCCCGCAACTTCTGACAACCACTCCTCGGCTTGGATGTCATCTCCTCCATACCACTTAGGTGGATTGTTGTTTCTGAACTCCTTAAAGGCCGGAGTTACTTGCCCACCTTGTCCTTCCCAATGTGGATTATTCCTTTGGTTCTGTTGAAGCTGGTTCAGAAGAGCCTGCACAATATTCTCAGCATTCATCGGAGGAGGTGGAGGTACTTGTGGAGGGGGTTGATTGAGATCGGGAGTCTGCTCCCTATCTGCTCTCCTTCTTGGAGGCATCCTGAAAATACACAAATCAAGAAGATATCGATGCATGAAGTTTAGTTCATGATCATGAAGTCAATTATCACAAATTTAAACAAATAAATCACGTAAAGATGTGGATGAATGCAAATAGTCACATACTCCTATACCGAACGACCTAGACAGACTCAACACGACTCCAGAGCTCTGGTTTGGCAACCGAGAGCTCTGATACCACGCCAGGATGTAACACCCCCAGAGCGAAGGGCGCCACATCCCCCGCACTAAGGTTCAACACGAGTAACGAAATGGAAGTTCGCACCCGTATCCAACTATAGCGAACGACAGACACACAAAACTCACACCCTCGCTAGGCGGCCTAGACCCTCAGGAACTGCGAGAATTAAAATCAGAGTAGCGGAAGCAAATCATATACCAAACAAGATTCCCAAGATCATCACATATACATATCCAAATGGGGAGAGGGTCAAGTATTCCAAATTCACAAGTTAGCTTACATACAAATGTACAATGCCATCACGGCCAAAAATAATCATAAGAGTAATCATAAATACGTAAACCAAAATACAACAGTAAGAGTAAAAGTAGTCCACTACGAATGCATGAAGACTCAAGCTAAACCACAAGTAAACTCCAAAAGACAATTGCCGCCTAGCTTGACTCGGAAGAACCTGCAACTCACAAGAAAGGAAAAAGGGGAAAAACAACAACGAGGGTTAGTCCTAGCGACTAGCGAGGGGGCTAACTCACGCACTCGATATATATATAGAGCAAAGCATTTAATCAAAACTGAAGGATCCTTGAACCGAGAGTGGTTTTTGCAATCTAAATTAATTCCCGTAATATATATATATACATAAAGTAAAAGAAGTCAAAAGGAGAAATTGCCAAATTTTAAGTACTTAGAAATCCACTCTCGTTTCACAGATCATACAAAGCTAAACCAACTCGGCGAGTACGAGTCACACACATCCCCAACTTCCAAATACGAAGAACAAAGCAAAGCAAAGCAAATCAGAATCCATCCCCAACACCGGTTGATAGAAGGGTTGATCGGCCCTAACTATCCACACAAAGAAACGAGACAAGGTTTAATTACTACCTTGAAACCTTCGGCGGTTGCCTCCGCCGGCTCAAGAGAAACACCCTTCCTCAACCTCCTAAGGTTGGGCGAGACTCTCAAATGGAGGTGTTGATGGAAGAGCTCGGCGACCCCTCGGTCGTCCCGAGATTACCATACCACAGTCCGGGGCCCAAACATATCACGAAAGTCACACAAACATACCTCAAAGCTTATCTTTCAAAGCCACATCTCGCTTACACACACACACTTGCTCAAAACTAAACCTTTGTAAACGAAAGCAAAATAGCTTATATACTTATACAAACGTTTTCAAACTCTTATAACAAATGGGATAAATCCCACAACATAAGTATCATACACTTATTTACCATATATTATACATATCCACATGCGAGGTTTCAAATCAAGTAGGGTTATAGGTCGAATAACTAAAAGAACAAAACCTCACCTTGTCGACGAACGAAGTGGAGTCAAAAACAGGAAACCAGACACCTACGGAGCAAGCTCGTCCTCTACAGGAAGATCCTCTGAACAAGACAAACAACAAAGGAATACTCTTAGACTCAATATGAACCATATTGACGCTCGGTACATGCGCATGTATGCTTATGATGCCAATGATATGAAATGAATTCACATTAAGGCCAATTACAAGCAAATAATTCATATAAGAGCATATATCAAAAACGAGGAGATAAAACAAAGCACAAACTCTTAACATAAAGCCTAACACGTCAAAATACAAGTCACCTAAGCATACACATCACAAACGGGGCAAGAAAGACCAACAAGAAACAACGGAAAGAAAAGCAAAACCAAACAAAGACGAACGAAGAACTGAAGTTCCTAGGAGACACGCCCGTGTCCCCCTGGAAGGCAAGCTGAGACACCCCTGTGTCTTAGTACAGAAAACGAACAACAGAATCCCGGAGGTGACACGCCCGTGTCACCAAGAAAGGCCAAACCGTGACACCCCCGTGTCACGGTACAGAAAATCAAAAACGAAAGGTGACACGCCCGTGTCACCGCAAAAGGGCAAACCGTGACACCCCCGTGTCACGGTACAGAAAAACGAAAACGGGCGAACAGCAACTCAGCAACCCCAAACCCAAAACCAAACATTCATGCTCCAACTACCATGCAAGGAAAAGCAATAAATGCTAGGAAACAAGTCTTAGAAACATAAAAAAACAACAACAAAACTTAAGGAAACAAGTAAGGAGCAAGAATCAAACCAACCTCCCAACTACTACTACTACTATTCACATGCTTGCTCAAACTCATTATTCAACCAAAGAATTGAACTCAAGAACACATAAAAGATAGAAGAGAGAGTGAAGAAGACAACCATGAACTTACCTTTCAATTTGGAGAAGTTTAGATGGAGATTTGAGCTTGAAAACACAAGATTGGACAAAGGTTTTCTTCTTCTTCCTTGCTTCCTTGGTTGCTGATCGAAATGGGTGAAAGAGAGAAGGATTGGCTCGGTTTCTCTTGGGAAAAAGCTGAGGGAGAGCTTAACTCAAGTTATATCTCATGGTTAAGGGCTTAGATAAGGTTAAGGTGGGGTCCACAAGGTCTCATGAGGTCAAAAGGTAGCTTCCAAGCTTAAGGGGCTCGTTACGGGTGAAATACTGAGGTCTTAACGAGCTTAGAAAAATATGAGGCTTGTCCCATCGAACCCGAATCGTCGAAACGAGTTCAATGGAGGTGACGGAATTCGAATCCGAATTCCCGAGCTCAAGATACGCGTTCCGGAACCCAAGGTGCGCTAAGTGCTCTTTAGCCTCCTTTAGGTCCCGTCTCCAAAACGAACTCAAAAAGGCAATCAAAACAAATACCAAAACATATAACGGGCACAGAAACGAGTCCATAAAGCATATGCTTAACACATATTACGAATTTACGGAAATCAGAATCCAATACAAACCCGAAACGAATAAAATACCAAACAAGAAAAGTTAAACGATCAAGGGTAACCAAATTCATATTAGAGCAAATAAGTTCAAATAACTTCAAATGATCCACGTTGACAGTTAATATCACATAATCACTTAAAGAACTAGTTAAATAGCGCACATACGAGGTTACCTGAAAAGTCTGATCAGTCGGGATGTTACATTTCTCTTCTTTCATTTCAAGGTAGATATTGGAGATTATTTGAATTTCTTGAGTGACTATATGAGTAGGGCTTGATGTTAGCTTGATGCTTTCATGTTTATTCTTGTATAGAAGAATGTTTAGGTCCTTTTTCCCTTCAAGACTTGCATAAAGCACGAAGTTATGTGAAGGTCGAGAAGCACGTATATTATTGGGGTTTTCATGAGGAATTCTTGATGCTTGGATGTTTATTTCTTGGTTGGATTGATGAATACTTGAAGTATGATGCATGTATGAGGTGTTTTAACAATTGTTATGGTTGGAGTTTGGGATTTATTTGGTTTGGAGTTGGTTTTGCATGGAAACCCCTGTTTTCTCCCCTGTTTTTCTGTCACGCACAGGTGACATGGGCGTGTCACCTTTGCTTTGTTTTGGGTGACACGGGGGTGCATGCTGTTGGGTTTTGTTTTTCTGTACCGTGACACGGGGGTGTCACGGTTTGCCTTGTCTTGGTGACACGGGCGTGTCACCTCCCTTTTCACGTATTTGGTCCGCTGTACCGTGACACGGGGGTGTCACGGCTTAGTGTATTTTGGTGACACGGGCGTGTCACCCTCTGTTTCATGCATATTGTTTCGCATGCTTGGATGTGCGTGTATGTGTTATATACTTGGTTTATTGACAATCATGCTCGTATTTAACAATCAATAAATCGTTATTGCATAATATATTGGTGCATGACTTTGCCATTCGTCATAATTGGTTCATTCGAGTCGAGTCTTACTTCACACTTGGCCTTGTTGCACAGATCACGGTCCCGGTTTCGAGGAGCCCGCTCAGTAGGGTGCTCTCTTGCTTCTTTCTGGTTGGCTGTCAAGGTGAGGTTTAAATTCTAGATAAATAGAACCCTTACAACCCCTATGTGACTATTTCGGCCAAAATGTATATATATATATATATATATATATATCTATAGTTTGCGAACTTTATGACTTTCAAATGATTGATAAAATTGATTGATTGACGGATTGATCGTATTGGGCAAGTATTGAATTGCACTGTGGGCCCGAGGATAGTGGCTCGAGCCAACCGGGAAAGCATGGGCTGACGGGTAACTCGAGTGCTATCCTCACCATTTGGGATGACCCCTGAACCCCCTAGGAGATTAGGGGAGGAAGGAGTTCCGGGCTTAGGGATTCATGTACCCTCTGCCCAGACTGATTGGATGGTGGGGCCTTGCAATCCCACCATCACCCGGAGGAAGAAGGATGGACTGACACTGCTAATTGTGCACAGTAAATAATTGCTTGATCGCCTAATCACCTAACAAATTGATTGATTGTACACGGTCGGAGCAAGGTTGGAGAATTGCCCTCACTCGCCGGGCCACATATTGATTGTATTGAACTGAACTAATTGGTAAATGGAATTAGTTGTAACCTCGGGCGATAGTACCTTCTACTCTAATAATTGTGTTTGATTTCCAAAAATTATTACCCGAGATTATAACTTGCATGTACGTGCGCATATATTTATTTATACCCCTCGCTCAGTCCGTTTGGACTGACACCTCAACTTTTCAGTTTTTGCAGGTTTCGTGCTAGGCGGGAATTAGGGTCTCGTGTCTTTTATTCGGGTCTAGCACTGCACCTTCATACATTGTACTTGTGTTGATACTTGTTGTCTTGTAGTAAATCTTGAATTTTAATTAGTTGGATATTGTAATGGTATGATTTGTCGGTACCTATAAGTAAATATGTAAATATGGTATCTATATGTATTGAACGCTTTTGCTTCCGCTATTTTATTGCTCTGAGTTGTTTTGGTTTTATTTGAGGGTACCCGCCTAGCCTTGTGTTTTCTATTGTCTCCCGTTCGCTATAGTTTCGGTTCATGTATGAATTGCCCGTTTCATATGTGGATTGAGCCTATAGTGCGGGGGATGTGGCGCCTAGCGTTCCGGGTGCTACATCTCAAGGTGGTATCAGAGCCCGGTTGCAAAACCGGGTCTCTAGTGTCGTGTCTTGTGAGTCTAAGTCGTACGGCATAGGATTAATTGATTATTTGAGAGTCTTGCAACCTATTTGAACTTATTTGATTTTATTTGAAGTGCTTGGATTAGGTGACTATGTGGTTGGATTACATTGTGTGTTGTAATTACACTCATTGCACTCGTTAATCAAACATGCATGTAAAGTGTTCGAATTTCAGGATGGCTCGTGACCGACATCACCGGGATCGTTCTCCTCGACATCGACGTCATCAACGGCGTGATCGAACCCCTCCTCCACCACCTCCAGCTCAACCCCAAGATTTCTTGAATTCAATGGTGCAACTCATGGATCAGAGGCTAAGGGATTATGTGCCTCCAGCACCGCCAGCTCCTCCACTGCCACAACAAGCACCTATTTCCGTTATTTTAAGGGAATTTCAGAATCAACATCCTCCGAGATTCCAAAAGGGGAACGATATTCAAGCCGAGCAATGGCTTAAAGAAGTTGAACGAGTTTGGGAACTTATTCCATGTGAGTCTCGGGAAAAGGCCCGGTGTACTCTTACCCTCATCCAGGGAGAAGCATATTCATGGTGGGAGAGTACCAAAATTGTCTTGGATGCCGCCGAGGAGCAAATTAGATGGGAGGTATTCGAAAGAGAATTCAAGAATAAGTTTATTCCGCCATCTTCGCGCACTAGAAGACTTAAGGAGTTTACTGAGCTTAAACAAGGAGGAAGATCAGTTTCAGAGTATATAGCCGAGTTCGAGAGGTTGTCTAAATACGCCCCTAACATTGCTAGCGACGACTTCCACAAGGCTATGCAATTCGTACAAGGTTTGAGGCCGGATATTCAAGCGGCGATTGAAGCGGTTAACACAAGCACTTGGAAGAAGGCCACTACCAAAGCTCTTAAGGTTGAAGACTCGGTTGTTGCACGGAGGTCTTCCTTTAGGACGGGACAGGGTTCAGGTTCCGGGTCAAGATCGGGTTACAATGCCGGCAAGAGGCCGATGGTTTATGATACCGCTCCTCCTCAGTTTAAGGGCCCTATGAAGAAGTTTAAACCACAAGGGCCGGTCCAGAAGGCTCCTCAGCCACCGGTTATGCCGTCACCACCGGAGAAACCTAAGTGTACTTTTTGCGGGCAACCTACACATCACTATGATAATTGCCGAAGGCGTCTATGGTTATGCCTTATCTGCTGGGCTGCCGATCATATGGTGGATACTTGTCCGGATCGACGTAATCCGTCGCCTGGAGGACAGAGGCTGATGATTCGGGCCCGTGCTTATGCCTTGGAAGGCGAGGAACATGATGCAGACGTGGACCCGGCTGCCGTTATTGAAGGTACCATTTGCATTCATGGCATCAACATACACACTTTATTTGATCCGGGAGCCACTTACTCCTTCATTTCTTGTGATGTTTCTATTAAATTGCCCTTGTGTGTTACTTATTCTGATGCATGCTACGTGGTTAGTACTCCTTTTGGTGGTAGTATAGAAACTAACCGGGTTTTTCGAGAGGTGCCGGTGAGTATAGAGGGTCGGGTTTTCTTAACGGATTTCATTGAGTTGCCTATGTCTCGGTATGGTTCTATCTTGGGCATGGATTGGTTGTACAAGCACTACGCCACTGTTGATTGTCGGACCAAGAAAGTTAGTTTGGGTTCTGAATTGGTTACGGGTCAAAGTTCGAAGACGGTGCCTTTATTATCTTTTTCAGAAGCTCAGAATTTGGTTCGTGATGGGGCTACGGGGTTTATAGCCTATTTTCTTAATCAACCGAAGGATCAAGTGAAGTTGGAGGAAACCGAGGTAGTTAAAGAGTTTCCCGAAGTGTTTCCCGAGAGGTTGGATTCGTTACCGCCGGAAAGGGAGATAGAGTTTATGATTGATTTGTATCCGGATGCCGAACCTTATTCTAAGACTCCATACAGGATGGCACCGGCAGAATTGAAGGAATTAAAAGTACAACTGGATGGTCTTTTGGAAGTTGGGTATGTGAGACCGAGCTCGTCACCATGGGGTGCTCCAGTTTTATTCGTGAAGAAGAAGGACGGTACTTTAAGAATGTGCATTGATTATCGGGAGCTTAATCGGATGACCGTTAAGAATAAATATCCTCTTCCCCATATTGAAGAGTTGTTTGATATACTCCAAGGGTCTAAAGTATATTCGAAGCTTGATTTAAGACAAGGGTATTACCAATTACGAATTCGAGCGGAGGATATTCCGAAGACGGGTTTTAACACAAGATATGGGCATTATGAATTCGTGATCATGCCTTTTGGATTGACAAATGCTCCCGCCGCTTTTATGGACATGATGCATAGAATTTTCCAGCCGTTTCTTGACAAGTTCGTGGTAATCTTCATCGATGATATTTTGGTTTTTTCTAAATCAGCCGAGGAACATGCAAGGCATCTCAAATTGGTGTTAAGAACATTGAAAGAGCATCAATTGTTTGCGAAGTTCAGCAAGTGTGAGTTTTGGATCGACCGAGTGTCCTTCTTGGGTCATATTATTTTGGGGAATGGAGTAGAGGTTGACCCCTCGAAGATTGAAGCGGTGTTGAAGTGGGAGAAACCAAAGAACGCCTCCGAAATCAGAAGTTTCTTGGGACTGGCGGGTTACTATAGAAGATTCGTGCAAGATTTCTCTAAGATCGCTGCTCCTTTGACTCGGTTAACTAAGAAGGAGGTGAAATACGACTGGGATGAGAAATGTGAGAGAAGCTTCTATGTTTTGAGAGAAAGATTGGTTTCTGCTCTAGTGTTATCTCTTCCAGAGGGTTCAGAAGGGTATGCTGTGTACACTGACGCGTCGAAGGAAGGTTTGGGAAGTGTATTAACTCAGAAGGGCAAGGTTGTCGCTTATGCCTCACGGAAGTTGAAGGATCATGAGAAGAACTACCCGACACATGATTTAGAGCTTGCTGCCGTGATTTTCGCACTCGGGAAGTGGAGACATTATTTGTATGGAGTGTCCTTCGAGATTTTCACTGATCATAAGAGCCTCCAATATCTTTTCACCCAAAAGGAGCTCAATATGAGGCAACGGAGATGGATGGAGCGACTAGAAGATTATGATTGTGTTATCAAATATCATCCCGGGAAAGCTAATGTAGTTGCTGATGCTCTAAGTAGGAAAGTGGGTGTTTCGAACTTGGAAATAGGTACAAGTAAGGGAGTTGAGCCTATTGTGGTTAGAGCTCGAGTTTTCAATATCTCCATTTATCCGAACTTAAAGTACAGAATGTTTGAGGCTCAAGGAAAGGATCCGGGAGTTCAGAGATTGGTCTCTAAGGTTAGAGAGGATCCGGAGAGTCCGTTTGGGTTCGATGAAACCGGTCTTCTTCGTTTCAAGAACCGAGTAGTGGTACCCGATGATTTGAAAAGGGTATTGCTCGAGGAAGCTCACAAGTCGGCTTACTCAATTCACCCTGGAGGGAATAAGATGTACAGAGATCTCAAGCAGTTTTATTGGTGGCGTGGATTGAAGAAGGATGTAGCAGAGTTTGTGAAGCGTTGTCTCACTTGTCAGAAAGTAAAAGCCGAACACCAGAAGCCGGGAGGTCTTCTTCAGCCGTTACCTATTCCTGAGTGGAAGTGGGAACAGGTGACGATGGATTTTATATCCGGGCTACCTAGAGTGAAGGGTGGATTCGATGGTATTTGGGTGATTGTGGATCGTCTGACAAAATCTGCTCATTTTCTACCGGTCAGAATGTCTTTTAAGATTCGGAAGTTGGCTGAGATTTACAACCAGGAGATTGTACGGCTTCATGGTATTCCGGTGAGTATTGTTTCGGATCGAGATCCCCGTTTTACTTCGAAGCTATGGCAAGAGTTACAAGAGTTGTTGGGTACAAAGCTTCAGTTCAGTACGGCGTTTCATCCACAAACTGATGGGCAATCGGAGAGGGTTATTAGGTACTTGGAAGATCTACTTCGAGCTTGTGCCTTGGATTTTCAAAACTCGTGGCACGATCAACTTCCTTTGGTAGAGTTCGCTTACAATAATAGCTTTCAGGCAACGATTGGTATGGCTCCGTATGAATTGTTATATGGGCGAAAATGTAGATCGCCTTTATTCTTTGATTTGGAAGAGTGGAAATGGTCAAAATAGGAAGGAGTCAAGAGAGGGAGAAAGCTTGAGAAATCCTCGAAGGCTGTCGAAGCCATGCTTGAGAAAGTTCGGATTATACAACAACGGATGAAAGCTGCACAAGATAGACAGAAGAGTTATGCCGATATTCGCCGGAGGGATCTCAAATTTGAAGTGGGGGACCGGGTTTTCTTGAAGGTATCTCCTCGAAACGGATTTTCTAGAATTGGAAAGGGAGGAAAGTTGAATCCCCGTTATCTAGGTCCGTTTGAAATTATTGAGAGAATTGGAGAAGTAGCTTATCGAGTGGACCTACCTCCTAATCTTACCGGAATTCACAATGTTTTTCATGTATCTCAACTCAGGAAGTATTACCCGGATGAAACCGAAATTCTCCCCGTTGAAGAAGTGGAGTTGGAACCGAATTTATCTTTTGTGCAGAAGCCGGTCAGAATATTGGACAGAAAGTATCAAGAGTTGAGGAATCGGAATATTTCTATGGTGGAGGTGTTATGGCGAAGTGACAAATCAGAGGAGATGACCTGGGAACCGGAAGAGAAGATGAAAAAGTTTCACCTTGAGGTATTTTCATCCGATCAATGAATATGGGGACTAGATTCTTCTAAGGGGGGGAGAGTTGTAACGCCCCAAATTCTGGAAGTTCAGGTAAGCACGCCACGTGCGGGTCTTCGGGTGTTGGGAGTTTAAGTTTCTACATTTACTTGCTTATTATGATTTCTTTATAATATTGTGTGCATTATACATTTCTCTATATTTATACGAATTAACTTTTAATATGAAATTCGTGAATTAAGTGACAATGTGTTTAATTGTACTATGTGACTTTAATTGATCGTTTCATGAAGTTATGGACTTAATTGCATAACTTGGATTGGAGTTAATGGATCTTTTATGTAGGGATATTACTTGATTGCATTCACTTAAATGCATGAGGGACTAATATGCAATTAGGTGGGTATTAGAGTTTGTAGTGGATGATATAATATATCATATATGCATTCATCCCCCTCACTCTCATACATTACATACACACAAGAGAACACATACACACACACACCTAGTGAGGATCGATTTTTACACCTCAAGAGAAGGAGAAGAATTCATCTCATAATCCCATGCAACTTTGAGGAACTTTGAAGCTAGAAGCATCAACATCTTCATCTCTTCACCTCATCATTTCTCTTTTTTCATTTGAAGGTAGATATTGGAGATTATTTGAATTTCTTGAGTGACAATATGAGTAGGGCTTGATGTTAGCTTGATGTTTTCATGGTTATTCTTGTACAGAAGCATGTTTAGGTCCTTTTTCCCTTCAAGACTTGCATAAAGCACGAAGTTATGTGAAGATCGAGAAGCATATATATTATTGGGGTTTTCATGAGGAATTCTTGATGCTTGGATGTTTATTTCTTGGTTGGATTGATGAATACTTGAAGTATGATGCATGTATGAGGTGTTTTAACAATTGTTATGGTTGGAGTTTGGGATTTATTTGGTTTGGAGTTGGTTTTGCATGGAAACCCCTGTTTTCTTCCCTGTTTTTCTGTCACGTACAGGTGACACGGGCGTGTCACCTTTGCTTTGTTTTGGGTGACACGGGGGTGCATGCTGTTGGGTTTTGTTTTTCTGTACCGTGACACGGGGGTGTCACGGTTTGCCTTGTCTTGGTGACACGGGCGTGTCACCTCCCTTTTCACGTATTTGGTCCGCTGTACCGTGACACGGGGGTGTCACGGCTTAGTGTATTTTGGTGACACGGGCGTGTCACCCTCTGTTTCATGCATATTGTTTCGCATGCTTGGATGTGCGTGTATGTGTTATATACTTGGTTTATTGACAATCATGCTCGTATTTAACATTCACTAAATCGTTATTGCATAACATATTGGTGCATGACTTTGCCGTTCGTCATAATTGGTTCATTCGAGTCGAGTCTTACTTCACACTTGGCCTTGTTGCACAGATCACAGTCCCGGTTTTGAGGAGCCCGCTCAGTAGGGTGCTCTCTTGCTTCTTTCTGGTTGGCTGTCAAGGTGAGGTTTAAATTCTAGATAAATAGAACCCTTACAACCCCTATGTGACTATTTCGGCCAAAATGTATATATATATATATCTATAGTTTGCGAACTTTATGACTTTCAAATGATTGATAAAATTGATTGATTGACGGATTGATCGTATTGGGCGAGTATTGAATTGCACTGTGGGCCCGAGGATAGTGGCTCGAGCCAACCGGGAAAGCATGGGCTGACGGGTAACTCGAGTGCTATCCTCACCATTTGGGATGACCCCTGAACCCCCTAGGAGATTAGGGGAGGAAGGAGTTCCGGGCTTAGGGATTCATGTACCCTCTGCCAAGACTGATTGGATGGTGGGGCCTTGCAATCCCACCATCACCCGGAGGAAGAAGGATGGACTGAAACTGCTAATTGTGCACAGTAAATAATTGCTTGATCGCCTAATCACCTAACAAATTGATTGATTGTACACGGTCGGAGCAAGGTTGGAGAATTGCCCTCACTCGCCGGGCCACATATTGATTGTATTGAACTGAACTAATTGGTAAATGGAATTAGTTGTAACCTCGGGCGATAGTAACTTCTACTCTAATAATTGTGTTTGATTTCCAAAAATTATTACCCGAGATTATAACTTGCATGTACGTGCGCATATATTTATTTATACCCCTCGCTCAGTCCGTTTGGACTGACACCTCAACTTTTCAGTTTTTGCAGGTTTCGTGCTAGGCGGGAATTAGGGTCTTGTGTCTTTTATTCGGGTCTAGCACTGCACCTTCATACATTGTACTTGTGTTGATACTTGTTGTCTTGTAGTAAATCTTGAATTTTAATTAGTTGGATATTGTAATGGTATGATTTGTCGGTACCTATAAGTAAATATGTAAATATGGTATCTATATGTATTGAACGCTTTTGCTTCCGCTATTTTATTGCTCTGAGTTGTTTTGGTTTTATTTGAGGGTACCCGCCTAGCCTTGTGTTTTCTATTGTCTCTAGTTCGCTATAGTTTCGGTTCATGTATGAATTGCCCGTTTCATATGTGGATTGAGCCTATAGTGCGGGGGATGTGGCGCCTAGCGTTCCGGGTGCTACAGAGTTTGTGATAGATCTCTATCCCGGAGCAGAACCGTATGCGAAATCTCCCTATAGGATTGCTCCAGCCAAGTTGAAGGAGTTGAAGACGTAATTGGACGAGCTCTTAGAATGTGGTTACATTCGCCCGAGCACTTCTCCGTGGGGTGCTCCTGTCCTGTTTGTAAAGAAGAAAGACGGGACTTTGCGAATGTGTATTGACTACCGTGAGCTGAACCGATTAACAGTTAAGAACAAATACCCGCTTCCTCATATTGAAGAGTTGTTCGATCTCCTGCAAGGTTCAAGTGTTTATTCTAAGTTGGATTTAAGGCAAGGGTATTACCAGTTGCGTATCCGGGAGGGAGATATACCGAAGACAGGTTTCAACACGAGATATGGGCATTTCGAGTTTGTGGTCATGCCTTTTGGTCTTACCAATGCCCCAACCACGTTTATGGATATGATGCACCGAATATTCCGGCCTTACCTCGATAAATTTGTGGTCATCTTTATAGATGATATTCTGGTGTATTCGAGGTCCGAGGAAGAGCACGCGCGGCATTTGAGTATTGTCTTGTCTACGCTTCGGGAGCACAAGTTCTTTGCCAAGTTCAATAAGTGCGAGTTCTGGTTGGATCGAGTTTCCTTTTTGGGTCACTTCATTTCTGGGAATGGTATAAAAGTAGATCCGATGAAGATTGAGACGATTATGCTTTGGAAGTAACCTAAGAATGCCTCGGAAGTGAGAAGTTTTCTCGGGTTAGCAGGGTATTATAGGCGCTTTGTGAAAGATTTCTCGAAGATTTCTTCCCCGTTGACCCGGTTAACTAAGAAAGAGGTTAAATTCGAGTGGGATGAGGCGTGTGAAAAGAGTTTCCAAACTCTTAAGGAAAGATTGACTACTGCACCGGTTTTAACCCTACCCGAGGGTTCAGAAGGCTACTCAGTTTACATCGATGCTTCGAAGGAAGGTCTCGGTTGTGTGTTAATGCAGAATGGTAAGGTTGTAGCCTACGCCTCAAGGAAGTTAAAGGATCACGAGAAAAAGTATCCCACTCATGACTTGGAACTCGCGGCAGTGGTGTTTGCTTTGATGAAATGGCAACATTACCTCTATGGAGTTACTTTTGAAGTGTTCAGCAACCATCAGAGTCTTAAGTATTTGTTTACTCAGAAAGATTTGAACGTAAGGCAGAGAAGTTGAATGGAGCTACTTAGGGACTATGATTGTAAGATTCAGTACCATCCGGGTAAAGCTAACGTGGTAGCGGATGCTTTAAGTAGGAAGGCTAGTATTTCAGGTCTGGAAGCAGGTTCTAGTAGACAGGGTTCGGTGGTTCTGGTTTCAGAGGCTCGTTTGGCTATTGTTTCAGTCCAACCGGATTTGAAGCAGAGGTTGATAGAAGCTCAATCTGTGGATCCTGAGATTCAGAAATTGGTAGTTAAGTCAAGGATTGATCCTGAAACTAAATTTGGATTTGATGATTCGGGGTTGTTTCGATTCAAAGCTCGAGTTTGTGTTCCTGATGAACTTAAGCAGTTGGTACTTGATGAAGCCCACAGGTCAGCATATGCAGTACATCCCGGTACCACCAAAATGTACAAGGATTTAAGGACTTTATATTGGTGGAACGGCATGAAGAGAGACGTTGCTAACTTTGTTAGAAGATGTCAAACATGCCAAGTGGTGAAAGCAGAACACCAGAAACCGGGAGGAACTCTCCAACCACTTCCAATACCCGAGTGGAAGTGGGAGCAAGTGACAATGGACTTCGTGTCCGGCTTGCCAAGGACGAAAGGAGGTTCCGATGGAATTTGGGTGATTATTGATCGGTTGACGAACTCAGCGCATTTCCTTAAGGTGAAGATGTCCGATAAGGTTCCTAAGTTGGCCCGGTTATATCGGAAGGAGATTGTTAGATTACATGGTACCCCGGTCAGCATTATTTCGGATAGGGATCCTCAGTTCACATCCAGTTTTTGGCAGGAATTACAGAAGTGTTTGGGAACAAAGCTTCAATTTAGTACTGCATTCCACCCACAGACGGATGGCCAGTCTGAAAGGCTAATAAGATATCTCGAGGACATGCTTTGTGCTTGTGCCTTGGATTATCAGGATTCATGGGATGAACAGTTGGATTTGATTGAGTATGCCTATAATAACAGCTTTCAGTCTTCCCTTGGCAAGGCACCGTATGAGGCTCTTTATGGAAGGAAATGGCGATCCCCTCTCTTTTGGGATATAGATGAGTGGAGATGGAATAAAAGTTGGAAAGCTCGAAAGGGCTAAGAAACCTAAGGAGATTCAGGATACCATCGAGAGGGTGAAAGTTATTAGACAGAGGTTGAAAGCGGCACAAGACCGACAGAAAAGTTATGCAGATAAGAGAAGACAACCCTTAGAGTTTGAGAAAAGAAGATAAGGTCTTTTTAAAGGCATCTCCTAGAAAAGGGTATGCTCGGATTGGTAAAGGCGGAAAACTTAACCCTTGCTACTTAGGCCCCTTTGAGATCCTGGATCGAGTTGGGGAAGTAGCCTACAGACTTGATTTACCACCGAGATTCACAATGTGTTCCATGTGTCGCAGCTTCGGAAACATTATCCCGATGAGTCTTCTATTCTTCCAGTTGAGAAAGTTCAGTTAGAAAAAGATTTGACTTTTAAGAAGTATCCAGTTCAGGTGTTGGATCGGAAGATGCAAGAGTTGAGAAACCGACAGATCCCTCTTGTGAAGGTTTTGTGGCGTGATCAAGAATCCGAGGAAGCCACTTGGGAGACCGAGCATAAGATGAAACAGTTGTATCCGGATCTTTTCAAGACCTCGCCTCGGACCTGAGGACAGGTCCTTTTGAAGGAGGGAGGTTTGTAACATCCCGACTGATCAGACATTCAGGTAACCTATTGTGTGCACTAGTTAATTATTCCTTTAAGTGATTATGTGATATTTAATTGCTAACGTAGATTTAATTGTTTAAGCGTTTAACTTCCTCGCTGTGTATTTTGTTCGTTTTGGATCCGTATTTAATTCTGATTTTTGTGAATTTGTGATATGTGTTAATTATATGCTTCATGGACTCGTTTATATGCTCATTATACATTTTGGTATTTGTTTTGATTGCCTTTTTGGGTTCCTTTTGGAGATGGGACCTAAAGGAGGCTAAAGAGCATTTAGCGCAACTTGGGTTCCGGGACGCGTATCTTGAGCACGGGAATTCGGATTCGAATTCCGTCACCTCCGTTGAACTCGTTTCGACGATTCGGGTTCAATGGGATAAGTCTCCCATTTCAATAAGACCTTCGAATTTCAACCAAAACGAGCCCCTTACGCTTGAAAGCTACCTTTTGACCTAGCAAAGCCTTGTAGACCCCACTTAAACTTTACTAAGCCCTTAACCATGAGTTATACTTGAGTTAACCATCCATTTCAGTCCCCTTAACCCCAAGTAATGATCCATTCTCTCCCTCTCTCCCTCAATACCGATCAGCTCAACCAAAGAAAGAAGGAAGGAGAAACCCCTTTGTCAATTTTGTTGATTTTGAGCTCAAATCATCAACTTAGCTTCTCCAATTTGAAAGGTGAGTTTATGGTTGTAATCTACACTCCCTCTTCTCCCTTTTATGCGATCTTGAGTTGGTTTCCATGGTTGATTCATGAGATAGAGCAAGCATGTGAATAGTAAGTGTTGGGAGAAATTGTTCTTGCTTCCATTCTTGTTCCCTTGAGTCTTGGTGTTGATATATGACTTCTAGAGCATGGTTCTTAGTATTTATTGCATCTCCTTTCATGGTTGTTGAGATAGGAGTAAATTGCCATTAATGAGTGCTTGAGAATTTGGAGTTATAGCTTGATGCATTTCTTCCCATTCTTGCCTTGTTTGCTTGCTTAATTTGTGGCTGAAGTTATTGCTACTTGTATGGCATGAAATGTTGATGAATTGGTGTTATTTTGATGCATGTTGTATGTGTTTTGGTTGGCATAAGAGTCTCCTTGAAGCAAGAACCGAAAATCCCCTGTTTTTGCCTTCATTTTCGGTGTTGCTGCGCCAAAATATTTTTCCAGCACGAACGCCTGACACGGCCGTGTCAGGTTACAAAGGAAAATGTATACGGCCGTGTTGAGGTCTCGAAAATGTTTTTTTTCGAATTTATTTGCCTGACATGGCCGTGTCCGTCCCTTTTGTATTTCTGACATGGCCGTGTCCTACAGGGTGGCGTCCGAGGAGATTTCTTTCGCCTTTTCGTTGCTTCTTGTTGATCTTTCTTGCCTTGTTTTTTATGTGTATGCATGATTAACTTGTTATATGATGTGTTAAGCCTTATGTTATGAATTTGTGACTTAATTTATATCCTCGTTTATGAAATATGTTCCTATGTGCAATGTTTGCTTGTAAATAACCTAATGTGGATTTATTTCATATCATTTGCATCATAAGCATACATATGCATGGACCGAGCGTCAATGTGGTTCATATTGAGTCTAAGAGTGTTCCTTGTTACTTATCTTGTTCAGAGGATCTTCCTGTTGAGGACGAGCTTGCTCCGTAGGTGTCCGGTTGTCACACTTTTGTCTCCACTACGTCCGTTGACAAGGTGAGGTTTTTGTTCTTTTAGCTATTCGACCTATGACCCTATTTGATTTGAAACCTCGCATGCGAATACGTATAATATATGTTAAATATGTGTATGATACATATGTTGCGGGATTGTCCCATTTGTTATCAGAGTTTGAAAACGCTTTGTATAAGTATGTAGCTATTTTGCCTTCGTTGGTAAAAGTTTAGCAGTGTGCAAGTGTGTGTGTGTAAGCGAGATGTGGCTTTGAAAGATAAGCTTTGAGATATATATATGTGTGATTTTGTGATCTGTTCAGGCCTCGGAGTGTGGTATGGTAATCTCAGGACAACCGAGGGGTCGTCGAGCTCTTCCATCAACACCTCCATTTGAGAGTCTCACCCAACCTTGGGAGGATCGAGGAAGGTTGTTTCTCTTGAGCCGGCGGAGGCAACCGCCGAAGGTTTCAAGGTCGTGATTAAACCTTGTCTCGTCTGTGTATGTGGATAGTTAGGGCCGATCAACCCTTCTATCATCCGGTGTTGGGGGTGGATTCTGATTTGTTTTATTTTGCTTTTATGGAAGTTGGGATGTGTGTGACTCGAACTCGCCGAGTTGGTTTAGCTTTGTATGATCTATGGAACGAGAGTAGATTCTTAAATCACCTAAAACTTGGAGTTTGGCTTTTGGCCTTTTTACCTTTCCTTTAACCTATGTATATCTATATCACGGGAACTACTTTGGCTTGCAAAAACCACTCTCGGTTCACGGATCCTTTCGTTTTACTTAATTGCTTTGCTCTATATATATATCGGGTGCGTGAATTAGCCCCCTCACTATTCACTAGGACTAACCCTCGTTGTTGTTTTCTCCTTTTTCCTTTCTTTTGAGTTTGCAGGTTCTTCCGAGTAAAGCTAAGCGGCAAGTGTCTTTTGGGTTTACTTGTGGTATAGCTTGAGTCTGCATACATCGTAGTGGATTACTTCCCCTTTTGCTTATGTATTCTGGATCATGTTTTATGAATACACTTATGCTATTTTGGCCGTGACGGCATTGTATATTTTGTATATGATCTAGCATGTAGCTTGTGTACTTGACCCTCCCCCTTTTGATTATGTATATATGTGATCTTGGGAATTATGTTGGATATGAATTGCTTCTGGTACTCTGGTTTTATTTTGCCCAGTTTTGGAGGGTCTAGGCCGCCTAGCGAGGGTGTGAGTTTTGTGTGTCTCCCGTTCGCTATGGTTTGATACGGGTGCGAACTCCCTATTTCGTTACTCATGTTAGACCTTAGTGCGGGGGATGTGGCACCCTTCGCTCCGGGGGTGTTACATGAGGAGACACTGTTAGACTCAGATTTTGAACAGTGGAAACAAACCATGAAATCCAAAATGGGCTCCATGTACTCCAACCAAGTTTGGACCATGGTAGATTTTCCTGAGGTTGCAAATGGATCTTTCAGAGAAAGCTTGGAGTAGATGGAAATGTTGCAGCCTATAGTTCAAGGCTCGTTGCCAAAGGATTCACTCAAAGACCCGGTGTGGACTTTGATGAAACCTTCTCACCGGTTACAATGCAGAAGTCTATTCGGATCATGCTGGCCATAATTGCGTATTATGACTACGAGATATGGCAAATGGATGTGAAAATTGCGTTTCTCAATGGAGACATTTATATGGATCAACCCGTAGGTTTCACATTCTGTGGGAGTGAGCAAAAGGTTTGCAAACTCCAAAGATCAATCTACGGATTGAAACAGGCTTCTAGGAATTGGAACATTCGGTTTGATAAAGCAGTGAAAGCGTTTGGCTTCGTTCAAAATTCGAATGAATCCTGCATGTATAGAAAGGAATTGGAGACTTCAGTGCAATTCTTGGTACTTTATGTTGATGACATCCTTCTAATTGGGAATTCGAAGGATGACATGAAAGTTACCAAGTCTTGGTTATCGAACCAGTTCGAGATGAAAAATCTTCGTGATGCGTCCTACATTCTCGGCATAAAGATCTATAGAGATAGATCTAAGAGACTGATAGGACTATCACAATCGATGTACATAGATAAAGTGCTAAAACGATTCAGCATGGAGGATGTAAAGAATAAGATTCTTCCCATGAGTGTAGGAACATGTCTTTATAAGAAAATGAACCCTAAGACAAACCTTGAGAAGGAAAGAATGACTCATGTGCCTTATGCCTCAGCAATAAGTAGCATAATGTATGCAATGTTGTGTACTCGACCGGATGTGGCTTATGCTCTTAGCATTACAAGCCGTTTCCAATCTGACCCTGGAGAAGGTCACTGGACTACCGTGAAGAACAACCTAAAGTACTTGAGAAGTACTAAGGATTTGTTCTTAGTATACGGAGGACAGAAAAATCTAATTGTCGAAGGATACTGCGATGCAAGCTTTGCATCTGACTTAGATGATTTTAAGTCAATATCAGGATACATTTTCTACCTTAATGGCGGAGCAGTGAGCTAGAAAAGTTCCAAGCAATGAATCACTGCAGATTCGACTACTGAGGCTGAATACTTAGCTGCAAATGATGCAGCTATGGAAGGTGTTTGGATTAGAAACTTCATTAAAGAGTTGAATGTCGTTCCTAGCATGAAAGAACCCATTACTATGTTTTGTGACGACACTGGGGCGGTTGCTCAAGCAAGAGAACGAAGATCTCACCAACGGACCAAGCACATTATGAGGAAGTATCACCTAATTCGTGATATCATCAAAAGAGGTGATGTGCAAATAGAGAGGGTCGCATCAATAGAGAACGTGGCAGATCCACTTACTAAACCCCTTTGTCGAGAAGCTTTCCTAGGTCATCTTGCGAAGATGGGACTTAGATTAGCTCATGAGTGGTTTGACAGACAAGTGGGAGATTGTTAGGAATAGTGCCCTGAAAGCCGATGTAATAATCTGCTTAGTGCTTTTCCATTGTAAATCACAGACAATCCTTGAATGAAATAACGAACTTTGGCAACACTCCATTATATGCTCTTGTTTGATTGTAAGATTACTTTAGCTGTGCATGTATAAGAATTCCCCTAATCAATATGACTTATAGGACTTAACCATTTAGGTAAAATGGTTCATGGAACGAGCCCTATATCACATAAGTCATGATTAGAAATTACTCCAAGCCAATGAGTCCTAAAGACAGTGGGAGTGTCGACTTGACTCGTTCGAGGCTTGCTCGTATGATCACGCCCTTAAGAAGGACCACCTTGTTTCATGGGGTGCAAAGTGTATTGCGTGATACATGGGGGTGCTTGTTTATTCTAAGTAAGTACACTGAGGTGTCCCATGTGAGAAGATTCCTAAATGGGAAAGGAAGTTTCTATTTCTGGAAATAGAAACTTCTAGATTAGGAAATATCTCACGAGTCATTGATGTTCTGGAAATAGAAACTTCTAGATTAGGAAATATCTCACGAGTCATTGATGTGACTCAGTAGTCCTTAGACTGGAGATTTCTTCGATGATTAGGAAATATCTCACGAGTCATTAATGTGACTAAGTAGTCCTCAGACTTGAGATTTCTTCGATGTTTCGTGGGCTAACTCTGCAGTCTTAGGTATGAGCTTTAAAGTGTGTCACCTTAGACAATCGATTCAAAGCTTGTGCTGGGTCTGCACAAGTAGCACATGGAAGCCTATGAGAATCGATAAAGGACCTACACGTGTGAAAACAAGTTGATCTCTTATTGTGTAAGTCATTCATATGCCATAATGGAGTCCTTGGCCAAGGCAGTGGATCGAGATCAAATGGATATAAAATGCACTTAACAGTAAGATCGAGATTACTAGGGTTCTGATTATTCCCTTGCCCTAGATGTTGGTTGAGAGATGGGATGTAGGAGAATTGTATCTCACATGAATCAATGACTTAAAGGTTCTTTCGAATTGAGAAATTCTTATTCAGCTAAGGGTCATACAACTGTTGTTAGACTATGGTCGTATGATATGTGGACTGATTAATTAATTAGGGTCACTACTAATTGAATTAAGAACCTAGAGGGTCACACATAATAACCCGGTCACGTGGGTTAAGGCTAGAATAGATTAAAAAAGTTGATCGAACCAATAGGTGATTGGTGGGGTCTACACGTGTCCCAAGTGGCACGTGTCAGGTGAATGTGTAGGTTAAATAATTAATATTGATTAATTATTTAATGGACTTTAGTTTAATTATGAATTAATATTAAAGTTCTAATTTGGATAGATAAAGTCTAATAAGTAATTATTTATAAATTAATTAATTATTAGCTTTCTAATTATTTATTTTGAATAAATAAATATCTAATATAGTTAGATATTATTTCTTGCTAGACAAGTTGGTAAAAAATAAGACTTTTGGTCAAAGTTGGAAAGCTTTCTTTCCAAGCAAGAAATAAAATAGCTAGTGGGTGAAAATCCTATTCCTAATAGGAGATGGGGTTCGAACTGTAACACCCCAGAGCGAAGGGCGCCATATCCCCCGCACCATAACCCAACACGTGATACGAAATGGGGACTCCGTTCACGCATCAAGCCACGGCGAACGGGTGACAAACAAAATCCAACCTAAGCTAGGCAGTCTAGACCCTACTCAGAGTGCGCAATAAAAACAAATAGCGAATGCGGAAGCACCAGAACCTCACAAAATAAATAAACATGCTCGAAACATATCAAAAATACGATTCAAGTTATACAAACCTTTACAATTTCAAATTTAAATTATAACTTATACATATATCAAAACTAACAAAATGCATAAAGGAAACAAAGTACGATGCATGTGACTCGAGCTATCCTCAACCTCGACTCAAAGATAACCGCCTAGCTCCAACACCTCAAAACGGCACCTGCAAACTCAAATCAACAAGGGAAAAAAGGAAAAACAACGAGGGTCAGTCCTAGAGACGGGTGAGGGGATTAACACATGCACCCATACATATACATAAGGACAAAGCATATACAAAGCTTAAAGGGTTCATGAACCGGGCGCGGTTTTTGCATTCTAAAACATTTTAACCCGTGGTAATAAATATATAAAGAATGAAGTTTGAGGCCGAAGGCCAAAATCAATCAAGTTTTAGATTTAGAAATCCGCTCCGGTTTCACAACCATAAACGAAACATAACGTACCGAAAGCTCGAAATCTAACCCACTTACCTCATAAACATAGGCAAAGCAAAAATAATACGAATCATAAATCAATCCCACCTCCACACCGTTTGGGGAGGAGAGGTGCCCCTCTCAACCCCCATATAAATACATAACTTGAGACGGGGGATCCCGCCCGCTCCTTCGACGGGCCTGCCACTCAGCGCACCGTCGGCATGGGAGAACTAAGCCTCCCGCATGTGGAGTCGTGTTGATGAGAGAGCCCAGCGACCCTATGGCCGACCCGAGATCACCTACCACTTCTCCGGGGCCCAAACTTACACTTATCGAACGAAGCTTAAACACAAGTCATATCATGCTTATACACACTCACACTTATCAAAGTTTTGCAAAGTAAACGAAAATAGTGCTTAGATACATATAAAAGCGTTTTCAAAGCCTCATAACAAACGGGACAAATCCCACAAAATACGTATCAAGCACATATCTATATATACACATATATAAGTCGCACGCGGGTTCGAAATACAAATAGGGTTTTAGGTCATCTTAACTAAAAGAAAAGAAAACCTCACCTTGGAAACCAACCGAACCAAAAGAACCACCTCTACAACCTCGAGACAAACCTAAGAACAAAAGCAAAGAGCAAAGGACAAGCTTAGACTCAATATGAACCAATTAGACGTTCGGCATATGAATATGGGTGGAAATGATGCATATGAAATGTAATAAGATAACACTTAGGTCACATGACATCATATCGAGACATATTGGAGCATAACTCACATATTTCACGTTCATGAACATCATGCCATGCATATAACATGTCATATAACAAATTGAGAGTACATACAACGCATACCAAAGCAAGGAAAAGGCATGCAAGGCAAGAAAATAAGTCTTGAAGTCATACGTGCACATAAGAGGGCATTTAGATCACATAAGGCACGTTTCACGTCCAACGAATTCACAAACTTAACACAACGCGTATTACACATAATTCTAACATACAACATACCAACTCAAGCAGTGACAAGTCATAGCATCACATATCATTTATATAAGCAAGCATTCAACACCTTAGGAACAAGGTAGGGGAGGGAAACGAACAAAACGGACAAAGAAACAAAGTTCGGGCAAGAAAACTCAGGCTTTCCAGATCCAGGGTCGTGGATATTTCCAAAGGGGGAGATCCACGGCCGTGGATCTAGGGACAGAAATGTCCCTGCTGCTGGAGTCCTATCCACGGCCGTGGATTTCATCAAAGCCAAAAATCCACGCCCGTGGATCTACTTCCAGTGACCAAAACTCAATTTTTTGCCCTCAAACTCACCAAGAACCAAAACCAAACCACACTAACATCAAACCAACACAATATACAAGATATATGCATTAAAGTTTCAAAGGTTTATGCCCTAATTCATGCAAGAAAACGAAGTAAGGAAAGACATGAACATAGCAGGCTATTCTCTTCTAGTTTGAGGCTAAAATAGGGGATGAAAGCTTGTAAACACATAGCTAACATGTAGAGAAACTCATATACTTCATGTACATTCAATTTCACACGAAAAGAGCTCAAAAAGTCATCAAACGAACCAAAATTCTGACAGCAATTTAAACCGGGAAGAGCAGGGCATAATCTCACGTTTGAGGTTGAAATGAAGCATGAAATTAAGCCTAAACTGAACATACTCATGGAGAAACATATGTAACACATAACCATGCATTAGTATACGAAATTAGATGCAAGAATTCATGCATTTTAGTTCAAAAACATCACAGCAGCAGCAGATCACGTAGAGCAGATTGTATGCCAAGTTTCATGCTCAAAACTCAATATTTCCTCAAAGGTTTTAATGGAAAATCATTCCTTACAGCAATTATTAAGCATAAAAAATGGAGCATACTAAGTTCATATGATCAGCTTTTGAGCACCAAAAATAGCCATACAAAACTGATGCAAGGAAGGCATGAAACAAGTCATGTTCTAACACATATAACTCATATATGCAGCTGAAATGGGGCATGAAATCAGGGCGAAACAGGGTAAATTCATAGAACAACACGTAAACTACATTACCAAGAATTAGCACACGAAATTGGAGGTAAGAATTCATCAAGAACAACTCAAAAACGTGACAGCAGTTTGGTGAAAATGAGCAGATTTGCAGCAGCAGTTCGGATTCCAGTTTCATGGCCAAAAGCTCAAGGTTTCATTCATGTTATCAAAGAGAAAACACCCCTAACACATTTAGCATGAAGTATGAATCAAGAATAGAAGAAAAGGAGTTCACATAATCACCAAGAAAGCACCAAATCAGCCGCAAACTCAAGCTAATCCATAAATTCAAAAATGAAGTCTAACCCTAACTATTCATGCAAGCCTCCATACCCTTATTAAATCTGATGCATTTCATGAATTTCAAGGATCAAATGAAGCATACAAGAGAGGAGAATACATAAATATACTTACCGTTAAGATATGAAGAAGTATGGAGAAGATTTATCTTCAAAATCTCAAGACATGGAAAGGGCTTCTTTCTTCTTCTTCTTTTCTTCATGGATCAGCTGCTCTTTTCTTCTCTCTTGGGTGTGTGGAACGAAATGGGGCTGATAAGGGAGAGAGAGGAGTGACTCTAGTTCATATAAACCAAGGTTAAGGCTTAGGTAAGGTTAAATTGGGCCCACAAGCACAAGACTAGTCAAAGAAGGTGGCTTTAGCACGAACTGTTCGTTCTGGACAAAAACCAGGGGTCCAAATGGGCTTAAAAATTTACCAAACCTGGTTCAAAAGTTTCCTTTCTTTGTTACGAGTCCAACACATCTTCCAGAATTCGAATCCGAATTCCCGAGCTCAAGTTATGGCCTCCGGAACACAAGGTGCGCTAAAACTAGTTAGGCCCTCATGTCCCTCGTCAAAAACTTAAGGTTTAAAACCTCGACAAACGAACACGAAAACTTAAAACGAGCATTTAAACACATTCACAACTCACATATATCACGCATATCGAAATTTCACAAAAATCAAAATTGAATTCCGGCACATAACGAGCAAACTACGAGCATGCGAAATTTAAACGTTAAAATTCAAAGTTCATAAATATAAACAATTAATTTCATATAAATTCAAATAATCATATAAGCATTAAAATAACACTCAAATACGTAATTAAATAATTTTAATGCGTATAAAACTCTCCCGTTACGGCGTACCTGGAAATCCGAACGATCGGGATGTTACACAAACCCCATAGCTATAAATACAAGGGGTTCGAACCCCTTGAAGATTAATACATAATTTCTCCTTCTCCAAATTATTATACACTAAACGCTATAGCCAAAACACCGAATATAGAAGTAGCATCCTCCCTATTCAGATCGTGGTCGAGGTTGGTGGACTAATTCTCTAGAGGGCTAGTATCCTGAAGTCTTGAAAGATTCGAAGGAGTTTTTAGGGACAAGCCGCGTGAAGAGCGTTCTTGGGCGGCTAGAACATGTTAAGAAAGCTTCTATCTAAGTAAGTTCTCGATCCCTACGAATTTGAGAATATGAATTGCAAGATTCAACTCTATCTTATTGGGAAAAATTTTTTATTTTCGCTGCGTTTCTGTTTCTTTTTTCCCAACATGTACTCTTCATGGAACTCTTGCACAAAAGTTTCCCAATTGAATTCTCTTCCGGTCCTCTCCAACTTAGAACGTACACTCTTAAGCCAATTTGCTGCTAGCCCTTGAATAAAGCGACAGTTGCAAACGACTTTATCTTGAGAGCTCCCCGGATATATCTCCCAAATCCCTCTAATCTCGGCCAACCACTCCTCCGCCTTGATGTTATATCCTCCATACTATTTTGGAGGATTATTATTCCAAAATTCCTTATATACATCGGAGACTTCTTACCCTTCAACCGTAGGCGTTTGATGCCTTTGATTTTGTTGTAATTGGCTAAGAAGGGCTTAGACAATGTTCTCTGTGTTTAGAGGTGGTTGATTTAAATCAGGTGTTTGTTCACGATCCCGTCTTCTAGGAGGCATCCTGGAATTTACAAATTCAAGCAATATAAATGCATGTAGGTTAGTACATGTTCATGTGTTCAATTAATAAAATAAGCAAATATTCAAATAATTAAATCACATAATCACATTGTCCTAAGCCGTACGACCTAGACAAACTCAACACGACACTAGAGCACCGGTTTCGCAACCGAGCTCTGATACTGTGACACCCTAAATGGAGGGCCCCATATCTCCCGCACTGTGAACTCGGTCCACACATGAAATGGAAAATCCATACATGAACCAAGCTCACAGCGAACGGAGATAGAACAAAAACCATCCTGTGTTAGGCAGGACTAGACCCTGTACTAACGAATCAACAAAACAGAAGAAAAAATGGAAGCAGGGTAATGGTACATACACATTCAACAATGAAATTACAATTCATACAAGAATGTAAATACGGGTTCCACTACTCCGAGATAGCCTATCCTAACCTATCCCGAAACAATACAATCGAATATAAACAAATGTGTTCAACTAGGGCCCTAGAAACCTATCCCGAGTTCAATAAAGCAAGATAAAGATACGACATGGCCTACAAAGCCTTATACAGTACAAGAAGTATGCAAGAGGTGCAATGCAGAGTATAGGACTAAGACTCGAACAAAGACCTCAACAGACTCTCGCCTAACGACCACAAAACCTGCAAGACAGAAACTAAAAACAATGACAGGGAGGGGTCAGCCAACTGACTCAGTGAAGGGGGCTACACACGCATATATATATATATATATATATAAGCAGGCAATAAAGCAGGTGTAACTCCGTTGTACGTTTATTTGTTATAAGGCAGGTGACAGGAATCAAGAATCAAACACTGCGTACGGGTGGAATTACGTCAAAGCATGCAATCAGGTAAACAGGATATACAATGCATGTTTCGATATCCGTACGCCCTCTGTTGATGCCCATTTTACCTTATCATTCCATGACCTCCGGTTGCTGAACAGGGACTGGGGACATGCCAGAGGTTACAGATATCTATGTATTACATTTTAGGGGACCCGGCGAGAACGGGTATTTATTCCATCCTGGACTCCACTTTTCACTTATACATAACAGGAATAGGGCACATATACAATTAGGCAAGCAGGAATCAAAAATCAGTTATAATTATTAATAACATGAAAACATGTACAATGACTCATCTCTTTGGGTGCAATGTGATTGGTGGCTAGCCCTAACATCTGCGACAAGGTGATCTAGCGAGTTCATGAGCCCCCCAGACCGGAATCCCATCTTCTACCAAACCTCCTGGCAGATATCTGGGCTACTCCAATAAGGTGGGACTTGTGCAAGAGGTCACCGTCTGCCGGATACCTCCCAGGATCACTCAATACACAAGCCCCTGGGCCCCAGGAACAGGTATAGGATCCACACCGGCTTACCCAGTGCTAGGAGAGCCGGGGGCAATCAGGATCTCGTAAAACAGGCTCAGAGTTAACACTTACAAGTTATAAAGCATTTCCGGTACGTATCCGGTATAAAAGATACGGCTAGTTTTATATGAAGACCATTTGGTTTATTTAGAGCGTACAAGGTTATTGGTCGTTTATAAAAGAAAACCCCCACCTCCAAGTTCAACAAAGACCAATAGAAGGACCACAAGGCTAGAAAGTCTCCACCTAGGAGAACACTAAACAAGAAAGGAAACACGGTGTACTCGTGAGACACGACTCAAAATGAAACCAAATAGGACACACGGCAAGAATGTTTATGAAGTGGTGAAACTTGTCATGACAATGATTAAATATGAAATAAAGCATAAGAATGTCATGTAATGGTGTGATCGTGTTCGTATGCTCAATTACTCAAATGAATTCAATTCATATATAAAGCACGAGTTCAAACAATCAAGTTTAACCAAGTATGGACCAATGAGTGTAAAAAAAAAAGAATAATTATCAATTAAGTGAGCATATAATCCATATAAATCATATATGGGAGCCAAAGGGGTGAAGAAACCGCAAGAAGAAAGGGTTTGGCGAAGTTTAGCAAAAAGTTGATAATTTTCGAAAACGCGCAAGCTTTGGTAAAACGGGAATATCTTGAGTTCTAAAAGTTGAAATGGATCTTTGTTTGTTGGATATGAAAGTAGATAAACAGACCTTTAAAATGATATATGGCTCGAATCGTGGTTCAAAGCGAGAAGAAAAATGCGTAGGTCCAAAGTTGGAGGAATGCAGATTTTCGGTAAAGTAGCGACACCAAATTAAAATTGTTATAACTCACAAACTATAAGGGATATTGAGGTCATTCCATTTGGAGAATACTCTAGACTTCAAAAGGTTTTGTGGTTTAAAAATCAGGTCAATCGGAGCATGTTTGAGGGGGTAAACGGCCGTTTGAAAAATGAATTGAAAGCAGAAACGTGCGTTTGGAAGTTCTCGGGTGAGACAATGGGGGTCCAAACGGGCGTTTGGTAAATGAACTAGGCGGCCACAGGGGCGTTTCGAAAGGCTCTGTCCAAAAAATAACCAGGGGAAAATAGGGGATTCATGGGAATTGGCTCCCAAGCTATTCCAACACCAAACCACAATAATTAAACACCTCAACACTAACATATAACATGTATATAACTCATATATGTCATTTAGGCCACAAGGAAATGAATATAACATACTTGATTCATCAAAATCATTCATGAAAACCCTTAAAGCTCCAAGTGATCAAACATGTATCAACTTTCATGAAACTCAAGATATAAATACATATATCAACTCAAGAACTTCACAAATACTTCATATTAAGTCATGGAGTCCAAAGAATCATCAAACCCTAACTTATATTCAAGTTCATCACTTATATATATATACATATAGCTTACCTTGAAGAAGAAGAAGAAGAAAGAGGAAAATTGGAGAGGAAAGGTAAGGTGGAGATATGGAGCTTGAATTCTTGTTGGGAATGGAAGGAAACCTTGGTCTTCTCCTTGCTTGCTTGGACCGAGAATGGAAGAAGAGGGAAAGAGGAGATGAAGGGAAAAATATATGTATAGGTGCATGTATGGGTTATATCGTGATTGAAGGGGAAAGAATGGATGGAATTTGCACATATGTCCTTATGAAATTTAAAGTAATGCAATTAGGTATCAAAGATATAAATGTGGCAATTAAGTCCTCAAGAAATTTATCAATTAAGTCCATAAGTTATACAAAGCTTCAATTAAGGACAATTAGGCATAGAATTCTCACCATTGCAAATAATTTAAACACTTAATCATGTTCGGGGAATTAAATACACAACTCACGTAACTAAATTCACGAAAATTAGAAATTCAAATCATATAATTGCAGGTATTCAAATCAAGGGAATTAAAATAGCGCAATTAGGTAACAAAAGGAATTAAATAAATCATAATTCTCAAAACTCACACGCGTGGCGCGCGTACCTGACTTATCGGGAAACGGGGCTTCACAATCTCTAGCCCTTCAGAGGACCTGGTCCCCAGGTCCACTGCCTCGAGTTCCGGACACTTAGGTATCTCTCTTGTGTTCATCCTACGCGGGTTAGCAACTCCCCTTCAGGGATTAGTTGGGAACATGTCTTCAATCAACATGGGTCTTCAATTGTTGTTAAGTCATGACCCTTAACTCACCGAAGCCTAAACGCTGCAAAGTCTAAGCTGCTGCTAGGGGCAAGCGAAGCAGGTAGTGAGCAACAAACGAACGAGAGAACCCCGTCTCTCAAACAAACAACACCCCGTCTCTCAAACAAACAATGTCAGAACCCCGTCTCTCAGACAAAAGAAAGAAAACTCGAAAACTCTGAAAACAACAAATAAATCAACAATCACACAACAACTACACAAGGAACAGGTAAGAAATATCAAGTATCATTCATACAAAAGCAGTTAATACAGCAAGTGATTAAAGCACTTAGCGTTATGAAAGTCTTCGTATTAAAGTTGCATGTATGCATATGCCATGGATGTCTGATGTACCGTTCACCGTTGTCTGGAAATCTTCCATTGTACTGCTCCGATTCAACACTTGATTCGTTGTTGGAGATTCCTTTGTCCGTAGTGTCAGGCTCTGAAATTCCATGATTAATTCTCTTACCTTTCTTAAACACCACGGTCCGAAGTTCCAATCTTGAGTGTGTACTTGAACTTAACCCAGTTAATTCACTTTCCACCACAACTTATACCCGGCCTTCTCGGATTTGGTAACTTACATTCTAGACTCCAATACCGTTAACGTTTTCCAGCCCATCAAGGAAAATAACTGACGAGCTGGTAACCTATCTTGTCCACATGGTGTATTGTCTCCTAGATATTCCACTTCCAACTCTCGGTTGAATTGACTCTCACTTTGTCCATCATGGAATATGATTATTCGAACGACTTCTTCTATCCAATACCTTCCTTACCAAATTTCTTTGAAGTTCTCTCATGACCTCATCATCTTCACGATAGGAGACACGTTATATATAACTCAATCCGTTCAACCTTGGAAGATTTGAGTTCGTGCATGTCCAGTAATAAGAAACCAACGGCGTTAACCTTGCAACCGAGGTTACCATTGATCATCCTTTACCCTGTCTTGTCCATTAAATTTTCAAGCTCTCTTTGAATTTATATCTTCATCTCTCGAATCACTTATCTCTTGCAAGATTATTCCCGAAGCCTTTTCCCACCTCGATCTCGAAGTTTTACCCATTTCGTCTCGAAGTCCTTCGGGTATTAAATTTTCCCAATTCATTCCTCGCCACCTTTGTAGAATCTCGTTACTTGTCGATTCTTGCATTTTGGTTACTCCCACTAGAAGTGATCCGATCAAGCATAATCATGGGTTTAAGTTATCTCCCGGTCAACTCTCCCTGTAGCACCCCAATACGTAAGGATGCCACACCCCCGCACTATAGGTCGATCTATATACAAAACGGGTAATCCGTACATGAACCAACCTATAGCGAACGGGTGACAATGCAAATAATAGGATGAGCTATGTAGAACTAAATTTATACATGCGATAGGATAAAGCGGAAGCATACTCCATTTACTATCAAATATAGCTAGTAAAACATGCTATAACACTGATCATTCGTTAAACAACTCGTATACTAGTTCACATATCAATACATTATCATCTCCTAAAATACCTCACAAGTAACCTTAACAATAATTCCTTTGAAATGATAATAAATAAATGCACCGTGCGGGGCTCGAATGCAAGGACTTGACTTAGCTCGATTCCCGCCTAGAGTGTACCTGCAAGAACACTGCACATACATTGATTTCACGAATAACTCCACCACTCCAATAAACCCCATCACTCCAATAAACACCATCACTCCAATCACTCCATCACTCCAATCACGATAACACAATAATGGGAAGGTTGCGAGCCTTCACCATTCACGATAACACGATACCCGCAGCGTTAGGATTCTAGAGGTGGCTCCTACGGGTTCAGGAGGTGGCTCCCACACATGTAGCACTTTGCCCCGCAGGTTCAAGAGGTGGCTCTCCTGTGCGTAGCACGCTGTTCCGTATAGCACTTAGCTCTCGAGGCTGACGAGCTGTACACGGTAACACGATAATCACGATAATCACAATGCCTGCATTGCTTTGCATGATCATAACATTAACACGATAATCACGGTACGCGCAGTGTTTTGCATGGCCTGACTTACTTGCTAACTGGTGATACGACGATTCATGAATGCATGAAAGTGCTCATTCATTCCAATCTCTGCTCTGGATAACACTGGAAAGTCGGGAATTGGGGCGTTACAACTCTTCCCCCCTTAAAAGAATCCGTCCTCGGATTCACTTGGCGAGCATGTAATGTCATAAATGGAAGCAATACACAAATTAGCAAATAATTCCTACGCCGTCCGACCTAGACTTGACATGACACGACACTAGAACCTCGGTTTTGCAACCGGGCTCTGATACCACTTAAGATGTAGCACCCCAATACGTAAGGATGCCGCACCGCCGCACTATAGGTCGATCCACATACGAAACGGGTAATCCGTACACGAACCAACCTATAGAAAACGGGTGACAATGCAAATAACAAGACGAGCTATGCGGAACTAAACTTATACATGCGATAGGATAAAGCGGAAGCATACTCCATTTACTATCAAATATAGCTAGTAAAACATGTTATAACACTGATCATTCGTTAAACAACTCGTATACTAGTTCACATATCAATACATTATCATCTCCTAAAATACCTCACAAGTAACCTTAACAATAATTCCTTTAAAATGATAATAAATAAATGCACCGTGCGGGGCTCGAATGCAAGGACTTGGCTCAACTCGATTCCCGCCTAGAGTGTACCTGCAAGAACACTGCACATACATTGATTTCACGAATAACTACATCACTCCACTAAACCCCATCACTCCAATAAACACCATCACTCCAATCACTCCATCACTCCAATCACGATAACACAATAATGGGAAGGTTGCAAGCCTTCACCATTCATGATAACACGCTACCCGCAGCGTTAGGATTCTAGAAGTGGCTCCTACGAGTTCAGGAGGTGGCTCCCACACATGTAGCACTTTGCCCCGCAGGTTCAAGAGGTGGCTCTCATGTGCGTAGCACGTTGTCCTGTATAGCACTTAGCTCCTGCAGCTGACGAGCGGTACACGGTAACATGATAATCACGATGACCACGATAATCACGATGCCTGCATTGCTTTGCATGATTATAACATTAACACGATAATCATGGTACGCGCACTGCTTTGCATGGCCTTACTTGCTTGCTAACAAATGACACGATAATTCATGAATGCGTGAACGTGCTCATTGATTCCAATCTCTGCTCTGGATAACACTGGAAACCCGGGAATTGAGGCGTTACACTCCCCCTTAAGAATTCCTGATCGTATCCATTGAACTCATGACATAGCCTCTTTGAAGGTTCTCGACTTTTTCATCATTACTTCCTTGGTACAAGTGGTTCCAGTCATGCCACGTGTCTGATGATATTGTTCACATTCACTTTGAAGTGATTGATAGGGATAGCAACCTACTTCTTTCGTTCCAAACTTGCAGTTCTACTTTCCCTGAACTTTGGTGTTCTCTCTCTCCCTCCCTAGCCTTTGCATCCCAAAATTTTGTCTTTTCTTTTTTATCCCCACTTTGCAATCCAAATACCTCTTCTATCTTGATTCGACTATGGCTCGGTTGAGGTGACACTTGAGGGTGAAGTGGAGAAAATTTCCTATCAGGTAAACACTAAATAATGCATGTGGGATTAAGATGTCAATGCACGTACCATTTAGATATGTAACATATTAGAGCAATCATATCAAATAAAGAGGTACGTGTTAGGAATAGTGCCCTAGAAAGCCGATTGTATATCCGCTTTGTGCTTTTCCTTATTGTAATCACAGACAATCTTTGAATAAAATAACGAATTGAGGCAACACTTCTTTATATGCTCTTGTTTGGTATGCGTTTACTTTAGCTGTGCATGTATGAGAACTCCCCTAATCCTGATGACTTTAGGACTCTACCATTTAGGTGAAATGGTTCATGAAACGAGCCCTATATCACATAAGTCATGATTAGTAAAATACTCCAAGCCGATGAGTCCTACAGACAGTGGGAGTGTCAACCTGACTCCTCTAAGGCTTGCTTGTGGGATCACGCCCTTAAGAAGGACCACCTTGTTTCATGGAGGTGCAAAGTGTATAGTTGATACGTGCGTGATACATGAGGGTGCTTACTTTAATAAGTAAGTTCACTGAGGTGCCCCGTGTGAGAACATTCCTAAATGGGAAAGGAAGTTTCTATTTCAGGAAATGGAAACTTCCAGATTAGGAAATATCTCACGAGTCATTGATGTGATTAATTGATCCTTAGACTTGAGGTTCCTTGTCACTTTATGAGTTAACTCTGTAGTCTTAGGCATAAGCTTTAAAGGGTGTCGCCTTAGACAACTGATTCAAGGCTTATGCTGGGGCTGCACAAGTGACTCATGAAAGTGAATGAGAATCAAGAAAGGACCTACACTTGCATTTGCAAGGTGATCTCTTATTGTGTAAGTCATTCATATGCCATATGGAGTCCTTGGCCAAGGCAGTAGATCAAGACATCAAGAAAAGGGTTTCTTGGATTGAGATCAAATGGATATGAAATGCACTTAGCTTTAAGACCGGATTATTAGGGTTCTGATTATTCCCTTGCCCTAGATCTTGGTTGAGAGATAGTAAGTAGGAGGATTGTATCTCACATGATTCAATGACTTAAAGGTTCTGTCGAATCCGAACATTCCAATTCAGCTAGGGGTTAAACACCTGTTGCTAGACTATGGTCGTTTAATCTGTGGACTGATTAATTAATTAGTGAATTAATTAATTGGGGTCACTGCTAATTGAATTGAGAACCTAGAGGGTCACACACAACAACTTGGTTACATGAGTTGAGGCTTGAAAATGATTAAACGAGTTAATCGGACCAAGAGGGTTCCACACGTGTGAATTCACACGTGTGGCTCGCGTGAGTGACACGTGTCACTGTGACACGTGTCACACACGTGTGATAATATATATGTTAAATAATTAATTGGTTAATTATTTAATAGACTTTGGTTTAATTTTGAATTAAAAGGAAAGTCTAATTTTGGAGAAAATAATCTAGTTAATTAATTATGAATTAATTAATTAGATAAAATAAGTTATTTATTTTATAATAAATAAAGTATAAAATTATCCAAAAATAGTTTGGATATTTTTAAGCTCTCTTAAAAGTTGACTAGAAATAGAATTCAAAGTCAAAGTTGGAAAATACTTGATCATCAAGTAATAGGAGAGAGAGGAACCAAATCCTAGTCCAATAAGGACTAGGTTCGGCCGTCCCTCCCCTTTCCTATATATAGGGGAGCTCATGCTCCCCTTTAGAGCTAATAGACAATTCTTGGTTCATGTGTTGAACACCTTCCTTTCTCCAAGATTAAATTAAACCCTAGGTTAAGCCTAAACACTAACTAGAGAACTAGCATCCTTACTAGTTAGATTGTGATCAAGTTGGTGGACTTTCTCTAGAGACTTCAAGTTAGAAGTTTGAAGATTCGAGCTTTACCAAGGAGAGGGGATCAAGCCGCGAGAAGAGCGTTCTTGGGTGGCTTGAAACGCTTCAAGAAAGAATAAAAGAAAAGTAAGTTTTCTATCTTTACGAATTTGGTTACACGATTGCGAGTCCTAGATCCTTTTGTTGGGAAAATTTTTAAATTCCGCTGCTTTCTGATTCGTGTTTTCCAACAAGTGGTATCAGAGCCACCTCGTTAATCGTGTTTCTGATTCGTCTCAATTATACTGAATTTGGTAGAAATTCTTAGGCTTGATGCGATTGAGTATTTGTAATTGTTTTAGAAAGCCTGAATTACGAAACTGTATTTTTTCCTGAAAGTTTCTGAAAATTGGTTTTTGTAAAATTTAATTTTGAAAAACAATTTTAGATTTGAAACTGTATAAACTGTTTTTGGATTTCTTGGATTGGTTTTGCTTTTGAACGAAAACACGAAACGAAAGCCCGGAACACGATGAACACGCGAAACCCCGCGCGCGAAGGAGTCGCGCGCGCGGGCTTCGCGCACCACCCTCCCGCAACCGCGCGGGAGGCCCTCCCGCATGCCGTCCGCCCGTCGCCGCCCAGGCCTGGCCGGGACAGACCGGCCAGCCTTCCAGCTCCTCCCGCACGCCTGTGCGGGAGCCTTCCGGGCGCGCCTAGGCGCGCCCGCCCAGGGCGGCCGAGACTGGCCGCCCACCGCCTAGCACAGCACGCGCGCGCGAGGCGCGCGGTATGCGCGCGCAGTGCGCGCACTCGCCTG
The DNA here is from genome assembly GCA_037501455.1 of Lantana camara. Lineage (NCBI taxonomy): Eukaryota > Viridiplantae > Streptophyta > Magnoliopsida > Lamiales > Verbenaceae > Lantana > Lantana camara. The sequence goes on along the minus strand of CM074859.1, from coordinate 86,907,583 downwards.
GCCTTGGCCGGGCGCTGTGCGCGCCTGCCGTGCGCGTCCGCGCGCGCTTGCGACGCTGTGCCTCGTTTCGCGCACGGGCCCCGTTTTCGTGATCCGGCCCCTTTCGTGTTTCGTGCAATCCAGTCCCAATTTTATTTTAATTTTAAAATTTTATTTTTGAATATTTATTTTAATTTTTGAATTAAAACTTAAAATTGGGATTTTTGAGAAATTGAAACGGTTTACATTTTGGGAAATTACATCTTGATAAAATTATTAATTTTCAGAAATTAATTGGAATTTTATTTGTTTTGGTAATTTGGGATTTATTGAAAACTTTTATAAATAAGACTCGCATCAAGTCGTGTTTTAAGCTATTAGAGCTTAAAGCGAGAATTTTAATTTATTGGTTAAATTTAAATTCTTGCAAAAGCATGTTAGGTGATCATGGGTTTAGATCTATGTATGGTTTTATTTTATGCACATGGATGGTTTAAATTGGGGTTGGAGCCCTATAGTTGCGTTTTTTCAATTGAGGTTGGAGCCTCACTTATGTGCGTACTGTTATGTGATTTATTATGTGGCTTTCCATATTACTGTTTTTGAGGCCGGGGTATGCCCCGTGTAATTGTCTAAGGCCAATATGAAGATTGAGCCTTATTACTTTATGTCTTTTTCTTTTTATTGTAATTTGAGAGTAGAGATAGGTGGTGAGGTTTTATTTTCATTTTGGAGACAATGCACCCATGGAGTAAGATGGACCACATTCAAGTAACAAGGAGGCCATAAGTGAAGACCCCTCAAAATGTTAGGGAGGGGAATCTCAATTGTTAAATGTAATAGAGATAGGGCTCGTATTTTGTTACTGCTTTCCCTTATATGATTTGAACTGTTTATGTGGCATGTATGTTAGAACTTGTGATTGTGGAGTGGCTCCCACATATCACGCATAAGATAGGTAGAACCCATGATCATTACATGTTAGTATCATGCTAGGACATGTTATCTGTTTATGTGCTTGTTTGAAATGCATTTAAGTGTACTTGCATTAATCAAGACTAATAAAATTGGATAACATATATGTTGGTGAGGTCGAACCGGACAACTCTCCGGTTGATTCGAAAATTCCCATTAAATATTAAGCTAATTTCGAACAAATAGGTGTTTAATTCGAGATGCAAGTTTTGAATTAAATTCCTAGCATTCCATCAATAGGTTTTAAGTTTAGTAAGTAAAGCTAGTTGTTGTCCGCGAGTCGTGGGATAGCTAGTGGAGCTTATTAGTTCTTAGTTACCTAATTGATCATTTTTGATCAATATTTCGTGGTCAATTTTAGCAAGGGCGATGTCCGCGAGTCGTGGGTCGTTCGAACTAAGTTTTGGTCATGATCTTATGATTGATGGGTCTAGCTTAACGCCTAAGTAAATATGGATGTCGCACGAGTCGTGGGTCCATATTGAAAGATAGGTGATGCAAAAAACAATTACTAAGAGTTCTAAAGGTGTTAGAATTGGTAAGTTGTACCTACCTAGGGTTCTTGCTAAGAATGTCCGCGAGTCGTGGGTTCGAGGTAAAATGCCTAGGATCTTAGTACCCATTGGGAAACGTGTTCCTCTTAGATCTTTGGGAATTCTAGATCTTTGAAAAACAGTGGGAGCTACAATAGATTAAAGACCTTATCTTTTGTATATCGTTATAATTCAGCATGCTCACTAGTTCTCTGTTTTACCATTTAGGTCGTAGATTCTGTGATTCTCTACGTGTTTTGAAATGGCAACCAAAAACCCTCTTGTATCGATCCTCGAGTCAAACAAGTTGACTGGTCCCAACTATTCTGATTGGCTGAGGAATCTAAAAATCATTTTAGATTCTGAGAAGAGAACTTATGTTCTCTTCGAAGGGGAGCCTACTCCTGAAGGGGAGGCTCCCACTCGGGCCGAGCGGGACGCGATTCAGAAGTGGAAGGATGATAATCTCCAAGCCCGTTGCCTTATGTTGGCTAACATGTCTCCGGACTTGCAAAGACAACATGAGGCCATGGAATTTGCTTGGGAGATTTACGACCACTTAGAGCAACTTTACCGCCCTCATGAACGTGTTACAAGGTATAACACTTCAAAGGAATTATTCCACTTGAGAATGAGGGAAGGTTCAAGTGTCCATGAATATGGACTCAAGTTTCTTGCCCTTACTGAGAAACTTGCTTCCATGGACATGCCACTGAAAGATGAACTTTCAGTGGATTTGTTGCTAGCTTCGCTCCCACCATCATTCAACCCATTTGTCCTTAACTTCAACATGAATCATGCTGGTGCTACTGTAGCTGAGCTGATTAGTCAGCTTGTGACTGCTGAAAGCACGATCAAGAAGGACAATAAGGTTTTGATGGTGAATGCTCCATCTACCTCTTCTGGGCCTTCTAAAGGTAAGGGCAAGAAAGCCCAAAAGAAGAAGAAGAAACCCCTTAGGCCCACTGGTGGCATTTCGAAGGGGAAGGCCCAAAAGAAGAAGCGTGATCAGAAAGAGGATGTTTGCTTCCATTGTGGCAAAGCGGGACATTGGAGGAGAAACTGCCCAGAGTACAAGGCTACTCTAAAGAAAGGTATCTTTCTCGTTGAAGTAAATCTTTCTATTAATTCTAGTTCTTGGGTACTTGATACCGGTTGTGGAACTCATATCTGTAATGATGTACAGATGCTAAGTGAAGTCCAACAACTCAAAGAAGGAGAATGTGTCTTGAAGATCGGCGATGGCTCAAACGTTGAAGCTCGAGCTTTAGGCACAATTAGATTAGATTTAGGTAGTTTTGAGTTAGTATTAAATAAAGTCCTTTATGTACCGAGCATTATTCGTAATATAATTTCAGTTCCAATATTAGATTGCGAAGGTTATGAAACTTATATTAAGAATGGTAAATACTTTATCAAACGGAACAACTCTTCCGTTCATATCGGTACTCTAAGTAATGGACTTTACCTAACTCAAAATATCAATATTATGAATATACAACGAGAAACAAAGCGTAAGAGAGATGACAAAGTTTCAGCTCCCTTATGGCACGCTAGATTAGGACACATTTCCAAGAACAGAATTAGCAAGATAAACACTTTAGGATCATTCTCTGAAAATGATCTCAAAGAGTTAACTTCTTGCGAATCCTGTTTCAAAGGAAAAATGTCCAAAGTTCCTTTTAAAGGAACTGTGGAACGTGCCACTAAGGTTTTGGATTTGATCCATACTGATGTTTGTGGACCGCTTAGTGTAAGCACGAGAAACAATCATAAGTATTTCATAACCTTCACTGACGACTTTAGTCGGTATGGTTATGTATACTTAATGAAGTATAAATCTGAAGCTTTTGAGAAATTCTTAGAATTTCAAAAGGTGGTTGAGAACCAAACTGGTCACAAGATCAAAGCACTTCGATCTGATCGAGGAGGCGAATATCTTAGTGAAGAATTCCTTAATCATCTCAAGGATAATGGGATTATCTCTCAGTGGACTCCTCCGGGAACTCCTCAGCTTAATGGAGTTTCTGAGAGAAGGAATCGAACCCTACTTGATATGGTTCGTTCCATGATGAGTTTCACTGACTTACCACCTTCTTTCTGGGGTTATGCCCTAGAAAGTGCAGCAAAGATTTTGAATCTTGTTCCCTCTAAGTCAGTCCCTAAAACGCCCTATGAAATGTGGCATGGTAAAATCCCTAGTTATTCTTACTTAAGAATTTGGGGTTGTCCTGCTTACGTGAAGAGGACAGTGGGAGATAAGTTAGAATCTCGTTCTAACTTATGCTACTTTGTAGGCTATCCTAAGGAATCCATAGGATACTACTTCTATGATCAATCTGAACAAAAGGTGTTTGTTTCCAGAAATGCCACTTTTCTTGAGGAACCGTTCCTTAAAGAAAAGAAAGGCAAGATCATAGAATTAGAAGAAGTACAAAGTGACCCCATACCACCCACTGAAGAAACGTCCCACTCTGATCAACTGCAACCAATCACGAATTTCGATACACATTTGAATCCTCCTCTAAGGCGTTCTGAACGTACTCCTAGACAGCCGGAGAGATGGTATGGATTCTTCCATGAAATCTCTCAAAAGGATAATGATCCTTTGACATATGAGGAGGCACTGTCAGATTCTGACTCTGAACAGTGGATAGAAGCCATGAAATCCGAAATGGATTCCATGAACTCCAACCAAGTTTGGACCTTGGTAGATTTGCCTGATGGGGTCAAACCCATAGGTTGCAAATGGATCTTTAAGAGAAAGCTTGGAGTTGATGGAAGCATTGCAGCCTACAAAGCAAGACTGGTTGCAAAAGGATTCACTCAAAGACCCGGAGTGGACTTTGACGAAACCTTTTCACCAGTTGCAATGCAAAAGTCCATTCGAATCATGCTTGCCATTGCTGCATATTATGACTATGAGATATGGCAAATGGATGTGAAAACTGCCTTTCTCAATGGTGACATTGACAAAGACATTTATATGGAGCAACCCAGAGGTTTCACATTCAGTGGGAGTGAGCAAAAGGTTTGCAAACTCCAAAGATCAATCTATGGATTGAAACAGGCTTCTAGGAATTGGAACATTCGATTTGATGAATCAGTCAAAGCGTTTGGCTTTATTCAAATTTCGAATGAGTCCTGTGTGTATAGAAAGGAATTGGAGACCTCAGTGCAATTCTTAGTACTTTATGTTGATGACATCCTTCTTATTGGGAATTCGAAGGATGACATGAAAGTGACTAAGTTATGGTTATCGAACCAATTCGAGATGAAAGATCTTGGTGATGCGTCCTATATCCTTGGAATTAAAATCTATAGAGATAGATCTAGAAGGTTAATAGGACTATCACAGTCGATGTACATTGACAAAGTATTGAAGAGATTCAATATGGAGTCAGCAAAGGTTAAGAACCTTCCTATGAGTGTAGGAACATGTCTTTCAAAGAAGATGTGTCCTAAGACTAACCTTGAGAAGGAAAGAATGACTCATACACCTTATGCATCAGCAATAGGTAGCATAATGTATGCAATGTTATGTACTCGACCGGATGTGGCTTATGCACTTAGTGTGACAAGTCGTTTCCAATCTGACCCTGGAGATGGTCACTGGGCTGCCGTGAAGAATATTCTTAAGTACTTGAAAAGTACTAAAGATTTATTCTTAGTTTACGGAGGTCAGAAAGATCTTACTGTCGAAGGATACTGCGATGCAAGCTTTGCATCTGACTTAGATGATTTTAAGTCAATGTCAGGATACATTTTCTGCCTAAACGGCGGAGCAGTGAGTTGGAAGAGTTCCAAGCAAACAACCACTGCTGATTCGACCACTGAGGCCGAATACTTAGCTGCAAATGATGCAGCTAAGGAAGGTGTTTGGATTAGAAACTTCATTCAAGAGTTGAATGTTGTTCCTAGCATGAAAGACCCCATTACTGTGTTTTGTGACAACACTGGGGCGGTTGCTCAAGCAAGAGAACCAAGATCTCACCAACGGACCAAGCACATTATGAGGAAGTATCACCTAATCCGTGATATTATCAAAAGAGGAGATGTGCAAATTGAGAGGGTCACATCAGCAGAGAACGTGGCAGATCCACTTACTAAACCCCTTAGTCGAGAAGCTTTCCAAGGTCATCTTCAGAAGATGGGACTTAGAGTAGCTTTAGAATGGCTTTGACGGGCAAGTGGGAGATTGTTAGGAATAGTGCCCTAGAAAGCCGATTGTATATCCGCTTTGTGCTTTTCCTTATTGTAATCACAGACAATCTTTGAATAAAATAACGAATTGAGGCAACACTTCTTTATATGCTCTTGTTTGGTATGCGTTTACTTTAGCTGTGCATGTATGAGAACTCCCCTAATCCTGATGACTTTAGGACTCTACCATTTAGGTGAAATGGTTCATGAAACGAGCCCTATATCACATAAGTCATGATTAGTAAAATACTCCAAGCCGATGAGTCCTACAGACAGTGGGAGTGTCAACCTGACTCCTCTAAGGCTTGCTTGTGGGATCACGCCCTTAAGAAGGACCACCTTGTTTCATGGAGGTGCAAAGTGTATAGTTGATACGTGCGTGATACATGAGGGTGCTTACTTTAATAAGTAAGTTCACTGAGGTGCCCCGTGTGAGAACATTCCTAAATGGGAAAGGAAGTTTCTATTTCAGGAAATGGAAACTTCCAGATTAGGAAATATCTCACGAGTCATTGATGTGATTAATTGATCCTTAGACTTGAGGTTCCTTGTCACTTTATGAGTTAACTCTGTAGTCTTAGGCATAAGCTTTAAAGGGTGTCGCCTTAGACAACTGATTCAAGGCTTATGCTGGGGCTGCACAAGTGACTCATGAAAGTGAATGAGAATCAAGAAAGGACCTACACTTGCATTTGCAAGGTGATCTCTTATTGTGTAAGTCATTCATATGCCATATGGAGTCCTTGGCCAAGGCAGTAGATCAAGACATCAAGAAAAGGGTTTCTTGGATTGAGATCAAATGGATATGAAATGCACTTAGCTTTAAGACCGGATTATTAGGGTTCTGATTATTCCCTTGCCCTAGATCTTGGTTGAGAGATAGTAAGTAGGAGGATTGTATCTCACATGATTCAATGACTTAAAGGTTCTGTCGAATCCGAACATTCCAATTCAGCTAGGGGTTAAACACCTGTTGCTAGACTATGGTCGTTTAATCTGTGGACTGATTAATTAATTAGTGAATTAATTAATTGGGGTCACTGCTAATTGAATTGAGAACCTAGAGGGTCACACACAACAACTTGGTTACATGAGTTGAGGCTTGAAAATGATTAAACGAGTTAATCGGACCAAGAGGGTTCCACACGTGTGAATTCACACGTGTGGCTCGCGTGAGTGACACGTGTCACTGTGACACGTGTCACACACGTGTGATAATATATATGTTAAATAATTAATTGGTTAATTATTTAATAGACTTTGGTTTAATTTTGAATTAAAAGGAAAGTCTAATTTTGGAGAAAATAATCTAGTTAATTAATTATGAATTAATTAATTAGATAAAATAAGTTATTTATTTTATAATAAATAAAGTATAAAATTATCCAAAAATAGTTTGGATATTTTTAAGCTCTCTTAAAAGTTGACTAGAAATAGAATTCAAAGTCAAAGTTGGAAAATACTTGATCATCAAGTAATAGGAGAGAGAGGAACCAAATCCTAGTCCAATAAGGACTAGGTTCGGCCGTCCCTCCCCTTTCCTATATATAGGGGAGCTCATGCTCCCCTTTAGAGCTAATAGACAATTCTTGGTTCATGTGTTGAACACCTTCCTTTCTCCAAGATTAAATTAAACCCTAGGTTAAGCCTAAACACTAACTAGAGAACTAGCATCCTTACTAGTTAGATTGTGATCAAGTTGGTGGACTTTCTCTAGAGACTTCAAGTTAGAAGTTTGAAGATTCGAGCTTTACCAAGGAGAGGGGATCAAGCCGCGAGAAGAGCGTTCTTGGGTGGCTTGAAACGCTTCAAGAAAGAATAAAAGAAAAGTAAGTTTTCTATCTTTACGAATTTGGTTACACGATTGCGAGTCCTAGATCCTTTTGTTGGGAAAATTTTTAAATTCCGCTGCTTTCTGATTCGTGTTTTCCAATAGTACGTACGTATATAATTAAGGGAGATTAAATAATTCAAATGACATATGGTGCACGTGCAATGAATGCATTGAACCTGTCACCATGGTGGTAAGCTTTTAGCTCGGTAACTTATCCTCGTTTCTCTAATCACAACTTTCTTGACTTGTTGATCGTTCTTTGTTTTTCCAACGGTCTTCAAAATCTCTATGAATCTTCGTGCATCAATTTGTATATACCTACGGTCCGAGATTGTAATTTCTTGAACCTAAAATCCTCTACACCCATGGATTCGGCTTCTTAACTTCTTCTAGATAATTGATCTCCCGGTATTATCCGAATTCTCTTCCAATATTGATCCTTAGATGTTACCTGAATTCTTTTCCAAGATCGATTCCTAAGGTGTCCCGGATCCTACTCCTAGCCATCACCTTGCTTGCAATTTGCCTTGTTTAACTCTTTATGAATTCGGATTAATGGGGTGACTTGTCCTTTAATTGCTTACACTTGAGCACCTAATTTGCTTCTAAAAACTCTTTGCCTTTCTTTATCGTTTCCATTTGTTGCTTCATATTTCCCAATTCGACTTCACAACACGACAATTCAACTTGTATCATATTTATTAGTTCTCCTTAACACTGCCTAATTCAATTCCTTCTTATTAGAAATCCAAGCATCCTAGGCCAAACTCTTTCTTACTCGAAACCCGAAGTACCACAAATCACCTCTTCTTCTCCCACTTGTCCAAACTTAACTTCTAATGGGTTGATCTTCTTTAACTCTTACCCAAAAATCACTTCTACCCTTTTCGGAATCCGAAGTAGTCCAATTCACTTGGAAGCTCATCCTCGACGTCCCTTGTCGCTTATCTCTCATCAACCGATTTTACATCGAGTTCTCTTGATTATCACCGCTTCTTCAATTATCCAAACCTCGAGCTAAAGTAACTTTGAGATTTTCTTCACTTCTCTCTTGAATGAATGATCCTAGGGGATTCGGTTGACTAACTTTTATAATATGAGAGTAGGTGTCAATTCTTGTAAGGTGTTACTTCACCCCGGATTCCCCATCTCCAACAGAAATTGCAAGCTTTTCCTTACACATCGGTCTCCAATTATGGATTCTACCTCCGAGCCATAGCTTAATTGAAGAAGATCTTGAACCTAGGATTCCTGTATATACTTCCCCGGTACGTCCCTTACAATTTCCACTCTTGAGAATTGAGCTTATGATAAACCGTTGTTGTCGTAGAGATTGGTCGTGGTTTGATATTATCTTCATAACCTGTAAATCATAACTCATTCCAAGAATATATACATGTGATTAGTTCATGCTCATGTCACATTTTCAACAGGAAAGGCACGAATTCGATGCAAAGCGCAACAGATAATTCAACCAGGCTAAAAAATAAAATGCAATTTCATACTCAAGGTCAATGAAATGCATACGTTGTCACGTAGTTCCTAAGCCACACGACCTAGACTCAACAAGACACGACACTAGAACTCCGGTTTTACAACCTGGAGCTCTGATACCACTTTAGGATGTGACACCCCAAACGGAGGGCCCCACATCCCCCGCACTGTGAACTCGGTCCACACATTAAATGGAAAGTCCATACATGAACCAAGCTCACAGCAAACGGAGACAAACAAAAACCATCCTGTGTTAGACGAGACTAGACCCTATACTAATGAATCAACAAAACAGAAGAAAAAACGGAAGCAGGGCAATGGTACATACACATTCAACAATGAAATTACACTTCATACAAGAATGTAAATACGGGTTCCGCTACTCCGAGATAGCCTGTCCTAACCTGTCCCGAAACAATACAATCAAATATATATAAATGGGTTCCACTAGGGCCCTAGAAACCTGTCCCGAGTTCAATAAAGCAACATAAAGATACGAGGTGGCCTACAAGGCCTAATACAGTACAAGAAGTATGCAAGAGGTGCAATACAGAGTACAGGACCAAGACTCGAACAAAGACCTCAACAGACTCCCGCCTAACGACCACAGAACCTGGATGACAGAAACTAAAAACAACGAGAGGGAGGGGTCAGCCAACTGACTGAGTGAAGGGGGCTACACACGCATATATATATAAGCAGGCAACCAAGCAGGTGTAATTCCACTGTACGGTTATGTGTTATAAAGGCAGGTGACAGGAATCAAGAATCAAACACTCCGTACGGGTGGAATTACGTCAAAGCATGCAATCAGCTAAACAGGATATACAATGCATGTGTCGATATCCGTACATTCCACGAGCTCCAGTTGCTGAACAGGGATTGGGGGCATGCCAGAGGTTACAGATATCTATGTATTACATTTTAGGGGACCCAGCAAGAACGGGCATTTATTTCATCTTGGACTCCACTTTTCACTTATACATGGCAGGAATAGGGCACGTACACAATCAGGCAAGCAAGAATCAGGAATCAGTTATAATTATTAATAACATGAAAACATGTACAATTACTCCTTTCTCCTGGTGTAATGTGACTGGTAGCTAGCCCTCACATCCGCGACAAGGTGATCTGGTGGGTTCATGACTCCCCCAGACCGGAATCCCATCTTCTACCAAACCTCCTAGCAGATATCCAGACTACTCCAATAAGGTGGGACTTGTGCAAGAGGTCACCGTCGGCCCGATACCTCCCCGGATCACTCAATACACAAGCCCCTGGGCCCCAGGAACAGGTATAGGATCCACACCGGCTTACCCAGTGCTAGGAGAGCCGGGGGCAATCAGGATCTCACAAAACAGGCTCAGGGTTAACACTTACAAGTTATAAAGCATTTTGGTATGTATCCGGTATAAAAGATACGGCTAGTTTTATATGAAGACCATTTGGTTTATTTAGAGCATACAAGGTTATAGGTCGTTCATAAAAGAAAACTCTCACCTCCAAGTGCAAGAAAAACCAAAAGAAGGACCATGACGCTGGAAAGTCTCCACCTTGGAGAACACTGAACAAGAAAGGAAACACGGTGTACTCGTGAGACACGACTCAAAATGAAACCAAATAGGACGCACGACAAGAATGCTTATGAAGTGGTGAAACTTGTCATGATAATGATTAAATATGTAATAAAGCATAAGAATGTCATGGAATGGTGTGATCGTGTTCGTATGCTCAATTATTCAAACGAATTCAATTCATAGATAAAGCACGAGTTCAAACAATCAAGTTTAAGTAAGTCAGGACCAATGAGTGTCAAGTAAAAGCATAATTATCAGTTAAGCAAGCTTATAATTCATATAAATCATATACGGGAGCCAAAGGGATGAAAGGAACGCAAGAAGAAAGGTTTTGGCGAAGTTTAGCAAAAGTTGTCAATTTTCGAAAACGCGCAAGCTTTGGTAAAACGGGAATATCTTGAGTTCTAGAAGTTAAAATGGAGCTTTGTTTATTCGATATAAAAGTAGACAAATAGAAATTTAAAATGATATATGGCTCGAATCATGGTTCAAAACGAGAAGAAAATGGCGTAGGTCTGAAGTTGCAGGAATGCAGATTTCTAGTAAAGTAGCGACACCAAATTAAAATTGTTATAACTCACAAACTATAAGGGATCTTGAGGTGATTCTTATTGGAGAATACTCTACACTTCAAAAGGTTTCTGTGGTTTAAAAATTAGGTCAATCGGAGCACTTTTGAGGGGGCAAACGGCCATTTGAAAAATGAACTGAAAGCAGAAACAGGCGTTTGGAACCTCTCGGGTGAGACAATAGGGGTCCAAACGGGCGTTTGGTAAATGAACTAGGCGGCCACACGGGCGTTTCGAAAGGCTCTGTCCGAAAAATAACCAGGGAAAAATAGGGGATTCACGGGAATTGGCTCCCAAGCCATTCCAACACCGAACCACAACAATTAAACACCTCAACGGTAACATATAACATGTATATAACTCATATATGTCATTTAGGCCACAAGGAAATTAATATAACATGCTTGATTCATCAAAATCATTCATGAAAACCCTTAAAGCTCCAAGGGATCAAACATGTATCTACTTTCATGAAACTCAAGATTTAAATACATATATCAACTCAAGAACTCCACAAATCCTTCATATTAAGTCATGGAGTCCAAAGAATCATCAAGCCCTAACTTATATTCAAGTTCATCACTTATATATATACATATAGCTTACCTTGAAGAAGAAGAAGAAGAAAGAGGAAAATTGGAGAGGAAAGGTAAGGTGGAGATATGGAGCTTGAATTCTTGTTGGGAATGGAAGGAAACCTTCGTCTTCTCCTTGCTTGCTTGGACCGAGAATGGATGAAGAGGAAAAGAGGTGTCTTGCCTTGCTTTGTGTATGGGAGACAAAGGGAAAAATGTATGTATAGGTGCATATATGGGTTATATCGTGATTGAAGGGGAAAGAATGGATGGAATTTGTACATATGTCCTTATGAAATTTAAAGTAATGCAATTACGTATCAAAGATATAAATGTAGCACTTAAGTCCTCAAGAAATTTATCAATTAATTAAGTCCATAAGTTATACAAAGCTTTAATTAAGGACAATTAGGAATAGAATTCTCACCATTGCAAATAATTTAAAAACTTAATCATGTTCGGGGAATTAAATACACAACTCACGTAATTGAATTCACGAAAATTAGAAATTCAAATCATATAATTACAGGTATTCAAATCAATGGAATTAAAATAGCGCAATTAGGTAGCAAAAGGAATTAAATGAATCCTAATTCTCAAAACTCACACGCGTAGTGCGCTTACTTGACTTATCGGGAAACAGGGTGTCACATATACCACTTAAGGATGTAGCACCCTAACGCACAGACCACATCCCCCACACTAAGACCCAAAATCGGTTATGAAATGGAAAGTCCATACCCGAATCCGAATCATAGCGAACGGGAGACCAACTCACTCACTATGCTAGGCGGAGCTAACAACAGAAACACAGAGTGCGCGGAAGCGAAGAAATTAAACCTGTAATTTTCAGAGCAAGATACGATGCCGTTTCCGTGCGATTAGATTGTTATTTATTTAACTTTGCATGTGCTTGAATTGATTTAATTCACGCCTTAATTGTTTAATTGACCCAATTGCAATCTTATGAAAATAAGTGGACTTAATTGAAATATGTGTTTTGTGCCTAATTGCTCTTTAATTGAAATTATGTGGGCTAATTTGTAATTATTGAAATTTGGGGATCATTTTCTAATTATGAGAAATTCAATTTGGACTTATTTGAACACTACTCTAAATCTTGGGGGTACTTTTATAATTTCTTAAACTTTAACTGGACTTAATTGACTTTGTATGGAACTTGGGGACTCAATCGCATCACCTATTTTCTTGAGGGACTTGTTCGCAATTTATGGGAGTTGGGGCTGATATATCGTGTAAACCCTAGCTGCCATTTCATTTCTCTCCTCCCACCTATCCTTGAGCAGCTGCGCAGTCACTTCTCCTCCTCCATGCCGAATCGCCACCGTCTCCGGTCATCTTCTCCGAGGATGCGCCGCCGCCTCCGATCATCTTCTCCGAGGATGTGCCGCCACTACGCTACCCTTTCATCTCCCTCACTCAACCTCTCTTCTTCGTCTCTATTTTTTTCCCTTTCTCAGCCGCAAAGACTGGCGATGCCAGCAGCAGCGGAAATATCCGCCACCCATCCCCACCAGCTCCGACCACGCTCCACCACAGCCATCCGTCGCCCCTCACTCCCTCACGATCTTCAGTCGCGACTCAGCCCGCCAGCGCCGCCGTGTCGTTTCCACCATCGACCTCCATTCCAGGCGACCATCACCACCACCTTCATCGCCATTTCAGCACCATCGGCCCTCCGCAGATCAGCTACGACCGTGCATCTCGCCACCTGCCGCAAGAAAGAAGGCCAGCACTCCGCCACTGCGAAGCCATCGCAGACCACCACTTCCGCCGGCGGTAGCCACCACCTCTGCCAGATCCGACCGCCATAACCCAGATCTGAGCAGATCCGGAGATCTGCCTTTCGCCACTATAGACCTCTTCCTCCATTTCAGCTAGGGCATAAGCCTCTTGTCATCTCGCCGCCGTTAGCCTTCACCATGGATTCCGGCTAGATTGCAGGAGAAGGAACTCCAGAACTTCTTCAGCAAACGTGCTTCATGCCACCGTCATCTCTCGGACCGGATTGGCCTCCATCAGCTCTGATCGACCACCACGGCGAGTCACCCTCCTTCCCCGTCACGATTTCAGTAGCAGCGGCACAACAACAGTAGCTGCTGCCTCCCATGAATTGTAATCCCTCCTTTTGCATAAGTTTTCTCTTGTTTAGGATGAATTGCTTTAATTTGATTAAATTGACTAATTAGTTTAGTTAGATTGTATTATGAAATTATGCCTTGATGAGATTTGCAAATTGTTAAAAAAATCAACTTTAGTGAACTGGACTCTTGAATTTATGTCTGTATTGTTTGACTAGAATGTTATGGCATGGAATTGATTTTCTGTTTATGAATTTTGGTGTTGACGGATCTATTGGAATCGAGAATGCATGAATGTTAATGATAATGTTATTACTCTTAAGTGAATTAATGTTGGTGATAACACGTGGTACTTAATTCGGATAATCATGGGCTTTGCATTTTGGTTAAATTTTCAATATTCGGTCTTTCACACAGTTAGTGTCTATATTCATTAATATATGACAGTAGAAATGATTAGCATTTAAATTGGGATTCATTCTGATAATCTAAGTTGTAATGAGTGGAGGTTAACTCAGATATCTAATTGTAATTTGATAATTAAACAGGTTGATTGTTTAGAGACTTGCGGTGTCGAATTCTATATTGGTAAAGTTTAATTGTAGTATGTAAATTTATAATTAGATGAATATGTACGTGAACAAATCGCCTAAATACGAATGTTATAATTGAGATTTTTGGATTAATAATGAAATTAATTTGATATGGATTCTTGAAACTTAAACTTAATGTAAATTATAACACATCTAATTAGACCTGTAATTCGTTATCTCTAAGTAATTGCTTTAAGTGGGGTGGTGTAGCTTAATGTTTCTAAATGAATTATGTTTTAAATAGGATTCTTGGGTGGTGGAGTTAAAGGTTGTTAAAATATTAATGGTTGACCTTGTTTCGGATTCAAACTTGCAGTCCTATGATTAACTATCTATAATAAGACTAATTAATGACTTGGATGTTTCTATAAGTTAGATGCTAATTCACCTATGTGATAATTGAATTGTAGGATTAGGCGAAAAGCGAGATATTAATTGTGCTTGTTTGGGTATGAGTTTATTTGATATAACATGACCTTGATGCATTCTTGGAACATTGGATGTCGTACAATATTTGAATTCATCATACACTTATATTTGGAATAGTTATTTGTTAATATGCTTTAATTAACTACGACATCACATTAGTAGCACAACGTGGACACTTATGCATACCGTTATCATGATCGAGCATTTACCGTGCGTCTTTGTGGTTCATGATCGGAGTCTTATCTCATGAGTACTTCGTGTTTCCTTTTCTGTTCAGTAATCTCCACGGGGGAGACAACCCGATCAAGTTTGCATTCGTCTTGTCAGTTCTCGTTTCTCGTCGCTTATCAGGTGAGGTTTAGGATTTTGTATAGTTAAACGACCTATGATCCCAATATGATGATTTCAATCCCCGCATGCGATTATATAATATATATATACGATTAAATATGTGTTGGATATGATATGATTATGACCTTATGAGACAACTTCAGTTTTGGAAATTAAGTATGAAGGCATATGTAAGCTATTTTGGAAAGTTAAGTTATGTTATGGTTATGTAGCGAGATTGCCATGAAAGTTGGTATATGTTATGTTCTGTTCTGTTATGGGGCCCAAGAGCTACGGGTAAGGAGCCCCCGGGACGGTTAGGGCCGTCGGGGATATACCTGTGCGTAGTCTCCATCTGTATGAAAAGGATCTACTGGGACCCACTAGGAGGTTTGGTTGGGAAACGGAGTCCTGAGGGTTTGAGTAGCATCAGCACTCCCCTCGACTGTATGGATGGTTAGGGTCGCGCAACCCTACCATCACCCGGAGTTGAGGTTGG
Source organism: Lantana camara (assembly GCA_037501455.1). Taxonomy (NCBI): domain Eukaryota; kingdom Viridiplantae; phylum Streptophyta; class Magnoliopsida; order Lamiales; family Verbenaceae; genus Lantana; species Lantana camara. The sequence continues at coordinate 86,891,891 of CM074859.1, read as the reverse complement.
TATGTTATTTCTGTTTTGTTATGATATGAGGAGTTGAGGTTGGAAGCTCGTACTCGCCGAGCATATGGTATGATATGTTATGGGAATCATGAATCGGAATAGAGTTTCTGAAAATGTTTTCTAAATATATATATATATATATTTGGGTTTTGCTTTGAAACGCTTTGGTATGCAACACCTATTCCCGGTTCATGAGTCCGCCCTTTTGATATGTGCTGTGCTCTGTATATATATATTGTGGGTGTGTGTTAGCCCCCTCACTCAGTCAGTTGACTGACACCTCATTTTATCTTTTAGTTTGCAGGTTTCCTTTTGGCTTGAGCTAGGCGGAAGTGAGTCTCCTGAGTCACACTTGTCAGTCTAGTTGGTATTAGGATGCATTTGTCGCATACTTTATTTATGTTATGTATTTATGTTTCGCACTTGAAGGTTATGTTGTATGCTCTACTTGGACTTAAACCCGTGTGGGGTTCGTAAGCTAGAATTTGGATGTCATTAGATATTGATGATACTTATGCTGATATTATATTGGATTATGAAATGTTATTCGGGATTAGGTATCTATGCTAGTTGAGCCCGTCACCTGTTCTGCACGTTGTTTTAAATGCTTCCGCTATCTAGTGTTGTTGGTTTTAATTGCTTCCGCACTCTGAGTTTGTCAAGTTAGATCCGCCTAGCCTAGTGTGTGAGTTGGTCTCCCGTTCGCTATGATTCGGATTCGGGCATGGACTTCCTATTTCATGACCGAGTCTGAGTCCTAGTGCGGGGGATGTGGTATCCTTCGTCTGGGGTGCTACAAACCACAACAATTAATGTAGAAGCATGACATATATATATATATATCGCCAACAATATATACAACATTTACATTGGACCACACGACCTCATCAAAACAAAAGTAATCAATCCCTAAGTATTCAAGTCATATATATACAAAATAGAATAGAGAATATGTAAGTATGCATCCTAACAAAACCTAGACCAAAAAGTGCGACTGGGAAGACACACTTCTCTGCCTAGCTCATGTCCATAACCTGTAACTAAAAGATAAGGTGGTCAGTCAACTGACTGAGTGAGGGGGCTAACGCACACCCACACACTATATATAAAGTATAACATATAACAAAGGTGGATTTATGTACCGGGAATAGGTTTTACAAACCAAAAGTTTCAAAACAACCATATATACTTAGAAACCATTTCCATGAACTCTATTCTGATTCATATCTCCCATAACATAACATATCATATGCTCGGCGAGTACGAGCTTCCAACCTTTACTCCTTATATCATATCAAAACATAAAACATAAACATATCCATCCTCCACGCTAATGATGGAAGAGCCATGCGCAACCCTAACCATCCATATCTTTAACAAACCCACGTGGGGTAGCTAACCCACAACTTGTCCTCCCCGGCTTTCACCGAAGGCATCAAAATACCACGCCTTCCCTAGCTCCCAGGGTCGCACGTCATACCTTGGATGGAACTATGCAGAGGCCGAGCCTCGATGGCCTAACACCGTCCCGGGGATTCCTTACCCATAGCTCCTAGGGCCCACATTCACATATACGTGCACATAACCAATCTTTCATGGCAAACCTCGATACAGAACTTGATCATAAACAAATTTTCCAAAAATAGCTTACATATGCTTTCATATTTACTTTCCAAAATTCAAACGTGTTCCATAAGATCATAAACATATCTTATTCAACACTTATTTAGCTATATATGTAATATATAATCACATGTGAGGCTCGAAAACGTCATATAAAGGCTTTAAGTCAATAACTATACAAAATCCTAAACCTCACCTTGTGCTTCTAAGAGAAAGGAGTGAGAGTGGATAGATCTAAGCCTCAAGCTCATCACGGTAACCTCATCTAAAAAGAAAACACGGAGGCCCAAGACTTAGATTCTATATGGACCAATTAAGAAGCCCGACCAATGCAGGACTTATGAATGAATGCAAAACAATATGAAATGCATCACATAATTCACATAACATAACATATAACATTTATTTACAATTTATCATGCAACTAAAACAAAGTTATAAAGTTAAATATGCAAAACATTAACAATAAAAGTCATATAAATGCAAAACTTAGCAAAATTTAAACAAAAACAAGCTCCGGGTCTCGGGAAGAATGGGAATGGCCTCGCCACTGTTGAGAACGGTCGTTCCCATTCTCGCCCAAAAGTTTCTGGAAGATGGGAACGGTCGTTCTGAGGTAAAGAAGAAAATGGAATGGTCATTCCAAACTACCCGACATGCTCCTAGAGCGTCTGTAGAGATTTGTACTATTTGGCCCTTGGGAACGGTCCTTCCCAGCTCTAGTACAAACTGGGAACGACCGTTCCTATTTTCGAAAATGACGTCATAAAAATCTGCAAAGGGTCGTTCCCAAGTTAAAGTAGAGGTGGGAATGACCATTCCGCCCTGGATCGAAATGCAGAACTGGACAGTAGCTTTACAGAAACAGGGGAAGTGCGTAGAAGGCCAAATATGGCCAAAAATAAACACCAAGGAGCTATAAAAACTTACCAATTCATGCCAAGAATTTATATAAATCAAATATAGCAAGTTTGCACACATATAAATCAAGAATAGCAACAATCAAAGCCATAATCATCAATTGAAAATTCAAGTATAAATGAAGTTCATTAATGACAACAACCAAAATACTCAACTACCATAAGATTCTTACAATTAATACAACCCATATAACATGTAGAACACATTTAAGAAGTCAAATTCCTAATATAACAATCATATATTACATAATCCCTAAAATTACTTAAACCCTTACGATTCACATACTTGATAAAATATGTGAATAGGCGGGATGGGCGGCAACGGGCAGAGGCTCCCGAGCGGTAGTGGGGAGGTGCTGGCGCGCACGCCTAGGCGTTGTTGGGTGGACTCCCGTGCGGATACGGGAGTGATGGGCAGTGGCCCCACGTGCCTACGGGGCTGCTGCACGGACAGTCCCGTGTTGTGTGTTAGAAATTGCATAGGTTTTGAGCGTAATTAGATTATATTTTGGTGCCATTTGATGCGTTTATGTGTTTATTTTGCTCCATTTAGGTGATTTTCGAGTTGGAGTTATGAAACGGCGAAGTGAAGTAATTTCACGCATTTTTGGAGGAAAATAGGGTAACCCCGTTACCAAGAAAGAGGGCAATTTTCGTAACTCCCGTTAATTGATACAGGAGCATCGCTTGAGGCGAAATATGGGAGTAACGCCCGTTACTCCATGGCAGTACAGATCTGGTAACGCCCGTTACCAGAGACAGGAGGAGTTGATTTCTGGTGTAGGAAGGGTAAGGCCCGTTACCCTTGGACTGAAGGAAAGGGGTAACGCCAGTTACCACTAATAAAAGCGCAGGCACGATTTAGCCTGGTAACGGGTGTTAACAAGAATTGTACAGGGATAGGTAACGCCCATTACCGCTGTCGGCGAGAGATTTTAGGGTTGATATTTAAGTGCGTTTAGTACCTTATTTGAGGGTTTTTTTTTCAGAAGAGCTCAGACGAAGCTTGGAGACAGGAGCTGCTGCATGTTTTTCAGAGTTTTTCAGAGAATCCAGACGGATTAATCGAGACTAATTCCGTTTTTCAGGTTCTATTGTTGTTTTATTATTCAAACTAATTCCTCCCAATTTCAGTTTTCTTATGTTAGATTTAATTTTCCAGAATTACTAGAATGTTTATGAGTTTGGTTCTTAGACCTTGTTTAGTTTTGATGAATATGATTTATTTTAATGTAATTTCCTTTAGTTTTATGAGTTTTGCTTTAATTATGAGTAGCTAATTCTCTAGGGCTAGCGGAGTGGTGAAGAATACATGATAGATGTTCGATATAATGCTTGAATGACTCGTGTAATTCTTAGTTTTGAAAGCGGACTAAATTTGAATTGCAACGGTCTGGCCAACCATAACATGTCTCAGAATTGCCTATAGATTGAAAGATTGATGGTGATTTGGATTGTTTTCATAACTTGTAACCTGTAGAATACAAAGAGAATTGGTTCTAGCTTATACAACAATAATCTTATTCCATGCCGAGCCGCTAGAATATTGAATTGCACTAGTCTTGTTCCTATGGTTTAATTAACTATTGGTGATTGCGAGAGCAACATTGAACACTAATTAAGCACTTGGTTACACCTTGAGAGAGGGTAATACAAACATAAGTGAATAGGTTGTAGAATTACACTTATCTGACGAGTATTATATTGGCTCTTAACTGTATGATTCATTACTTTCCCCTGCCTGTTTAGTTGACTGAAGTTAACTCGTGTGTTTAAGCTTTTACTTGCGTTTACTTCTAGTTAATTGTTAATTTCTCTTTTAGTAGATTAATAGATAAAAAACAATTGCTTTCGTTAGGTCTTCAGATTAGAGAAGAATATAGTGTAGTGACTGATTTCCCTTCCTTGTGGGTTTGATCTTATTGTGCTACCCGTATGTTAGTGTACACTTGCACGATTGGTTTTTAACTGTAGTAAAACCTTACAACATGTTTTTGGCGGCGTTGCCGGGGAAGGCGTTTTAAATCAATATTACTTAAAAATTTTGATCTAGTGCTTTAGACCATTATTCTATCTTATGTTGTAGTCTTTGTCATTGCGGAATTGAGCTAAGGACATTCCTTGACCTTGTGCAGATTCGATGGCCGAAGATCCTACCAACACGAGAGACGGAGGGGTGGTAGATCCACCTCAAGAGCCACCTCCTCCTGTGATTAGAGATTATAATTTACCAAATGCGGGAGCGATTCAAACTGCAACTTTTTCCTCTATTACAGCAAATAACTTTGAGATCAAACCAGCCATCATAAACTTGCTGCAAAACAATCTGTTTGCGGGGCTACCATTGGATGATCTGACTTTACATCTTGAGTATTTCCTTGAAGTGTGTGATACTTTCAAGATCCAAAATGTCACCACCGATGCCATCCAAGTTAGACTCTTCCCATTCTCACTTAGGGAACAAGCCAAGGCGTGGTTGAGCACTATACCGAATGAATTCTTTCTAAGCTGGGAGGCACTTTCTCAGGCTTTTCTAGCCAAATTTTTCCCTCTCAGTAAAACTACGAAGTACAGGAATGAGATTCAAGGTTTTCGACAGATCGATGGAGAGCCTTTCTATGAGGCTTGCGAGAGATTTAAGGATTTGCAGAAGAAGTGTCCACGTCACGGAATTCCTGGTTGGTTACTAATTCAGACATTTTATAATGAGATGGTCCCTACTTTTATAGGAGCGATGGATGCCGCTGTTGGCGGAGCTTTCTTGTCAAAGTCCGAAATGGTTGCTGCTGAACTTTTAGAGAATATGTCACAGAACAATGTTTTTGTGTAAGAAGGGAACTATCCTCAATCGACTAAGGTTGTAGCAGGAGTCATAGAGCTCGATGGCCTGACCGCCATCAATGCTCATATTGAAGCTCTGAATAACAGATTAGACCAACTTTCCGTGAATGCTATTGGAACACATTTCCAACCAATGTAGGTAACTTGTGATATTTGTAATGGTCCACATGTGTTTAACATATGTCCTTATTCCAATGTAGGTGAGCAGGTGCAAGAGCAAGTGAGTTATGCAAATAATGTAAACACCTACAATCCTAGTTGGGGGAACTATCTTCAACAAGCAATACTGTAACTTAGACCGCCGTTTCAACCGAGGCCTCAAGATCTACATTGACCAGGCCTAATCCATACTCCGGGCCGTTATCTGATGCAACCAGAACCTCCACCTTACATCCCTCATACTCAACCCTTTCCGGAACAGAAGCAGGGATGGGAGGCTGCACTTTAGAAGTTCATAGCCGTGTCTTCGAACAAATATCAGAAATTGGAAACCCATGTAGAGCAAGTGGTGAATCAGAATAAGAATTTGGAGACTCAGATCGGTCAGATAGCCCAATCACTGAATACAATAGGACAAAGGATGTTGTCGGATCAAACTAGAAACAATCATAAGGAACAATGCAAAGCTATAGCCTTGAGAAGTGGTAAGGAGTACAAAGGACTAAAGATGTCTATAGATTCTGATGAAGGTAACACTGTTGGGAAGAAGACTGAAGGAGTAGTCGAGACAAAGGAGGGAAATGTGGAAGAGAAAAAGAAAGAGCCCCCTTCAGAGCCAAAGGTGAATGTGGCACCCAAGGAGTATGTGCCACCGGTTCCCTTTCCCCAAAGATTGCAGAAGCAGAAATTTGAGAAACAGTTTGAGAAGTTCTTGAGCATCTTTAAAGAGTTACATATTAATATTCCTTTTATAGAAGCATTAGCACAAATGCCGACTTATGTTAAGTTTCTGAAAGAGATCCTCTCTAACAAGAGGAAGTTGGAAGAGTATGCTACGATTGCACTCACTGAGGAGTGCAGCGCTATTATTCAGCATAAGCTTCCACCAAAGCTTAAGGATCCAGGGAGTTTTTCTATCCCTTGTACTATTGGCAATTTAACTTTCAATAAAGCTTTATGCAATCTTGGTGCTAGTGTGAGTCTAATGCCCTTATCTATTTGCAGGAAATTATGTTTGGAAGATCTACAACCAACTACAGTGTCACTTCAATTAGCTGATCGATCAATCACATATCCCACTGGAATTTTGGAGAATGCCCTTGTGAGGGTCGGGAAGTTTTATCTTCCAGTGGATTTTCTGGTGCTTGATTTAGAGAAGGACCGAGATATGCCATTGATTCTAGGAAGACCTTTCCTTACCACAGTCGGAGCATTGATTGATGTAAAGAATGGATTGCTAACCCTAAGAGTGGGGTAAGAGCAAGTGGAGTTCAACCTGTTGAAAACCATGAAAGGACCAGTAGTGGAAGAACAGTGTTTCATGGTAGATGATATTATTTCAATTTCAGCGCTGCAGGATGACCCCCTTGAATTATGTCTGCAGGGACTGGAAGAGGAAATAGACGGAGAGGAGTTACTTGAAGAAATTACTGCTTATTTAAGAGAACTTGAGGCAACTCCATTCGTACCGTTCCAGCAAAGGTTTGTTTATGAGGAGTTGGGTACAGGTAAGCCCACTCCTCCCCTTTCAATTGTTAAGGCACCGACCTTGGAATTGAAACCCCTTCCCAATCATTTGAAGTATGCATTCTTAGGTGAATCTGATACATTACCTGTTGTTGTTTCTACAGAATTATCTGAATTACAATTAGATGCTTTGTTGAGGGTGTTGAGAACTCATAAACGAGGAATAGGATGGACTATTTCCAACATTAAGGGGATTAGCCCAGCTATTTGCATGCATAAAATTTTGATGGAGGATGAGCATAAACCCTCTATAGAACACCAACGCAGGTTAAACCCAAATATGAAGGAAGTTATTAGGGCTGAGGTAATAAAATTGTTAGATTTCGGGATTATTTATCCTATCTCGGACATTAAGTGGGTTAGCCCTATTCAGGTTAGCCCTGTTCAGGTTGTGCCTAAGAAAGGAGGGATGACTGTAGTTAAAAACGAGAATAATGAATTAATTCCTACTAGGACAGTCACGGGATGGAGAGTTTGCATTGATTACAGGAAACTAAATACTGTGACCAGGAAAGATCACTTTCCCCTTCCTTTCGTTGATCAAATGTTAGAAGGATTAGTCGGGTATGGATATTACTATTTTCTGGATGGATACTCAGGTATAATCAGATAGCTATAGCCCCGGAAGACCAGGAAAAATGCACTTTTACTTTTCCTTATGGTACTTTCGCCTTTAGGAGAATGCCTTTTGGATTGTGTAATGCCCCTGCTACGTTTAAAAGATGCATGATGGCCATTTTTTCTGATTTCATTGAGCGTACCAAGGAAATATTTATGGATGACTTTTCTGTGTTTGGCTCCTCTTTTGAATCTTATTTACAGAATTTAACTCAAGTTCTACAGAGATGTGAAGAGACTAATCTAGTTCTGAATTAGGAGAAGTGCCACTTCATGGTGAAGGAAGGAATTGTGTTAGGCCATAGGATTTCGGAGAAGGGAATTGAAGTTGATAAGGCCAAAATTGAAGTGATCGCGAAGTTGCCACCACCAACTAATGTTAAGGGAGTTAGGAGTTTCCTTGGTCATGCCGGATTTTATCACTGGTTTATTAAGGATTTCTCCAAAATCACTTTACCTCTCTGTAAGCTTTTATAGCATGATGCTGAGTTTATCTTTGATTATGAATGTTTGATTGCTTTTGACAGGTTGAAGAAAGAACTTACTTCAGCACCCATTATGGTGGTGCCAGACTGGAGTTTGCCATTTGAGCTAATGTGTGATGCTAGTGACTTGGCCATAGGAGCTGGCCTTGGCCAAAGAAGGGAGAAACGTTTACATGTTATTTCATATTCTAGCAAAACACATAATGATGCACAAATAAATAATGCCACCACTGAAAAGGAACTGTTAACTATTGTACATGCTTTTGACAAGTTTCGTTCTTATTTAATAGGTTCAAAAACTGTGGTATACACTGATCATGCTGCCATTAAATACCTTTTGTCCAAGAAAGATAGTAAACCGCGCCTCATTAGGTGGATATTGTTACTCCAGGAGTTTGATTTGGAGATTAGAGATAAGAAGGGCACAAAGAACGTGGTAGCAGACCACTTGTCACGATTGGAAATTGAGGAGACGGTCGAGGAGAAAGAACAGGTTATAGTGGAGAATTTTCCAGATGAGCAATTGTTTAAGGTGGATTCTGGAGTACCATGGTATGCAGATTTTTTGAATTACTTGGTCAGTAAAATTGTACCTCCTGACTTGAGTTTCCACCAGAAAAGGAAATTCCTTTCCGATGCAAAGTATTACTATTGGGAAGAATCGTTGCTTTATAGACACTACTCTGATCATCTGGTGAGGAGATGCGTCCCACAGGATGAGATAGAGGAGGATAAAGCTATGGAGGTCACACTAGTGCGAGTAAGACTGCTGCAAAGGCACTACAATCTGGATTTTGGTGGCCTTCACTATTTAAGGACGCACACGAGTTTGTGACTAAGTGTGATTCATGTAAGAGGACATGTAATATTGGAAAGAGAGATGAGATGCCACTGAGGTATATTCTTGAGATTGAGCTTTTTTATGTCTGGGGCATTGATTTTATGGGTCCTTTTCTGTTATCCAACGGAAATAAGTATATTCTAGTGGGTGTTGACTACGTATCTAAGTGGGTTGAAGCATAGCATCACCGACGAATGATTCCAAGGTTGTGTTGAAATTTCTAAGGAAGAATATTTTCAGTCGATTTGGAGTTCCCTGAGCTCTGGTCAGTGTAGGAGGATCTCATTTCTACAATAAGCCTCTAGAGATTCTTTTGAAGAAGTACGGAGTTCACCATCGAGTGGCGACCCCGTATCATCCTCAATCGAGTGGGCAAGTTAAAATTTCCAATAGGGAGATTAAATAAATTTTGGAAAAAACTGTAAGTAGCTCGAGGAAGGATTGGGCATCTAAGTTGGATGATGTACTATGGGCATATAGGAGGGCTTATAAGACACCTATCGGTACGTCCCCATTTAACCTAGTTTATGGAAAACCGTGCCATTTGCCATTGGAATTCGAGCATAAGGCATATTGGGCCATCAGGGCCATTAACTTTGATATGAAGCTAGCCGGTGAAAAGAGAGCTTTGCAATTGCATGAATTAGAGGAATTCCGACACAGAGCGTATGAAAATGCCAAACTTTATAAAGAAATGACAAAGTGATGGCATGATAAGCATATCCGAGTGAAAGAGTTTGAAGTAGGCCAGTTGGTTTTATTGTTCAACTCTCGGTTGAAGCTTTTTCCAGGGAAATTGAAGTCCCATTGGTCCGGCCCGTTTCGTGTTATTAGGGTGATGTCAAGTGGAGCCATGGAGATAGGAAATGAGAGTTCGGGCACGTTTGTAGTGAATGGATAGAGATTGAAGCCATATCTAGATGGCGAGCCCATCGAAAAACACACTTCGCGTGTGTCACTGCATCCTATGAACTAATCAGGATTACCCAGTCAAGCTAACGACTATAACTTAGATCTAATTTTTCTTTTCTTTTCTTTTCTTTTCTTTTTCTTTCTTGTTGTTCTCTCATCTTGTTTTCTCGTGATTCTCTGTTTGTCTCCTTCGTTTGCAGGTTAGTTGGCACATTATTCGGAGTCTGAAGTTCGAGTTGATGCGTGGACCGTGATTTGAAGCTAAGTGTCAATATTGAGGTCTATTTATTTAGTTGTTTTTGTGTGTGCATGCGCTTGAAGTGCTAGTATGAGAATGAATTGATGCTATAAACCGTAATATGTGATTTAAGGTGTGTTTATCTATCTTTGCGATGATGCACTATGCTTTGACTGCCTTTTATGATTTAATTTTTGTTAATTAACGTGATTAAGCACCCGCCAAATTGTGTTTGTGTTCAAATTTAGCTTTTGGGCGAGTTAGTTGTAACGGGCGTTACGCCATCCTTAGTATTTTAAGGTAACGCCCGTTAAAGGAGTCAGGAGGCGTGGGTAGCATAGGTAATGGGCGTTACAATTTTATAGGTCATTCATGGTAACGCCCATTAATAGTCACAAGCACTCAGACCAGGAGGGGGGTAACGCCCGTTACCCCCATAAGGTTAAAACATGGTAAAGCCCGTTGTCGGGCCAAAATCGTGAAAATTGAGGGCTTTAGTAACACATTTTTACACGGTTTATAATTTAAAACCTACCCTCTTCCCCCTCCCACAAACACAAACACACGCAAACGGGAGAGGAGAAGCAGCAGCAGTTCTCCACCGCCACACAACCACCGCACCACTGCCACACCGCGCCGTCGCTGTTAATCTCTGTGCCACCGCACACACACACTCTCGCCCCCCCCCTCTTCTTTATCTCTCTCGGAACAATGGGACGTTCAAAGTGTGCTCGCACGGATGTAGCATCGAGTTCAGGAACTTCTACGGCTCGCGCACAGAGTGAGAATATGAATGTGGTTATCGAAGGGGTAGGCAATCCATATGATCGGGTCCTTTCAAGAACGGTTTTCCCAACCATGTTCTTCAAAAGAGAGGCATTGGCGAGAATGGGGGTATGGGATGAGATTGAAAGGCTGTTCAACAACATAGGTTGGTTGAGTTTCTTGGAGGATGCCTGTAGCATCCACACGTAGGGCCACATCCCCCACACTATAATCCAAACCCGAATAGAAAATGGAATGTCCATACGTGAATCCGAATCATAGCGAACGGGAGACCAACTCACTCTCTAGGCTAGGCAGAGCTAAACAAAACCAGAGTATGAGGAAGCGAATAAAATTATAACCAACATGTAAAAGATACATCAAACAAAATATGTATAGGCACCATCACATGCTCGGCGAGAACGAGCTTCCAACCTTTACTCCTCAGAACAGTTCAACACATAAATCATAACATATCCATCCACTACTCCGATGATGGAAGAGCCACCGGCGGCCCTAACCATCCATAACATGTACAAACTCAGGAGGGGTAGCAAACCCACAACGTGCCCTCCCCGGTTTTCACACCGAAGGCATCCAAATATCACACCTTCCCTAGCTCTTGGGGTCGCGTATGATACATCGGATGGAGACTACGTACAGGCTTTACCTCGACGGCCCAAACCCGTCCCGAAGGCTCCTTACCCGTAGCTCCTTGGATCCACATTCACATACACATAACCTTCATACCAAATCTTTCATGGCAAATCTCGCTAAACTTGAATAGAAAAGACTTTCCAAAACTTAGATTACTTATGCTTATTTAATAACTTTCCAAGGTCAAACTTGTTCATAAGATCATAAACATACTCTATCCAACACATATTTATCTATATACATAGTATATAACCACATGCATGGCTCGAAAACATCACATAAGGCTTTAGGTCATTAGCTATACAAAAGTCCTAAACCTCACCTTGTGCTTGACAAAAAAATAGGAGTAGAAGTGAACAACTATGCCTCGGGCTCGTCAACGGGAACCTCCTCTGAAAAGAAAACATGAAAGCCCAAGTCTTAGACTCTATATGAACCAAAGAAGACGCTCGGCAAAATGCGTGATTCATGATCAAATGAAAATGTTATAAAATATGTCATGTAATTCACAAATTATAGCATATCATATTTATTACAATTTATCAAGCAATAAAAATCAAGTTATATCATCTAACATGCAAAAGATTAACAAGTAAAGGCAAAAAAATGTATAATTAAGCACAAAAGAAGCAGTAGCAGCTCCCAGGTTTCGGGAAGGATGGGAATGGCCCTTTCACTGTAGAGAACGGTCGTTCCCAGGTTCGGTAAAAAGTTTCTGTAGTGTGGGAACGGCCGTTCCTAATTTTAGTTCAAAACGGGAAGGGTCGTTCCCAACTACCCGATTTGCTCCCCACGCGTCTGTAATATTTTGCAAATTTTGGCCCTTGGGAATGGCCCTTCCCATTTCCAGTACAAACTGGGAACGACCATTCCCATTTTCTGCAGAAATCATAAAAGTGGCCTGGAAGGGCCGTTCCCAGTTTATAACTGGGACAGGAACGACCTTTCCGGCCTGGTTCGAAATGCAAGAACAGAGCAGACATTTACAGCCGCAGGGGAAGCTCCAAAATGGCCAAAAATGGCCAAAACCAAAGACCTAGAAGCTGCAACAACTTACCAAATTGTGCAAAGAATTCACATAAATCATGCTTGTCACATTGGCACTCATATATCACAAGAAAAACGAGAAATAATGCCATTGATCCAAGAATGAAAAATCAAGCTTAAATATATGATCATATTAAATGCTCAACTACCATGAGGTTTCTTGCAATAAATACAACATACATATCATGTACAACTCATATATGAAGCTAGAATTCCAATATATAAACTATAGATCACATATTCAACAAAGCAACCAAACCCTTACTATTCACAAATTGATCAAGGAGAATAATCTAAAGCTCCACAACGAAAAATTAAACCATAGAAGTGAAGAGCATGATGAGGGGATTCCGAAACATACTCAAGTTCGAGGAAAGATGAAGAATTGAGGGAAATCTTGGCTTTTGAAGTGGGTTGATCAAACTTTGGGCTTGGCTTCCTTGGAGATGAATTGCTGCTGTTGTTTTACGTAATGAGGGAAGGAAGAAATGGTTCAGTCTTTAAGGGCTGAACCGGTTCAGTTCAAGGGTTCGGTTCAAGGTTTTCCGGTTCAAGTTGGTTCGGTTCAAAATGTACGGGTTCAACCAAGGTAAATTCAATTAATTCAAATAATTCACTTATGCAATTAGTTCAAATAAATTCATATAATTCATATAAAAATAATTTAAAACACAACTTATAATAATCACATAATTTACCTGTACCGACTGTAAGCCAGGGTATCACAACCTCCCCTCCCCCCTTCGGAGAACCTGGTCCCCAGGTTCACTACTTAACCTGAGAACAACTCTGGGTACAACTGGCTCATCTTCTCCTCGGTCTCCCAAGTAGATTCTTCAGATTTCTGATCTCTCCACAAAACTCGGACCAAGGGAATCTGTTTACTTCTCAACACTTGCATCTTCCGGTCTTGAATCTCAACCGGGTGCCTTACAATCGTTAAATCCGTCTCAAGTTGTATCTCTTCAACAGGAAGTATGGTTGATACTTCGGGATAAAATTTCCTAAGCTGTGAAACATGAAATACGTTATGTATCCCGGTCACTCTTGGCGGTAGGTCCAACCTATACGCCACTTCTCCAATTCTCTCAAGGATTTCAAAAGGTCCAAGGTATCTCGGGTTAAGCTTCCCACCTCGACCTATTCGAGAAAAGCCCTTTCTCGGAGATGCTTTCAAGAAAACCTTATCTCCTACTTCAAACTCAAGGGGCCTTCTCCTCTTATCTGCATAGCTCTTCTGACGGTCCTGAGCTGTCTTCATTCTCTGCTGAATCAACTTAACCTTGGCCGTGGTTTTATCCAATTTCTCCCGAGGTGTTGCTCTCTCGAGCTTGTTCTCTTTAGTCCACCGCTAATCCTCCATATCCCAAAAGAAAGGCGATCTACACTTCCTTCCATAAAGTGCCTCATAGGGAGGCATACCAATAGAGGTCTGATAACTGTTATTATAGGCAAATTCGACCAGAGCTAAATGCTTGTCCCACTTTTCCTTGAAATCCAAAGCACACGCTCTTAATAGATCCTCCAAATACTTGATCAATCTCTCTGACTGTCCATCCGTCTGAGAATGAAAAGCGGTGCTGAAATTAAGCCTTGTACCCAATCTTTTCTGAAGATCTTGCCAGAACTTGGCTGTAAACCGAGGATCACGATCTGAAACAATACTAGCAGGCGCTCCGTGAAATCTCACAATCTCATCACAATACAATTCTGCTAGTTTAGGGGTCTTGTAGGACATCTTCACCTTGAGAAAATGAGCTGACTTTGTCAATCGGTCGACTATCACCCAAATTCCATCATAACCTCCTCTTGATCTCGGCAAGCTGGACACAAAGTCCATAGCCACTTGCTCCCACTTCCATTCGGGAATCGAAAGTGGTTGGAGGGTTCCTCCCGATTTCTGGTGTTCTGCCTTCACCACTTAACACATGACACATCGCTTCACGAAGTTTGCAACATCCCTCTTTATGCAATTCCACCAGAAAAGTTCCTTCAAATCTCGGTACATCTTAGTACCACCGGGGTGAATGGAATATCCGGAACGGTGTCCTTCCTCAAGTATTAACCTTTTGAGGTCTTCCGGGACACAAACCCTTGTCTTGAATCTGAACAACCCGGAATCATCAAACCCAAACTTCATCTCGGGGTCCACTCTAGACCGAGCTACCAATTTTTGAATCTCTGCATCTGTAGCCTGAGCATCAATCAACCTTGTTTCAAATCCGGCTGAACTGTGATGTTAGCTAACTGAGCTACCGAAACTACAACTGCCGAACCCTGCCCTGAAGACTCTGCACTCAAACCTGAAACACTTGCTTTTCTGCTCAAAGAATCAGCTACTACATTAGCCTTGCCCGGATGATACTAAATCGAGCAGTCATAATCATCTAAGAATTCCATCCAACGCCTCTGTCTATTATTTAGTTCCTTCTGAGTAAAGAGATACTTGAGGCTTTTATGATCAGTGAATATCCGAAAAGTCGTCCCATATAGATAATGACGCCACTTCAACAAGGCAAACACAACTGCTGCAAGCTCAAGATCATGAGTGGGGTAGTTCTTTTCGTGTTCCTTCAACTTCCTAGAAGCATAGGCCACCACTTGGCCATTTTGCATCAATACACATCCGAGTCCTTCCTTAGAAGCATCTGTGAAAATTGAATAACCCTCGGATCCCTCTGATAGGGTAAGAACTGGTGCTGAAGTTAGTCTTTCCTTCAAATCTTGGAAACTTCTCTCGCACTCATCATCCCACTCATACCTTTCCTCCTTCTTTGTTAACCGAGTCAACGGGCACGCAATCTTGGAGAAATCTTTCACGAATCTCCTATAGTAACCCGCTAATCCAAGAAAACTTCTTACCTCAGAGGCGTTCTTCAGTCGTTCCCACTGAGCCACGGTCTCTATCTTGGAGGGATCAACTTCAATTCCCTAACCTGAAATTATGTGGCCTAGGAATGCCACTCTGTCGATCCAGAACTCGCACTTGCTAAATTTGGCATAAAGCTTGTGCTCTCTAAGTGTCTCCAAGACAATCCTGAGGTGAGATGCGTGCTCTTCTGCGGACTTAGAATACACCAAAATGTTGTCTATGAAAATCACCACAAACTTGTCAAGAAACGGTCTAAACACTCTGTGCATCATATCCATGAACACGGCCGGGGCATTAGTCAACCCAAACGGCATCACCAAAAACTCGAAGTGTCTATACCGAGTGTTGAATGTAGTCTTAGAGATATCTTCCTCCCAGATACGAAGTTGGTAATATCCCTGCCTCAAATCTAACATAGAGTACACCTGCGAACCTTGCAAGATGTCAAATAACTCTTCGATGTGAGGTAATGGATATTTATTCTTCACTGTCATCCAGTTCAACTCGCGGTAATCTATACACATCCTCAGAGTCTCGTCCTTCTTCTTCACAAATAGAACAGGAGCACCCCACGGAGAAGTGCTCGGACGGATATAACCGCAAGCTAAGAGCTCATCCAGCTGAGTTTTCAACTCCTTCAACTCAGCAGGAGCCATTTGGTAAGGTGTCTTAGAGAAAGGCTCAGCTCCGGGATAGAGGTCGACTACAAACTCGATGTCCCTATCGGGTGGCAAAGAACCCAAACTCTCAGGGAAGACATCGGGAAACTCTCTCACGACCTCCGTCTCCTCAAGTTTGGCCTGATCCTTAGGTTTATTCAGAAGGTAAGCCACAAAACCTGTCGTGCCTTCCCGGAGGAGCTTACTTGCTTCCATAAAAGATACAAACGGGCTAGACTTCAACCTCTCACCCGTAAACACCACGGAGCCCAAAGAAACCTTTTCCTCATGGCAATCCATCTGAGCTCGGTGCCTGAAAAGCCAATCCATACCAAGGATTGCTCCATACTTCTTCAGCGGAATTATTATCAAGTCTACAGGAAAAACCCGGCCTTCAAATGTCACCGGACACTCTCGAAACACCCTGTCAGCTTCAAAACAACCTCCCAACGGAGAACTCACCACATACACATGCGCACATAAATCATCAAGCAAAGGAAAAGAAGCAACAATATCCCGGGAAATAAATGAATGCGTGGCCCCGGGATCAAATAATGCATGTAGTGATATGCCATGAATGATTATTGTACCTTCTATCACGGTATTTAGATCGGGGTCAGCAGCTTCCTCCTCTCCACCAAGAGCATAAACTCGAGCCTGCACAACCGGCCTCTTGTTCGGGCAGGTATCTATCTTGTGCTCAGAAGACCCGCACACATAACATTTGCCCAAAAGCTTCCAACACTTCTCAACCGGATGCTTTCCCTGACAATAAGCACACAGAGGTGGAGCTTGAGCCAGAGCCGGTAAAGTTGGAACTACAGGAGGTGCCATGGGACTGGTAAGACGGGGCTTTTCGTTCTCGGAACCCTGGGAACGAAAAGCCGGTAGAACAGGAGCTCGTGGAGCATAAGAAATGGGGCCTCTTACCCGATCCAGAACCGGATCCCGGTACTCGAGTAGAAGAGAAAGGTGGAGGCTTTAATCTTATCATTTGGGCCTCAACTTGTATCGCCCTTTTTGTGACTTTGACCCAAGTACTCACATTAGTGGCTTGGAAAGCCTCTTGAATATCACGATGGAGCCCATAGAGAAATTGTCGGGCCTTATGAGTATCATTATCGGTGATATGAGTGGCATAAGGTGTAAGCCTCTCAAACTCCAATATATAATCCTCCATCGTCCGGTTGCCTTGTCTCAAATTAGAAAACTCTTGAAGGCGGCGCTCTTGTGCACTATGAGGAATATACTTTCTCATGGAATTCTTGCACAAAAGTCTCCCAATTGAACTTCATTCCCGTCCTCTCAAGCTTGGATCGCACACTTCTAAGCCAAATAGCCACTTGCCCTTGAATAAAACGACCCGTGCAAACGGCTTTGTCTTGGGAACTCCCCGGACATATCTCCCATATTCCTCGAATCTCGAAAAACCACTCCTCCACTTTAATATCATCCCCTCCATACCACTTTGGAGGATTATTGTTCCGGAAGTCCTTATAAACGGCGGAGATTTCTTGCCCTTCACCTGGAGGTGTTTGATCCCTTTAATTTTGTTGCAATTGATTGAGTAGGGCTTGAACAATATTCTCTGTGTTCATAGGTGGTAACGGAGGTGCATTTGGTGGAGCCGGTTGATTTAAATCAGGAGTTCGTTCACGATTTTGTCTTCTTGGAGGCATTCTGAAAATCACAAATTCAAACAATATGGATGCATGGAGATTAGTATATGATCATGTATACAATTAAGAAAATAGACAATTATTCAAGTAATCAAGTAATCAAACAATCAAATATTCAAGTCATATACTCGCATATACATATAATCACATAACCACATTGTCCTAAGCGTACGACCTAGACAGACTCACATGACACTAGAGCCCGGTTTTGCAGCCGCGCCATGATACCACTTAAGGATGTAGCACCCACACGTAGGGCCACATCCCCCGCACTATAATCCAAACCCGAATACGAAATGGAATGTCCATATTCGAATCCGAATCATAGCGAACGGGAGACCAACTCACTCTCTAGGCTAGGCGGAGCTAAACAAAACCAGAGTATGCGGAAGCGAATAAAATTAAAACCAAGTAGTAAAACATACATCAAACAAAATATGTATAGGTACCATCATATAAATATTCATATGGTATTTACATATAGTTACCAACATTTAATTCTTGTATAAAAGCTATTCCGGCTAAACAAAATATAAGTATTCAAGACAACAACCCATAACTATACATATACAAAATGATATCAAGTGGTTGGAAATAAATGCACCTAACAAGACCTAGACCGACAAGTGCAAACGGAAGACACACTTCTCCGCCTAGCTCAAGTCCCCAAAACCTGTAACTAAAAGAATAAACGAGGGGTCAGTCAACTGACTGAGTGAGGGGGCTAACGCACACCCACACCCTATATATATATAGCAAAGCACATAACAAAAGGTGGATTTATAAACCGGAATAGGTTTTTCAAATCAAACATATATACTTAGAATCCTTTTCACAACTCTATCCCGATTCATACTTCCCAAAATATTACATATCACATGCTCTGCGAGAACGAGCTTCCAACCTTTACTCCTTAAAAACAATTCAAAACATAAATCATAACATATCCATCCACTACTCCGATGATGGAAGAGCCATCGGTGGCCCTAACCATCCATAGCATATACAAACTCATGAGGGGTAGCTAACCCACAACGTGCCCTCCCCGGTTTTCAGACCGAAGGAATCGAAATATCACACCTTTCCTAACTCCCGGGGTCGCGTGTGATACATCGGATGGAGACTACGCACAGGATTTACCTGGACGGCCCAAAACCGTCCCGAGGGCTCCTTACTCGTAGCTCCTTGGATCCACATTCACATACACATAACCTTCATACCAAATCTTTCATTGCAAATCTCGCTAAACTTGAATAGAAAAGACATTCCAAAACTTAGCTTACTTATGCTTATTTAATAACTTTCCAAAATCAAACTTGTTCACAAGATCATAAACATATTCTATCCAACACGTATTTATCTATATACATAGTATATAACCACATGCACGGCTCGGAAACATCATACAAGGCTTTAGCTCATTAGCTATACAAAAGTCCTAAACCTCACCTTGTGCTTGATAAAAAAAATAGGAGTAGAAGTGAACAACTATGCCTTGGGCTCGTTAAAGGGAACCTCCTTTGAAAAGAAAACACGAAAGCCCAAGTCTTAGACTCTATATGAACCAAAGAAGATGCTCGGTAAAATGCGTGATTCATGATCAAATGCAAATGTTATAAAATATGTCATGTAATTCACAAATTATAGCATATCACATTCATTTACAATTTATCAAGCAATAAAAATCAAGTTATATCATCTAACATGCAAAATATTAACAAGCAAAGGCATAAAAATGCATAATTAAGCATAAAAGAAGCAATAACAGCTCCCAGGTTTTGGGAAGGATGGGAACGGCCCTTTCACTGTAGGGAACGGTCGTTCCCAGGTTCGCTAAAAAGTTTTTGGATTGTGGGAATGGTCATTCCGAACTTTAGTTCAAAACGGGAAGGGTCGTTCCCAACTACTCGATTTGCTCCCCGCGCGTCTGTAATATTTTGCAAATTTTGGCCCTTGGGAACGGCCCTTCCCATTCCCAATACAAACTGGGAATGGCCGTTCCCATTTTCGGCAGAAATCATAAAAGTGGCCCGAAAAGCAAGAACAGAGCAGACATTTGCAGCATCAAGGGAAGCTCCAAAATGGCCAAAAATGGCCAAAACCAAAGACCTAGAAGGTGCAACAACTTACCAAACTGTGCAAATAATTCACATAAATCATGCTTGTCACATTGGCACTCATATATCACAAGAAAAACAAGAAATAAAGCCATTGATCCAAGAATGAAAAATCAAGCTTAAATATATGATCATATTAAATGCTCAACTACCATGAGGTTTCTTGCAATAAATAGAACATACATATCATGTACAACTCATATATAAAGCTAGAATTCCAATATATCAACTATTGATCACATATTCAACAAAGCAACCAAAGCCTTACTATTCACAAGTTGATCAAGGAGAATCATCTAAAGCTCCACAATGAAAAATTAAACCATAGAAGTGAAGAGCATGACGAGGGCTTTTCGAAACATACTCAAGTTTGAGGAAAGATGAAGAATTGAGGGAAATCTTGGCTTTTGAAGTGGGTTGATCAAACTTAGGGCTTGGCTTCCTTGGAGATGAATTGCTGTTATTGTTTCACGTAATGAGGGAAGGAAGAAATGGTTCAGCCTTTAAGGGCTTAACTAGTTCGGTTCAAGGGTTCGGTTCAAGGTTTTCCGTTTCAAGTTGGTTCGGTTCAAAAGGTACGGGTTCAACCATGGCAAAATCAATTAACTCAAATAATTCATGTATGCAATTAGTTCAAATAAATTCATATAATTCATATACAAATAATTTAAAACATAACTTATAATAATCACATAATTTACCTGTACCGACCGTAAGTCGGGGTGTCACAATGCCGTGTCCACATATCCGGAGCTCACCGCCACCTTTTTCACCACAATGAGAAGGGATCTTGGCTCACCTGAGCCACTCTCCTTCAGTCTAGATAGGAGACGGACAATCACATACTCCACAGAGTCGCTTCGGAGAGTTTTTGGGTTTCTTAGTGAGGGAGATTCCAGGCACCCTACATGGAGTATAGGGGTCCGAGAAGAGATTTAGAGGTCTTTCCCACTAAAACCCAGCGCTCCCAACTATCATGTATGAAACACGAAGGCTACCTACTTGAATAATGTGGTATGGCGGATTGTGCATAAGATCTTGAGCTGTAGCTTCTGTGCTAGAAATGAGAGCGAAGGCAACATTCAGGCCATGGACTTGGGTATCATGTGGATGATGCATGAAGGAGAACTGTTTGATGGGACCAGGGATTTGCTTGAGAGGATGCAGGATGTGGCCAACAGATCCACGGGTGCAATAGGGAACGGGCATAGATTACCATGATTGCCAGGAGATCGGGTTGGCGGGCCCGTAAGGCTGAGCCGTTAACTGAGTATCCGTTTTTGGATGAATATGGGTTTGATTACTGAATGGCAAGAGGAGCCCCTACAGGGCAGGTTGTTGCCATGGTGGCCAATGAGGGCACGAGACAGGTTCAGGCTGATGTATGCTTGGGGCTTTGCTACTTATGATGAGGTGCCGGATGAGCTTAAGGCTGCTATTGACGAGATCCGAGATGCTGGCCCAAGACCGGTCCCTCAGCAGGAGGATGATGAGCCCATGTCCGTGCGTGCTCTGAAAATCGTTCTGGCTACGATGAGATTAGATCTTGTTGAGGCCAATGCTAGGATGGCCAGAGTTGAGACGGGATTCAATGATCAGAGGAAGGAGATGGTGGATTTTCGAGCTCATGTTGATTAGCGATTTGACACATGGACGACCCATGTCGATGAGCAGTTCCAGGGCCTATATCAGTGCTTGGATGGATATTTCCGAGGCCCTACTCCCCTGCCTGATCAGTGATTTTGTTGGCCTTAGCTCTGTCATTTGTTTCTTTGCTATTTGGGTCTGTACTTTTGATACTATGGGATTTTGTGATACTATTGCTACTTTTCTTTGCTTTGGCCCTAGAACTCTTTGACTTTAAATGCAATTGTGCCTTTCCCTTACTTGGAATTTGTGACTTGTGTGTTAATTGTTCGATGCATGTTGAATGTCAATTTCCTGTGCACCTGATCCGTGTTTTCTAGTCACTTTTTCAGGTTTTCGAAGCTTTGCTTCATTTGATCAAGGAGTTTTTTTGAACTTTAATTCTTTCAATTACATGAGGACATTGCAAAGTTTAAGTGTTGGGGAGGAAGTGCATGTTTGTTATAAGTTTTATTGAATATTTGCATGTTTAGATGTAGTTTCACTTGTGATTTGCTAAAAATCGAGTAATTTTGAAAAAAATTTGAAAATTTTCCCTAGTTTTGAACTTTTGCTTTGAAATTTGATTGTTGAGCTTTTGCTAGAATAAGTTAGGCTTTTTAAATTGAGGAAAATTGCATGAGATTTGATGATTTAGTGTGTTAGTATGCCCTTAAATTTTGAGTACTTTTGAACGAGATAAGAGAAAAATGCACGAAACTACCTCGTGTTAGGCGAAAAGAGTTAAAAAAACCCTGACATATGGAATATCATCGAAAAAACCCTGTGTTTTCTAAAATTTTGCAAAAAAAACCATAAGAGCGTTATTTGTCCTGTACGCGCATTGACTGCGTGTAGAAATGTATTTTTTTGGATAAAATGTCTATATTGCCCTTAATGAGTTAACTGCATAAAACCCCCGTGTTTGTCCCAATTTCCAAAAAAAACCTATGTTACAAAAATTTGTTCAAAAAACCTTATGTTATTTAATTTTTTGCACATCCCCCCTCATTTCATTTGGTCAACTATTAAAAAAACCTTATGGAGTAAGGGTATTTTAGGGTTAAAAGATTTAATAGTTGACCAAATGGAATAAGGGGGCGGTGTGCAAAAAAATATGCAAAAAATAAAATAAAGTAAGGTTTTTTGAACTAATTTTTATAACAGAGGGTTTTTTTTACAAATTGGAACAAACACAGGGGGTTTGGTGCAGTTAACTCAACGAGATAATGTACTTTGCTTAGAAAGATGAGTTGATGATTTCCGAATGAGTCTAAGATTTGATTAGGATGCATTTTAGCCCTATCGAGGTGAAATTTTGAGTTAATGAAAGATTAAGGAAGTGAAGTAGGCATTCGTTGTCGGAGGATTTTAAGATTTTCTATTTATCCGTTTTTCATTAAATAACGTAATCTTCCTAATTATTGTGCAAAAATTTTTATAGCCACATTATTAGCCAATGCATAACATAGAAATACCTACCTTGATAATTTTTACACTAACGCTTGCTCACTTGATTTTTATTGTGAATATCGATCTTTTGACCCCTTTTGATTGTTCTTGTGATTGAATTTGAGAGGTTATTGCAAAGAGAAAGAAAAAGAATGAGAAAAGTGTGATAAGATATGAAAAAAAAAAAAAAAAGTGCAAAAGAAAATTATGCAAACTGTGAATTTGAGAGTGTGGGATTCAATTGAAGAATTTGGGGTGATTCTCGTGTTTAGTGGCGGAATTGAAGTGCTTTGAGTTTTAAGGTTGAATGATGTAAGCTTGGTGAGTAGTCACTTGATCCAAATTTTCATAATCTTACCCTAAGCCTACATTACAAGCTCGAAAGACCTACCGATCTTAAGTCTTGATTTAATTCCATTAGTGGAGATAGGTGCGAAGAGTGTACTCCGAAGTTGATGATTAGAACTTAGAAGGGAATTGTGAATTCGTCAGTCTAATCTTTATACATTGTTTCGTTTGATTCACACACTACACAAGGGTATACTTTTCATACTAAGTTTTGATGATCTTATGTGCATGAGTACTTGATTGGATTAGCTAGACTAGTTTAGGCAAAGGTTTGATGATTGCTTTGAGGAGATGGTTTGATAAGGATGTGTTTTCTTGATTTCCGCATTACTCGGGGACGAGTAATATTCAAGTGGGGGGATTTTGTTGTGTGTAGAAATTGCATAGGTTTTGACATAATTAGATTATATTTTTGTGTCGTTTGATACGTTTATGGGTTTATTTTACTCCATTTAGGTGATTTTGGGGTTGGAGTTACCAAACGGCGAAGTGAAGCAATTTCACGCATTTTTGGAGGAAAATAGGGTAACCCCCGTTACCAAGTAAGAGGGTAATTTCCGTAACTCCCGTTAATGGATACAGGAGCATCGCTTGAGGCGGAATATGGGAGTAACGCCCGTTACTCCATAGCAGTACATATCTGGTAACGCCCGTTACCAGAGACAGGAGGAGATGATTTCTGGTGTAGGAAGGGTAACGCCCGTTACCCTTGGACTGAAGAAAAGTGGTAACGCCCGTTACCACTAATAAAAGCGCAGACACGATTTAGCCTGGTAACAGGCGTTAACAAGAATTGCACAGGTATAGGTAACGCCCGTTACCGCTGTCGGCGAGAGATTTTTGGGTTGATATTTAAGTGTGTTTAGAAGCCTTATTTGAGGGGGTTTTTTTCAGAAGAGTTCAGACGAAGCTTGGAGACAGGAGCTGCTGCATGTTTTTCAGAGTTTTTCAGAGAATCCAGGCAGATTGATCGAGACTAATTCGATTTTTTCAATTTTATTGTTGTTTTATTATTCAAACTAATTCCTCCCAATTTCATTTTTCTTATGTTAGATTTAATTTTCCAGAATTGCTAGAATGTTTATGAGTTTGATGCTTAGACCTTGTTTAGTTTTGATGAATATGATTTATTTTAATGCAATTTCCTTTAGTTTTATGAGTTTTGCTTTAATTATGAGTAGCTAATTCTCTAGGGTTAGGCGAGTGGTGATGAATGCATGATAGATGTTCGATATAATGCTTGAATGACTCGTGCAATTCTTAGTTTTGAAAGTGGACTTAATTTAAATTGCAACGATCTGGCCAACCTTAGCATGTCTCAGAATTGCCTATAGATTGAAAGATTGATGGTGTTTTGGATTTTTTTCATAACTTGTAAGTTGTAGAATACAAAGAGATTTGGTTCTAGCTTATACAACAATAATCTTATTCCATGCCAAGCCGCTAGAATATTGAATTGCACTAGTCTTGTTCCTATGGTTCAATTAACTGTTGGTGATTGTGAGAGCAACATTGAACACCAATTAAGCACTTGGTTACACCTTGAGAGAGGATAATACAAACATAAGTGACTAGGCTGTAGAATTGCACTTGTCAGACGAGTATTATATTTGTTCTTAACTGTATGATTCATTACTTTCCCCTGCCTGTTTAGTTTACTGAAGTAATTTCGTGTGTTTAAGCTTTTACTTGCGTTTACTTCTAGTTAATTGTTAATTTCTGTTTAGTAGATTAATAGATAAAAACCAATTGTATTCGTTAGGTCTTTAGATTTGAGAAGAATATAGAGTAGTAACTGATTTCCCTTCCCTGTGGGTTTGATCCTATTGTGCTACGCGTATGTTAGTGTACACTTGCACGATTGGTTTTTAACTGTGGTAAAACCTTACAACATCCCGCGCGGTTACGGGACTGCTGTGCGACGGTGGTGCGGGCCTGGGCGTCTTCTATATTTGGTGTTTAGGCTCTAGGGTTTACTGTATAATAATTTGGAGAATGAGAAATTGTGTATCAATCTTCAAGGGGTTCGAACCCCTTGTATTTATAGCTATGGGGTTCGAACCCCATCTCCTATTAGCAATGTTTTCAAAACCGGACCGGAGGGCGAACCGGCGGTCTTACTGGTTACCGGTCGGATCGGTTCGACCGGTTCAATCACGGGTCGAACCGGTATGACGTAATAAATAAATAATTATTATTTTATTATATATATATATATATATATATATATATATATAAAATATTATAAAACTATAAAATAGGTTTGAAAGTATATATTTGTAGAAAATTATATTCTTTTAGAAATATCTAACAAAATTCTATAATCTAAATATCAAATAATTTCACGATATATTTAAGAATATACATGCATAATAAAATAGAAAGTCCGACCAAAATAATAATAATAATAATAATAAAATAAGAAAATTAATTTAATTTGGAAGGATGAAAGTATTAAAATAATTGGAGACTTAAATAAGTAAAACTCTTAATTAGGCATTTAGTTCCTAAAATTAAGAGATACGTATTTATATATTCTTAATATTTTCAATAAACATCCCGTAATTTTGGTAGAATTCCGTATTTTGAAAGACTCAGTCTACGGCTCTGCCATTTTCTTCCACGCCATCCTCACGATAATTTTTAACTGTATTTTTGTTTTTCTCTTCTCTCACCGCATTCAAACAAATCGCTTCAAAATTCCACTTTTTATTTAAATACACCAAAATATTTAGCTTCAAAGTCGAACAGAACCAATTCTGTTTATTTTTGTGATTTGAGAGGACTCATATTATTTTTCTCACCACCGATGATGAAGAGAAGAGCACACAGAGTAAGGGTTCAATGGTTCAAGGAACAAATATTTGTTACTTTCTTTCTCTTTTTCTTTATTTTTAAATTTTTTTTGAAATCCCATTTTAGTGAACCGACGGTCCGGTCCGATTTTCAAGGCCGGAACCGCCGGTTACTCGGCCGGTTTTTCCGGCCCTGTAACGGTCCGGACGTCGCCGGTTCTGAGGGGTCATTCGGACCGGACCAGGCTCCGGTCACCGGTCGAACCGGCCGGTCCAGTCCGGTTTTGAAAACACTGCCTATTAGGAATAGAATTTTCACCCACTAGCTATTTTATTTCTTGTTTGGGAAGAAAGCTTTCCAACTTTGACCAAAAGTCTTGTTTTTTTACCAACTTATCTAGCAAGAAATAATATCTAACTATATTTGATATTTATTTATTCAAAATAAATAATTAGAAAGCTAGTAATTAATTAATTCATAATTAATTACTTATTAGACTTTATCTCTCCAAATTAGAACTTTAATATTAATTCATAATTAAATTAAAGTCCATTAAATAATTAATCCATATTAATTATTTAATCTACACATTCACGTGACACGAGCCACTTGGGACACGTGTGGACCCCACCAATCACCTATTGGTTCGATCAACTTGTTTAATCAATTCAAGCCTTAAACCACGTGATCGGGTTGTTATGTGTGACCCTCTAGGTTCTTAATTCAATTACCAGTGACACTAATTAATTAATCAATCCACAAATCATACGACCATAGTCTAACAACAGGTGTATGACCCCTAGCTGAATAAGAATGTCTCAATTCGAAATAACCAATAAGTCATTGATTCATGTGAGATACAATCCTCCTACACCCCATCTCTCAACCAAGATTTAGGGCAAGGGATTAATCAGAACCCTAATAATCTCGATCTTAAAGTTAAGTGCATTTCATATCCATTTGATCTCGATACAAGAACCCCATTCCTTGATCTCGATCCACTGCCTTAGCCAAGGACTCGATTATGGCATATGAATGACTTACACAATAAGAGATCAACTTGTTTTCACAAGTGTAGGTCCTTTTTCGATTCTCAAAGGCTTCCATGTGCCACTTGTGCAGACCCAGCATAAGCTTTGAATCGGTTATCTAAGGCGACACCCTTTAAAGCTCATACCTAAGACTACAGGGTTAGACCACAAAGCATCGATGAAATCTCAAGTCTAAGGACTACTTAATCACATCAATGACTCGTGAGATACTTCCTAATCTGGAAGTTTCTATTTCCATAAATAGAAACTTCCTTTCCTATTTAGGAATCTTCTCACACGGGACACCTCAGTGTACTTACTTAGAATAAGCAAGCACCCCCACGTATCACACACGTATCAACAATACACTTTGCACCCCATGAAACAAGGTGGTCCTTCTTAATGGCATGATCACATGAACAAGCCTCGAACGAGTCAAGTCGAGACTCCCACTGTCTTTAGGACTCATCGGCTTGGAGTGATTTCTAATCATGACTTATATGATATAGGGCTCATTCGTGAACCATTTCACCTAAATGGTTGAGTCCTATAAGTCATATTGATTAGGGGAGTTCTTATACATGCACAACTAAGGTAATCATACAATCAAACAAGAGCATATAAAGAAGTGTTGCCAAAGTTCATTATATCATTCAAATATTGTCTATGATTTACAAAGGGAATACACTAAGCAGATTATTACATCGGCTTTCAGGGCACTATTCCTAACAATCTCCCACTTGTCCGTCAAAGCCACTCATGAGCTAATCTAAGTCCCATCTTCGCAAGATGACCTTGGAAAGCTTCTCGACTAAGAGGTTTAGTAAGTGGATCTACCACGTTCTCGTTGATGTGACCCTCTCTATTTGCACATCACCTCGTTTGATGATATCACGAATTAGGTGATACTTCCTCATAATGTGCTTGGTCCATTGGTGAGATCTTGGTTCTCTTGCTTGAGCAACCACCCCAGTGTTGTCACAAAACACAGTAATGGGGCCATTCATGCTAGAAATGACATTCAACTCTTGAATGAAGTTTCTAATCCAAACACCTCCTTAGCTACATCATTTACAGCTAAGTATTCGGCCTCAGTGGTCGAATCTGTAGTGGTTGATTGGTTGGAACTTTTCCAGCTCACTGCTCCGCCATTAAGGAAGAAAATGTATCCTGACATTGACTTAAAATCATCTAAGTCAGATGCAAAGCTTGCATCGCAATATCCTTCGAAAATTAGATCTTTCTGTCCTCCGTATACTAAGAACAAATCCTTAGTACTTCTCAAGTACTTTAGGATGTTCTTCACGGCAGTCCAGTGACCTTCTCCAGGGTCAGATTGGAAATGGCTTGTTATGCTAAGAGCATAAGCCACATCCGGTCGAGTACACAACATTGCATACATTATGCTACTTATTGCTGAGGCATAAGGCACATGAGTCATTCTTTCCTTCTCAAGGTTTGTCTTAGGGCACATCTTCTTAGAAAGACATGTTCCTACACTCATGGGAAGAATCTTATTCTTTGCATCCTCCATGCTAAATCGTTTTAGCACTTTATCTATGTACCTCGATTATGATAGTCCTATCAATCTCTTAGATCTATCTCTATAGATCTTTATGCAGAGAATGTAGGACGCATCACGGAGATCTTTCATCTCGAACAGGTTCGATAGCCAAGACTTGGTAACTTTCATATCATCCTTCGAATTCCCAATTAGAATGATGCCATCAACATAAAGGACCAAGAATTGCACTAAAGTCTCCAATTCCTTTCTATACACGCAGGATTCATTCAAATTTTGAATGAAGCCAAACGCTTTAACTACTCCATCAAAACGAATTTTCCAATTCCTAGAAGTATGTTTCAGTCCGTAGATTGATCTTTGGAGTTTGCAAACCTTTTGCTCACTCCCACTGAATGTGAAACATACAGGTTGATCCATCTAAATGTCTTTATCAATGTCTCCATTAAGAAAGGCAGTTTTCACATCCATTTGCCATATCTTGTAGTCATAACATGCAGCTATGGCCAGCATGATCCGAATAGACTTTTGCATTGCAACGGGTAAGAAGGTTTCATCAAAATCCACAACAGGTCTTTGAGTGAATCCTTTGGCAACGAGCCTTGCCTTATAGGCTATAACATTTCCATCTACTCCAAGCTTTCTGTTAAAGATCCATTTGCACCCTATAGTTTTTATCCCATCAGGCAAATCTACCAAGGTCCAAACTTGGTTGGAGTACATGGAGTCCATTTCGGATTTCATGGCTTGTTTCCACTGTTCTGAATCCGAGTCTAATAGTACCTCCTCATATGTTAAAGGATCATTATCCTCTTGAGAGATTTCATGGAGAAATCCATACCATCTCTCAGGCTATCTAGGAATACGTTCAGAATGCCTCGAATGAGGATTTATACTTGATTGGTTGTGGGGTATCAGATTGAGACGTCTCCTGCGTGGGTGGTGTGGGATCATCTTGAATTTCTTCAAGTTCTGTGATCTTGCCTTTCTTTTCTTCAAGGAATGATTCCTCAAGAAAAGTTGCATTTCTTGAAACAAACATTTTTTGTTTAGATTGATCATAAAAATAATATCCTATGGATTCCTTAGGATAGCCAACAAAGTAGCATAAGTTCGAACGAGCATCTAACTTATCTCCCACTGTCCTCTTCACATAAGCAGGATAACCCCCAATTCTTAAGTAAGAATAACTAGGAATTTTATCATGCCACATTTCATAGGGTGTTTTTAGGGACTAATTTAGAAGGAATAAGATTCAAAATCTTGGCTGCACTCTCTAGGGCATAACACCAGAAAGAAGGTGGTAAGTCAGTGAAACTCATCATGGAACGAACCATATCAAGTAGGGCTCGATTCCTTCTCTCAGAAACTCCATTAAGTTGAGGAGTTCCTGGAGGGGTCCATTGGGAGATAATTTCATTATCTCTGAGATGACTAACGAATTCTTCATTAAGATACTCGCCACCTCGATCAGATCGAAGTGTCTTAATCTTGTGACCAGTTTGGTTCTCAACCTCCTTTTGAAATTCTAAGAATTTCTCAAAAGCCTCAGATTTGTACTTCATTAAGTACATATAACCATAACGACTAAAGTCATCAGTATAGATGTGACACCCCGACTTTTCGAACGTCCAGGTATGTCTTTACAAGTGAGATAAGTGAGCTTTTAAATTATTTATTTATGCATTTATGTGTTTATTATAATTTTTATATGCTATATTTGTTAAGTATATTATTTGAAATTTTGAACGTTTAGCCCCGTTTTAATTCGTTTGACCTCGTACTTGTTTTCAATTTTTGTAACAACTTGGTATGCATGAATTATATGATTTATGAACTCGTTTATGTTTTAGAACTCGTTTTGTTGTGGTCTTTGACCATTTATTTGTTTTGGGGATTCGAGGGCCTAACGGAGTTTTAGCGCAGCTTGTGTTCCGGAGGCCATAAGTTGAGATCGGGAGTTCGGATTCCAATTCCGGAAGTGGTGCTGGACTCGTAATGAAGATACAGATTTAAGAAACCTAGCCTTGTATTCGTCCAAGCCTGTTTGAACCTCCGAAATTTGTCCGAACCGAGCTGTACGAGCAGATTCGCCACCTTGAAGTATTTTGGCCGTAACTAATTCATTACTTAACTAAATCACTTGATTCTTGAGCCAAATTAACCCTAGTTAAACCCTATAACCATCCCTTAACCTCTCATTTCGAAATCAGACCTGGGGAGAGAGAGAAAGAAGCAGCTGAATGAGAGAGAAAGGGGGAAAAAGAAATCTGCACTTCTCACCTTGCCTTTTCAAGATCAATACTCCTTCATTTCACCTCAAATTCGAAAGGTAAGTTCATGGTTTTATTCTATATCTTCTCCTCTTTCTTTTAAGTGTTAATTTGTTGAATTTCATGGAGATTTGAGTATGCTTTGGTGAAGAACATGAATAGTTAGGTTTAGCTCCAATTTTGAATTCATGAGATTAGCTTCAGTTTTTGTGGTTTTTAATGCATGAATCTTGTTTCCTTAAGCACCAATAACTGAATTCTTGCTCTTATTCTCATGGATTGTGAGTATGTCAATTTTTCACCATGTTTGGAGCTTGGAAATGGGACTGAAAATATGAGATTTTGAAGCATGATTGGAACCTTTTTCTTGTTGCTCTTGCTGCGTGAGTTACTGTCAATTTTTACCTTCTTTTTCTTTCTGTGTTTGCTGCTATTTTTGTTGGTCAGCTGCTGCTGCTACTTTGCCCTGCTGTTGCTGCGTGAGAGGAAGGAAATACAGAGCTGCAGCTGCTGCTGTTCGTTGCCCTTGTTGTAGTCTCCCCGGGTGGGGAGATTTTCTGATGGTTGTGTCCCCGGGCGGGGACACTTTGTGTAGTAGCTTCTGCCTTCCTTCTACCCGGCCAGGGACCTTTGTGTGCATTTATTTCCCTGGGCGGGGACCTTCTTATTTGAGGATTGATGTGCTGCATGAATTTTTATTTTTGTTGTGCATGTGTGTTTATATAATTCATGCATGTGTGCTTGTTAATGTGTTGCTATGTGATGCATGAATATGTATTATATATATGTAATTTACTAAATGTGTATATATATATATATGTAATATATATAGTGTATGCTACGTGAACGCATCTAATGTGTATATATATATGTAATATATATATAATGATATGTACGTAATTAATGATTGATAGAGGATTTCATGCAAACATGTTGGCTACGTTAATTATATTTCCCATGTATATATATATATGTATCTTGTTTGATTCTCATATTGTAGCGCCCCCACTTTGCTGGCAGAGAGCGGCGCCCCAAGCCCCGCACTGAAGCACGCCTCAAGTAATGGTGTGAGCCATCACTCAAGAAATACCCCAGCGAACGGCATGTCCATTAACGAGTAACAATAATAGTGTTTAACTATATGGCTTATGCAGCAGAAAATCAGAGTATTTTAAAACTTTTCAAAACATGTGCATGATGGCATATAAACAAGCAAGTACTGATCGTTAAGCAGAAGAGACTATTAACATTACTATATCAACATTATCACAGGAGCACATGATAGCAATTGTAGCAGTATCCAAGTAGCAGAAGGATTATTACAAAAGCATAAGGTAAAGTATCAATGCAGCTATATAACATATGCAGGACACAAAATAGATTAATAAAGTAAAGTCATGACTCAACAAAATGAACACTCTAGAGCTTCAAGATACCTCTAGACTGCGGCTGCAAGACCTGAAACCATGAGGCCAGAAAACAGGTAGAGGTATTAGTCAAAGTGACTAAGTGAGGGATATCTTTAAAAGAAAGTACTTAAAGTAAACGTTTGAAGTGAAGTTCATAAGGTAAAACCTTTAATGCAAAGCTTTGAAGAAGAACTTAAGAATAAGTTCAAGTGATAAAACCCTTTGATGCAATGCTATAAGAAATGAGAGTTTTCAAAACACTTTCATGAATGCTGTCACACGCGCACACATATGCTATGATTTGGTTCATATGATTTTCATAAAACGGGATAAGGGTAGGGAACAACTTTGCAAGATATGAACCAACTTTATGAAAACATTGATGCCCGCAAGCTAGGCTTCTCCATCCTTACTCCAGAAAACATGACCATTAATAGGTTGTTGGACCGAGATCAACAACACCCTAATACATACACACATGCACCATCCTCCACCAAGTTTCACTTCGGGGAGCGACCCCTAGGTGACCATTAACCATTGATTTGGGAATAGATTTGCGGTCCATTCCCGACATATGTCCTGACTTAACCAAACCTCCTGATTAAAGTCGGTATCAATCGCCTAGTGTGGCGGCCGGTATTAGTGATGTCGTTGGCGCTCACCTCCCGAACTTCACCTCTACACATAACCGCCGGGCCCATACCATTAACCATTGATTGCTTGCACCATTGATGACATCCAGAATAAATCCGAATGTATGAACCATTGAACATATGCATTGAACCATTGAACCATTGATGCAATACTTTGAAAACATGAACCATTGATGCATTACTTTGAAAACATTGAACCATTGATGCTATACTTTGAAAACATGAACCATTGATGCTATACTTTGAAAACATGTGCCTTTGATCAATGAATAACTAATACGATTGGGTTCTTTGAAGAATCATCCCTATAAAGGGTATTTCAAAACAAGAATGGTAAAGCACTAGGCTTTGAGTTTCAAAACAATTAAATCTTTAAGTATTCATGGTTCCAGTTGAAAACATTTTTAACCTCACCTATTAGTAACAGTAGGTAGGATAGATTATGCAGTGCCCTGGGGATTCCAGTGCTCAACCTTAACTCCTGTAAGTGTGTACTAAGGTGAGCTAAGACACACTTCTATCACGATGCACATAAACATATAAAACATGTACAGAACATGTAATGACAAGAGAGTAATACCATTTAAGGTATTAGAGAAGGATAACACACAAAGGAATCCTTAAAGTGAGTTATCATTAACGTGGGACTATGATCTTACTATAATCGATTAGGAATTAATCAAATTATGAATCCTAAACGTATACCTTAAGGTTATAAAACAAGTCCTTGAAAGAAAACACATTTTAAATCACATTTTAGACCCCGGATTTGAAAACCCTAAGTGTAAATGTCTATTAAGAAAGCACAAGTTTTAATTCACTTTTACTATGCAAAAGTACTATTCACAGTTACTATTCCAGATTACTATTCACTGATTACTATTCACTTGTCGGGTCAAAGGGTCGGGTCAAACCCACACACTAAACACACACTCATGCACACACACTAACACACTCACACACACACGGCATGCACACATACACACACCCTAATTCAATTATGATCTTGATTATAACCTATAGTTTCAAGTTCATGTTATTATAAGCAAGTGTGATCTAGGTTAAAGGCATAACCTATGGTTAAGAGGTCTAATTAAAGCATAACATCAAGTTATGAAACACTATTCTATCTTAGGTTATAACATGTGACACTATCAAAGTGTATAATATATGATCAAGTTCTATTCCATTAATCCACATCATATCATAAGCTCAAGTCATAACATATGAGTCATGTAATAATGTGACAATGTAATAACATATCATAGACATAAGTCATAGCATATCAAGACCATTAATCATGTAACATTCATCAATTGAGACCATATAGTAACATGTAACAAGTTATGATATAATTGATCATGGGTTACTATTCCATTGCATAACATGCTTGAACATAAATTAAATATCATAACCATGCATCAATTATCATCATATAATAGCTCCATAACATGATCATACCATATACTAAAGCAATTCATAACATTTCATAGCATATACTAAACAATTAAATCATAATTCACTACTAACAAACATATCATAAAAACTATATAATAAATGCATAAAATAAAATCCTATATGGCTTAGGGAAGACCCTAAGACCCAACCTAAACATAATATAAACATACCAATAACATAAAAACATAAACTAAACTAAAACATAACATAAAAACATAACATAAAATAAAAACAACTAACCTAGCAAAGGGGGGAAGTGCCTCACGGCAATAGGGGGAGAGAGGGAGGAAGAAAGGGAGTTGTTAACACAACATATGAGCAAGGAATTCAATGGCATGAGGGGGGTATTTATAGGTGTTGGGAAGCCCCTCACCTTGGAAATAAAATGTAAGGAAGGGTAGGAGAGCAAAATGGTAAAACTTCTCTTGGAAGCTAACTTTGTTCTTGAAGCTAAAATGGGACTACTGGGGGTATTTCTGTAATTTCGTCCCCCAAGACTCAAGGATAAGTGGCTGGAAGTTTAACCATTCCGACGGCAAGAAAATTATCTTCGAAACGCATATTCATTCGTCGAAATCGGATTTACCGTTTGAAAGATACATTAGTTTTAGTGAATAAAAGTTTTGAGCCCGAAACTCAACACGAGTGAAAAATGACTTTTGAGAATGATTTTCGAGTCCGGATTGTTTCCAAAATTCAAGAAATAAATCGAGAAGCATTTTGAATCCAATATCGACTATAAAACGTTTTACCGTTAAAAAGTTGAAAACGTAGAATGAATAGTGAATTCTTACGTACAAGTGTACGCTTCAAAATTTCGAGCTAGGGTTTGAATCAAGAGTTATAAAACATTTTAAAAATCTTGAAATAGCTCGAGAAATGCAAATCCGAAGAGAAAACATTTTCCGAATGAAAACCGTTCGTAGAAGGAATAGTGAATTAGGGTTTTTCATAAACCTTTTCAAATAAAACAAAGCTCGGAATAGATTTTCAAGTCAAGAATGATTTCAATAGACTCGTTTCGACTCAAGGATCGATTTGACTGTAAACTTGGGTAGGAAAGATATCAGAATCAAAAGCTCATTTTCAGATGAATAGTAACTTTGGTCGGTAAGTTCCCAAAATGCCCTTATGGTTCAAGAAAGGTTTCCGGAGCTTGGAAAACAAGTTCAAAGGATAGGAAAACATGTGATATGAACCTCTAGGGTTCCATTGAAGCATTGGGTAATATAGGCTTGGAAAATGAATAGTAAATTGTATCGAAGGTCAAGAATTCCCCCTTAAAACATGTCAGATCGCATATGAGCACAAAGTTCATGTAAGAATTCAATGCATGAAGGTTTATAAAGTTGGATCACGGTCTATAAACGCTTTACCATTGCCCTTAGTTTACCGTTTTCATCCAGGCCCTATTTTGGGTTGTTACAATCACCCCTCCTTAAAGAGAATCTGTCCTCAGATTCTTCTGCAAACAGTTCGGGGTAATGTTTCTGCATCTTATCCTCTGTTTCCCACATTGCCTCTTTTGTACCATGTCCCTTCCAAAGGACTTTTACCAAAGGAATCTTCCTATTCCTTAACTTCTGGAACCTTGTATCTAAGATCTTCACCGGTTTCAACATATAAGTCAAGTACTGGTACTATCTCTTTTCCATCCAAAACCACTTGCGAATCTGAGATATATAGGATACATTGTGGATCGTTGTATGACTTGCAGGTAAATCCAATCCATAAGTAGTTTCTCCAACTCGTTCCATTATCTGGAAGACTCCAACATATCTTGGGTTTAATTTACCACCTTTCTCAATTCGAGTAAACCCTTTCTTCGGTGTCTTTCACTTCATCACTGTTTCAAGTTTACTGGATCTATTTCAACTCCAGTTCTGAAAATGATGTGTCCGAGAAATGTAACTCTTTCTAGCCAAAACTCGCATTTGTTGACCTTGGCATATGGCTTGTGATCCAGCAAAGTGTTCAGCACAATTCGGATATGCTCGGCGTGCTCTTCTGGTGTCTTTAAGAACACCAAAATGTCGTCCAATTGTTTTCTCAACTCTTCCAAGATGACTTCCTTCTTGTAACAATCCAGATTAACATGGTACTTAAACAACCAATCCATTCCAAGGATAATTCCATATCTCATCATAGGCAACTCAATGAGATTTGACGGGTAGTAGCGATTACCAATGCATATAGGGCAACGTTTATATACTTGATCCGTAACGAGGTAAGTCCCCAAAGGAGAACTTACTTCAATTTTATATGACAATTATTCAAGTGGAAATTATAATTGCACACATAAATTAGATGCAATGAATAAATGCATGGCACCAAGGTCATATAAGACCTTAACTGGCGTGTTAAGAATGTGCACAGTACCTTCCACATCAGACGAAGGATCAACCTCCTCATTACCATCCATTGCATATGCTCTGCCTTTAACCACTGGTGTGCTCGTCGTACCCACCACCGCTTTACCCTTGTCTTGAACCCCAAATCTTTTAATCCTAGTAGGACAGTGTTCCCTTATATGCTCAGGGGAACCACACCAATAGCACTGACCATTCTTCTTACGATAATTTTCCTCAGTGTGTCCTTTACGGCTACAGTAGTCACAGACTATCTCCTCTTGAGTGGGCTGAGTTGTTTCATACTGTTGGGGTGCCCTTTGTTGCTGTTGCGGTGCCATCATTGGTTTCTTCCCGGTTCCTTGAAGGGAGGATCCGACAGGTCGCTTTGTTCCTTGAAAAGTCTTTGGGTTAGAAGGCTCTTGTCGACTAACGGTCATCCGGATATCCTTATGGGTTGCCTCGACCTTCAATGCTCTATCAACTGCTCTAGTGTAGGTCTCGTCATCCAAAGAAGCTAGTGCCCAACGGAGCTCAGGTTTCAGACCATCAATGAACCTTTTAGTCTTACGACGTTCATCACTCAGAATGTGGGGTGCATACTTGATCAGCCTAACAAACTTAGCTTCGTACTCCATCACGTTCATAGATCCTTGGACCAAATTCATAAATTCAGCTTCTCTTGCATCACGTGTTACCTGAGGAGTGTATTTCTGCTGAAACTCCTTCACAAACTCAGTCCAATTTCCATCAACGTTGTTCTCTGTCCACATGTGTTGAGTATGCCTCCACCAGTTAAACGCAGCTCCTTCCATCAGAAATGCAGCATACTGAACTCGTTCACGATCTTCAGGGTTGATATCCATAGCTTCAAAGATCTTTTCGAGACTAGTTAACCAATTTTCAGCCTTCAAGTCGTTGGGTTCACCATAAAACTTAGGCGGGTTCATTCTTAGAAACTTTTCTAGTGTTTTCCCATTAGGAGAATTGCAAGCCCTCACGAATTGTCGCAACACATCAGCTAAATCTGGAACTTCCTCCCTTCTAGGAGGTGGTGGCGTAACATCCCTTGGCGGTTTAAGATCCCGTTGTGGCGTGACTTCTCTTTGGGGTGGTGGTGGCGGTACGCGATTACGTGGTGCTCTTCTTGGTGGCATGATGATACTGAAGTTTCAAGCATTTAGACATGTGTATAATGCATGACATTAAAGATGATCCACATAATTGGTAACCACGTATTCACATTTCCACGTAGTCACATATAATCATGAGAATAACATATTCCCACAACAAAATATCAACGATAATCCATTATCACATTACCACATAGGCAAGAGCAACTTATAAGCATGAACAGCATATCAACATTGATCCATTATTCCATTATCCATTATCCATTACCATTGACAATTCACGAACATGTATAACATATCAAGTATGATAACAATAAATGAAATGGCATGATCCTATAATGGCCCTAATGGTATCTTGAAGCAACTCTAAGACTCATGCAATGACAGTTATGGGAAGCAGTAAACAGATATCCAATATAAAGCCAAATGTGTTATAAACGTGTAAGGTTTGGAAAAATTTTCTACATTAGGCCACATTTTTAAACAAAATTTAAAATAAGGAGGACCCGATACTATCGAGTTGACTCCCATTCAGGCCTTACCATTCGTCCAAACCAAGTGCAAAATACCTCTTGTGGTTCCATGTCGTCTGAAATCCGTCAACGGTGGTGCCAAACTTCGGGGATCTTCTACCATAGTTGCAAATCCCCTTCGCCAAAATAATCCTATCCATGCCCTGCTAGATCAGCCTCATCATTATCAGATCCATCATTACCTCCATTAGGCTTCTCCTAGTCCTGCCTCTATTCTTTGGTTGACGCCAAGTATAGAAGTGAGTACCTCCTCGGTGAGAAACAACCACAGTACGTGAAGCCTCGAACTGCTTGAAAAAGGCCTCGTCTATCAGCTGTTGGTTAGGATCGAGATGTGGCTAAACTGCCATGGCCATACAGAGAACCACGGATATGAATGCCAGAAGATAGAACCATGCAACGTCAAACAAGCTTCCATGATGTGAGCAATCCAGGTCAAGTCTCTTCTTACTTAACCTGGCGCTCTGATACCACTTCAGGCTGTAGCGCCCCCACTTTGCTGGTAGAGAGCGGCGCCCCAAGCCCCGCACTGAAGCACCCCTCAA
Source organism: Lantana camara (assembly GCA_037501455.1). Taxonomy (NCBI): domain Eukaryota; kingdom Viridiplantae; phylum Streptophyta; class Magnoliopsida; order Lamiales; family Verbenaceae; genus Lantana; species Lantana camara. The sequence continues at coordinate 86,852,804 of CM074859.1, read as the reverse complement.
GTAATGGTGTGAGCCATCACTCAAGAAATACCCCAGCGAACGGCATGTCCATTAACGAGTAACAATAATAGTGTTTAACTATGTGGCTTATGCAGCAGAAGTATTTTAAAACTTTTCAAAACATGTGCATGATGGCATATAAACAAGCAAGTACTGATCGTTAAGCAGAAGAGACTATTAACATTACTATATCAACATTATCACAGGAGCACATGATAGCAATTGTAGCAGTATCCAAGTAGCAGAAGGATTATTATAAAAGCATAAGGTAAAGTATCAATGCAGCCATATAACATATGCAGGACACAAAATAGATTAATAAAGTAAAGTCCTGACTCAACCAAATGAACACTCTAGAGCTTCAAGATACCTCTAGACTGCGGCTGCAAGACCTGAAACCATGAGGCCAGAAAACAGGTAGAGGTATTAGTCAAAGTGACTAAGTGAGGGATATCTTTAAAAGAAAGTACTTAAAGTAAACGTCTGAAGTGAAGTTCATAAGGTAAAACCTTTAATGCAAAGCTTTGAAGAAGAACTTAAGAATAAGTTCAAGTGATAAAACCCTTTGATGCAATGCTATAAGAAATGAGAGTTTTCAAAACACTTTCATGAATGCTGTCACACGCGCACACATATGCTATGATTTGGTTCATATGATTTTCATAAAACGGGATAAGGGTAGGGAACAACTTTGCAAGATATGAACCAACTTTATGAAAACATTGATGCCCGCAAGCTAGGCTTCTCCATCCTTACTCCAGAAAACATGACCATTAATAGGTTGTTGGACCGAGATCAACAACACCCTAATACATACACACATGCACCATCCTCCACCAAGTTGCACTTCGGGGAGCGACCCCTGGGTGACCATTAACCATTGATTTGGGAATAGATTTGCGGTCCATTCCCGACATATGTCCTGACTTAACCAAACCTCCTGATTAAAGTCGGTATCAATCGCCTAGAGCTCTGATACCACTTAAGGATGTAGCACCCCAGACGGAGGATACCACATCCCCCGCACTAGGACCTAGACCCGATCATGAAATAGAAAGTCCATGTCCAAATCCGAATCATAGCGAACGGGAGACCAACTCACACACTAGGCTAGGTGGATCTAACTAGACAAACTCAGAGCGCGGAAGTAATTTAAAACGGTCATCAACAGATAGCGGAAGTAATTAAATCAACATACCAAACTATTGATGGGTTCAACTAGCATAGATACCTAGTCCCGAATATCAATTCATAATCCAATATAATAATCGGCATAAGTATCATCAATGTCTAATAACATCCAAATATTAGCTTACTAACCCCACACGGGTTTAAGTCTAAGTAGAACATAAACATAACCTTCAAGTGTGAAACATAAATACATAACATAAGTAAAGTATGCGACAAATGCATCCTAACACCAACTAGACTGACAAGTGTGACTCAGAAGACTCACTTCCGCCTAGCTCAAGCCAAAGGAATCCTGCAAACTAAAAGATAAAATTGGGTGTCAGTCAACTGACTGAGTGAGGGGGCTAACACACACCCACAATATATATATAAAGAGCACAGCACAGAATAAAAGGATGGACTTATGAACCGAGGATAGGTGTTGCATACCAAAACATTTCGAAATAACCAAAATAGATATAAATATAAGTTTAGAAAGCATTTTTCATAAAGACTCTATCCTGATTCATGATTCCATACATAACAAATCAAATGCTCGGCGAGAACGAGCTTCCAACCTTTACTACTCAGGACATAAAGCAAAATCAATCCATCCTCTACTCCAATGATAGAAGAGCCACGCGTTGGCCCTAACCATCTATAACATAAAGACTCACAAGGGGTAGCGAACCCACAAGTGCCCTCCCTGGCCTTAGCCGAAGGCTCAAGATACCACACCTTCCCTACAGCGCGGGTCGCATGAAGATATCTCAAATGGAACTATGCACAGGTATATCCCCAACGGCCCTAACCGTCCAGGGGCTCCTTACCCATAGCTCATCGGATCCACATACATACATACATACAGATGCCAATAGTTCATGGCCAACTTGCTACCGAAACATAACACAACTGAATTTTTCCAAAATAGCTTACATATGCCTCAAAAACTGGTTTTTATATATATTCCCACGCTACAGGGATATAGCCCGAAGGCACCCGCCCACGCAGGACACACGCACGTACATTCCCACGCTGCAGGGATATAGCCCGAAGGTACCCGCCCACGCAGAATGCACGCATAAGGTCATAAACCTATCATATCCAACACATACATATCTATAGTAAGGTATACTGGCATTCAAGGGTAGAAATCAGCATTTAAAGGCCATAGGTCGCATAACTATACAAAATCCTAAACCTCACCTTGTGCAAGTAGAGTTTGAGAGTGTGAAGGGCCAAACACTCTAAACCTCGGGCCCAATGGCACCACCGAACTCTGTGACAAGACATACAGAAGCCCAGACTTAAACTCTATATGAACCAAGTAAGACGCACGACATATCAAGAGATGAATGCTATGTAATATGGAATGAAGGGTACACATAGGTCACATAGCATAGTTCATATATTCCACCAAATCATGCAATTAACGAAGTATTAATGTTTAACAAAGCATTTGAAATCATATTAAAGCATATAAGTAATAAAGCAATTCAAACGGATCAAGCAAACACGGAAAAGACAAGTGTAAAGTGTAACAGTAGCTCCGGAACGGCCATTCCCATTCTCGTGTGCCGACATCAGTGGGCCGTTCCGGGTACCAAGGCCAAACGGGAACGGCCGTTCCGGTGTCAGATCTGGTGTAGTCTGTGCAGAAACTTCACAGCTTCGGGAAGAAGGCAACCATGGCCGAAAATGGCCGATTTCACACCATTTAAACCATAAAATTTCCACGAAAATCATATATATTATCACATAAATCATGCTTATCATATAAATATCAATTTAGCTCAAGAACAAGGGTGATTTTGGCCAAAACTCATACAACCCATTTTCACGAAAATCAAGCTTCAACCATGGCAAGATGCATCCAAATTCACTCCCTATCATACTATCAACAACTATAGCACATATTCAACATGGAGAAATACATATTCATGCTCAAGAACTCAAGGATTCATCATTAGAGTCATATTCTTCAAGTTGGGCATAAATCACCATTTTCACAAGACTTCCTCATATAAGCTCATACATTCAATTTCATGCTAAGATTCATGGATAGAAATGAAATACACATCAAGGAAAATTCGTAGCTTACCTCGGCTCTTGAAATGATGAAGAAACGAGGGAGATATGAGCTCTTGAAGGTGTGGAATAGCTTAAGTTTTAATCCTCTATTGAAGCTTTTCCATGGCTGTCACAATGAGGCTATTTTGAGGTTTGAAGTGAAATGAGAAAGGGGATCAAGGTTAGGGTTTCAAGAGATAATATGAGGCTAGAGGGTTTATTAGGAATTGGGCTCAAATAAATGACTTTCGGCCAAATAGGTCAAATTAAAAGGTTTAAGGTCTAAACAGTTTCCGAAAAATATAAAGTAAATTCCATTGGATCCGAATCACCGAATAAAGTCCAATGGTGGTGTCGAAATTCGAATTCGAATTCCCGAGCTCATATCGGTCCCAAACGCACCCAAAATTACCTAATTTAAATTAGGCCCAAAGTTCCAAATTTTGCAAATAGGCCCAAGTCCTATTTCGATCCAACACCAATAATTAAATTCAAGTAGCCACGTTTCCGTTAACCCATTACTTCTCAAGTTTTCATGCAAGAATTCATATTTTATATTTTCCATTTTAGCCCATTAAGTCACTTATTTAATAAATGTTGGGATTTAAACACATCGAAGGGAATTAAATCACATAAGTGCGTGACGTAATCTCTCTCGTGACGCATACTTGTACGGATTATCGGACGGGACGTCACAGTCCTTCTCTTTCCCCTCGAATTAAACGAGCCTCTTGATCCCGGTTGATCAACACCGTTTGTGATGCAAGTACGTGTTTTTATCTTGTGGGTTATAGACATCACACCACACCATTATTTTATCCATACCCGACTTCACACATGATTTAATCCCTATCTCGAGCTTGAACTCTCAACACATAACTTTGTCATAGGGACCCCCAAACACCGTACTTTCTCTAAATCTCCGAGGTTTTCTTCCATTCATCCGTACCCGAAAGAAGAGCCCTTGACAAGTTGTTGTAATTGTAGAAATTGGCCATGGTTTGGTGTTGTAGCAATATCCTACAATTCACAACTTAACTCGAATATAATGCATGACAATTAGTAAATGTATATGGCACCTACTTAGCATCAAAAGCACGTATTACTGCAAAATGCAACATATAAATTGCCAAAAATTCAAGTTAAACAAATTTAATAATATATTTTCCATGTCAAATTTCAATAACAATGGTCGTGATCAATGCGGTGCACATGTTGACATGTTGTTCCTAAGCCGTTCGACCTATACTCGACATAACACGACACAAGAAACCCCAGTTTTGCAACCAGGGGCTCTGATACCACTTAAGGATATAGCACCCCAACGGAAGGCACCACATCCCTACACCGAGACCCGACCCGCATATGAAATGTGAAGTCCATACACGTGCCAAGTCACAGCGAACGGGGACCACTCACTCGCTATGCTAGGTGGGAGTTAACTTCGAAACCAGATAAACAATTCCAAAGAATAAAATGCACGTGCGGAAGCAAAATCTATAATCAATCATAGTTAAAATTAACAATTGACGGATTCAATCTATCCCTAGAAGTCTGCCCCGAATTTATAAAATGAAATCATAACAATTCATTTATTCATTGTAAAACTTAATCAATATACAAAATGCATGTGGTGTGACTCGGACTTAATCACAGGACTCGATAGACCCAAAATCCCACCTAACACTCCAAAACCTACAAAAGAATTGAAAACAAAGCCGGGTTCAGTCTATAGGTGACTGGTGGGTATAAAACGGGGCATATCAGAAATAATATCACATAATTTAAACACATATAGATGCAAGCTATAATCCCGTACGAGGGTTTTGAGATATTTTCCCAGTGGGTGAAAACGAAAAAAAATAAGGCTCGGGATTACAACAATCAACTTCATAATTTATAATCATTCATGTGGTCAATACGTGAGCCCGACGAGTGGGTGAAATCTCCAACCTTCACCTCGTGTGTGCACATATTCATTCATTCATTAAGATCATGCAACAATCAATCATTCGTTCGTTCATTCGGTCATTCAATCATTATCATTCATTGTAGCACCCGGAGCGCTGGCCACCACATCCCCTGCACCTAGACCTGAACCTGCATATGAAATGGGAAGTCCATAAACGAGCCCAAGTCTAAGCGAACGGGAGACCACACACTCACTAGGATAGGCGGAGGTAAAACTAAACCGGAGCGCGCAACAAATAAAGTAAATAGAGGGAGCAACGAGTTCTAGTAATATAAAATTTCAAGATCAACATATACATCAAGTGATCAATTATACCTATCCATAACAATTCGTATCCCCAAAACCAAATTTATAACATGATCAATTCATTAAATACAAGACAAAAACGAATGCAATACACCTAGCACGACCTATACCAAAAAGTAAGACTCGAACGACCCACTTCTCCGCCTAGCTCGTGCTCAAAAGACCTGCAAACTAAAAGTGGTAAAAGAGAGGTGTCAGTCATATCTCGACTTAGTGAGGGGGTTAACGCACACCCACACATTATACATAAATAGAGCAAAGCACGTAAAAGATAAAGGTTATGAAGCGGGAATAGGTTTTACATACCAATTCATTTTCAAAGAACATTACGTATCATATACACATACATTACATTATTAAAGACTCTATTCCCGTTCCATAATCCAATCATTTCATTAAGCTCGGCGAGTACGAGCATCCACCGTTACTTCTCATTACATTACATTTTAAAACAGAAATCACATTCAATCCCCTTCGTCGGTGATGGAAGGGTCGGCCAACCCTTTCCATCCATTACGTTATGTATAGGTCGTGAGTTTTATGATGCTCACGCCCGAGGATTCCATCCCCCACCAAACCTCCTATTCCGTGTTGATCCTATGTAAGTGGAGACTACGCTTAGGCTTAACCCGATGGCCCGCTGCGTACCGGGCGGCCTGACTCGCAGGCTCTGTGGCCAACATTACCATTACATTACATTATCATTAACATTTCGAACATTAGCATTAAACTTTCATTAAAACCATGAGCTCATATATGCTCGTAGATATAGGCTTTTCGAAAGCCAGAACTTTATAACAAGATCATAAACATATCGTACATTACACATATTTAACTATATATATAATATATAGTCGCGTGCGGGCTAGAAAACGAACATTTAAGGGTCTTAGGTCGCTTAACTAAAAAGAAAAGAACCTAAACCTCACATTTGAACAAAAGTGTAGTGTGGTGCGAGAAAACAACCCCAAACAACTTAAACTTTGGGTACTACTCATCCCGGAAGCTGCCCTGAGACAAACAAACACAATGCTAAAGACTTAGACTCAAATATGTACCATAGAGACGCACGACGATGCAATAAATGTTATGAATGTAAGAAAATATCAAATGAACATTTAAACGTTTACAAATTTCATTTCACGTTTTTCCCCTCAATATCATAGCATAAATTTCGTAACGATATCATAGCACATTGCTTATTCATTAATCAATATCATAGGATAAGCTTAGAAGCAAAAGAAACCACTAAGTGTCAAAAGAATGCAAGAAAGGTACCATTTAAAACGTTCAAATTCATATCACTTAATATTCATATAAAATGAATCCATAAAATTAATTTAAGACATTTAACATTTAATTCAACATATTTTCATAACTTATAAGTCATAAACAATTAAGAGAAGGCATTAAAGAACATGAAATTAAATACGAAAATCATGTACGCGAGATCAAATTATTTAAGATCATAAAATATATAAACTTAATAAAACATTAAATAATTAAAATCATAAAATATCATACATTATATATATATATACAACGCATAATACAACATGTGTATATATATATATATATATATATATATATAGATACACGTACACACTAACTCATGCACATAAAATATAGTCATATATATATGTATATAGTATACAAACATAGACACATGCATGCAAAAATTCAATTCCCTAATTACTACGTACACTCATGCATTACATATATATATATATATATATATATATATATATATATATACATATACACATGCATTACATGCCCTAAACAACAAACAAATGCATGGGAAGTTGAACAAGAGCAACCACGTACTGCATGGATTCTTTTATAAAACATTTCATGTAGCACAACAGCAACACTTTTTGCAGAAGTGTCCCTGCCCGAGGACACTTCCTTCACAAAATCTCCCCGCCCGGGGAGATCATTACAGAAGATAAGGAGTAGCAGCAACTCAAAACAGGGGAGAAATGAAGCAGTAAAACATGGAAGCAAGGCAACACATAAGGTCGAAATAAGAGCAGGAAGAACAACATAAAACAGCTACCAAATTCATACAATTAACCGGCAAAACGTGTGATCAAGTATTGCTTGCTTCCTAGCATAATTTAACATGAAACAGCAGCACGTGTAGAAGGTTAGGAGCTCAATTCTCATGAAAACTGTTTCTATTCACAGCTGAAAATTGCAAGGCAACAACGAGGAACAGCAGGGCAGCAAGTATACAAAATGTTCAGGCCAAGATCCTGCAATTCCATGCTGAAATTCCACAAAAACAGCCGCACAGCATACGCAGCAGCATGTAGTCACGTATGCAGTCCATTCTTGCATTAAATCCACCCAAAACTATTCATATCTTCAAGAGCACTTATGGAAAAACTTGATACACTCAACTACCGAGAAAATAGAGCATATAAATGAAATAAAGAAGCACAAGAGAGCATAAAACAAGTCTTAGATTTTCAAATAAGGCATAGATGAGCATGTTCTTCATAATTTCATAAAACCCTAACTATTCATCACATACTTCACATAGCATCGTTCCTACTTTGAATATGAATTAAATGGATGAAGAAGTGTATAATATCATGGAGAACAAAGATGAAAGCTGACCTTGAAGCTTGGAGAAGAATTGATGATTAAAAGAGCTCCTAAGGAACAAAAATGGTGAAAATAGCTTCCTTTCCTTTCTTTCCTTGATCCAATTCGTGTAGCAGTAGGTATGGGAGGAGAAGAGATAGCTTTGATTGTAATTAAGTCAAAGAAATGATGAGGGATAGGTCTCATAGCTCAAGTATAGGTCATAGGGGTGTTTTAGGGTACGTGGGGCTGAAATCTGCTTCGTCGGGGGTCGAAACGACATCGAAAAATTACGAAACTTATTCCATTGCATCCGGGTCGTTGAAAGGAGTCGAACGTTAAAGACGGCACTCAAATCCAAGTACCGAAGCTCAAGATATAAATTAAAATGTAAACAAGTGTACTAAAATGACTCATTTTCCAAATGAGTCAAAAACTTTCAAAAAGCTGCAATTAGGTCCAAGTTCCAAATTTTCAATTAAGTCTAATAATTTTAAAATCATTCAATTACATCCTTAAATCACGTATTTCACATAATTCACGAAATTAGCACGCTCAAGAATAAAATTCACTTATCATAAATTCATAATTCGCAAGAATTCTCATCATAGTTCCACTTAAGGCATTTTCTTGACATTTAAATCATATATTTCATATAATTTCAAATAATTCATATAAGAAACAATTAGAAATAAATATGAATGCATCAAATAAAAATGAAAAGAAATACAATTACGGAAAATAAACTCACAAGGGGTACAAACCTGTACTTGTGAACGAGCGGGGTGTGACATTCATTCGATCAATCAAGCATTAACAATTACTCCTTTTTCCTCAGGGTGGTGAACGCATCGTTTTGGGTTGAAGTGTACCTTCCCGCCCAACGATATTGTCCTCATTGGACAGGTTTTGTTCCTCCCTGCTGTGTACCGACCCAAGAGAACACTTCCACCCATTTATTATGGCTAGAGGGCTCCATGAAGCCCCCAAAAGCCCGGTTCCCATTCCTCGCTAATCTCCTAGCGAGGACCGATATCGCCGTCATTCAATGTGGGACTCACACACAAAGTTCTCCTTCAGCCCTTGCTTCCCCGGATCCCTCCATGCATAAGTCCCGGGCCCGTCATTCAGTGTATTCAATCATGTCTCGCCAAAACATTTGGTTAGGGATTAAATAAATAAGAAAGGCTTTACATTCAAAATCATTGACTCTTCAAAAGACTCGATATGTACGTATAGTAATTTGGCTTAAAACGTTACACATTGGGTGTAATAGCCCGGATCGGGGTCTGGTCGAAAATGGTAAGCTAAGGGTATCGCAAGAGCATTTATAGACCTTGATCCATATTTAAAATATTTCAGGCACTGCATCTTTATGTGAAAAATACGTGCTCTTTTGTGATATTATGTTATTTGAGGGAAATTCGGCACAAAAACCCTAAAATACTATTTATTTTCCGAACCACTACTGCTCCGTTTTGTTGATGGAATTTTAATGGATCAAAACTCATGGTTTTTAATCATTCAAACTCGTTTCCCCAAGTCTCGAGAACCTTTTATGATTTTTTGAAGCAATTTAGGATTTTCTTTTAAAAAATATATATATATAATTATTATTCATCGTCAAAATGAACTTTTGATCGGTACACCGGTTACCCCACAATATTATACTTAAAACGACCCTTGAATTATTTCATGAATTTTGATATGCTTTTCAAATTTTAATTCCGACCCTAGCTCGACTAGTAAACGAAAATGTTTAACAAATAAGTTACTATTCATTTCAAGAATTAGAATTTTAAACCGTACATCCGATTTTGACGTATGAGCAGTCGTTTCGAAGAAAATTTTATTTCCCGAACTTTGAACACTTTTCCCACTCTCGTAGCAGCTCGTTTGAAGGTGTAATGACCAAAATACCCTTTTCCTATTATTTTATATTTAATTTTAGAGAAAAAAATCTAATCATTTCTATAATTACACAAGCTACCCCGAGTGTGGTCCCTGGAGCAATTGTTAATTGTACCTAAACCCCTAATTACTCCTATAAATAAGTAACTTTGGCAGTCATTTTCCTTTGCCCCAGTTAGCTGCCGAATTCCTCTTTAAAGGTGAGTTTCCTTTTTCATTTTTTTTTGTTTCGTTTTTTTTAATTTATTTAATTTATGTTTAGTTTTAGATTTTAATATATGTTTTGTTTTAGATTATTTTATGATTTATTTTATGCATGAATTATGTATTTAAAATTATGTTTTAAATTCATGAATCACATGATTCATGTTTTATAAATTATAGTTTATAAATTAAATGTTATATGATTTAATTAGGCTACAATTTAATTATGTGACAACTATTATGATACATGTTACATTTTATTATAATTTGTTCCTACTTAGGTAAATTGATATGATACATGATTTAATTGTGATACATGTTACATGAAATATAATTTATAACCTATAGTTTTAATTATTTCATGATTTATTAATTGTAACCCTAACCAATTGATATATGTTATGTTTATACGTATAAAATACGTATACGTATTTGATCTTTTTATGTAGAAATACGGTGTATATTTTTGTATAAAAACCTAGTATATTTTAAATAAATACTTAAGTATTTTCTTATAAATACTAAATGTATTTTCGTATAAATACAATAAGTATTCTTGTACAAATAATGTATAAATACCATATGTATTTTCGTACAGATACTAAACGTATTTTCGTACAAATACAGTTTAAATACCGTATACTTAAATAGTAACTTTGACTTTGACTTTATATCAACGGAGTCGTTTTGACGAGATGGATTCAACGGTAAAAGCCTTTTTCGCTAATTTTCAAAATCGAGGATCAAATTAAGCTTTTCAAACCAAACTCTAACTCAATTGAAGTTATTTCAGAATCCTAAGCGTGATATTTGATTTTACTTTATAATCTTTTGTGTAAGATTAATCATTTACCTGAATTCTTTTTCTGGTAAGGGTGATCCTTCTTGAGTAATGTTCTTTCTTATTAATTATGTGATTCATTATTTGAAATCGATCATGCTTTCATGATGTATTATGGTATTAATGATTATCAGATTTTACCATGAGATCTCGTTACATGTTATGGCATGCTTCGATAAAGTTTTGTCCTGATCATATGATATCATTATGTGTTATTGAATGTTTTGAGGTGGTTTCAACGTGCTTCTGTGACTATATGGTTTGAGGATAAAAACTTATAGTTATTCACCACTTACAGGTGAAGTTTGGATATACTGAGGCTCCGGTATTATTGCATAATACCATTTTCTGTAGGTGAGGTTTAAATCTATTTTCAACTGGAACCATGAAAATATGTATATATGCAAAACGTTTGAAAACCATCCCTAAAGGTTTTAAATATCCTTGTTTTCAAAGATAAACGTTTCCCTTCTTAGGGCACTATTTTATTTTAAAGATACTCTGTTTTGTTTAAAGATAATGTTTTCTGATATTCCATTTGTTTAAAGTTGTACCGTTTTGATTAACGAGCAATGGGTAATGTTTTAGAGTTTTGTTCTGATCAATGTTTATTTTCTGGATTTTGTGTGCTTTACGCACTTCTGAAATTTTGGACAATGCAAGCTTTGGATATATCGTTCTGTTGGGCCCTGACGGTATGGTTAAGTAGTAGACTGGGAGGCGTGTGCCAATGGCTACTATGATACTGACCGTCGTACAGACCTTGATGATGGTTTAATCGGAGGTTAGTTACTCCACATCGATGGTCGGGAGAGGTGGATGTAATTCCTCCCATTCCTGTTTATGTCACCGCGGGGTAGCTCCCTGGGCGCGACAACTGGAGGAAAAAGGATGGTGCATGTGATTATGGGTATCGGGATCCTAACCGGTCTCGATACCAACTTTGTTAATGTTTTTGGGAGTAAAGGTTGGAGAACGCCTAGCTTGCGGGCAAATTCTATTTTTAAATACTGGTTCATACTTTGAAAAATATACCCAATACCTTATTCCCATTTTGTAAAGTATGTATGAACCGGAAACTCTGATGTGTGCGCATGTGTGTGCTTTCTTGGAAATCCTGTTCCAAAGTAATATTTTAAAGTTTCGTTCTGAAATAAAGTATTAAAGTAAAGTTTTGAAATTCAGTATTAAAGTACCGTTTTGAAGTAAAATCTTTTCTGAAAAGCCTAAAGCTTTAAGTATTTATATGATTCTAAAGTTATGCCTCACTTAGTCCCTTTGACTAATACCTCTGCCCCGTTTTCTAACCTCATGGTTTCAGGTTCTGCGTTTGCTGGTTGGCTGGTACCTTGAAGCATAGGAAATCTTCTGTTGTACTCTTTCGGTCAGGTTCTTTTGAACCATCTTGAATTCCACACTTGTTGTTATTGTATTGTTCTGTTAGGCCTTAATCAGCTTAGCCTCTTGAATCCTTGTTATTGTTTTCAAAAGTTTTAAATTGCCCATATTTCTGCTGCAATGTTTTCTTTTAGTACTCTGATCCTTTAATGTATAGTCCGTTCGCCGACGTACCATTTGGGTGCTAGGCTCCTATTCACTCGAGAGGTATGACGGTGCGGGGTTGTGGTACCTTCGGGGTGCTACAGCTAAGGTGGTATCAGAGCCCCAGGTTGCGGAAATCTGGGGTTCATGGAGTCTCACAAGTATCCTCGTGTCTTTAGTGCTTATATTGTGATCGATCACTATTTGGGGCGACCGACCAGCATGTGATTTGTTACAATTGTAGTACTGAAACCCTTCCTTAATCAAGTTGACAATCTAGTTTTGATCAACATCAATTTCGTGTTTCATAGGGTTTTTTTAGTACTTTTAGAAAAATTACTGATTCGTTAGTGGTTACGGTTTTGAGATTGATATCTCATTCCTTCTTCTACTCACTCTCCCTACTTTTGAAAATTCTTTACTTACTCTTCCTAGTCTTAAGTCTTAGAGTCGCTTCAAGATACCGACAAGGCCGATAAATTATGTGTTTTATGTGCATAATCGGATGCTGGTTATTTGACTATTGTTGAACTGTTGTTCAATGTTTTGACCTGTACTGGCTAATTGTTAGTTGATGATTAATGAAATACACTTGTTGCCTGAATATTGCTATACTAAATACTGATTGGTTGTTGTTCCCTACATTGATAAGTACTTGTTATTTGTTATTAATTGCTTAGTGATATGTATACTTGCTTTATGAATATCACCTCTGTGACATTCTGTGAACCATTCTTGACCCACATGCATTACATTTTAATTGAGGTTCTTAACTTCAAAAAGTACCTTCCTTGGAATGAAGTGGGAACTCGGATTTCATTGACATGACCAGAAGAACGGCACACGCTCTTAACACGCCAGTTAAGGTTCTATAACCCTGGCACCATGCATTAACTTCATCAAAACTTTATGTGTGCATACTTGTTCTTGTTGATTACTTGGTCATGTAAACATCACGGTAAAATATCTCTTGGGATTTGTTTTATTATGCAATTGGTATATAAACGATACCCTATAAGAGTTGGTAATCCGTTTTATCCGACAGACCTTATCACACTTCTAATGACGAGATATGACATCATATTGGGTATGGATTGGCTCAATAAGTACCATGCTAAATTGGATTGTTTCAAAAAGGAGGTCATCTTAGGAAAAAGATATAAGTTGGACACCATATGGAGAGGAAAAGCAATCATCAATAGTCTTTGTAATGGAGGCGAAGAGGATGATTTGGAAGGGAACTATAGGGTTTGTTGTTTATCTCTTGAACAAACCAAAAGATCAAATTAAATGGGAAGAAATTGATATTATTAATGAGTTCATAGAGGTGTTTCCTGAACACCTGGACTTGTTACCTCCAGACCATGAATTGGAGTTCACGATTGAGACAGCTCTGGGAGCCAAACCATTTTCCAAGACACCATATCGGATGGCACCTGCTGAACTTCAAGAGCTAAGAAAGCAACTTGATGAGTTGATAGAAGCAGGTTATATCCGCCCTAGTATATCGCCTTGGGGAGCACTTGTACTATTTGTCATGAAGAAGGACGGATACCTACGACTTTGTATTGACTATCGGGAGCTCAACAGAATGACCATCAAGAACAAGTATCCTTTCCCTCATATCGAGGAGTTATTTGATATACTCCATGGATCTTGAGTATACTCTAAGTTAGAGTTGAGACAAGGATACTATCAGTTGAAGGTGAAACCGGAAGATATTCCCAAAACAGATTTTAATAGTCGCTACGGACATTTCGAGTTTGTAGTGATGCCACTCGGATTGACGAATGCCCCAGCTGCATTCATGGATATGATGCATCGGATTTTCCGACCATTCCTCGACAAGTTTATCGTAATCTTCATAGATGATATTCTAGTCTTTTCCAAGACACCAGAGGAACATGCAGAGCATCTTCGATTGGTTCTAGGCACTTTGCTGGATCACAAGCTATACGCAAAATTCAACAAATATGAGTTTTCGTTAGAGAAATTCAAATTCTTGGGGCATATCATATCCGGTTCAGGGGTCGAGGTTGACCCCTTGAAGATTAAAACAATTATGGACTGGAAACAACCAAGGAATCCTTTAGAAGTGAGAAACTTTTTGGAACTCGCCGGCTACTATAGGAGATTCGTGCAAGACTTTTCAAGGATAGCTGCACCACTTTCAAGATTAACTAAGAAAGAAGGGAAGTTCGAATGGACAGAGAAGTGCACACAGGGTTTCTTAGAATTAAAGAAGAGGTTAACGACAACGCCAGTACTAGCGTTACCAGAAGGAAAAGAAGGTTACACCGTCTATACTGATGCCTCGAAAGAAGGATTGGGTAGTATTCTAATGCAACATGGAGAGGTGATAACGTATGCCTCAAGGAAACTTAAACCACATGAAGTTAACTACCCTACACACGATTTGGAGCTAGCAGCGATTGTCTTCGCCCTTGACAAATGGAGACATTATCTTTATGGGGTTACATTGAAGTCTTTACGGATCACAAGAGTTTGCGTTACTTATTCACTCAAAAGGACTTGAATATGCGACAAAGAAGGTGGATGGAGTTTCTGGAAGACTATGATTGCATAATTTAGTACCATCTAGGAAAAGCTGATATGGTAGCGGATGCACTAAGTCGAAAGGCTAGTTTAGCACTGATCACAAGAGATTTTACATAGAGCAGAAGGGAACCTGTACAAGTGATATCTAGAGCTAGATTGGCTAACATAGTCATTGTGTCACCACTAAAAGAGAAAGTTTTAGAGACACAAGCTACAAACAACTAGATTAAAAAAATGTTTAAATTCTAAGGAAAAGGATGACGCCACAAAATTTAGAAAAGGTGAAGATGGAATCTTGAGATACAAAGGTAGAGTTTGTGTGCCGTCTGAAATTCGAAAAGAAATATTGGATGAGGCACATAAAACACGATATACAATACATCCTGGAGGATAAAGATGTATAAAGATCTCAAGGAGCATTTCTGCTGGAATGGCATGAAAAGAGACATCGCTGAATATGTTAAGAAATGCTTAACTTGTCAAAAGGTTAAAGCAGAACATCAAAAGCCAGGAGGAACTATCAGAGTCCAGGAAATGCATGGCAGGAAACTTCCGTTGCCAATTCCTACATAAAAATGGGAGTAGATAACCATGGATTTTATCACCGGGTTACCTAGGGTTAAAGAAGGACAAGACAGCATTTGGGTCATAGTCGATAGATTGACTAAGTCATCGCATTTTCTGCCGATAAAAACCATGGATAAGGTTAACACCTTAGCGAAGTTATACCATCAGGAGATTGTGAGGTTGTACGGGATACCAGCTAGTATAGTCTCTGATAGAGATCCAAAGTTTACATCACAACTTTGGTGAAGGATTCAAGAATTGAAGGGGACAAAGTTAAACTTCAGCACAGCAGCACATCCTCAGACAGATGGACAGTCAGAAATATTGATTAAGTACCTGGAAGATTTGTTAAGAGCATGCACGTTGGATTTCCCAGATAGTTGGAAGGACTGTCTGCCACTTGTGGAGTTTGCATACAATAACAGTTATCAAGCTTCGATTCAAGCCGCTCCGTATGAAGCTTTATATGGGAGGAAGTGTAGATCTCCATTATATTAGGATTTGGACGAAGTAAGATGGATCCCTGAGAAAACCAAGACCAAAAGTCATTGAGTGGATAGAGAAAACTACTGAAAAGATTAAGATTATTCAGCACAAAAAAAAAATAAATAAATAAAAAATAAAAATGAAGGCTGCACATGATAGACAGAAGAGTTACGCGGATAAAAGGAGAAGGGATTTGGAGTTTGATGTTGGTTAGAAAGTGTTTTTAAAGGCATCGCCAAGGAAAGGGTTCACAAGAATTGGAAAAGGTGGAAAATTGAACCTTAGATACATAGGACCCTTTGAGATACTGGATCGTATGGATCCAACAGGGTATCGCCTGGACTTACCAGCAAGCTTAACAGGAATCCACAATATATTTCATGTATCCCAACTCCGTAAGTACTTTGCTGATGAGACACAGGTGGTACCAGTAGAGGAACTTCCTTTAGAACCAAATCTAACCTATGTGTTGAAACCAACAAGGATCTTGGATAGGAAATTCTAAGAGTTAAGAAATAGGAAGATTCCACTGGTTAAGGTGTTATGGAAAGAACATGGTACTGAGGAAATCACCTGGGAAACTGAAGAAAAGATGTAGAAGCACTACCCGGAGTTATTCACAAATCGAGAAGAGAATCCGAGGACAGATTCTTCTTAAGGAGGGGAGATTGTAATAGCCCGGATCGGGGTCTGGTCGTAAACGGTAAGCTAAGGGTATCGCAAGAGAGTTTATAGACCTTGATCCATGTTTAAAATATTTCATGCACTGCATCTTTATGTGAAAAATACGTGCTCTTTTGTGATATTATGTTATTTGGGGGAAATTCGGCACAAAAACCCTAAAATACTATTCATTTTCCGAACCACTACTGCTCCGTTTTGTTGATGGAATTTTAATGGATCAAAACTCATGGTTTTTAATCATTCAAACTCGTTTTCCCAAGTCTCGAGAACCTTTTATGATTTTTTGAAGCAATTTAGGATTTTCTTTTAAAAAAAATATATATATATAATTATTATTCATCGTTAAAATGAACTTTTGATCGGTACACCGGTTACCCCTCAATATTATACTTAAAACAACCCTTGAATTATTTCATGAATTTTGATATGCTTTTCAAATTCTAATTCCGACCCTAGCTCGACTAGTAAACGAAAACGTTTAACAAATAAGTTACTATTCATTTCAAGAATTAGAATTTTAAACCGTACATCCGATTTTGACATATGAGCAGTCGTTTCGAAGAAAATTTTATTTCCCAAACTTTGAACACTTTTCCCACTCTCGTAGTAGCTCGTTTGAAGGTGTAATGACCGAAATACCCTTTTCCTATCATTTTATATTTAATTTTAGAGAAAAAAATCTAATTATTTCTATAATTACACAAGCTACCCCGAGTGTGGTCCCTGGAGCAATTGTTAATTGTACCTACACCCCTAATTACTCCTATAAATAAGTAACTTTGGCAGTCATTTTCCTTTTCCCCAGTTAGCTGCCGAATTCCTCTTTAAAGATGAGTTTCCTTTTTCATTTTTTTTTGTTTCGTTTTTTTTAATTTATTTAATTTATGTTTAGTTTTAGATTTTAATATATGTTTTGTTTTAGATTATTTTATGATTTATTTTATGCATGAATTATGTATTTAAAATTATGTTTTAAATTCATGAATCACATGATTCATGTTTTATAAATTATAGTTTATAAATTAAATGTTATATGATTTAATTAGGCTACAATTTAATTATGTGACAACTATTATGATACATATTACATTTTATTATAATTTGTTCCTACTTAGGTAAATTGATATGATACATGATTTAATTGTGATACATGTTACATGAAATATAATTTATAACCTATAGTTTTAATTATTTCATGATTTATTAATTGTAACCCTAACCAATTGATATATGTTATGTTTATACGTATAAAATACGTATACGTATTTGATCTTTTTATGTAGAAATACGGTGTATATTTTTGTATAAAAACCTAGTATATTTTAAATAAATACTAAAGTATTTTCTTATAAATACTAAATGTATTTTCGTATAAATACAATAAGTATTCTTGTACAAATAATGTATAAATACCATATGTATTTTCGTATAGATACTAAACGTATTTTCGTACAAATACAGTTTAAATACCGTATACTTAAATAGTAACTTTGACTTTGACTTTATATCAACGGAGTCGTTTTGACGAGATGGATTCAACGGTAAAAGCCTTTTTCGCTAATTTTCAAAATCGGGGATCAAATTAAGCTTTTCAAACCAAACTCTAACTCAATTGAAGTTATTTCAAAATCCTAAGCGTGATATTTGATTTTACTTTATAATCTTTTGTGTAAGATTAATCATTTACCTGAATTCTTTTTCCGGTAAGGGTGATCCTTCTTGAGCAATGTTCTTTCTTATTAATTATGTGATTCATTATTTGAAATCGACCATGCTTTCATGATGTATTATGGTATTAATGATTATCATATGTTACCATGAGATCTCGTTACATGTTATGGCATGCTTCGATAAAGTTTTGTCCTGGTCATATGATATCATTATGTGTTATTGAATGTTTTGAGGTAGTTTCAACGTGCTTCTGTGACTATATGGTTTGAGGATAAAAACTTATAGTTAGTCACCACTTACAGGTGAAGTTTGGAAATACTGAGGTTCCGGTATTATTACATAATACCATTTTCTGTATGTGAGGTTTAAATCTATTTTCAACTGGAACCATGAAAATATGTATGTATGCAAAACGTTTGAAAACCATCCCTAAAGGTTTTAAATATCCTTGTTTTCAAAGATAAACGTTTCCCTTCTTAGGGCAGTATTTCATTTTAAAGATACTCTGTTTTGTTTAAAGATAATGTTTTCTGATATTCCATTTGTTTAAAGTTGTACCGTTTTGATTAACGAGCAATGGGTAATGTTTTAGAGTTCTGTTCTGATCAATGTTTATTTTCTGGATTTTGTGTGCTTTACGCACTTCTGAAATTTTGGACAATGCAAGCTTTGGATATATCGTTCTGTTGGGCCCTGACGGTATGGTTAAGTATTAGACCGGGAGGCGTGCGCCAATGGCTACTATGATACTGACCGTCGTACAGACCTTGATGATAGTTTAATCGGAGGTTAGTTACTCCACATCGAAGGTCGGGAGAGGTGGATGTAATTCCTCCCATTCCTGTTTACGTCACCGCGGGGTAGCTCCCTGGGCGCGACAACTGGAGGAAAAAGGATGGTGCACGTGATTATGGGTATCGGGATCCTAACCGGTCTCGATACCAACTCTGTTAATGTTTTTGGGAGTAAAGGTTGGAGAACGCCTAGCTTGCAGGCAAATTCTGTTTTTAAAGACTGGTTCATACTTTGAAAAATATACCGAATACCTTATTCCCATTTTGTAAAGTATGTATGAACCGGAAACTCTGATGTGTACGCATGTGTGTGCTTTCTTGGAAATCCTGTTCCAAAGTAATGTTTAAAGTTTCGTTCTGAAATAAAGTATTAAAGTAAAGTTTTGAAATTCAGTATTAAAGTACCGTTTTGAAGTAAATCTTTTCTGAAAAGCCTAAAGTTTTAAGTATTTATATTATTCCAAAGTTATGCCTCACTTAGTCCCTTTGACTAATACCTCTGCCCCGTTTTCTAACCTCATGGTTTCAGGTTCTGCGTTTGCTGGTTGGCTGGTACCTTGAAGCATAGGAAATCTTCTGTTGTACTCTTTCGGTCAGGTTCTTTTGAACCATCTTGAATTCCACTCACTTGTTGTTATTGTATTGTTTTGTTAGGCCTTAATCAGCTTAGCCTCTTGAATCCTTATTATTGTTTTCAAAAGTTTTAAATTGCCCATATTTCTGCTGCAATGTTTTCTTTTAGTACTCTGATCCTTTAATGTATAGTCCGTTCGCCGGCGTGCCTTTTGGGTGCTAGGCTCCTATTCACTCGAGAGGTATGACGGTGCGGGGTTGTGGTACCTTCGGGGTGCTACATTGGGGATACATCGAGCCGTTTAACTAATAGAAGAGAAACCCACCTGTTACATCTTACCAACCAAAAATCAAGAAGAAAGAAAGACTTGGGAGTAACCTAGGAACCCCGACATCTCCACCCTAGTGAATTGAATAAAGAATAAAACAATGCACTCGTGAGACTCAAGACTTCCCAATGAACCATATAGGACGCACGACAATGCTTTTGCATGATATAAGATGCATGCACGATAATGACATGTTATGAAGATGTTCATGGGCTCAATTATTGCATCAGAAGCACATAAACAAGCAATTCATTCAAGTTCAATCGATACATGAAGGTTTGAAGTTCATTCATTCAATTTCTTTCATGAATCGTATTAAAATAGAGCCATAAGCTTTATATATTAATCATAACTCATACTATAACATGTTTACAATGCATGCGAGTCATAAATGAAGTGAGAAGTTATCATATGACCCCAATAAACAGAGGAACAATTCATGGATGCAAGCTGGAGAGCATTTACCACTCATCACATCCCCGTTAAACTTGCCTGAAGGATCATAATTCACAAAATGTTTAACAAAATCACATTATGATTTCATAATATACAAGTTAACACATAATATAACATATTAACGAAATATATAAGTCATGGAAGAAGCTATACACAACATACAAAACAATTTAAATGAAGCAAACCATTCATGCATGCATAAAAGTAGCACATAAACGTTCATGTTGTCATTTCACGTTTATACATTGAATTCATAGCATAAAATTCATAATTATATCAATATATATCATATATAATCAATTAGGAAAGCATACAATTCATTCAAACCACACATGGAGTCCGAGGAAGTGAAGGGAAAGCAAGAAAACGGATTGAGCAAGCTTTTGGTGAGAGCTGACATTTTCCGGGAATACATGAGCTGTAAAGAATTGTACATATCTTTCGTTCTAGAAGTTGTAATGGAGTTTTGTTTGGTGGGAATGAAACTAGACACATAGGCCTTTCAAATAATATGTGGCCCGAATCGTGGTTTAAAGAGATGTGGAAATGGCGAAGGTCCGAAGTTGGGTGAGTGCAGTGTTCCGGTAAGATGGCGACACCAAAAGGAATTACTTATATCTCATAAATGAGAAGAGATATTGAAGTTATTCCAATTGGAGTTTATTCTAGACTTCAAACGGTTTACGATGGTCTAAAATTCAGGTCAATCGGAGTTCATATGAGGGTGTCGTGGCCGTGACAAAATTGTACTGAAAAGCAGTCGCGGCCGCGAAGGAAAAAAATGGCCAACTCTCGGCTTGTTGGTCGCGGCCGCGACCAAAATGGTCACGAAACGGTTGCGGGCGTGACCTCCACTCCAGCAGTAGTAAAAGGCTTCGAGAATACAAGGTAGAGTCGGAAAACTGGCGTGGGAACACCGACGGGACTCCGAAAACACCCGAAATCATACAACAACAACAACAAACAATAAACAACTAATTAATACCCATCAAAACACAACTTGAGCCACTACACACACAAATTCACACACATACAAAATATATATATATATACATAAAGACACAATATGCATGCACCACCTCCACAACCAAATTTCTTTCAATAATTCATGGATTCAAGTATTAGAACATCAAATACATACAAAATCATGTTTTAAACACTAAGAGGTTCAAACCCTATCTTATTATACAAAAAACCCACACAATACCTTGGAGGAAAATGAGACAAGAGAAGGAAGAAGATGGAGGCTTGAAGCTTGAGCTTGAGGGAGAAGAATGGAGCTTGAAATCCTCACATTTCTTACTTGATGATGGATCGATTGAATAGGAAATGAATGGAGGCTTTCGAGTGTTCGTTGTCTTGAGAGAAAAATGAAGAGAAAGAATGAGAAGAAAGGGAAGGGGTTTATGTCGTGTAAAGAGGGAGGAGAAGAGGGGAATTTTGCACTTTGATCCCCCAACAATTTAAGTGTCCAATTAGGATCCCAAGGTTTAATAGTTGAGCAATTGGGGTCTAATTAAAAGTTCAATTGAGTCTAATTAGCAAGAAAACATGATACAAACAAATTTAAATAGCATAATCAATGTTCATAAAAACCATATGTCATGTAATGGAAATTAATTCACGAAAGTAAAATATATTAAAAGTCTACTTAGCATATAAAACACATATAAGTCACATAACTCTCGGTCTAACCCACTCGTGATGTCATACCTGACTTGTCGAGAAATCGAGGCGTTACAATTCGATCCATAATACTTTCTCAACAGCTTGGTCCCATGTACCCGTATCCCTCGTAATCAAAGCTTCCTAGAACTCACTCCGAAGGCCTTCCATAAAATATCTAGACTTCGTCCGGTCGTCATTGGTAATGTGTGCGGCGTAGGCAACAAACCTCTCGAACTCTTCCAAATATTCCATAACCGTCCTATCTCCTTATTTAAGGGTAAGAAATTCTTTGAGTCTTCGATGTTGTAGAATTTTCGGTGTATACTTCTTTCTGAATTCCCGAGAAAATACATCCCATGTCAAGTCTTTGTTACTTGCTTCTAATTGTTGAGCAATTCGTGTCCACCATAACTTCGCTTGCCCTTGTAGAAGTAGTGTACCAAGGCGGACCATGTTTTGAGAATCACATGGCTATACTCGAAATATACCCTCTATTTCCAAGAGCCATTCTTCCGCCTTAATATCATTGCCTCCTCGGAATTATGAAGGGTTGAAGGTCCCGAACACCCGCTATAAGGTGACTATCGATACCATAAGTTGCACCGTAGAGAAATTATGTCTTTGATTCGATTGAAAGTGTTGCAGACGCGATGATATCCTGAAAACTCAACAATTGCAAAAGAGATATAGGTGCATGTCAATTAGTAAGTGCATGTTCATGTGAACAATTAACACAAATAATAACAATTAAGTCATATAAGTGTTGTAGTGAATGCAAACAAGCACGTAATCCTAAATCGAACGACCTAGACAAACTTGACACAATACGAGAGCTCCGGTTTTACAACCTAGAGCTCTGATACCACTTAAGATGTAGCACCCCAAGCGGTGGGCACCACATCCCCGCACCATAGCTTAACACGTGTAATGAAACGAGGACTCTGCACACGCATCCAACCTTGGCGAATGGGAGAATAAACAAAAACAAAATCCCTAGGCTAGGCGGTCTAGACCCTAAATCAGAGTGCGCATACAAAATCAAATACATTAGCGGAAGCAACAGAATCCCAAAACTCAAATATACATACATGCAAGAGACAAATATCCATTTAAATCAAGTGTACAAATCTTGCCACTACGGCCAAATTAAATCATAACATAAGCTCTCGTATCAAAACAGGATCATATACATAATAACAGGGCTCAAAAGTGCAAGAGTAGATACAAAAGATGCATGTGACCCAAATAAACGACTCCAAGACTCGAGAGCAAAGACCACCGCCTAGCACCAACCACGCCCACATGCAATCTCAAAACAAAGGAGGAAAAGGAGAGAAACAACGAGGGTCAGTCCTAGAGACTGTTGAGGGGGCTAACACACTCACTCGTATACATATAAAGCAAAACACGTATTAATATCATAAGAATCCATGAACCGGGAATGGTTTTTGCACGCCAAAGCTTTTCCCGTGATAATACCTATATATATATAAAAGAAGTTAAAGGGGCAACGACCCAAAATAACCAATTTTATATAATTAGGAATCCATTCCCGTTTCATAGAATTTTCAAGATAAAACAAGACAAAATACCCGGCGAGTACGGGTTTTCTCCAACCTCCTCATGTCAAGTCAAAATCAAATTAAGCAAGGCAAATTAAAACAATTCTACCTCAAGCTCCGGTGATTGGAGGGCTGCAGACCCTTAACCATCCAAGTAAACATACATGTATGGGTCGTGAATTGCACGGTGCTCACGCCCGAGGACTCTATCCCCCACCAACCTCCTAGTGGGTTCCGGGTTCATTCTTACAAGTGGAGATCATGAACGAGAAGTTTATCCGGTGACCCCTTGGTCGACCCGGATGCTCTGTCCCACAACCTCCGGGGCCCATCAAGTCAAGAACAAGATCAAAGGACCTATCTTTCCAGGTCATATCTCGCAACAAGATCAAATGCATTCAAAACATACTCAAGACTTTCAAAACAAATCACATATCTTATATACATATAAAAGCATTTTCAAGATTTGAGACAAGTGGGACAAGCTCTCAAAATACATATCAAGAACGTATTTATTATATTGTATACGTATATCACATGCGGGCTTCAAAACATGTAGGGTTTTAGGTCAAAATAACTAAAAGGACAAAACCTCACCTTTCCGACGTAGCGGGAACAAAGAGAAGCAACAAACTTCCACAAGACGACCTAGTCACCCTCGGGATGACCTATGAACAAAAGAAACAACAAGGGACATACTAAAACTCAAAATAAACCATATTGACGCTCGGCGAATGCATATGAATGCAAGTAATGCATATGAAATATAATAAGTTAGCATATAACGCATGCAAGTTCATATTAAATAATAAGTCCTATAAAGCATCTTAAACGAATCCCTAAACTTCATATAACAAGCATATCATATCATACAACATGTTATCAAAGCATTCATATCAAATAAGGAGCAAGGAATAGTCATGCAAGGCATATAAACGAGATATGAAGTCATACATGCAGGTTAGAGTAGCATATTAAGCATATGAGTTCAAAAATAAAGAACGGGCATATAAAACAAGCTAAAAATTCATAATATACAAGTTAACATGTAATACATCAAGTTAGTAATGCATAAAGGTCACAAACGGGCTGAGGAGAAGCAACGAAACGACAAAAGAAAACTCCCCTGCGTGACGGCGACTAAGCTGACACAGCCATGTCCAAAATACACATGAAACGGACATGGCCGTGTCCGAATTTTCAGAAAATGAAAGCTCAGGTCAAAGCCCTAACACGGCCATGTCAGGATTCAGGTCATTTATGATACGGCCGTGTCAAGAGCAAATTTCCAAAAAAAAAAACAATGCGCAGGAGTTTGGTTTTCATGGGCAAAACAGGGCAATTTCGTGCAGCAGCTTGGGGAGGTTTTCTTAGGCCATAAAATACACATAACAAGCATGAAATACACATCAAAACTTCACCAATTCATGCACAAAAAATGCAGCAACAATCAGCTCAAAGTTCATCCACAAAATCGTTGCAAGGAAGGAGAAAATATATATCATGCTATAACTCACATTTGCAGCTGAAAAAAGGCATGAAACCAAGGCAAAACAGAGCATACACATAAAGCAACATATGTAATACATAACCATGCATTAATATACGAAATTGAATGCAAGAATTCATCAAACAAATCTCAAAAACATGACAGCAGTTCATACATGGAAGAGCAATTCATAATTTCAGTTTTCATGCCCAAAAACTCAAGGTTTCATCCAAGTTATCAATGGTGAATCACTCCTAATACATCTAGCACGAACTATGAATCAAGAATTGAAGCAAAGAAGCTCATATAAACAAAAAAACATGCATCAATTCAGTCCCAAACTCAAGCTAAGGCATGGAAGAAAGAAATGACCTCTAACCCTTCCTATTCATGCAATCTCCCAAACTCATATTAAATCTGAACTAAAGCATGGATTTCATAGATAAAATTCATCACATAATGATGGAGAATTCAAAAATATACTTACCTTCAAGAGTTGATGAAGTGTGGATGAGATCAAGCTCCAAAATCACAAGATATGGATGAGGTTCTTCTTTCTCTTCACTTCTTCTTAGATCAACAGCTTTTTCCTCTCTTATGGGGTGTGTGGTTCGAAATGGAGGGTTAGGGAAGGAAGAGAGCTGATTCTTAGTCATATAAAACAAGGCTTAAGGCTTGATTATGGTTAAATTAGGCCCACACACTCAAGACTAGTTAAAAGGGGTCACTTTAGTGCAAGCTGCTCGTTCCGTGGAGTTTCTGAAGTCCAAATGGGCTTAGAAAAATACAAAGTTAGGTTCATTAGTTTCCTTTCTTCATTAAGAGTCCGACGCTTCTTCCAGAATTTGAATTCGAATTCCCGAGCTCAAGTTATGCCCTCTGGAACAGGAGGCGCACTAAAACTAGTTAGGCCCTCGAATCTCTCGTCAAATACCAAAGGTTTAAAACCTCGACAAACGAACCCAAAAACTTAAAATGAGCATGCGAACACATTCATAACTCACATATATCATTCATATCAAGATTTCACAAAAATTGAAATTGAATTCGGACACATAACGAGTAAATTCCGAGGTATGCAAGCATAAACGTTTAAAAAATCAAAGTTCATAATATAAACAAATAATTTCATATAAGTTCAACTAATAACATTAATTAAAGAATTAGAAAGCACAAATAACACTCTCCTTAAGATGTACCTGTACGGCCGAAGAGTGAGGCCAAAATGAACCAATTTTATTAATTTGAAGTCCACTCCCGTTTCACGAACCGTATTCATAATCAAAATCATAACAACTCCGCGAGAACGAGTTCAAACCCACCTACTCCCTTCATAATCATAATCAAAATCATAACAACTCGGCGAGAACGAGTTCAAACCCACTTACTCCCTTAATAATCATAATCAAAACGAAAAATACAAAGCTCATAATCAATCCTCCTTCTTCTGTTGGGGATGAGGATGCCTTCCTCAACCCCGTTCTCCCGTCATAAGTTTTGAGTCGGGGGATCCTACCCGCTCCCCGGTAAGGTTTAAGCGCCGGTTCTCAAAGAAATTGCCTTCCCCTCGACCTTCCGAGAATGGACAATCTCCCTGCATAAATGGAGTCGTGTTGATGAGAGAGCTCAGCGACCCCACGGTCGACCAGAGATCACATACAACTTTCCCGGGCCTATTTCATAATTCATAAGTCATACTTTTATAATTTTCGAAATTTTATAATTTTTCCGACTAATATTTCAAAGTCATGATCTCGCTATTTCGAAACGTTCACACACACCAACTCTTTTCAAATCAAAAAAAATTAAAATATAGTTTACGTATATATATAAAGATGTTTTCCAAACGAATCTATAACAAAAGGGCCAATTCCCACAAAATACTAATCAAACACGTATTTATATAAATATATATATACGTATGTAGCACCCCGCACGTGAGGCACCACATCCCCCGCACTATGGCTCAACTCGAGTAACGAAATAGGAAGTCCGCACCCGTATCAAACCATAGCGAACGGGAGACAAACAAAACCACCCTCCTAGGCCAGGCGGAACTTAAACCCTGCAATTATAACCATTCAACCAAACATAATGCATCGGGAAACTAAAATCCAAACACATGCTTTGACCACAGGCCTGCAGAAATTAAACACACGAACCACAAGCAGACTTGGGCTCCTCAGGCCTCTTTTAGCTCATAACAAAGCCCTAACAAGGCAATTCAACAACAAATACATAATCTTACAGAGTCGAATCATACACAATTTAAATATAGATGCGAGTGCAGAGACTCTTCTAACTTAACTTGACCGACTCAAAGACTCAACCAAAACTCCGCCTAGCTCGAAACTCCAACACTAAACCTGCGCACTAAAAGGTTGGGGAGGGAGAGGGTCAGTCTCTAAAAGACTGGGTGAGCAGGAGCGATATACGTATATATAAAACATGCACATGCAAGTCATAAATCCCGAGCAAGGTTTTATTTAAAATTAGTTCCCAAAAAGGCCAAGAAAATGACTAAGCAATGCTCGAACTTTACGACTAATCATATTAAATTTATTAAGTTTATAATTCATACATAAACATAAAGGCTCGACGAGTGAGCGTGCATTATCTCCAACCAAACTCCGACCGTGTACGACAAATATCATTAATACATTAAATAGGTGATCATGCAATATATCATAATACACGCAGATCATATATCATATCATAAGACATATTCGTTTGGGCAATCCGTGTCCCGGCCTTCCCGCACGGTGCATATCAATCATAAACATAATCATAATCATAAAATAAGTTCCAACCTTCTTCCTCCGGGTGGTGGACGGGTTAGTAAGACCCGACCACCTCATACATAGGCCAGTGGGGTTTCATGACTCCCCCATGGGCACTCAGCTCCCATTCCCCGCTAAACCTCCTAGCGAGGGCCGGTATCACCGTAAATGTGGTGGGACTAGTACAAGGGATCACCGTCGGCCCTTGCCTCCCCGGATAGCCACTTGCACTAAGTCCCTGGGCCCGTGCAATCATAACATACATACATAATCTCGCCAAAACATTTGATTCATAAGAAACATAACATATTTCATAATTGATTAGAAAAGGGTTTACTCGATCAATATTTACTCGATGACTCTACTTTAAAAGTAACATATGTATTTATACATAAGGTCTTGGCCAAACTTGTCACATAAGGTTGTAGGGTTTAGTATGTAACTAGAACGAAAACACCCTCACCTGGAACAT
Source organism: Lantana camara (assembly GCA_037501455.1). Taxonomy (NCBI): domain Eukaryota; kingdom Viridiplantae; phylum Streptophyta; class Magnoliopsida; order Lamiales; family Verbenaceae; genus Lantana; species Lantana camara. Next base: position 86,824,106 of record CM074859.1, on the reverse strand, counting down.
GGCGGTACAAGGGTACGAGTTACCGAGTGCGTAGTTGATCAAGATTTCTCCACCCTGGAGATAAACTGAACAAAAGACAACGGGATGTGTTCGTGAGACTCAAGACTCCAAATGAACCATATACGACGCACGACAATGTATGATCATGATTTGAATGCATAAGAAATGATATTATGTCATGAAAATGTTCATGTGCACTATTAAAAAATTTAAGGCATATAAACAAGCAATTTATTCATTCAAATTCATAAATTCACATTTCATATCAATTCAATCCAAGAATTTCAAATATGATCAAAGCACGTATTAAATCGCATTGACAAATAGAAAATAGACAATTAAATACATTCAATTTAAGATCGGAAATTGAATAAAACAAGAAATAGGTAACAATTTAATTCTATAATTCAATTAAATCAAATAATATTTAATATTTAATAAACATATGTATATATATATATATATCAATATACGTACATATTATATGTATATATATCTCATGCATGCATAACTATCTAAATATATATATATAAACATACATGCACACGTACAACCACATGCATGCAAACTAACATGTACCAATTACAATTCCCATGCATGTAATCTAATTAAAATGCATGCAATTCAATAAAACACAAATGCATGCATACATAATTATATATATAAATATATACATGCACACGTACATAGTAACATGCATGCAAACAACTTTACCAACTATACATATATATATATAGATATACACACTCTGCACATACAAAAGAAGAAGCATCAGCTGATATATATATATATATATATATATATATATATATATATATATACGCACACACACACAACAAACAAGGAAAAACAGAGCAGCAAGAAAGAAAGAAAGAACAACAACATCAAAAGGGAAAAGAAAGAGCAGAAGCTGCAACGCAGGCTACCCGCCCGGGTAGTCTCCCCACGCAACCTTCCCCGGCCGGCGAAGGTGATTACAGAAGGTTCTGCAGCAGGAGTACCCGCCCGGGTACTCTCGAGAACAAACTCTCCCCGCCCAGGGAGAGTATTACAGCAGCAACAGACAGCAACCTCAACGAGAACGAAGCAGGGGAAGGAAAAAGAAAAGAAAAACCAGGCCAAGACAAGCTCAAAACTACAACCAATCATGCTAACGATTAAGGTGGAAATAAAGGCAACCAATGCTCAACAATTCCAGCAAGAAATACACGCAGCAACAACAAGAAATGAGCAGCAGATTACGCGCAGGAAAACAGGGGAAAAACCAAATGAAAACAGGGCAAAAATTAATCTAATTCGTCCCCTCAACTTCAGGTAAGTTAGGCCATCAAATATGTAGAAAAACCAGTCCAAGCCAACATACAAATCATGTGGCACCCGGAACGCTAGGCACCACATCCCCCGCACTATAACCCCAATCCACATATGAAATGGTCAATCCATACATGAACTAAAGCTATAGCGAACGGGAGACAATAAAAAAAAAACACTACACAAGGCTAGGCGGGTACCCTCAATTAAAACCAAACCAACAATGCAGAGTAGATAGAAGCGGAAGCAATAATTCATTCAATACTTATAGGTACCATATTTATTTATTTACTAATAGATACCAACAGTCCATATCAACATAATATCATCTCTAATATAAGTGACAAGACCTACTACAAAATATATAAAATATCTGTACATAAACAAAATGTGTGGTGAAGTGTGCTAGACCCGAATTAAAGACACTCTAGACTCTAATTCCCGCCTAGCACGCCCTGCAAAACAACTGAAAAGTCGAGGTGTCAGTCCAACATGGACTGAGCGAGGGGTATAAATAAATATAAGCGCACATACATGCAAGTTATAATCTCGGGTAATAATTTTTTTTTGGGAAAATAACAATACAATTAATAGAATAAGAGGTACTATCGCCCGAGATTACAACTAATTCAATTTATCCATTTAACAATTCAATACAATCAATTTGTGGCCCGGCGAGTGAGGGCAAATCTCCAACCTTACTTCGGCTGTGTACAATCAATCAATTAATTATTCAATAGTTAGGTGATCATGCAATTCATTACGGTGCACAATTAGCAGTTTCAGTCCATCCTTCTTCCTCCGGGTGATGGTGGGATTACAAGGCCCCACCATCCAATCAGTCTGGGCAGAGGGTACATGAATCCCTAAGCCCGAAACTCCTTCCTCCCCTAATCTCCTAGGGGGTTCAGGGGTCATCCCAATTTGGTGAGAGTAGATCTCGAGTTACCCGTCAACCCATGCTTTCCCGGTTGCCTCGAGTCACTACCCTCGGACCCACAGTGCAATACAATACTCGCCCAACCAATCAATCAATTAACCAGTTCCTTCAAAAGTTTGATAAATCATTTGAAAACCAATCTCCTTTGAAAACTATAAATATACAGGTAAGTTTTGGCTTAAAACTCCACATAGGGTTATACGGGTTCTATGTATCTAGAATTAAACCTCACCCGAACGACCCAAAACAAACAAGGAAACAGCTCACGGGGCCTGCTCCTCGTCACCGGGAAGCTGGTCTGTGCAAGAAAGACAATGGTCCGCGAGACACGACTCAAAATGTACCAAATAGGACGAACGGCGAAAATGCAACGAGTATGATATGAATATGTAACAGACAAGATTATGTTCATGTGCACTATTAAGAAATTAAATCATACTATCAAGTTATCTATTCAATTCATTCGAACTCACAATTAGGGAATAACAATTAAATACAGTCAATTAAACCAAATAACAATTAACATATAACCAACATATATGTATATATAACATATACAAGCACAGCCATGCATGCGAAAACAAAATGCATGAAAAACAGAGGGTGACACGCCCGTGTTACCAAAATACACTAAGCCGTGACACCCCCGTGTCACAGTGCAGCGGACAACATGCATGCCAACAGAAGGTGACACGCCCGTGTCACTATTACAAAGCAATCCGTGACACCCCCGTGTCACGGTACAGAAAAACCAAGCCATCATGCACCCCCGTGTCACGCTGAAGAAGGGAAAGTTGACACGCCCATGTCAACTGTGCGTAGCAGAAAAAAAAACAGAGTAAACAGCAGAACAACTACGTACCAAAGCTCCAACACCCAAAAATGGATTCAAACCAAGATGAAATGCATATATATCATGCAATACACATACTATCATATATATAGATCAATAACAATTCATATAAACACCCATTTCCGTGTTAGATCATCAAGAATCATTCATTCAAAGCGCATACACTATTCATGCTTCAAGTCCATAAATCACAAGAAATGTGCATCCAACTTAAGCTTAAGACTCCAACACATAATTCCAACAATCAATACACAATTTAACAAACAAATAATAAAGCCCTATCTAACCTATATATTCAAGAAAATCATCCAAGTTCCATAATTACCTCAAAAGAAAGAAATGGAAGACAAGATGAAGATATGATGTTGATGATGCTTGTATGATCACAAATCCCACAAATTCTAGCTTGGAATAATGAAATCTCCCTCTCTTCCAAGAAGGGTTTGTCTCGGTTGAGCAAGGAAAGCAAAGCAAAGTGTATAAAATGTTTGTATGAAATGGGAAGCATGATACGTGAAAGGCTGCTATGAAGGAGAAAGAATGGCCAATGTTGCTATTAAGTCCTCCCATTATTTAAGTCATGCAATGAAGTTCAATTCCATAACAAATGATCAATTAGATCCAATGCAATTAAGTCCCCTAATTCATAAGAATGCTCAAGTAAGGTCACGAAAGATTTAAATCACGTTCAATATATACGACAATTATAATATGATATGAATTTCAATAAAATACTAAGAATATGAATTTTATAAAATTATGTCATGACATGAAAAGTTAAAGAAATGATCAAATAATAATTAAAATCTAACTCTCAAACTCACACGTGTCGATCATACCTGAAATGCCGAAAGCTGGGGCGTTACAATCCTCCCTTCTTAAAAGAATCTGGTCCCCAGATTCACTGATCGGAAGGGAACAACTCTGGATGGAACCGTCTCATCTTGTCTTCGGTTTCCCACGTGGCTTCTTCGGTCTTGTCACTTCTCCAAAGAACCTTAACTATGGGAATCTTCCGGTTTCTTAATTCCTGAAACTTCTTATCCAATAACTTAACCGGTTTCTGAACAAAGGTAAGGTTCGATTCCAATTCCACTTCTTCAACGGGAATGATCTCTGTTTCATCGGGGTAGTATTTCCTTAATTGAGAGACGTGAAATACATTATGAATGCCCGTGAGGGTCGGTGGTAGGTCTAATCTATAAGCAACTTCTCCAACTCTTTCCAAGATCTCATAAGGACCTAAGTAACGAGGCTTAAGCTTACCTCCTTTCCCAATCCGAGCAAATCCTTTGTGTGGAGACGCCTTCAAGAATACCAGGTCTCCAACTTCAAACTCGAGATCCCTTCTACGAAGATCGGGGTAGCTCTTCTGTCTGTCCTGAGCTGATTTCATCCGTTGTTTTATTAGTTGGACTTTCTCAATCATAGCTTCAACAGCCTTAGAAGGTTTTTCCAATTGCTCACTTTTCTTAACACCTTCTTGCTTAGTCTATTTCCACTCTTCCAGGTCAAAGAACAACGGAGAACGACACTTCCGTCCATAAAGTAGCTCATACGGTGCCATTCCAATCGAAGCCTGAAAACTGTTGTTGTACGCAAACTCAATCAAAGGTAGCTGATCATGCCAAGAAGACTGAAAATCCAAAGAACAAGCTCGAAGCAAATCCTCGAGATACCTTATTAATCTCTCGGACTGACCATCCGTCTGAGGATGAAATGCTGTACTAAACTGGAGCTTCGTACCCAAAACCTCTTGCAGTTCACGCCACAACTTCGAAGTGAACTGTGGATCATTGTCTGAGACTATACTAACCGGAATCCCATGAAGTCTAACAATCTCCCGGTTATAAAGCTCGGATAGCTTGTGAATCTTAAACGACATCCGAACCGGCAGAAAATGTGCAGACTTCGTCAAACGGTCCACAATCACCCAAATTCCATCAAATCCACCTTTCACCTTAGGTAATCCGGACACGAAATCCATCGTCACCTGTTCCCACTTCCATTCAGGAATAGGTAACGGCTGAAGTAGACCTCCCGGTTTCTGATGCTCAGCTTTCACTTTCTGACAAGTGAGACAGTGCTTCACATACTCGGCCACATACTTCTTCAATCCACGCCACCAATAATATTGCCTTAAGTCCTTATATATCTTGTTTCCTCCGGGGTGGATGGAATAAGCCGATCTGTGAGATTCCTCGAGCAATACCCGTTTCAACTCTTCGGGTACAACCACTCGGCTCTTGAAACGAAGAAGACCGGTTTCATCGAACCCGAATGGACACTCCGAATCAGCTCTTGCCTTAGCTACCAATCTCTGAACTTCCACATCCGTACTCTGAGCCTCAAACAACCTGTGCATCAAATCCGGCTGAACCGAAATATTAGAAACTCGAGCCCTTACAACAATTGGCTCGATTCTACTACTATCACCCACTTCCAAGCTCGATACACTAACCTTCCTACTAAGTGAATCGGCGACCACGTTGGCTTTGCCGGGATGGTACTTAATCGTGCAATCATAATCTTCCAACCTTTCCATCCAACGCCGCTGCCTCATATTCGAAACCTTCTGAGTGAATAAATACTGGAGGCTTTTGTGGTCGGTGAAAATCTCGAAAGACACCCCATACAAATAATGTCTCCACTTTCCAAGTGCAAAGACTACGACGGTGAGCTCAAGATCATGCGTCGGATAATTCTTCTCGTGCTCTTTCAACTTCCGGGATGCATAAGCAATTACCTTACCCTCCTGAGTCAACACATATCCCAAGCCTTCCTTAGAAGCATCCGTATAAACAGCATATCCTTCTGAACCTTCCGGAAGGGCTAACACTGGAGCAGACACTAACTTCTCCTTCAAGAAAGTGAAACTCCTCTCACAACCTTCATCCCAATCGAATTTCACATTCTTCTTCGTCAACCGTGTTAAAGGAGCTGCTAACTTGGAGAAATCCTTAACAAACCTCCGGTAGTAACCTGCCAACCCCAAGAAACTCCTGATTTCTGAGGCATTCTTAGGTTTCTCCCACTTCAGAATCGACTCAATCTTTGAAGGATCGACCTCCAAACCATTGCCCGAAATCACGTGACCCAAGAATGACACCCTGTCAATCCAAAACTCACACTTGCTGAATTTGGAAAATAACTGATGCTCCTTCAAAGTCCTCAATACCAACTGAAGATGCCTTGCATGCTCCTCGGCAGACTTAGAGAAAACCAAAATATCATCAATGAAGATGACCACGAACTTATCCAGAAAAGGCCTAAAAATCCTGTGCATCATGTCCATAAAAGCTGCTGGGGCATTAGTCAAACCAAACGGCAACACTACAAACTCATAATGCCCATACCGAGTATTAAATCCTGTCTTAGAAATATCCTCAGCTCGGATTCGCAGCTTGTAGTATCCTTGTCTCAAATCCAACTTCGAGTAGACTCTAGATACCTGTAATATGTCAAACAACTCCTCGATATGTGGAAGAGGATACTTATTCTTGATCGTCATCCGGTTCAACTCCCTATAGTCTATGCACATCCTCAAAGTCCCGTCCTTCTTCTTTACGAACAAAACTGGTGCACCCCAGGGAGAAGAACTCGGTCTGATGTACCCAATCTCCAACAACGCATCAAGTTGAGTCTTCAACTCTTTCAACTCGGCCGGAGCCATACGATACGGGGTCTTGGAGTACGGCTCTGCGTTAGAGTACAGATCGATCACAAACTCAATTTTCCGTTCTGGAGGTAACGAATCCAATTCCTCAGGAAAGACCTCGGGAAAATCCTTCACTACTTCTGTTTCTTCCAGCTTACTCTGATCCTTGGGTTTGTTGAGAATGTAAGCAATGAAACCCGTGGCTCCCTCTCGAACCAACTTATGAGCTTCTGCGAAAGAAAGTAGGGGCACAGTCTTGGAACTCCAACCCACTACCAAATCTGATCCCAACTGAACCTTCTTCGCCCTGCAATCAACTGTGGCAGAATGTCTGTACAACCAATCCATGCCCAAAATGGATCCATAACAAGTCATCGGCAGCTTAATGAAGTCTGACAAGAAAACTCGACCCTCGATACTCACCGGAACCTCTCTGAACACCCGATGAGATTCTAAGCTACCACCAAAAGGAGTACTAACCACATAACATGCAGAAGAGCGAGTAACAGACAAAGGCAAAGAAACAGATATAGCATTCGAAAGAAAGGAGTGAGTAGCTCCCAGATCAAATAAGGTATGAATGTTCGTGCCATGTATGTAAATGGTACCTTCAACTACCGCGGCTGGGTCAACATCAGCATCCTGCTGCTCTCCGTTCAAAGCATAAGCACGAGCCCTGATCAGTGGTCTCTGTGCTCCCGGCGGTGGCATCCAGCGGTCTGGACATCCGTCGACCATATGCTCGTCGCTCCCACAAATCAAGCATAAACCCAGACGCCTCCTGCAGTTATCATAGATGTGCGTCCTCTGACCATAAAAAGTACAAGCAGGCCTCTCAGGTGGTGGTGGCAAAGCTGGAGCAACTGGAGCTCTAATCACTGGTCCCGCTCGTCGGGGCTTCCTCCCTGGGCCCTTCGGAGCTGGTGGTGGAGAAGAATAAACCATCGGCCTCTTGCCTGAAGCAGAACCCGAACCTGAACCTTTATACCCCAATCCGGAACCTTTGAAACCCGATCCAGAACCTGAGCCCGAACCTGAATGATAAGTAGACCGTCTTGTTGGAAAACAGGAATCAGAAAGCAGCGAAAATTTAAAAAATTTTCCAACAAAAGGATCTTGGACTCGCAATCGTGTATCCAAATTCGTAGAGATCAAGAAACTCACTTGGGTAGTAGCTTTCTTGACACGTTTTGAGCCGCCCTCAAACGTGCTTCATGCGGTAATGGCAACCCGTTCCTCGAAAGTCTCTTTCTACTTCAGAATCCATTGCATGATTGAAACTCCCTTCGAAAACCAGTTTTGCGAAAGTAGAAAACTGCCAGTCATAAAACCCTCATGAAAAAATTCATCCTTCAGGATATGGATGAACGGTTTTCGCCATCTTCTTTGGTTCGATTTTTTCACTCGTTTTCTGTTGGGTTCAGAATTGTTTCATCATCCCTTCTGATCGTTTTGCTTGATCCCCACTTTTGGTAAAGCTCGAATCTTCAAAACTTCTAACTTGAAGCTCTCTAGAGACAGTCCACCAACTTGTCTACAATCTAACTAGTGAGGATGCTAGTTCTCTAGTTAGTGTTTAGGCTTAACCTAGGGTTTCGTTTATCTTGGAGAAAGGATGGTGTTCAACACATGAACCAAAAGAATTGTCAATTCGCTCTAAGGGGAGCTCGAGCTCCCCTATTTATAAGAAGGGGAGGACCGAAAATCCTAGTCCTTATGGACTAAGGACTTGGTCCCTCTCTCCTATTACTTGATCATCAAGTAATTTTGACTTTGACTTTGAATTCAAATTCAAATCAACTTTCAAGAGAGCTAAAAATATCCAAACTAGTTTTGGATAATTTTACACTTTATTTATTTAAAATAAATAACTTATTTTATCTAATTAATTAATTCACAATTAATTAACTAGATTATTTTTCTCCAAAATAAGACTTTCTTTTTAATTCAAAATTAAACCAAAGTCTATTAAGTAATTAATCACATTAATTATTTAACACATAAATAAATATATAAATATATTTACATACATGTGAGACACGTGTCACAAGGACACGTGTCACTCACGTGAGCCACACGTGTGGTTCACACGTGTGGAACCCTCTTGGCCCGATTAACTCGTTTAATCATTTTAAAGCCTTAACTCATGTAACCAAGTTGTTGTGTGTGGCCCTCTAGGTTCTCAATTCAATTAGCAGTGACCGCAATTAATTAATTCACTAATTAATTAATCAGTCCACAGATTAAACGACCATAGTCTAGCAACAGGTGTTTAACTCCTAGCTGAATTGGAATGTTTGGATTCGACAGAACCTTTAAGTCATTGATTCATGTGAGATACAATCCTCCTACTTACTATCTCTCAACCAAGATCTAGGGTAAGGGAATAATCAGAACCCTAATAATCTGGTCTTAAAGCTAAGTGCATTTCATATCCATTTGATCTCAATCCAAGAAACCCTTTTCTTGATTTCTTGATCTACTGCCTTGGCCAAGGACTCCATATGGCATATGAATGACTTACACAATAAAAGATCACCTTGCAAACGCAAGTGTAGGTCCTTTCTTGTTTCTCATTCACTTTCATGAGTCACTTGTGCAGCCCCAACATAAGCTTTGAATCAGTTGTCTAAGGCGACACCCTTTAAAGCTTATACCAAAGACTACAGAGTTAACTCATAAAGTGACATGGAACCTCAAGTCTAAGGATCAATTAATCACATCAATGACTCGCGAGATATTTCCTAATCTGGAAGTTTCCATTTCCTGAAATAGAAACTTCCTTTCCCATTTAGGAATCTTCTCACACGGGGCACCTCAGTGAACTTACTTATTAAAGTAAGCACCCTCATGTATCACGCACGTATCAACTATACACTTTGCACCTACATGAAACAAGGTGGTCCTTCTTAAGGGCGTGATCCCACAAGCAAGCCTTAGAGGAGTCAGGTTGACACTCCCACTGTCGGTAGGACTCACCGGCTTGGAGCATTTTACTAATCATGACTTATGTGATATAGGGCTCGTTTCATGAACCATTTCACCTAAATGGTAGAGTCCTAAAGTCATCAGGATTAGGGGAGTTCTCATACATGCACAGCTAAAGTAAACGCATACCAAACAAGAGCATATAAAGAAGTGTTTGCCTATGATATTAATCAATCGTATATTATTCAAAGATTGTCTATGATACCAGGAAAGTCCCAAAACGGATTATGACTAATCGGCTTTCTAGGGCACTATTCCTAACAATCTCCCACTTGCCCGTAAAAGCCATTTAGGTACTCTAAGTCCCATCTTCTCAAGATGCACTTTGAGAGCCTATTGACTTTGGGCGTTTCCAAGGTGGATCTGCTATATTCTCTGCTGATGTGACCCTCTTGTTTACACATCTCTTAGGAAACACCTTTTCCTTATAAAGTGATTCGTAATCACGTGTTCAGTCTCTTGGTGAGGTCTTGGTTCTCTTACTTGAGCAACCATCCTTTATTATCGTACAATATGATAAAGGAGTTGTTTCATGCTAGGAACTTCATCTAACTAGTTAGATGGAGTTTCTTACCCAAACACTTAACTTAGCGTTATATAATACGACTAAGTGCTCAACTACGATAGTCGAGTTTTGCAATGTCCGTCCTTGGAACCCCTTTCCAACACATTGCATTACCATTCTGGTAGAAGTTGTATCCTTTCAATGATTTCATAATCATCTATGTTTGATGAATGGTTACATCAAATATCCTTCTAACAACAAGATCTTTTGGGCTCTGTAAACTAATACATATCCTCATTTCTTCTCAAGTACTCTGAGGACATCCTTTACAGAAATCTAATGACCTTCTCTGAGGTCATATTAGATTCGGCCTACTACGCTTAGTGTTGCGCCATATCTAATTTAGTACATAACTTTTCATACATTATGCACCCTTTCACTTAAAGGGATTTTGGACATTCTAACTTTCTTAAAGTTATCTTAGGACACATACTCTTCAAAAGAGATGTTCCATTGTCCATACTAAACTCCTTTTAGTATTATGGTTATGTACTCGTTTTGTGATAATCCTTTTATTCTCTTAGATCAATCTTCTATAGATCTGAATGTCGAGAATATAGGATAATCACTAAGATCTTTCATGTCAAATTGTTTCTTAAACAAGAATTGGTAACTTTCACGTCGTCCTTGACATTCCTAATGAGAAGGATGTCGTCTTCTAAAGAACCAAAATTGACTCTTACATCACTAACTTTCATATGTACACTCTGAGACTTATTCGACTTCCATCTGTGTCAAACGATTTGACTGTGGAATCGAATTGTCTAACTATTAAAAGCCTTTATCAATCCACAAATTGACTTAGGGATTTGCATACCTTATGCATACTCCCACTGAATATGAGATTTATAGAAATACCTTATTTCAGTCTCTTTCAATCTCATATTGAACAAGATAGTTCTCATATTCATTTATCATATCTCATAGTCAGAATATGAGGATGTGGTAAACATAATCCAAATGGACTTTTGCATTTCAATAGTCAAGAAGCTTGTAATGCTTTCCATTTACTCGAAGCTCCAGGAGCTTGATCCTATCAGGTGGATCAACCAAGGTCAAAACTTGGTTTGAGTATATGGAATCCATATTGGATTTCAAGGCTTGCTTACACTACTCAGATTCCAAATCTGACAGTGTCTCCTCTTCAAGTAATTCCTTGGCTATCTAGGAACGCGTTCTAAACACGTCTTAAGAGAAGGGTTTCACACGTGTACATACTCTAAAATTTGGCTATGTTTTATCAGATGGGCTCGTTTCTTCTATATGCGGCGTGGATATTTATCCTCAAATTTGTTTGAGGTCTGCTTGCTTGCCTTTCTTCTTCTACAGGAACGATTCCTTAAGAAAGGTACATTCCTTGAGAAAAACAACCTTTGTCCAAGGGAATCGTAGACATGATATCCTATATTATTATATAAACTTGAACTCGTTTCAAGCTTATCTCCCACTATCCTCTTCACTTAAGAGGATTCCATTAAATTCTTGGATAAGAATAATTAGGGAATTTAGTATGCCACATTGCATAGTGCAACTAAAGGACTGGTTTTGGAAGGTACTAAATTCAAAATCTCTAACTGCATATTCTAGGAGTTTATTCCTAGAATAATTGTAAGTCAGTAAAGCTTACTATGGAATGGACCATATCCTATTAGGTTTCATTCCCTCATTCGGAAACACTAAGGTGTTCACGAATTAGTTTACTGAGAGATAATCCTACTATCTCTAGGATGACTAAGGAATTAGTTGCTAAGATATTGGTTACCTCGATCATATCGATTTACCTATAACTTATGACTACTTCGGTTCCTAACCTCCTTTTTAAAATTCTAAGAATTTCATATAAGTTTCGAATTTGTACTTTAACAAGTATATTCATTCATAATGATTAAACTGACGATTGTCTCTAGTGCTTATATTAAGCATCTTACACTCATCAGCTTGGATCGAAATCCACTATAATTTTGGAACGTTCCACGTTTCTTATAAACGGGATTCAGGAACGCTTCCCTCAAGACAGGATTCTCAGGAAGTCGACTCTATAGGTTCATTTTCATAGAATGATCCTAAGGTGTCTGACTTGCTAATCCTTTTATATCTCAACGTTCCAAAGTAATTCGAAGCTTTGTCATCTCACTTACTTTTGTTATCTCGTTGTATGTTCAGAACATTAGTGCCTTGAGTCTTGGCATAACGGATTATGCATAATTGACTCAAGACTAGTGAATTCTATTCCTAGTAGAATTACTAAACGAGGTAACATTTCAGAGTACTCATACTCTTTGCAGTTCCCTTTCAAAGTCCTTATTTGCTACCATAAAAGCAAACGTCCTATTTGATCTCTAGTGTCTTTTGGGCGTACCTCTTACATGCCCCTCTAATGGGCTCTTAAGGGTTTCTTCTTCTTTAGGCCTTCAAGCCTTTAACTTAGTGAGTTTAGAAGAAGAATTAACCATCATAACCTTTTATTCCTTCTTAAGGATGCTCTCAACCATTATTAACTATGCTACATTAGCATCATTCTAGTTGAGCATAAAGGGTTTGAATGATGGTGGAAGTAATGTAAGCAATCAGTGCATTGAGAACTCTTTTCTCAGTTGATGATCGAGACCATAAGATCTTCAAATAAGATCTTTAGACCTTGTTCGTGTGCACTTGTTTCCTCATTTGGAATATTGAGTAATTCCATAATGTTATACCTTGTAACATTTTTATGAGGTGGTTCAATTGCTCTTAAGTGGTTTGGAAAAATCCTATCACCTCAGGTTGCTTCTCTTTTGGCCCGGGTCGAATTTTCAAGTAAAGGAAAATCTCGCCTTGTAGAGAACAATTTCTCTTTTCGGATTCTAAAATGAATTTTAGGATCCGAAGCCTTTTTAGAGTTAGTTAGGACTTAGTCAACTTGTTTGACTTAAGGATGGATACGAATGGGTTTGCATTTCATATTGTAGAGAATCACAGAACTACAACCTAAATGCTAAGCATAGAAAATGTGAGCATGCTGAATTATAACGATATACAAAAGATAAGGTCTTTAATCTAATGTAGCTCCCACTGTTTTTTAAAGATCTATAATTCCCAAAGATCTAAGAGGAACGCGTTTCCCAATGGGTACTAAGATCCTAAGCATTTTACCTCGAACCCACGACTCGCGGACATTCTAAGTAAAACCCTAGGTCGGTACAACCTACCAATTCTAACACCTTTAGAACTCTTAGTAATTGTTTTTGCATCACCTATCTTTCAGTATGGACCCACGACTCGTGCGACATCCATATTTACTTAGGCGTTAAGCTAGACCCATCAATCATAAGATCATGATCAAAACTTAGTTCGAACGACCCACGACTCGTGGACATCGCCCTTGCCAAAATTAACCACGAAATATTGATCATTTAAAATGATCAATTAGGTAACTAAGAACTAATAAGCTCCACTAGCTATCCCACGACTCGCGGACAATAACTAGCTTTACTTACTAAACTTAAAAACTATTGATGGAATGCTAGGAATTTAATTCAAAATTTGCATCTCGAATTAAATACCTATTATTCGAAATGAGCTTAAAATTTAATGGGAATTTTCGAATCAACCGAGGAGTTGTTCGGTTCGACCTCACCAACATATATGTTATCCAATTTTATTAGTCTTGATTAATGCAAGTACAACTTAAATGCATTTCAAACAAGCACATAAACAGATAACATGTCCTAGCATGATACTAACATGTGATGATCATGGGTTCTACCTATCTTATGCGTGATATGTGGGAGCCACTCCACAATCACAAGTTCTAACATACATGCCACATAAACAGTTTAAATCACATAAGGGAAAGCAGTAACAAAATACGAGCCCTATCTCTATTACATTTTTACAATTGAGATTCCCCTCCCTAACATTTTGAGGGGTCTTCACTTATGGCCTCCTTGTTACTTGAATGTGGTCCATCTTACTCCATGGGTGCATTGTCTCCAAAATGAAAACAAAACCTCACCACCTATCTCTACTCTTAAATTACAATAAAAAGAAAAAGACATAAAGTAATAAGGCTCAATCTTCATATTGGCCTTAGACAATTGCACGGGGCATACCCCGGCCTCAAAAACAGTAATATGGAAAGCCACATAATAAATCACATAACAGTACGCACATAAGTGAGGCTCCAACCTCAATTGAAAAACGCAACTATAGGGCTCCAATCCCAATTTAAACCATTCATGTGCATAAATTAAAGCCATACAAAAGTCTAAACCCATGATCACCTAACATGCATAAATAGCAAGAATTTAAATTTAACCAATAAATTAAAATTCTTGCTTTAAGCTCTAATAGCTTAAAACACGACTTAGATGCAATTCTTGTTCAAGAGCATTTTCAATAAAACCCGAAAAACAACAAACTAATAAAATTCCAATTAATTTCTGAAAATTAACAATTTTATTCTTTCAATATTTTCAGAAAATAAAGATTGTAATTTTTCCAAAATTTAAATAGCTTAAAATTTTAAAATCCCAATTTAAACAATTATTTCAAAAATAATTCAAATTTAATAAATAAAATTTTTTAGAAAAATTAAATCGGGATTGGATTGGATTAAACACGAAAATCAAGATCGCGAAACGAAGGGCCCAGAACAGATTGCACGCCCACCCGAGACCAAGCCCAGCAGACGCGCAGCATCGCACGCATGGACGCGCGCACTAGCGCTGCGCACAGCCGGCAGCGTGAGCTCCCAGCGCGCGCGCATGGCGCGCATCCTCACGCGCGTTGCGTGCATCAGTTGGGCGGGGACGGGCGGGCATGGCCGGCAGGCTCCCGCGCGATTGCGGAAGGAATGTGCGGGCGCGCCTAGGCGCTGGCGGGCGGCAGTGGCGGGCAGTCCCGCGCGGTTGCAGGACTGCTGGGCAGGCGGTCGCGCGGGCTTGGGCGTGCTACGCCTTAGCACGTCCAGGCTCGTGTTTTCGTAATGCGATTTCGTGTTTCGTACTTTTAGTTCAAAACCAACAATCCAAAATTCAAAAAATACGATTTAAACAGATTTGAATCCAAACGTTTTTCAAAAACACAATTTAAGAAAACAGTTTCAGAAATTCAAGAAAAATTACAGTTTCGTAATTCAGGCTTTCTAAAAGAACTCACGAATATCTAATTCGCATCTAAGCCTAAGAATTTCTACCAAATTCAGAATAATTGAGACGAATCAAAAACACGATGAACGAGGTGGCTCTGATACCACTTGTTGGAAAACAGGAATCAGAAAGCAGCGAAAATTTTAAAATTTTTCCAACAAAAGGATCTTGGACTCGCAATCGTGTATCCAAATTCGTAGAGATCAAGAAACTCACTTGGGTAGTAGCTTTCTTGAAACGTTTTGAGCCGCCCTCAAACGCGCTTCATGCGGTAATGGCAACCCGTTCCTCGAAAGTCTCTTTCTACTTCAGAATCCATTGTAGGGATAACAATCCACACCAACCTAGATTCAAATCATGTTAGGGAAGTTCTTAACAATATAACATAAAGAAAGAAACATGAAACGAGAAAAGCATGATTGAAACTCCCTTCGAAAACCAGTTTTACGAAAGTAGAAAACTGCCAGTCACAAAAACCCTCGTGAAAAAATTCATCCTTCAGGATATGGACGAACGGTTTTCGCCATTTTCTTTGGTTTGATTTTTTCACTCGTTTTCTGTTGGGTTCAGAATTGTTTCATCATCCCTTCTGATCGTTTTGCTTGATCCCCACTTTTGGTAAAGCTCGAATCTTCAAAACTTCTAACTTGAAGCTCTCTAGAGATAGTCCACCAACTTGGCTACAATCTAACTAGTAAGGATGCTAGTTCTCTAGTTAGTGTTTAGGCTTAACCTAGGGTTTCGTTTATCTAGGAGAAAGGATGGTGTTCAACACATGAACCAAAAGAATTGCCAATTCGCTCTAAGGGGAGCTCGAGCTCCCCTATTTATAAGAAGGGGAGGACCGAAAATCCTAGTCCTTATGGACTAAGGATTTGGTCCCTCTCTCCTATTACTTGATCATCAAGTAATTTTGACTTTGACTTTGAATTCAAATTCAAATCAACTTTCAAGAGAGCTAAAAATATCCAAAATATTTTTGGATAATTTTGTACTTTATTTATTTAAAATAAATAACTTATTTTATCTAAGTAATTAATTCACAATTAATTAACTAGATTATTTTTCTCCAAAATAAGACTTTCTTTTTAATTCAAAATTAAACCAAAGTCTATTAAATAATGAATCACATTAATTATTTAACACATAAATAAATATACAAATATATTTACACACATGTGAGACACGTGTCACAAAGACACGTGTCACTCACGTGAGCCACACGTGTGGTTCACACATGTGGAACCCTCTTGGCCCGATTAACTCGTTTAATCATTTTAAAGCCTTAACTCATGTAACCAAGTTATTGTGTGTGACCCTCTAGGTTCTCAATTCAATTAGCAATGACCCCAATTAATTAATTCACTAATTAATTAATCAGTCCACAGATTAAACGACCATAGTCTAGCAACAGGTGTTTAACCCCTAGCTGAATTGGAATGTTCGGATTCGACAGAACCTTTAAGTCATTGATTCATGTGAGATACAATCCTCCTACTTACTATCTCTCAACCAAGATCTAGGGTAAGGGAATAATCAGAACCCTAATAATCTGGTCTTAAAGCTAAGTGCCTTTCATATCCATTTGATCTCAATCCAAGAAACCCTTTTCTTGATGTCTTGATCTACTGCCTTAGCCAAGGACTCCATATGGCATATGAATGACTTACACAATAAGAGATGACTTTGCAAACGCAAGTGTAGGTCCTTTCTTGATTCTCATTCACTTTCATGAGTCACTTGTGCAGCCCCAACATAAGCCTTGAATCAGTTGTCTAAGGCGACACCCTTTAAAGCTTATACCAAAGACTACAGAGTTAACTCATAAAGTGACATGGAACCTCAAGTCTAAGGATCAATTAATCACATCAATGACTCGTGAGATATTTCCTAATCTGGAAGTTTCATTTTCCTGAAATAGAAACTTCCTTTTCCATTTAGGAATCTTCTCACGCGGGGCACCTCAGTGAACTTACTTATTAAAGTAAGCACCCTCATGTATCACGCACGTATCAACTACACACTTTGCACCTACATGAAACAAGGTGGTCCTTTTAAGGGCGTGATCCCACAAGCAAGCCTTAGAGGAGTCAGGTTGACACTCCCATTGTCGGTAGGACTCATCGGCTTGGAGCATTTTACTAATCATGACTTATGTGATATAGGGCTCGTTTCATGAACCATTTCACCTAAATGGTAGAGTCCTAAAGTCATCAGGATTATGGGAGTTCTCATGCATGCACAGCTAAAGTAAACGCATACCAAACAAGAGCATATAAAGAAGTGTTTGCCTATGATATTAATCAATCGTATATTATTCAAAGATTGTCTGTGATACCAGGAAAGTCCCAAAACGGATTATGAATAATCGGCTTTCTAGGGCACTATTCCTAACACGCCTCGCATTCACTGAATCCTCAACCAACAATGCCTTCTTGGTAGCCTTCACCCATGTGCTCGTGTTGACTGCCTCGATCGCTGCCTGAATATCCGGTCTAAGGCCCTGAACAAACTGCATCGCCTTATGGAAATCATCACTCGCTATATTAGGAGCATAGCGGGACAATCTCTCAAACTCGGCCATATACTCTGAAACTGACCGGCTTCCTTGCTTAAGTTCTGTAAATTCCTTCAACCTTCGAGTGCGAGAAGATGGAGGAATAAACTTGTTCTTAAACTCCCTGACAAAAACTTCCCAATTCACTTCCTCGCCTGCAGCATCTAACACAATCCGGGCACTCTCCCACCATGAATATGCCTCGCCCTGAATCAAAGAAATAGTACATAGGGCCTTCTCCTGGGACTCACACGGGATAAGCTCCCATATCCTCTCAATTTCTTTCAGCCACTGCTCAGCCTAAATATCATTCCCTTTATAAAACTTGGGAGGATGCTGGTTCTGGAACTCCCTGAAAGCTAATGAAATCTGGCCTCCCGGCTGTGGTGGTGGAACTGGTGGTGGTGGAGGAATATAATCCCGGACTCTCTGATCAATAAGACCCACCACGACGTTCATAAAGTCCTGTGGCTGAGCCTAAGGAGGTGGAGGAGGAGGTGGTGATCTCTCCCGACGATGATGACAACGATGTCGATGTCTAGGAGAACGATCACGATGATGTCTATCGCGAGCCATCCTGAAATCAAGGCACTATTATGCATGTTCAATTAGTAGATGCCAATATGCGCAAATAGTTCACAAAATGCAGAAAAGTCATAAAATTCAAACAATTCCCCAAATTCAAGTAAATTCAAATACGTCAGGTAGGTTCAAATACGTCAAATAACAATGCAAGACTCTCAAATTGACAATTAGTTCCTATGCCGTGCGACCTAGACTCACAAGACACGACACTAGAGACCCGGTTTTGCAACCGGGCTCTGATACCACCGTAGGATGTGGCACCCGGAACGCTAGGCACTACATCCCCCGCACTATAGCCCCAATCCACATATGAAATGGTCAATCCATACATGAACTAAAGCTATAGCGAACGGGAGACAACAAAAAAAAACACTACACAAGGCTATGCGGGTACCCTCAATTAAAACCAAACCAACAATGCAGAGTACATAGAAGCGGAAGCAATAATTCATTCAATATTTATAGGTACCATATTTATTTATTTACTAATAGATACCAACAGTCCATATAAACACAATATCATCTCTAATAAAAGTGACAAGACCTACTACAAAATATATAAAATATCTGTACATGAACAAAATGTGTGGTGAAGTGTGCTAGACCCGAATTAAAGACACTCTAGACTCTAATTCCCGCCTAGCACGCCCTGCAAAACAACTGAAAAGTCGAGGTGTCAGTCCAACATGGACTGAGCGAGGGATATAAATAAATGTAAGCGCACATACATGTAAGTTATAATCTCGGGTAATAATTTTTTTTTTGGAAAATAACAATACAATTAATAGAATAAGAGGTACTATCGCCCGAGATTACAACTAATTCAATTTATCCATTTAACAATTCAATACAATCAATTTGTTGCCCGACGAGTGAGGGCAAATCTCCAACCTTACTTCGACTATGTACAATCAATCAATCAATTATTCAATAGTTAGGTGATCATGCAATTCATTACGGTGCACAATTAGCAGTTTCAGTCCATCCTTCTTCCTCCGGGTGATGGTGGGATTGCAAGGCCCCACCATCCAATCAGTCTGGGCAGAGGGTACATGAATCCCTTAGCCCGGAACTCCTTCCTCCCCTAATCTCCTAGGGGGTTCAGGGGTTATCCCAATTTGGTGAGAGTAGCTCTCGAGTTACCCGTCAACCCATGCTTTCCCGGTTGGCTCGAGTCACTACCCTCGGGCCCACAGTGCAATACAATACTCGCCCAATCAATCAATCAATTAATCAGTTCCTTCAAAAGTTTGATAAATCATTTGAAAACCAATCTCCTTTGAAAATTATAAATATACAGGTAAGTTTTGGCTTAAAACTCCACATAGGGTTATACGGGTTCTATGTATCTAGAATTAAACCTCACCTGAACGACCCAAAACAAACAAGGAAACAGCTCACGGGGCCTGCTCCTCGTCACCAGGAAGCTGGTCTGTGCAAGAAAGACAATGGTCCGTGAGACACGACTCAAAATGTACCAAATAGGACGAACGGCGAAAATGCAACGAGTATGATATGAATATGTAACAGACAAGATTATGTTCATGTGCACTATTAAGAAATTAAATCATACGTTCAAGTCATCCATTCAATTCATTCGAACTCACAATTAGGGAATAACAATTAAATACAGTCAATTAAACCAAATAACAATTAATATATAACCAACATATATGTATATATAACACATACACGCACAACCATGCATGCAAAAACAAAATACATGAAAAACAGAGGGTGACACGCCCGTGTCACCAAAATACACTAAGCCGTGACACCCCCGTGTCACAGTACAACGGACAACATGTATGCGAACAAAAGGTGACACGCCCGTGTCACCATTACAAAGCAATCCGTGACACCCCTACAACAATCAATACACAATTTAACAAACAAATAATAAAGCCCTATCTAACCTATATATTCAAGAAAATCATCCAAGTTCCACAATTACCTCAAAAGAAAGAAATGGAAGACAAGATGAAGATATGATGTTGATGATGCTTGTATGATCACAAATCCCACAAATTCTAGCTTGGAATAATGAAATCTCCCTCTCTTCCAAGAAGGGTTTGTCTCGGTTGAGCAAGGAAAGCAAAGCAAAGTGTATGAAATGTTTGTATGAAATGGGAAGCATGATACGTGAAAGCTATGAAGGAGAAAGAATGGACAATATTGTTATTAAGTCCTCCCGTTATTTAAGTCATGCAATGAAGTTCAATTCCATAACAAATGATCAATTAGATCCAATGCAATTAAGTCCCCTAATTCACAAGAATGCTCAAGTAAGGTCACGAAAGAATTAAATCATGTTACACTCACGTTCAATATATACGACAATTATAATATGATATGAATTTCAATAAAATACTAAGAATATGAATTTTATAAAATTATGTCATGACATGAAAAGTTAAAGAAATGATCAAATAATAATTAAAATCTAACTCTCAAACTCACACGTGTCGATCATACCTGAAATGCCGAAAGCTGGGGCATTACAAATCAGCCCCCAAGAATGCTCAAACGTGAGAAGAAGATATAAATGATCATTTCATGAATTTTCCTCAAAGTGCCTGTAACACCCGAGCGCAAGGCGTCACATCCCCCGCACCGAGACCCGACCCGAATATGAAATGGACGATCCATATCCGAGCCAAATCACGGCGAACGGGGACAAACACACACTCTAAGCTAGGCGGGCTAACCCTTAAAACCATATAACAACATAAAACATTAAAGCGGAAGCAATGAACGAACATATACCATATATATATGTACCATGAGCATCCAAGCTCCAAAAAAACAACCATATACATCATCAATTGCCATCACGGCCCAAAACATGTACGCTCCAAGATAATATTCATATACAATAATCAAAAGTGTAATATGCAAGTGTAAGACTCAAAATACAGAGCTAGAGACGAATGCAAGACCTAGGACTCGTATTCCCGCCTAGCTCCCTCAACACCTGTACAAAACATCTCAAAACCAAACGGGTTCAGTCCAAAGGGGACTGGTGGGTATAAAACAGGGCATAAATAGAATATATGGCGGTAATTAAACAATCACATGCAAGCTATAATCCCAAGTGAGGTTTTAAAGACTTTCCCAAGTGGGTGAATAGAATCATCAAAAGGGATTATAACGAATCATTAACATTAGGTCATTATTGGCCCGGCGAGTGGGCGTGCATTATCTCCAAACAACACCTTGTGTAAACCATTTAAACATTCATTCATTTATTCTTTTCATGCAATCAATCTTCTGTGCACATTCATTAACATTTACACCTTCTTCCTCCGGGTTGGTGGTGGGTTTCCAAGGCCCGACCACCCATTCATTGACCAAAAGGGGTTACATGACTCCCCAGATGGCGCTCAGCGTCTATTCCTCGCTAACTCCTAACGAGGTCCGGTTACACCGTTAATTGGTGGAACTAGTGTGAGGGATCACCGTCGGCCCGTGCCTCCCCGGATAGCCACTCACACTAAGTCCTAGGGCCCCATTCGTGCATTCGATCATTTCTCGCCAAAACATTAGGTAGGGTTTATAAAATAAGGCTTTACATTGAAAACATTTACTCTTTAAAACGACTCTCTATATATATATTAATTTTGGTCGAAAACTTTCACATTAAAGGTATATATAGGGTCTTATATCTACATAGAAGAAAAACCCACCTTAAACCGTCAAAAGAAGCAAACATGAGCCTCACTGACCGGCCTCGTCTCCAATGTGATCAAAATCTGTGCAAGAAAAGTGAAGTGAGACTCAATATGACCAAATAAGACGCTCGGCAATGCAATGATCATGATATGAATATGTAAAAGGAAAAATTATGTTCATGTGCCCTATTAATACACTTAAACCATATATTCAAGTCATTCATTCAATCATTCAATTCATTCGAGCTAATAATTCCACATTTCAAACTCATTGATTCAAGAACTTCATATAGGGTCGAAGCACAAGTTAAATCACATTCAAATTGGAAACAAACAATTACATAGATTCAATTAAATCAAATAACACTTAATACATATCCAAAATATACAAACACATGCATATACAGCAGCATGCAAACGAAAGGCATGAGAACCAGAGGGTGACATGCCCGTGTCACCGAATTACACTAAGTCGTGACACCCCCGTGTCACGGTACAGCGGAAAAACATGCATGAAAATAAGGTGACATGCCCGTGTCACAAAAACAAAGCAAACCGTGACACCCCTGTGTCACGGTACAGAAAATCAGCCCAACCACGCATGCACCCCCGTGTCACGCCAAGCAAGGCAAAAGTGACACGCCCGTGTCACTGTGCGTAACAGAGAAAAACAGAGCAGTTTTCGGACTACAACAAAACCAACCAAAACACCAAATTTTCAATCAACAAATGCAACCAAAACTTGAAGAGACATGTGACCATACTTAAAGCACAATAAAATCTAGCATATATACTAATATCATACATTGATCATCAAGAATCTATCAAATGAAACCCATATGTTCACTCATGCTTCCAAGTCCAAACTTCACAAGATAAATGCATACAACTTGAGCTCAAAGTTCCTAAACATATTTCCAATAACAATTACATACATTAACCAATTCATAGCCAAGCCCTATCTATCACATAAATCCAAGAAATCCATCAAAGTTCCAAAGATACCTCAAGTGCACGAAATGAGAGAAGAGATGAAGAGATGATGCTTGAATGATCACAAAACTCACAATTATGAAGCTTGAAAGATGGAATCTCCCACTCCTCTAGGTAGGGTTTTGATCGGTTGGCTTGGGAGCAAGAGAAGAAATGGAACAAGGTAGGCTAATGTATGTATGAAGGAAAGAAAGAAAGGAACGTGATATGCTGCTAAGTAAGGAGAAAGAATTGGCCAATTTGCTATTAAATCCCTCCATTATTTAAGTCATGCAAGTGAGTCCTCAAACTTTTTGAAATGTAATCAATTAAGTTCATGCAATTAAGTACTCAAATTTCATGAATGCTCAATTAAGGTCATAACGAAATTAAGTCAAGTTCGGGAAATTAATTCACGTTGCAATCGAGTTCGAATGAAGCAAGAAGTATCAAGTTGTAAAGAATTCACAAATTACTTAACATTAAATACGTACACAATTAACGTATATATATATATTTATATTATATAAATGTAATTAATATTAATAACATTAAATTAAATAATTAACATTTAATATAATTAAAATAAAATTTAAATACATAAAACACGTATAATTAATTATTTCGCGCATTTTGGTAAACAATTACGCCATACCTGTACGGCCGAAATATCGGGGCGTCACAACCTCTCCCCCTTAAAAGAATCCGTCCTCGGCCGGAAACAATTCGGGATGAAATCTCTTCATCTTATCCTCCGTCTCTCACGTAGCCTCTTCCGTTTTGTCACTTCTCCATAAGACTTTAACTAGTGGGATCTGCCGATTTCGAAGTTCTTGAAGTTTACGATCCAAAATCTTAATCGGCTTCTGAACGAAGGTGAGATTCGGTTCTAACTCCACTTCCTCGACCGGTATGACTTCGGCTTCATCCGGATAATATTTCCGAAGCTGCGACACATGAAATACATTATGGATTCCGGTCAAACTCGGGGGTAGGTCCAAACGATAGGCCGTATCTCCAATTTTTTCCAAAATATCATACGGTCCTAGATACCGAGGATTCAATTTCCCTCCTTTTCCAATCCTCGAGAATCCCTTACGAGGTGAGGCTTTCAAGAATACCCTATGACCAACCTCAAACTGAAGATCTTTCCTTCGGTGATCGGCATAGCTTTTCTGTCTGTCCTGGGCTACTTTCATCCGTTGTCTGATTATTTGGACCTTATCAATTGCCTCTTGTACGGCCTTAGAGGGTTTTTCCTTATTCTCTCCTCGTTTCACACCCTCTTGCTTCGTCCAATTCCATTCTTCCAAATCAAAGAACAACGGTGACCTACATTTCCGTCCGTAGAGAGCCTCATATGGAGCCATTTCTATCGATGTTTGAAAGCTGTTATTATAGGCGAATTCAATCAAAGGCAATTGTTCGTTCCATGAACTCGAAAAATCCAATGCACATGCTCTCAACATATCCTCCAAATATTTAATTAATCTCTCTGATTGTCCGTCTGTCTGAGGATGGAAAGTTGTGCTGAATTGGAGCCTTGTGCCCAGATTCCTTTGCAATTCTTACCAAAATCTAGAAGTGAACCTCGGATCCCGATCTGATACAATGCTAACCGGTACTCCATGAAGTCGGACGATTTCATCAACATATTTCTTAGCCAATTTAGGTACCTTATCCGACATCCGAACAGCCAGAAAATGTGCCGATTTCGTCAGTCGATCCACTATTACCCAAATTCCATCTAAACCACCTTTCACTCGTGGAAGACCCGAAACGAAATCCATCGCCACTTGCTGCCATTTCCATTCTGGAATAGGTAACGGTTGAAGTAGCCCCGATGGCTTCTGATGCTCTGCTTTCACCACTTGGCAAGTCAAGCAATGTCTCACGAAGTTGATTACATCCCGCTTAAGTCCATTCCACCAATAAAATTTCTTTAAGTCCCTATACATCTTATTTCCCCCGGGATGTATCGAATACCCTGATCGATGAGCTTCTTCCAATATCAACCGTCTCAACTCTTCCGGAACCACCACTCTGTTCTTAAACCTTAGAAGCCCGTTGTCATCGAATCCGAACGGACTCTCTGAATCATTTCTAGCTTTCTGCACCAACCTCTGAACTTCGGAGTCCACTTTCTGAGCTCCAAACAATCTCTGCTGAAGATCCGGTTGAACTGTAATATTCCGAATACTAGCTCTCAGCTTAAAGGACTCAGATTCATCCTCAACTTCCACCTGAACACTTGACACACTAGCTTTCCTACTAAGCGCATCCGCGACCACGTTGGCCTTTCCTGGATGGTATCGAATTGTACACTCATAATCCGCCAACATCTCCATCCAACGCCTCTGCCTCTTGTTTAATTCCTTCTGAGAAAACAAATACTGGAGGCTCTTGTGGTCGGAAAAGATCTCGAAAGAAATTCCATATAAGTAGTGTCTCCACTTTCCCAAAGCGAAGATCACTGCTGCAAGCTCGAGATCGTGAGTGGGATAATTATGTTCATGATCTTTTAATTTCCTCGAGGCATAAGCTATCACCTCACCATTCTGCATCAAAACACATCCCAACCCTTCTTTCGAGGCGTCCGTATAAACCATGTATCCTTCAGTGCCCTCGGGAAGTGCTAATACCGGTGCAGTGGTCAATTTTTCCTTCAAGAGTTGAAAACTCGCCTCGCATGTCTCGTCCCACTCAAATTTAGCTTTCTTCTTAGTTAATCGAGTTAAAGGACCGGCTATCTTTGAAAAATCCTTTACAAACCTTCGGTAATAACATGCCAATCCCAAGAAACTTCTAACCTCGGAAGCATTTTTCGGACTCTGCCACTGAATAACCGTCTCGATCTTTGAAGGATCAATTTCCAAACCCTTACTCGAAATAATATGGCCTAGAAAAGCAACCCGGTCGATCCAAAACTCACACTTACTAAACTTCGCATACAACCGGTGCTCTCTCAACGTCTCCAATACCAAATTGAGATGCCTAGCATGATCTTTCGGAGTCTTTGAATACACGAGAATGTCATCAATGAAGATTACGACGAATTTATCCAAATACGGTCGAAAAATCCGATGCATCATATCCATGAATGCTGCAGGGGCATTTTTCAAACCAAAAGGCATCACTACGAACTCATAGTGCCCATACCGGGTATTAAATCCTGTCTTTGGTATATCCTCTTCCCGGATTTTCAACTGGTAGTATCCTTGCCTTAAATCCAATTTCGAATACACCTTTGAACCTTGCAGCATGTCAAATAAATCCTCAATGTGGGGCAACGGGTACTTATTCTTGATGGTCATCCTATTAAGCTCCCGGTAATCTATACACATCCTCAATGTTCCATCTTTCTTCTTGACAAAGAGAACCGGAGCACCCCACGGAGATGAACTCGGTCGAATATATCCACTCTTAAGTAATTCCTCGAGTTGAATCTTCAACTCTTTCAACTCCGTCGGAGCCATTCTATAAGGAGTCTTGGAGTAAGGTTCTGATCCCGGATATAAATCAATAACAAACTCAATTTCCCGATCCGGTGGTAGAGAACCTAAATTTTCTGGAAATACGTCGGGATATTCCTTTACCACGACCGTCTCCTCAAAACTTGATTTATCCTTTGGTTTATTAGGCAATAAATCCCATGGCTCCATCATTTACCAACTTGCGAGCTTCCATAAACGATAAGAGTGGCACATTCTTCGACCCAACTTCTCCAATCAACTCTTGACCCAACTTAATCTTCTTCTTAAAACAATCAACTTTGGCCCGGTGCCGATACAACCAATCCATCCCGAAGATTACCCCATACTTCTTCATAGGCATAACAATGAAATCTGCCGGATAATCTTTCTCCTCTATCAAAACTGAACAACCCCTGACAACCTGATCTGTCTGCAAACTACCTCCTAGAGGCGAACTCACAAAATAACAGGAATTTGAGCAAATAACAGGTAGGCACAGAGAAGCACATAGATCAGAAGATATAAAAGTATGCGTGGCACCCGGATCGAATAATGCATGAATGCTCTTGTTATGAATGCAAACGGTACCTTCCACCACGGCGTTTGGATCAACCTCGACATTCTGCTCCTCGCTCTCAAGAGCATAGGCTAGTGCCTGAACCATCGGTCTTTGAGCTCCAACTTGATATCCTGGAATCTTATCCGGGCATGCAAAAGCCATATGATCTCCTTTCCCACAAATCAAGCACAACTTCAATCTCTTTCGGCAGTTGTTGTAAGAATGAGTTGGCCATCCACAATAAGTACAGGGAGGCTGATCGTTGCGAGATCCTTTAGGAGCCGGTGGAGCCTGAGGTGGTCGTGGAACAGGTACAATTTGACCTCCAATTCTCGGCTTCTTGAAAGGCCCTTTTTGTGGTGGAGTTGGTACATTCATCGGCCTCTTTCCTTTGTTAAATCCCGATCCTAATCCTGATCCTTGTCCTTGGCGATAAGCTGGCCTCCTCGCATTCACAGAATCTTCAACCTTTAAGGCTTTTGAAGTAGCCTTCGCCCAAGTGCTCGTATTAACTACCTCTAAAGCTGTCTGGATATCCGGTCGAAGCCCTTGAACAAACTGCATAGCCTTATGGAAGTCATCGCCTGCTATATTTGGTGCATAGTGGGATAACCTCTCACACTCCGAAATATACTCGGCCACAGACCTCGATCCTTGCTTCAATTCGGTAAATTCTCTCAACCTTCGAGTACATGATGAGGGAGGGATGAACTTGTTCTTAAATTCCCTTGTAAATATTTCCCAATTAATCTCCTCTCCAGTTGCTTCCAATACAATCCGCGTGCTTTCCCACCAAGAGTAGGCTTCCCCTTGTATCAAAGTGATGGTGCATCGAGCCTTCTCTTGGGACTCACATGGAATGAGCTCCCATATCCTCTCTACCTCTTTCAGCCACATTTCCGCCTGTATATCATTTCCCTTGAAGAACTTGGGAGGTCTTTGATTCTGAAACTCCCTAAGTATAATAGAAAGCGGTGCCTCGGGCGGTACAACAGGTGCAGGTGGTGCTGGAGGTGCCGGTGGTACATAATCTCGTAGCCTTTGATCTACAATATTGATAACTGAGTTAACAAAGGCCTCTGCCGGCGGTGGTTGTGGAGGTGGAGGTGTAGGAGTACGATCACGATGATGACGTCGTCCTGGAGATCGATCTCGATGTCTACGTGGAGGCATCCGGCCAATAAACACTAAAATGCGTGCTATTTTTAGTCTATGCATGTTAATGCAAATAATTCAATCAAAATTCAAATTTTAAATCAATTGAGCACAAAAGAGATGCATATGCAACACATTGTCAATTAGTTCCTGAGCCGAACGACCTAGAATGACTTACACGACACGAGAGCCCTGGTTTTGCAACCCTTAGCTCTGATACCACTTAAGGATGTAACACCCGAGCGCAAGGCGTCACATCCCCCGCACCGAGACCCGACCCGAATATGAAATGGACGATCCATATCCGAGCCAAATCACGGCGAACGGGGACAAACACACACTCTAAGCTAGGCGGGCTAACCCTTAAAACCATATAACAACATAAAACATTAAAGCGGAAGCAATGAACGAACATATACCATATATATATGTACCATGAGCATCCAAGCTCCAAAAAAACAACCATATACATCATCAATTGCCATCACGGCCCAAAACATGTACGCTCCAAGATAATATTCATATACAATAATCAAAAGTGTAATATGCAAGTGTAACACTCAAAATACAGAGCTAGAGACGAATGCAAGACCTAGGACTCGTATTCCAGCCTAGCTCCCTCAATACCTGCACAAAACATCTGAAAACCAAACGGGTTCAGTCCAAAGGGGACTGGTGGGTATAAAACAGGGCATAAATAGAATATATGACGGTAATTAAACAATCACATGCAAGCTATAATCCCAAGTGAGGTTTTAAAGACTTTCCCAAGTGGGTGAATAGAATCATCAAAAGGGATTATAACGAATCATTAACATTAGGTCATTATTGGCCCGGCGAGTGGGCGTGCATTATCTCCAACCAACACCATGTGTAAACTATTTAAACATTCATTCATTTATTCTTTTCATGCAATCAATATTTTGTGCACATTCATTAACATTTACACCTTCTTCCTCCGGGTTGGTGGTGGGTTTCCAAGGCCCGACCACCCATTCATTGACCAAAAGGGGTTACATGACTCCCCAGATGGCGCTCAGCGTCCATTCCTCGCTAACTCCTAACGAGGTCCGGATACGCCGTTAATTGGTGGAACTAGTGTGAGGGATCACCGTCGGCCCGTGCCTCCCCGGATAGCCACTCACACTAAGTCCCTGGGCCCCATTCGTGCATTCGATCATTTCTCGCCAAAACATTAGGTAGGGTTTATAAAATAAGGCTTTACATTGAAAACATTTACTCTTTAAAACGACTCTCTATATATATATTAATTTTGGTCGAAAACTTTCACATTGAAGGTATATATAGGGTCTTATATCTACATAGAAGAAAAACCCACCTTAAACCGTCAAAAGAAGCAAACACGAGCCTCACTGACCGGCCTCGTCTCCAACGTGATCAAAATCTGTGCAAGAAAAGTGAAGTGGGACTCAATATGACCAAATAAGACGCTCGACAATGCAATGATCATGATATGAATATGTAAAAGGAAAAATTATGTTCATGTGCCCTATTAATACACTTAAACCATATATTCAAGTCATTCATTCAATCATTCAATTCATTCGAGCTCATAATTCCACATTTCAAACTCATTGATTCAAGAACTTCATATAGGGTCGAAGCACAAGTTAAATCACATTCAAATTGGAAACAAACAATTACATAGATTCAATTAAATCAAATAACACTTAATACATATCCAAAATATACAAACACATGCATGTACAGCAGCATGCAAACAAAAGGCATGAGAACCAGAGGGTGACACGCCCGTGTCACCGAATTACACTAAGCCGTGACACCCCCGTGTCACGGTACAGCGGAAAAACATGCATGAAAATAAGGTGACACGCCCGTGTCACAAAAACAAAGCAAACCGTGACACCCCCGTGTCACGGTATAGAAAATCAGCCCAACCACGCATGCACCCCCGTGTCATGCCAAGCAAGGCAAAAGTGACACGCCCGTGTCACTGTGCGTAACAGAGAAAAACAGAGCAGTTTTCGGACAGCAACAAAACCAA
This sequence comes from Lantana camara, assembly GCA_037501455.1. Classification (NCBI taxonomy): domain Eukaryota; kingdom Viridiplantae; phylum Streptophyta; class Magnoliopsida; order Lamiales; family Verbenaceae; genus Lantana; species Lantana camara. Next base: position 86,793,664 of record CM074859.1, on the reverse strand, counting down.
CCAAAACACCAAATTTTCAATCAACAAATGCAACCAAAACTTGAAGAAACATGTGACCATACTTAAAGCATAATAAAATCTAGCATACATACTCATATCATGCATTGATCATCAAGAATCTATCAAATGAAACCCATATGTTCACTCATGCTTCCAAGTCCAAACTTCACAAGATAAATGCATACAACTTGAGCTCAAAGTTCCTAAACATATTTCCAATAACAATTACATACATTAACCAATTCATAGCCAAGCCCTATCAATCACATAAATCCAAGAAATCCATCAAAGTTCCAAAGATACCTCAAGTGCACGGAATGAGAGAAGAGATGAAGAGATGATGCTTGAATGATCACAAAACTCACAATTATGAAGCTTGAAAGATGGAATCTCCCACTCCTCTAGGTAGGGTTTTGATCGGTTGGCTTGGGAGCAAGAGAAGAAATGGAACAAGGTAGGCTAATGTATGTATGAAGGAAAGAAGGAAAGGAACGTGATATGCTGCTAAGTAAGGAGAAAGAATTGGCCAATTTGCTATTAAATCCCTCCATTATTTAAGTCATGCAAGTGAGTCCTCAAACTTTTTGAAATGTAATCAATTAAGTTTATGCAATTAAGTACTCAAATTTCATGAATGCTCAATTAAGGTCATAACGAAATTAAGTCAAGTTCGGGAAATTAATTCACGTTGCAATCGAGTTCGAATGAAGCAATAAGTATCAAGTTGTAAAGAATTCACAAATTACTTAACATTAAATACGTACACAATTAACGTATATGTATATATTTATATTATATAAATGTAATTAATATTAATAACATTAAATTAAATAATTGACATTTAATATAATTAAAGTAAAATTTAAATACATAAAACACGTATAATTAATTATTTCGCGCATTTTGGTAAACAATTACGTCATACCTGTACGGCCGAAATATCGGGGCGTCACAGTGCCATTAATGAAATCTCATGAATACTTCAACTACCACATAATAAATTATCATAAATGAGAAGAGGGAGTCAAGACAATCATTTTCAAGCTTGGAATCAACCAAAACCATCAATAATCGAAGGAGAACAACATAAATGCTCAATACCTAACTATTCACAGAATCAACCAAAAATCCATGAAAACATGCTCAAATTTGGGAATGAAAGGATCAAAATGACCAGGGGTGAATTTATATTACAAACCCAAGCTTACCTTGTTGATTGGGTGAAGGTTGGAAGAGATTTGATCTCCAAAATCTCCAAGGAAGGCAGGATTACGGGATGAACTGGAAGTCAGTAGCCTTGGCTGCAATTTCTTGTTTTTGTGAGGATAAGTTCGGTTGGGGCTGAGTATGGGAAGATAGTCGGCTGAACTAGGGTTACAATGACTCCAACCATAGTTAATTTGGTTAAGGTATGAACAAGTTAGGACCATTTTAGTGAAATGTCGCTATTTTGATGTCGTTCCGTTTTTCGGTTGAATTTCGGAGGTTCAAATGATTTTGGACAAATATAAGGCTAAGTTCATTAAACCCGAATCTTCGATACAAGTTCAACGAAATTGACAGAACTCGAATCCGAGTTCCCGACCTCAAGATATAGAATACGGAACCAAGGGTGCGCTAATTGCTTGTTAGCCCCCGATTTGGTTCCACAAACCAAATTAAATTCGTTACCATATCAAACGAGTTCGAAAACATAAACCGAGCATATAGTCATGTTCATAACACATACATCTACAACATACTAAATTTCCACGACATTTTGATATGATTTCATATAAGAACGAGGCTCATTTAAATCAATCAGAAACAATGTTAACAAATTCAAATTTAATAACAAAATTTAAATTCTATTTTAATTTAAATAAAAGTCAACGAAATTATAACATTAATTAATTAGAATAATTAAGGTATGAATAATTATCATTAACACTTATTTATTAAATTAAACATACTAAGTTTAACGGATTAAAATATAATAAAGTAATAAAATGAAATAAAATAAACTAATAACAATTTATATTAAAATTAAATATTTAAAACACTTATAAACAATTAATCACACAATTAGATAATTTAAGTGCGCAGTTTATGAACAAATACAACATATTAGTATAGATGAAAAACCGGGGCGTTACAATCTCTCCCCCTTAAAAAGAATCCGTCTTCGGATTCACTGCACGCCTAAAAACAACCAATGAGAGATTCCCCGTCTCTCACAAGCAATCAGGAGAGAGCCTCGTCTCTTGAGTAGCAATGAGAGAACCCCGTCTCTCGCAAGCAAAAAGAGTACCCCGTCTCTCAAACAAAATAAAAGAATCCCCATCTCTTAGAAACAACGAGAGCACCCCGTCTCTCAACCAAAAATAAAGCAAGGAAGTCTTCAATACTCCCAAGCAACACACGCAAAACCATAATTAAAATCACGTAAGACATCCCAAAACAGGTAATAGATATCGTCCACGTTGATTATCAATTACTCCAAGTAATTTAACATGATAAGGAATCAAAGCAGTTAATATAAAAATTATTCAAGTTAAATTCGCATGGATGCTCCATGTACCATTCACCGTAGTTGCATAATTTAGAGCTGTGAGTTTTGTTGTCCAATGCATGATCTGTCCCGAAAGTGAGTTCAGTAATCGACTTGTCTTTAAGCTCTTCAGGATACCCTTGCAAAGCAATTAATAGCTCTTCTAAGGATTTTATTCTTTATTCCCTTCTGAATTGTACTGCTTCCAGTCTTCTTTGATCCTTCACCATTTCCCATAATCTTCATTCGACCAACCAACTCTTTTTAATTAACCGAGCTTGACCTCCCCGAATACCCTTAAATCATCCGTCCCGAAATCAGATCCATAGTTACTACCTTTACCCATATCGAAGTCTAATATATCCTCAAAGATAGCTACTCCTGGCAACACTGACGGTTCAGTACCGATCTTGAGTTATTTGTTATTATGATTTCTCTTTCAACACGAATTCTTTCCCATCTTCTGTTCATGTTATCCGTTTATTCTCTTTAACCCCTTTAAAGTTATAATCGGTAATTGGCCCCATATTTCTTGAATCGAAGACAGAATGTTCTTGACGATTCTTGAAGTTCGATGTAAATCCTCCAATTATCATCCTTTTCTATTTGGTCCCTTCTTAAGTTTCCTTCTGGATTACCGTTGATATAGCCAATAACTCAATAATATTGTCTTGGACCCCTTTGTACTTCATTGAATTAATCTTGATTGACACCATCACATTATATGCTAACTTGATTCGATTTTCTCTTGTTAATTTTGACTTAGGAGTTCACAGAAACTCCCTTATAATTCCATCACCTCGAGATCGGAATTCCATACATAGAAATGTTCAATGAACAATTTCCCTTATATCTCGTAAAATCTTCACCCGAATTTAGCAACGTAGCTTCTCTCTTAACAGCTTAACCATTACAGCTGTCTTATTCATTTACAGTCGCCACCATTAGGACTTCCAGATCCTCCTTAATTTGCATCCCCGTTGTTGCTACTAATATATTCATTCGAGCACCACTTCCATCCTCCAATTTATCTCTCGGTCGTGCTCTCCCCCTTAAAATTTTTTCTCTTACATGTCGAACTCCCTCAATCCTTCTTGTATCGAAATTCTTGATGGAAAATTTTTATCAGGGAGGGTTTTAACTGTCATAGCAACCCAAAGATTTTGCCTTTCAACTTTCCTCCAATCCTCTTGATAATCAAATCCCCCTTCTCTATTCTTATTCGATCCGAACACCCCGAAGCCAAATCTAATCTCACTTTCCTTCGGAGTTCCTTTCCACCGACCTATCCCTTACCTGAAGTTCTTTATTTTCCGAAGTCATCTTCCTTACCATGTGCCATCCTGTTATTGCTTTTCCTCATCATTCAGATGTGGCCAGTCAAAAAGATACTTGATGAGTGAGGTGAAAGAACTTCCTACCAAGTAAACACTAAAATGCATGTCGGGTAAAGATGTCAATGTATGTGTCACGCTTACATCAAGCAATTATGCAACACATTAGCGCAACGAAAGCAAATAGAATGCACGTATAAACATAAGTCCAGAAGAATAAATAATTGATGCGAAGTATGATGCACGTGCTATGAATGTTTTGGAACCTGTCACCAATATGGTAAGTTGTTAGCTCGGTAGCTTTTCCTCGTTCCTCCAATCCCGAGGTTACTTTGACTTGGTGATTATTCCTTGCCTTTCCCACGGTCTTCGAGATTTCCATGAATCTTTGTAAATCAACTTGTATCTTCCACTATCTTAGATTGCAATTTCTTGATCCCTAATTCTTCCACGTGTAAAGAGTTAGCATTTAAACTTCTCCTCGAAATTCGACCTCTACTTCTAGTCGTCACCTCGATCAAGAATCCCGTGCTTATCCTTTATGAATTTAATTCACCTCCAATTGCTTATACTTGAGCGCATGATTTCCTTGCAAAGAGTCTTTGCCTTTCTTTACCGTTTCCATTTGTTGCTCTATATTTCCCAAGTCGACCTCACAACATGCCAATTCAGCTTGGATTTGGAGAATGAACTCTAATCCTGTCCTTAGCATTATCACCCTCCATGAATTGTATTTATCATATTACTTATCTTTCTTTAACCCTTTCTCGACTTACTTCCCATCTTAGTCAAAATCCCGAGCAGCCGTATCCAACCTCTTCCTGATCTCGACTTCTAAAACTCGATTTCTAATTACCAGGTTTATTTAGAAGCCCTTGACAATCCTTGGGCTTAATTCTTACCAGATCCATTTTACTTGAACCCTGAACCAAAATACCTTCAAGTTTTATATACTCCATTCCTTAGGTTGAGCAATCCTTTGATTCCAATTAAAGCACCCTGAGTAGTGGATTCACATAGATTGATCTTCTGAGTCACAACCATCCCACGATTAACTCCTATTTCACCAAATGTCCCTCTACCCTCGCATCTTCAAAGTCAAAACTCCCATTCGAAATCCTAATCAATAAGTTTAACTCTGTCTATGAAGCCACGCATCTAGCATTCTCCACATTCCTCCCCCGTGCATCCTTCCTATCTTCCGTGCCTCAGAAAGACTTTGTAATAGATTGTTGTGATCGTAGAACTTGATCGTGGTTTGGTATCATCCTTATAACCTGGAAATCATAAACAAAACCACCTTCCTTGGCTAGGCGGAACTTAGACCCTGCAATTATAACCATTCAACCAAACATAATGCATCGGGAAACTAAAATCCAAACATATGCTTTGACCATAGGCCTGCAGAAATTAAACACACGAACCACAAGCAGACATGGGCTCCTTAGGCCTCTTTTAGCTCATAACAAAGCCTTAACAAGGCAATTCAATAACAAATACATAATCTTACAGAGTCGAATCATACACAATTTAAATATAGATGCGAGTGCAGAGACTCTTCTAACTTAACTTGACCGACTCAAAGACTCAACCAAAACTCCGCCTAGCTCGAAACTCCAACACTAAACCTGCGCACTAAAAGGTTGGGGAGGGAGATGGTCAGTCTCTAAAAGACTGAGTGAGCAGGAGCGATATACATATATATAAAACATGCACATGCAAGTCATATATCCCGAGCAAGGTTTTATTTAAAATTAGTTCCCAAAAAGGGCAAGAAAATGACTAAGCAATGATCGAACTTTACGACTAATCATATTAAATTTATTAAGTTTATAATTCATATATAAACATAAAGGCTCGGCGAGTGAGCGTGCATTATCTCCAACCAAACTCCGACCGTGTACGAAAAATACCAAACTCCGACCGTGTACTTCAGGTAAGTTAGGCCGTCAAATATGTAGAAAACCAATCCAAGCCAACATACAAATCAGCCCCCTAGAATGCTCAAAGTGAGAAGAAGATATAAGTGATCATTTCATGAATTTTCCTCAAAGTGCCATTAATGAAATCTCATGAATACTTCAACTACCACATAATCAATGATCATAAATGAGAAGAGGGAGTCAAGACAATCATTTTCAAGCTTGGAATCAACCAAAACCATCAAGAATCGAAGAAGAACAACATAAATGCTCAATACCTAACTATTCACAGAATCAGCCAAAAATCCATGAAAACATGCTCAAATTTGGGAATGAAAGGATCAAAATGACCAGGGATGAATGTATATTACAACCCTAAGCTTACCTTGTTGATTGGGTGAAGGTTGGAAGAGATTTGAGCTCCAAACTCTCCAAGGAAGGCAGGGTTACGGGATGAACTGGAAGTCAGTAGCTTTGGCTGAGATTTCTTGTTTGTGTGAGGATAAGTTCGGTTGGGGCTGAGTATGGGAAGATAGTGGGCTGAACTAGGGTTACAATGACTCCAACCATAGTTAATTTGGTTAAGGTATGAACAAGTTAGGGCCATTTTAGTGAAATGCCGCTGTTTTGATGCCATTCCGTTTTTCGGTTGAATTTCGGAGGTTCAAATGACTTCGGAAAAATATAAGGCTAAGTTCATTAAACCCGAATCTTCGATACGAGTTCAATGAAGTTGACGAAACTCGAATCCGAGTTCCCGAGCTCAAGATATAAAATACGGAACCAAGGGTGCGCTAATTGCTGGTTAGCCCCCGATTTGGTTCCACAAACCAAATTAAATTCGTTACCACGTCAAACGAGTTCGAAAATTTAAACCGAGCATATGGTCATGTTCATAACACATACATCTACAACATACTAAATGTCCACGATATTTCGATATCATTTCATATAAGAACGAGGCTCATTTAAATCACTCAGAAACAATGTTAACAAATTCAAATTAAATAACAAAATTTAAATTCTATTTTAATTTAAATAAAAGTCAACGAAATTATAACATTAATTAATTAGAATAATTAAGGTATGAATAATTATCATTAACACTTATTTATTAAATCAAACATACTAAGTTTAACGGATTAAAATATAATAAAGTAATAAAATGAAATAAAATAAACTAATAACAATTTATATTAAAATTAAATATTTAAAACACTTATAAACAATTAATCACATAATTAGATAATTTAATTGCGCAGATTATGAACAAATACAACATATTAGTATAGATGAAAAACCGGGGCGTTACAACGTAAGTCGCATGCGGGCTTAAAATACACGTAGGGTTGTAGGTCATTTTAACTAAAAGAAAGAAACCTCACCTTGTCAACCAAACCGGACGAAACGAACTCAAAGCGCTTCTAAGAGACCTCCTCGTCACCCACGGAATGAACCTAAGGACAAGACAAAGAACAAACGACAAACTTAGACTCAAGATGTACCAATTAGACGCTCGCCGAATGTATATGAATGCAAATAATGCATAAAGAATGCAATGATATTTCATTTAAGTCATATGATGCCACATTTATTCATATTGAATCATAAACCACATATTCCACGTTAAATAAATCCATAAAATTCATACAACACACATAACACGTTAGGCATGCATGCATACAAGAAAAGAAACAAGAAAATATCACACTAATCAAGATAACGTCATATTAATTGATGTATGCATATTGGAGGACCTGTAGCACATATTACGTCATATATTGTACATACGAGCATGAAATTCACAGAATAAATTTATAGTAAAATATGTAACACATAATACAACAAGCTATACATGCACTTCAAAAAATTTCAAAGAAGTAACATGTAAGACAAACGAACACATTATTAAGTCATGCATGCACCTTTAAGCACATATGAAGCACGCAGGTCATTTATTTCACGTAAAAGCATTGAATTCATGAGATAAATTCATAATTAAACACTTAACATATAATATAACAAGTTACTAATACAAAAGAGGTAAGAAAGAAGCAAGGAGAATATGAAAAACACGAACAAAATGAGAAATGGAACCGAACAGCAGCAACAGTTCGAGAGCAGCACCAAAAGGGGTCGCGGACAGCGCGAAGGTGGTCGCGCCAAAAAATGCCTAGGCGTGGTCACGGGCGCGACCATTTGCGCAGGTCTCGAAATCTCCAGCTTCCAACCCCTGTTCTCCATCTTCCAAGCAACAACATCAAAGCAGCAGCTACAAGCAACAAAGAGGCAAGAAAAACACAGCAAAACCCCAGCTAAACATGTCCCAAAACATCACAAAACCACACAACAAGGCAAGGAAGCAAATCAATACATATCTTCAAATTTAAGAAATTGAGATCATACATGGTGATCAGAGTTTTAGCCATTTTCTATGGAATTTCAGATCATATTTACATAAAAGAAGTTTAAGATATCATATATCATTGATCAATTCAATTTATAGAGTAAGTTTGGCATGAATTCATCAAGGAAATGCATATAACCTAACTATTCACATATCTCACCCCAAACATGATCAAACATGGATGAAAATGGACCAAGTCAGATTTAAAAGAAATTTAAGGAGATGGAGGTTCGAATTCTGGGCATATCTTTTGAATTTCACGAAGATTGGACGTCGAACGAGCTCAAAAACATGAAGGATGAATAGTGCCTACTCTTTTTCTTCCTTTCTCCCTTGTTGCTACGTTTCTGTTTCTTTTCTTTCTTTCCCCTGGTTGAACCAAGATATGAGAGGGAGAGAGTGATAGACGGTCAAAATAGGGTTTCATGGGTTCGAAAATGGGTCAAATCGGATAGGAAACGGGTCGGTTATGTGCAAAACAGGCGAGGGTCGCAAAGCTATTACACTGGTCGTGTTTCGGGCGAAATTCGGGGTCCAAACGGCTTTAGAAAAATAAGAGTCCAAGTTCTCTAGCTTCCATTCTTCATTACGAGTCCGACGTCATTTCCGGAATTTGAATCCGAATTCCCGAACCCAAGATACGCCTTCCGGAACCCAAGGCGCGCTAAAACAAGTTAGGCCCTTAAGTCCCTAACAAATAAAACGGTTCGAAAACCGTATCAAATGAACTCAAAAACTTAAAACGAGCACGTAAATAAATTCATAACATATAAATATCATGCATATCACTTAATCACAAAACTAGAAATAAATACGGGCACAAACGGATTAAAAACAGGCAAATAAAGCATAAACGTTCAAATAATTCAAATAAGGTTCATATAAAATTCAAATATTAAATCACATAATTCAAGTATTACACGTAAAGAATAAAATAAACACATAAGTTGCGTAATTAAAATAATTTAAATGCACACTTAGCACTCTCCAATCGCGTACCTGTACGGCCGATCGAGTGGGAGGTTACAAACTCCCCTCCTTCAAAAGGACCTGTTCTCAGGTCCTAAAGCAGAGTCTTTCTCGAATTGGAATGAAGTTCAACTCTAACTTCCGTTGACCTAATCTGATCAATCTCCTTAAGTTTAGCAAACCGGACACGAAGTCCTTAGTTGTCTGCTCCCACTTCCAAATAGAATTTAGAAGTAGTTGGAGAATCTTGTTGGTTCTCGATGCTCGGTCTTCAACCGATGGCACGATAAATATTGCTACACGGAGTTTGCAATATCCTTTCTCGTGCTACTACACCAAACCGACTCTTCAAGTCCTCGAACAAAACCGAACTAAGAGTGGTATATTCTCGTGACCTTGCACTCTCGAGGCGTAGGCCACAGGCTCTCGCTAGAACCCACAACCAAAGCCTTCCTTAATGCCTCGACCGTAAAAGAGGTAGCTTCGAGTACCCTAGGTTAAACAAAAGCCAATGCCGAAGGTAACTCACTTCAACCGCCTCATCCCACTCAAAACCGTGCCTCTTCTATGTCGTTCATGCCATGGGATGGCTGTCTCTAGCAAGAGGAATCTCCTGTTGAATACTGATAACACTAGAGACTTATACTCTGAGGAAAATCTCGGTTCTTCTACCAGATTATGTAGTCGACAATACCCTTGTAGAAACCACACTCGAAGCCAACGAAACTCTGAAGAAGCGCGAAGACACCACTCCTCGAAGCTAGCAAAGGGTATTCTTCTCCCACGGTTAACCCGTATAGTTCATGGTAGTTTATTTTCATCTTAAAGTCCCGTCTTCTTCCTTAGATAGGACTACGCACTCCACGAAGAAGTACTGAATTGATTAAACTACCTTCTAAGAACTTATCGACTATGTCTCGAACTCTAACACCCATGCTAGAGTCATCCGGTAGGGAATCTTCGAACAAAGTTCAATTTCGGGATAAAGATCACGACCACTTCAACGTCCCTATCAAGTGATGATGAATTCCAACCTTCAAGGAAACATCAAAAGGGTCTTACTACGATCTTCATCTCTCCAAGCTTGGCTCAAACCCTCGGTTAACCCTAACGTAAGCCACAAAGCTTGTCACACCATCCCGGAATAACCAACCGCTCCACCAAGGATATAAATGGGCTAGCCTTCGATCTAAGACCCGAAAATATTGTTGAGCCCAAAAAAGGACCTCCTAAAAGCAACCACTACGCCTAAGGTAACCCCGTACCCTAACAAGGCGTCTTCAAGAAGAACCACGGGGCAAGCTCGGCCCTCACAACTCACCAGCACTCCCGGGCACTCAATTCGCCAACCCTCTTCAACAAGAGAGTTCCACAAAAGGAAACCGCGAAAGCAACAAAAGCAACAACAAGAAGCACCGAGAAGCAAGGAAACAAGAAGAGAATCAAACAAATGGGTTTCCCCAAAATAAATATGCATGGATGAGATGCCATGAATGCCTTAGTGTACCTTTCACCGGAGTTCTAACACCCCGCATGTGAGGCGCCACATCCCCCGCACTATGACCCGACACGTGTACGAAATAGAAGGTCCGCACACGCGCCAAGTCACAGCGAACGGGTGGCAAACAAAAACACATGCACTAGTTAGGCGGTATCTAACCCTGTACAAAAGAAATATGCAAAACGTGACAACGGAAGTAGCACGAAATACTAACTTACAAAAACTTTTACACACCAAGCATACAACGTAGTTCATACTTTAGAATCAAATATACGGGTTCAACTAGTTCAGCAAACTTGTCCTAACCTGTCCCGAATAATTACACATCAAAACGGGTTCAACTAATCCGAGCACCTGTCCTAACCTGTCCCGAATTCAAAACATTCAAATCATAGATTCCCAACCTGCACAGAACATATCTTATACAGAGTTTACGAATCATAAATCAGAATAAAATACTTAACAAACTTAAACGAACAGAAACAGACTCGACGGACATGACACACCGCCGCCTAGCACGAACTCCAACGACCTGAACCTGCAACTAAAAACATAAACGGGGAGGGGTCAGTCCAAAGACTGAGCGAAGGGGCTGACACACGCACACTATATATATATATAGAGCAAAGCACAAAGAAGAAGCAACGTTTGTGAACCCGGGGTTAGTTTTTTGCACGCCAAAACATTTTCCCGTGATAATATGCATATAGGGAGACTTAACAAAACATAACGAACAAAACTTAGCTTATGCATATCACAAAACATACGTTCAACTCAAGCAGACTTGGCACACGTATCAAAACATAACTTATTGGTTTAATAGCAAAATCTAATTTTTATCTTAATTTAAGAATCTACCCCCGTTTCACGAACTTATGACAGACGGACAGACAGAACACTCGGCGGGTACGAATTTAATCCAACCAAACTCCTTAGATCACACATTTGCAGAAACAGACGAAATCAAAACAAACATACCTTCCTTCACACCGTTTGGGGAAGAGAGGTGCCCCTCTCAACCCCCACACAGAATTGTAATGAGACGGGGGATCCACCCGCTCCTTCAACGGGTCACGTAGCACGCCGCCGGCTCAAGAAGACCCACTTTCCCCTCGACCTCCCGAGGATGAGCTAAGCCTCCCTTTTGTGGAGAAGTGCACAGGGGTCTTAACCGGCGACCCCATGGTCGTCCCGGGTCTCCCTAACCCACAACTCCGGGGCCCATCACACAGATAACACACATATATTGGAAACTTAACCCGCCACACACAGACAGACAGACTTATCTCATGCATATCGTGCTTATCATATCACACGTACATATCACACACACTAACCTCGAAATCATAACAGAACTGAGACAAAGCATACGTAGGCTCATCCATAGCGATTCGTACTTTTCAAATCAAATCATATGACAAAACCAGCAAAATACGTACTTCACACATATCTACATATAAATAAGGCTTATAAACCGCATGTATTCGAAAACGAGCACGTTGCAATAGGGTATAACTATATCCTAACCTCACCTGGCACCAAACACGGTCGAAGACACAACAGATGGTTCACCCCGGAACCTGCACGACTCACTTGTCACCACCCCGGGTGTACCTGAACCAACGGAACACACAAAACAGACCACAAGGCTCAGATTCAGACAGATAACCACACAGGGACGCACGACAAATGCAATCGCATAAACAGGATTCAAATTCATATATTACACATTTACAAAGCAATCAAATTAAATTCACATAAACATTTCATAAAATTGTACATATTATCAAGCCAAATAAATCACATAATAACATGCTACGAATTCATTTAAATCCACGGGGTCCTAAGCAACTTACAACTAAGTCACATAATTATTCAAGTCCTCATATAATTTTTCGATGCATAAAAAATTCACAAATATTACATAATAGATTAAATTCCAATTTACGTGATTAAACCTTAATTCAAAGTTTCAATGTTAGACATAATAATTTCTTTAACATATTCGTGATTAACATATTTATTTACCAAGTGACAAGTTATAGTTTAATTAATTCAAATCACGCAAGTTCACATATCACATTTCATATAAAAGCTCGTGGTACGAGAACAAACAAATGATATAATAGCATGTTTCGCATTTCATTTAAATCTCACGAAATTACATATTAAATTCTAACCATGCTAAGTTCATATAATTTATTCATGGCATACCCAAGTCATATATCATATAACGGATTCAATTAGACAAAAAGGGGGATTCAAATTGCAAATCAAAGCATCCAGATATATCATAATTCATTTTATACATGATCTCGCACACATTGGATTACAATTCGATTGACAAATCTAGCAAATCGCAATTAAATTACAATTAGAACAAATAATTAAATATTCACAATTACACAAATAAATTCACAGAAAATAAACCGAGTGTCCGATTAACGAACGGAAAGCGGCAACGGACTCACCATAACGAGATGGACCTTCTGTCCGAAGCCCGCCGGAACGTGTCGAAAAAATCCCAAAAAATCACCCGTGCAAGGATTCCTCGTCCTCAATCAATTCCTCGATCAATTTCTGCAAATTCCAAGCTAATTGTCTCTAATTTCAGATGCAACAATACGAAAACCTTAAAATCTTCAAAATTCAATTACTTTCAAACCGGTGAACCAAAATGAGATCCGAAAGAGGCATCGGCTTACCCGTGACGAGCTTTACGAAAGCCCTAAGGTAGCTCACCGGAAAAATCCTCGGAGACCTCCGCCACCACGAATCGCCGTTGCACCGCCGAGAACCACCACCAAACGGTTGAATCAAGAGTCGTGTGATCACAGGCCACTAGTTCTCGTCATTCCGAACAACTTTCGTGAAGGGCTCGAGACCAAAAGATGGCCGAAAAAGGCCCCCGTTGGCCACAGAAGTTTTTTCCGCCACTCCTATCGCCGAAACCACCACCTACGGCCAAAATTGGGTGAAATCGATGCCGGAAATGGACTCAGGGGGTCGGAAAAGGGTAGGAAACACCTTAAACTGTCGGAACGGGTCACCGGAAAGCGGCAAAAAGCACCGCTATAGTAACGCGCCGCCAACGTCCCTCGCTGCGCCGGGACGTCCCCTCACCGGGACTGGGGCGCGTGTCGCCGGAAATCGGCCGGAAGTCGCCGCGAACGGGCGGCGAAGTGGCGGCTCCGCCACCCCCGCCTGCGCGTCTGAAATCCGGCGGTTTCTCCGCCTTCGGTCGCCGGTTGGTTGAGTTCTTGGTACGGTTGTGACCGCGTCGTCGAGCTCATCGAAATGGACTATTGGATCGTCGAATTCCGTCGAGAAACGAGCGAGTTTGAGTAGTGTGTGAAAATACACCTTGGGCTGTGTGTGAGGGTCGTGCATCGCGGGAAAGGGAGAGAGAGATGCTGAAGCTGGAATTATGGCACATAAAACGAGGATACGGGTATTATATCTTGGGTCCTTGTACACGAAAACGGCCGGAAGAACGGGCTAACGAAGTCAGAATGGGGCAAACTCAGAGTCTACGGACTCGTCTCGATGCCCCGAACGCGTAGAAGGGGTGGAGAAGGTCGAAAACTCGATCGAACGAGAAATGACCGAAAACCCCCTAAAAAGAGAAAATTATAAAGGGGCTCCTAAACTCTAAATGAGTTCAAAATAAGGCCACGAAAAATATAAAATCATATAATTAAACACATAAAAAGGTTGAAACGTGGTGTACCTTATAAATCGGACGAGCGGGATGTTACAAACTCCCCTCCTTCAAAAGGACCTGTCCTCAGGTCCTAAGGTCGGATCTTTAACGGCGCTGAAACAAATTCCACATCAAGCTTCCGCTGCGCAACTCTGATCTAAGCGAACTGCAATCTCTGCAGGATACTTCTCCCTTAGTTGGCATCAACTCCCTTCATATTGACTCGTTGTCATAGAGGTCCCACTGAGCACTTGACCGTTGGTCACTTCTAGCTCATTTGATCACCACTAGACCACTGTACCCAAAGCTTGATACCGTCACGTCCTCGTTGCTTGCAAACTGTCGTCTGGCCAGAAGTAACGCAACCGCAACAAACAAGAGAGAGAATCCCATCTCTCGACACGCAAGCGAAGGAACCCCGTCCCTCGGCACACAAAAGAGAAACCCCGTTCCTCCACACACAAAAGAGAGAGCCCCGTCTCTCAGGCACACAATTGAGAGAACCCCGTCTCTCAGCCTAAGTCTATCAGATTCCACATCTTCCAGACATTCTAGTTTGAGAAAATCCGGCATTTCTCAAACCCTAAATCCAAGGGAATCCAGCATCCCTCGAATACCTAACTACAAGAGAATCCAGCATCTCTCGTGCACAGAACTCAGAAAGACTCCAGCATCTTTCTGTCACGTAATACTGAGAGAATCCAGCATCTCTCTAACACACAAGTAGGAAGAATCAACATCCCCCTAGCACATAAATAGAGAGAATCAAATCTCTCTCACTGAAGCACAAAAGCAGAATCAAAATTACAACAATCAACAAGTATTGCAATTGACAGATATAACAGATAATAACAAGAATTAATCAAACAAAGAATGCATGGATGCTCGTGCCATGAATGCTTACTGTACCGTTCACCGTGGTATTTGAAATCTTGACCATAATATTGCAGTGATGTCATGGAAGCTGGTTAAATTGTTGGTATTGCAGCCCTGCAATTAAAACACTAAAGTTGGTGCATGCTGGTTAGAGATGCAAATGAAAGGTGGCACTTAAGACACGTGAATGCAACAATTCAATATAGTTAAAAGCACAATCATAAAGTGTTACATAATCATAGTCATATAGCATACAAAATCACATAATTCAATACAATTCATGCTGAGAAAGCAAAATTTCATGCCAAACAGATGCAATGCGCACATATTCCTATACCGTACGACCTAGACTGACGCGACACGACTCCATAGCACCGGTTCTGAACCTGGTAGCTCTGATACCACTCATAGATGTAACACCCCGCACGTGAGGCGTCACATCCCCTGCACTATGACCCGACACGTGTACGAAATGGAAGGTCCGCACACGCGCCAAGTCACAGCGAACGGGTGGCAAACAAAAACACATGCACTAGCTAGGCGGTATCTAACCCTGTACAAAAGAAATTTGTAAAACGTGACAGCGGAAGTAGCACGAAATGCCAACTTACAAAAACTTTTACACACCAAGCATACAACGCAGTTTATACATTAGAATCAAATATACGGGTTCAACTAGTTCAACAAACTTGTCCTAACCTGTCCCGAATAATTACAGATCAAAATGGGTTCAACTAATCCGAGCACCTGTCCTAACCTGTCCCGAATTCCATGTTAGGAATAGTGCCCTAGAAAGCCGATTAGTCATAATCCGTTTTGGGACTTTCCTAGTATCACAGACAATCTTTCAATAATATACGATTGATTAATATCATAGGCAAACACTTCTTTATATGCTCTTGTTTGGTATGCATTTACTTTAGCTGTGCATATATGAGAACTCCCCTAATCCTGATGACTTTAGGACTCTACCATTTATGTGAAATGGTTCATGAAATGAGCTCTATTTCACATAAGTCATGATTAGTAAAATACTCCAAGCCGATGAGTCCTACAGACAGTGGGAGTGGCAACCTGACTCCTCTAAGGCTTGCTTGTGGGATCACGCCCTTAAGAAGGACCACCTTGTTTCATGGAGGTGCAAAGTGTATAGTTGATATGTGCGTGATACATAAGGGTGCTTACTTCAATAAGTAAGTTCACTGAGGTGGCCCGTGTGAGAAGATTCCTAAATGGGAAAGGAAGTTTATATTTCAGGAAATGGAAACTTCCAGATTAGGAAATATCTCACGAGTCATTGATGTGATTAATTGATCGTTAGACTTGAGGTTCCATGTCACTTTATGAGTTAACTCTGTAGTCTTAGGTATAAGCTTTAAAAGGTGTCGCCTTAGACAACTGATTCAAGGCTTATGCTGGGGCTGCACAAGTGATTCATGAAAGTGAATGAGAATCAAGAAAGGACCTACACTTGCATTTGCAAGGTGATCTCTTATTGTGTAAGTCATTCATATTCCATATGGAGTCCTTGGCCAAGGCAGTAGATCAAGACATCAAGAAAAGGGTTTCTTGGATTGAGATCAAATGGATATGAAATGCACTTAGCTTTAAGACCGGATTATTAGGGTTCTGATTATTCCCTTACCCTAGATCTCGGTTGAGAGATATTAAGTAGGAGGATTGTATCTCACATGAATCAATGACTTAAAGGTTCTGTTGAATCCGAACATTCCAATTCAGCTATGGGTTAAACACCTGTTGCTAGACTATGGTCGTTTAATCTGTGGACTGATTAATTAATTAGTGAATTAATTAATTAGGGTCACTGCTAATTGAATTGAGAATCTAGAGGGTCACACACAATAACTTGGTTACATGAGTTGAGGCTTTAAAAAGATTAAACGAGTTAATCGGGGCCAAAGGGTTCCACACGTGTGAGACCACACGTGTGGGTCACGTACATGACATGTGTCTTTCATGGACATTTGTGCATGAGCGTGAATATTTATTTGGTGATTAAATAATTAATGTGTTAATTATTTAATAGACTTTGGTTTAATTTTGAATTAAAAAGAAAGTCTAATTTTGGAGAAAATAATCTAGTTAATTAATTATGAATTAATTAATTAGATAAAATAATTTATTTATTTTAAATAAATAAAGTATAAAATTATCCAAAAATAGTTTGGATATTTTAGCTCTCCTGAAAGTTGATTTGATTTAGAATTTAAAGTCAAATTCAAAATTACTTGATGAACAAGTAATAGGAGAGAGGGACCAAATCCTTAGTCCATAAGGACTAGGATTTTCGGTCCTCCCCTTCTTATAAATAGGGGAGCTCGAGCTCCCCTTAGAGCTAATCGAGAATTCTTTTGGTTCATGTGTTGAACACCATCCTTTCTCCAAGATAAACAAAACCCTAGGTTAAGCCTAAACACTAACTAGAGAACTAGCATCCTTACTAGTTAGATTGTAGCCAAGTTGGTGGACTACCTCTAGAGAGCTTCAAGTTAGAAGTTTTGAAGATTCGAGCTTTACCAAAAAGTGCGGATCAAGCAAAACGATCAGAAGGGATGATGAAACGATTCTGAACCCAACATGAAACGAATGAAAAAATCGAACCAAAGAAGATGGCGAAAACCGTTCGTCCATATCCTGAAGGATGAATTTTTTCACGAGGGTTTTGTGATTGGCAGTTTTTTACTTTCGGAAAACTGGTTTTCGAAGGGAGTTTCAATCATGCTTTTCTCGTTTCATGTTTCTTTCTTTATGTTATATTGTTAAGAACTTCCCTAACATGATTTGAATCTAGGTTGGTGTGGATTGTTATCCCTACAATGGATTCTGAAGTAGAAAGAGACTTTCGAGGAATGGGTTGCCATTACCGCATGAAGAGCGTTTGAGGGCTGCTCAAAACGTGTCAAGAAAGCTACTACCCAAGTGAGTTTCTTGATCTCTATGAATTTGGATACACGATTGCGAGTCCAACATCCTTTTGTTGGGAAAATTTTTAAATTTCCGCTACTTTCTGATTCCAGTTTTCCAACAAGTGGTATCAGAGCCACCTCGTTAATCGTGTTTCTGATTCTTCTCAATTACACTAAATTTGGTAGAAATTCTTAGGCTTGATGCGATTGAGTATTTGTAATTGTTTTAGAAAGCCTGAATTACGAAACTGTATTTTTTTCCTGAAAGTTTCTGAAAATTGGTTTTTGCAAATTTTAATTTTTGAAAACTATTTTAGATTTGAAACTATATAAACTGTTTTTGGATTTCTTGGATTGGTTTTTCTTTTGAACCAAAACACGAAACGAAAAGCCTGGATTACGAACACTAGAAATCCCGCGTGCGAAGGTGTCGCGCGCGCGGGCTTCGCGCGCCGCCGCCCGCCTGTCCTAGGCGCGCACAGGCCCCAGCGCCTACTCCCTCCCGCAACCGCGCGGGAGGCCTTCCGGGCACGCCCATCGCCCGCCCAAGCTGGGCGAGGTGTGCGGGATCTCTCGCCCAGGCCCGCCCGCATGCGAGCGGGATGACTGCGCGCGGCAGCGCGCGGCGTCTGCGCTGTGCGCGCGCGG
Source organism: Lantana camara (assembly GCA_037501455.1). Lineage (NCBI taxonomy): Eukaryota > Viridiplantae > Streptophyta > Magnoliopsida > Lamiales > Verbenaceae > Lantana > Lantana camara. Next base: position 86,774,847 of record CM074859.1, on the reverse strand, counting down.
GCACCGCATGCGTGCGGTCTCCTTTCGCGTGCGGGCCCCGTTTTTCGTAATCCGTGTTTTCGTATCTCGTGCAATCCAGTCCCAATTTTTATTTTAATTTTAAAATTTTATTTTTGAATATTTATTTTAATTTTTGAATAAAACTTAAAATTGGGATTTTTGAGAAATTGAAACGGTTTATATTTTGGGAAAATACATCTTTGATAAAATTATTAATTTTCAGAAATTAATTGGAATTTTATTTGTTTTTGTTAATTTGGGATTTATTGAAAACTGTTATAAATAAGACTCGCATCAAGTCGTGTTTTAAGTCATTAAGACTTGAAATGGGAATTTTAATTTATTGGCTAAATTTAAATTCTCGTAAGAGCATGTTAGGTGATCATGGGTTTAGATCTATGTATGGTTTTAATTTATGCACATGGATGGTTTAAATTGGGGTTGGAGCCCTATAGTTGCGTTTTTCAATTGAGTTCGGAGCCTCACTTATGTGCGTACTGTTATGTGATTTATTATGAGGCTTTCCATATTACTGTTTTTTAGGCCGGGGTATGCCCCGTGTAATTGTCTAAGGCCAATATGAAGATTGAGCCTTATTACTTTATGTCTTTTTCTTTTTATTGTAATTTGAGAGTAGAGATAGGTTGTGAGGTTTTATTTTCATTTTGGAGACAATGCACCCATGGAGTAAGATGGACCACATTCAAGTAACAAGGAGGCCATAAATGAAGGCCCCTCAAAATGTTAGGGAGGGGAATCTCAATTGTAAAATTTAATAGAGATAGGGCTCGTATTTTGTTACCGCTTTCCCTTATGTGATTTAAACTGTTTATGTGGCATGTATGTTAGAACTTGTGATTGTGGAGTGGCTCCCACATATCACGCATAAGATAGGTAGAACCCATGATCATCTCATGTTAGTATCATGCTAGGACATGTTATCTGTTTATGTGCTTGTTTGAAATGCATTTAAGTTGTACTTGCATTAATCCAGACTAATAAAATTGGATAACATATATGTTGGTGAGGTCGAACCGAATAACTCTTCGGTTGATTCGAAAATTCCCATTAAATATTAAGCTCATTTCGAATAATAGGTATTTAATTCGAGATACAAATTTTGAATTAAATTCCTAGCATTCCATCAATAGGTTTTAAGTTTAGTAAGTAAAGCTAGTTATTGTCCGCGAGTCGTGGGATAGCTAGTGGAGCTTATTAGTTCTTAGTTACCTAATTGATCATTTTAAATGATCAATATTTCGTGGTTAATTTTGGCAAGGGCGATGTCCGCGAGTCGTGGGTCGTTCGAACTAAGTTTTGATCATGATCTTATGATTGATGGGTCTAGCTTAACGCCTAAGTAAATTTGGATGTCGCACGAGTCGTGGGTCCATATTGAAAGATAGGTGATGCAAAACAATTACTAAGAGTTCTAAAGGTGTTAAAATTGGTAAGTTGTATCTACCTAGGGTTTTACTTAGAATGTCCGCGAGTCGTGGGTTCGAGGTAAAATACTTAGGATCTTAGTACCCATTGGGAAAAGCGTTCCTCTTAGATCTTGGGGAATTATAGATCTTTGAAAAACAGTGGGAGCTACATTAGATTAAAGACCTTATCTTTTGTATATCGTTATAATTCAGCATGCTCACATTTTCTCTGCTTAGCATTTAGGTTGTAGTTATGTGATTCTCTACAATATGAAATGCAAACCCATTCGTATCCATCCTTAAGTCAAAAGAGTTGACTAAGTCCTAACTAACTCTAATTGGCTTCGAACCCTAAAATTCGTTTTAGATTCCGAATAGAGAAAGACGTTCTCTAAAGGGCGAAGTTTTCAATTGTGAAAATTCGACCGGGGCCAAAAGAGAAGCGATCTGAGGTGAATAGGATTTCTTCAAACCACTTAAGAGCAATTGAACCACCTCATAAAAATGTTACAAGGTATAACATTATGGAATTATTCAAATATTCCAAATGAGAAAACAAGTGCACACAAACAAGGTCTGAAGATCTTATTTGAAGATCTTGTGGTCTCGATCATTAAATGAGAAAAGAGTTCTCAATGCACTGATTGCTTACATTGCTTCCACCATCATTCAAACCCTTTATGCTCAACTAGAATGATGCTAATGTAGCATAGTTAATCATTTAGTTGATAATGGTTGAGAGCATCCTTAAGAAGGAACAAAAGGTTGTGATGGTTAATTCTTCTTCTAGACTCACTAAGTTAAAGGCTTGAAGGCCTAAAGAAGAAGAAACCCTTAAGAGCCCAATGGAGGGCATGTAAGGGGTACGCCCAAAAGATACTAGAGATCAAATTGGACGTTTGCTTCTATGGTAACAAATAAGGACTTTGAAAGGGAACTGCAAAGAGTATGAGTACTCTGAAATGTTACCTCGTTTAGTAATTCTACTAGGAATAGAATTCATAAGTCTTGAGTTGATTCTGCATAATCTGTTGTGCAAAGACTCAAAGCACTAATGTTCTGAACATACAACGAGATAACAAAATTAAGTGAGATGACAAAGCTTCGGATTACTTTGGAATGTTGAGACATAAAAGGATTAGCAAGTTAGACATCTTAGGATCATTTTACGAAAATGAACCTAGAGAGTTAACTTCTTATGAATCCTATCTTAAAGGGAAATGTACCCGAAACATGGTTTAGGTGAAACGTGGAACGTGCCAAAATTCTAGTGGATTTCGATCAATGTTGATGAGTGTAAGATGCTTAATGTAAGCACTAGATACAATCGTCAGTTTAATCAGTATGAATGAATGTACTTGTTGAAGTACAAATTCGAAACTTATAGGAAATTCTTAGAATTTCAAAAGGAGGTTAGGAACCGGAGTAGTCATAAGTTATAGGTAAATCGATATGATCGAGATAGCCAATATCTTAGCAACTAATTCCTTAGTCATCTTAGAGATAAAAGGATTATCTCTCAGTAAACTAATTCGAGAACACCTTAGTGTTTCCGAATGAGGGAATGAAACCTAATAGGATGTGGTCCATTCCATAGTGAGCTTTACCGACTTATAATCATTCTAGGAATAAACACCTAGAATATGCAATTCGAGATTTTGAATTTAGTACCTTCCAAAATCAGTCCTTTAGTTGCACTATGCAATGTGGCATATTAAATTCCCTAATTATTCTTATCCAAGAATTTAGTAGATTCCTCTTAAGTGAATAGGATAGTGGGAGATAAGTTTGAAACAAGTTCAAGTTTATACAAACAATATTGGATATCATTTCTGCGATTCCCTTAGACAAAGGTTGTTTATCTCAAGGAATGTATCTTTCTTAAGGAATTGTTCCTATAGAAGAAGAAAGGCAAGCAAGCAGACCTCAAAGAAATTTGAGGATAAATATCCACGCCACATATAGAAGAAACGAGCCCATCTGATAAAATTTAGCCAAATTTTAGAGTATGCACATGTATGAAACCCTTCTCTTAAGACGCGTTCCTAAATAGCCAAGGAATTACTTGAAGAGGAGACACTGTTAGATTTGGAATCTGAGTAGTGTAAGCAAGCCTTGAAATCCAATATGGATTCCATATACTCAAACCAAGTTTTGACCTTGGTTGATCAACCTGATAGGATCAAGCTCGTGGAGCTTCGAGTGAATGAAAGCATTACAACCTTCTTGACGATTGAAATGCAAAAGTCCATTTGGATTGTGTTTACCACATCCTCATATTCTGACTATGAGATATGATAAATGAATATGCGAACTATCTTGTTCAATATGAGATTGAAAGAGACTGAAATAAGGTATTTCTATAAATCTCATATTCAGTGGGAGTATGCATAAGGTATGCAAATCCCTAAGTCAATCTGTGGATTGATAAAGGCTTCTAGGAGTTAGACAATTCGATTCCACAGTCAAATCGTTTGACACAGATGGAAGTCGAATAAGTCTCAGAGTGTACATATGAAAGTTAGTGATGTAAGAGTCAATTATGGTTCTTTAGAAGACGACATCCTTTTCATTAGGAATGTCAAGGATGACGTGAAAGTTACTAATTCTTGTTTAAGAAATAATTTGGCATGATAGATCTTAGTGATTATCCTAAATTCTCGACATTCAAATCTATAGAAGATAGATCTAAGAGAATAAAAGGATTATCACAAAACGAGTACATAACCATAATACTAAAAGTAGTTTAGTATGGACAATGAAACATTTCTTTTGAAGAGTATGTGTCCTAAGATAACTTTAAGAAAGTTAGAATGTCCAAAATACCTTTAAGTGAAAGGGTGCATAATGTATGGAATGTCATGTACTAGACTTGATATGGCGCAGCACTAAGTGTAGTGGGTCGAATCCAATTTGACCTCAGAGAAGGTCATTAGATTCCTGTAAAGGATGTCCTCAGAGTACTTGAGAAGAAATGAGGATATGTATTAGTTTATAGAGCCCAAAAGATCTTGTTGTTAGAAGGATATTTGACGTAACCGTTCATCAAACATAAATGATTATGAAATCATTGAAAGGATACAACTTCTACCAGAATGGTAATAAAATGTGTTGGAAAGGGGTTCCTAGGACGAACATTACAAAACTCGACTATCGTAGTTGAGAACTTAATCGTATTATATAACGCTAAGTTATGTGTTTGGGTGAGAAACTCCATCTAACTGGTTAGATGAAGTTCCTAGCATGAAACAACTCCTTTATCATATTGTATGATAAAAAGGATGGTTGCTCAAGTAAGAGAACCAAGACCTCACCAAGAGACTGAACACGTGATTACGAATCACTTTATAAGGAAAAGGTGTTTCCTAAGAGATGTGTAAACATGAGGGTCACATCAGCAGAAAATATAGCAGATCCACTTTGGAAACGCCCAAAGTCAATAGGCTCTGAAAGTGCATCTTGAGAAGATGGGACTTAGAGTACCTAAATGGCTTTTACGGGCAAGTGGGAGATTGTTAGGAATAGTGCCCTAGAAAGCCGATTAGTCATAATCCGTTTTGGGACTTTCCTAGTATCACAGACAATCTTTGAATAATATACGATTGATTAATATCATAGGCAAACACTTCTTTATATGCTCTTGTTTGGTATGCATTTACTTTAGCTGTGCATGTATGAGAACTCCCCTAATCCTGATGACTTTAGGACTCTACCATTTAGGTGAAATGGTTCATGAAACGAGCTCTATTTCACATAAGTCATGATTAGTAAAATACTCCAAGCCGATGAGTCCTACAGACAGTGGGAGTGTCAACCTGACTCCTCTAAGGCTTGCTTGTGGGATCACGCCCTTAAGAAGGACCACCTTGTTTCATGGAGGTGCAAAGTGTATAGTTGATACGTGCGTGATACATAAGGGTGCTTACTTCAATAAGTAAGTTCACTGAGGTGCCCCGTGTGAGAAGATTCCTAAATGGGAAAGGAAGTTTCTATTTCAGGAAATGGAAACTTCCAGATTAGGAAATATCTCACGAGTCATTGATGTGATTAATTGATCCTTAGACTTGAGGTTCCATGTCACTTTATGAGTTGACTCTGTAGTCTTAGGTATAAGCTTTAAAGGGTGTCGCCTTAGACAACTGATTCAAGGCTTATGCTGGGGCTGCACAAGTGATTCATGAAAGTGAATGAGAATCAAGAAAGGACCTACACTTGCATTTGCAAGGTGATCTCTTATTGTGTAAGTCATTCATATGCCATATGGAGTCCTTGGCCAAGGCAGTAGATCAAGACATCAAGAAAAGGGTTTCTTGGATTGAGATCAAATGGATATGAAATGAACTTAGCTTTAAGACCGGATTATTAGGGTTCTGATTATTCCCTTACCCTAGATCTCGGTTGAGAGATAGTAAGTAGGAGGATTGTATCTCACATGAATCAATGACTTAAAGGTTCTGTCGAATCCGAACATTCCAATTCAGCTAGGGGTTAAACACCTGTTGCTAGACTATGGTCGTTTAATCTGTGGACTGATTAATTAATTAGTGAATTAATTAATTAGGGTCACTGCTAATTGAACTGAGAACCTAGAGGGTCACACACAACAACTTGGTTACATGAGTTGAGGCTTTAAAAAGATTAAACGAGTTAATCGGGCCAAAGGGTTCCACACGTGTGAGACCACACGTGTGGGTCACTTGCATGACACGTGTCCTTCATGGACATGTGTGCATGAGCGTGAATATTTATTTGGTGATTAAATAATTAATGTGTTAATTATTTAATAGACTTTGGTTTAATTTTGAATTAAAAAGAAAGTCTAATTTTGGAGAAAATAATCTAGTTAATTAATTATGAATTAATTAATTAGATAAAATAAGTTATTTATTTTAAATAAATAAAGTATAAAATTATCCAAAAATAGTTTGGATATTTTAGCTCTCTTGAAAGTTGATTTGAATTAGAATTCAAAGTCAAAGTCAAAGTTACTTGATGATCAAGTAATAGGAGAGAGGGACCAAATCCTTAGTCCATAAGGACTAGGATTTTCGGTCCTCCCCTTCTTATAAATAGGGGAGCTCGAGCTCCCCTTAGAGCTAATCGAGAATTCTTTTGGTTCATGTGTTGAACACCATCCTTTCTCCAAGATAAACAAAACCCTAGGTTAAGCCTAAACACTAACTAGAGAACTAGCATCCTTACTAAGATTGTAGCCAAGTTGGTGGACTATCTCTAGAGAGCTTCAAGTTAGAAGTTTTGAAGATTCGAGCTTTACCAAAAAGTGGGGATCAAACAAAACGATCAGAAGGGATGATGAAACGATTCTGAACCCAACATGAAACGAATGAAAAAATCAAACCAAAGACGATGGCGAAAACCGTTCTTCCATATCCTAAAGGATGAATTTTTTCACGAGGGTTTTGTGACTGACAGTTTTCTACTTTCGCAAAACTGGTTTTCGAAGGGAGTTTCAATCATGCTTTTCTCGTTTCATGTTTCTTTCTTTATGTTATATTGTTAAGAACTTCCCTAACATGATTTGAATCTAGGTTGGTGTGGATTGTTATCCCTACAATGGATTCTGAAGTAGAAAGAGACTTTCGAGGAATGGGTTACCATTACCGCATGAAGCGCGTTTGAGGGCGGCTCAAAACGTGTCAAGAAAGCTACTACCCAAGTGAGTTTCTTGATCTCTACGAATTTGGATACACGATTGCGAGTCCAAGATCCTTTTGTTGGAAAAATTTTTAAATTTCCGCGGCTTTCTGATTCCTGTTTTCCAACATTCCAAACATTCAAATCATAGATTCCCAACCTGCACAGAACATATCTTATACAGAGTTTACGAATCATAAATCAGAATAAAATACTTAACAAACTTAAACGAACAGACGCAGACTCAATAGACATAACACACCGCCGCCTAGCACGAACTCCAACGACCTGAACCTGCAACTAAAAACATAAATGGGGAGGGGTCAGTCCAAAGACTGAGCGAGGGGCACACTATATATATATATAGAGCAAAGCACAAAGAAGAAGCGACGTTCGTGAACCCGGGGTTAGTTTTTTGCACGCCAAAACATTTTCCCGTGATAATATACATATAGGGAGACTTAACAAAACATAACGAACAAAACTTAGCTTATGCATATCTCAAAACATACGTTCAACTCAAGCAGACTTGGCACACGTATCAAAACATAACTTATTGGTTTAATAGTAAAATCCAATTTTTATCTTAATTTAAGAATCTACCCCCGTTTCACGAACTTATGACAGACGGACAGACAGAACACTCGGCGGGTACGAATTTAATCCAACCAAACTCCTCAGATCACACACTTGCAGAAACATACGGAATCAAAACAAACATACCTTCCTTCACACCGTTTGGGGAAGAGAGGTACCCCTCTCAACCCCCACACAGAAGTGTAATGAGACGGGGGATCCACCCGCTCCTTCGACGGGTCACGTAGCACGCCGCCGGCTCAAGAAGACCCACTTTCCCCTCGACCTCCCGAGGATGAGCTAAGTCTCCCTTTTGTGGAGAAGTGCACAGGGGTCGTAACCGGCGACCCCATGGTCGTCCCGGGTCTCCCTTATCCATAACTCCGAGGCCCATCACACAGATAACACACATATATCGGAAACTTAACCCGCCACACACAGACAAACAGACTTATCTCATGCATATCGTGCTTATCATATCACACGTACATATCACACACACTAACCTCGAAATCATAACAGAACTGAGACACAGTATACGTAGGCTCATACATAGCGATTCGTACTTTTCAAATACAATCATATGACAAAACCAGCAAAATACGTACTTCACACATATTTACATATACATAAGGCTTATAAACTGCATGCATTCGAAAACGAGCACGTTGCAATAGGGTATAACTATATCCTAACCTCACCTGGCACCAAACACGGCTGAAGACACAGCAGATGGTTCACCCCGGAACCTGCACGACTCACTTGTCACCACCCAGGGTGTACCTGAACCAACTGAACACACAAAACAGACCACAAGGCTCAGACTCAGACAGACAACCACACAGGGGCGCACGGCAAATGCAATCACATAAACAGGATTCAAATTCATATATTACACATTTACAAAGCAATCAAATTAAATTCACATATACATTTCATAAAATTGCACATATTACCAAGCCAAATAAATCACATAATAACATGCTACGAATTCATTTAAATCTACGGGGTCCTAAGCAACTTACAACTAAGTCACATAATTATTCAAGTCCTCATATAATTTTCTGATGCATAACAAATTCACAAATATTACATAATAGATTAAATTCCAATTTACGTGATTAAACCTTAATTCAAAGTTTCAATGTTAGACATAATAATTTCTTTAACATATTCGTGATTAACATATTTATTTACCAAGTGACAAGTTATAGTTTAATTAATTCAAATCACGCAAGTTCACATTTCACATTTCATATAAAAGCACGTAGTACGAGAACAAAGAAATGATATAATAGCATGTTTCGAATTTCATTTAAATCTCACGAAATTACATATTAAATTCTAACCATGCTAAGTTCATAAAATTCATTGATAGCATACCCAATTCATATATCACATAACGGATTCAATTAGACAAAAAGGGGGATTCAAATTGCAAATCAAAGCATCCACATATATCATAATTCATTTTATACATGATCTCGCACATGTTGGATTACAATTCGATAAACAAATCTAGCAAATCGCAATTAAATTACAATTAGAACAAATAATTAAATATTCACAATTACACAAATAAATTCACAGAAAATAAATCGAGTGTCCGATTAACGAACGAAAAGCGGCAACGGACTCACCATAACGAGACGGACATTCTGTCCGAAGCCCGCCGGTGCCGCCGGAACAGTGGCCGAAAAAATCCCGAAAAATCACCCGTGCAAGGATTCCTCGTCCTCAATCAATTCCTCGATCAATTTCTGCAAATTCCAAGCCAATTGTCTCCAATTTCAGATCTAACAATACGAAAACCCTAAAATCTTCAAACTTCAATTACTTTCAAACCGGTGAACCAAAATGAGATCCGAAAGAGGCATTGGCTTACCCCATGACGAGCTTTACGAAAGCCCTATGGTAGCTCGCCGAAAAAATCCTTGGAGACCTCCGCCACCGCGAACCGCTGCTGAGCCGCCGCGAACCGCCGTTGCACCGCAGAGAACCACCGCCAAACGGTTGAATCAAGAGTCGTGTGATCACAGGCCACTAGTTCTCATTGTTCTGAACAACTTTCATGAAGGGCCCGAGACCAAAAGATGGACAGAAAAAGCCCCCATTGGCCACCGAAGTTTCTGCCGCCACTCCTATCGCCGGAACCACCACCTACGGCCAAAATTGGGTGAAATCGATGTCGGAAATGGACTCAGGAGGTCGGAAAAGGGTAGGAAACACCTTGAACCGTCGGAGTGGGTCGCCGAAAAGCGGCGAAAAGCGCAGCTACAGTAACGCGCCGCCGCCGCACGAACTTCGCTGCGCCGGGACGTCCCCTCACCGGGACTGGGGCCTGTGTCGCCGGAAAGTGGCCGGAAGCCACCGCGAACGGGCGGCGAAGTGGCGGCTCCGCCACCCCCGCCTGCGCGTCTGAAATCCGGCGGTTTCTCCGCCGGCGGTCGCCGGTTGGTCGAGTTCTTGGTACGGTTGTGACCGCGTTGTCGAGCTCATCGAAATGGACAATTGGATCGTCGAATTCCGTCGAGAAACGAGCGAGTTTGAGTAGTGTGTGAAAATACACCTTGGGGTGTGTGTGAGGGTCGTGAATCGTGGGAGAGGGAGAGAGAGAAGCTGAAGCTGGAATTATGGCACGCAAAACAAGGATCCGGGTATTATATCTCGGGTCCCTTTATACGGAAACGGCCGGAAGAACGGGCTAACGAAGTCGGAATGGGGCAAACTCAGAGTCTACGGACTCGTCTCGATGCCCCGAACGCTTTGAAGGGGTCGAAAAGGTCGAAAACTCGATCGAACGAGAAATGACCGAAAAACCCCTAAAAAGAGAAAATTACAAAGGGGCCCCTGAACTCTAAATGAGTTCAAAATAAGGCCACGAAAAATATAAAATCATATAATTAAACACATAAAAAGGTTGAAACGTGGCGTACCTTATAAATCGGACGAGCGGGATGTTACAGGAGTGGGAATATCGCACTCGACATCCAAGTTTTTATCTTCACTTGCACCAATTCTGACTAGATTTGGAGTATTGGAACCACGGATCTTCGTAGACCTTGGATTCTTATTCTTCGGGCAACCGTTGGCCATATGTCCCGATCTTCCACGCTTGAAACATCTACCGAACTTCTTCCGGCAAACTTCTTCCGTATGGTTTGGGCCTTGGCAATAGGAGCTTTGAATTATCTCCAAAGGAGGAGGTATCAAATCCTACTTTGATGATCGAATTTTCTTCTTCTTCTTGTTGTTGTCGACATCTTGGAATTCTTGAGGCTTCTTTTGAGACACGGATCTCTTGCTTGAACTAGAACTCGAACCCAATTCTTGTTCCACATAAGAGGAGTGAGGCTCTATCTTTTGATTATCTATTTCCACTTGAACCATTCTTCTAACTTCTTCAGACCATTCATGTACCGGTGAGGCTTGGAAGGCTTGGAAGACTTGGAGAATATTATCTCTACGCTCTTGTAGATAACACCGAACCTTAGGGTAATCTTTGTCGGCTCCCGAACTTTCAAGTTCCATTATGAGGTTGTCTATTTTCTTCAATTCTTACTCAAAATTCAAAAATTCTTAGAGTCTTCTAACCATCACACATGGAGGAATATACTTGTAACAAAACTCCGTAATAAATATCTCCCAAGTGAGCTCTTTTCTGGCTCCTTCCACTCTTGATCTTAATTCCTTTATCCATTTTGAAGCTCGGCCTTGAAATAAATGGGAAGTGCAATGTACTTTCTCTTGTGATGACTCTGGATAATTCTCCCAAATCTCTAGTATCTCGAACAACCATTCCTCGGCTCTAACTTCATCACCCCCGAACCACTTCGGCAGGTCAAACTCTTTAAACCTCTTGTATGCTGAAGACTCTTGCTTTTCTTGTCCCTCCCTCAAAGATGTGTAATGATGTCGAAAAGTCATCCCGAAATAAGAAAATTGATTCCAAAATATCGATGCGCGCAGGGTTTAGTGCATGTTCATGTGAACAATTAGCGCAAATAATCCAAATAATTCAAGTAATTCACATATTTGATGAAACTGAATGCAAACAAACACGTAATCCTAAGCATATCAAAATATACAAGTATCCAAGTTTGAATTTAAATACATCTTACATAAATTTCTCAAATTCGGTTTATATTCGCATATACATAATTTCCATAAGTTCGAAACCACAAAATAAACTAAAAAGATGCATGAAGCAAAAAACAAAACCCAAGACTCGACAAACGACCACCGCCTAGCACAAACTCACCACGAACACCTGAAACTCAAAAGAAACAAAAGGGGAAAAAGAAAACAACGAGGAGGGGTCAGTCCAAAAGACTGGTGAGGGGGCTAACATACCACACGTATGTATACTCAAAGCAGAGCATATTCAAAATTAAAGAGCTCGTGAACTGGGGCATGGTTTTTGCATTCAAAATCATTTAATTCGTGATAATATGTATAAGGAAAAACAAAGTTTAAAGTCGGAGACCAAAATCAACCAATTTTATTAATTTGAAGTCCACTCCCGTTTCACGAACCGTATTCATAATCAAAATCATAACAACTCGGCGAGAACGAGTTCAAACCCACTTACTCCCTTCACAATCATAATCAAAACGAAAAATACAAAGCTCATAATCAATCCTCCTTCTCCTGTTGGGGATGAGGATGCCTTCCTCAACCCCGTTCTCCCGTCATAAGTTTTTAGTCGGGGCATCCTACCCGCTCCCCGGTAAGGTTTAAGCACCGGTTCTCAAAGAAATTGCCTTCCCCTCGACCTTCCGAGAATGGACAATCTCCCTGCATAAATGGAGTCGTGTTGATGAGAGAGCTCGGTGACCCCACGGTCGACCAGAGATCACATACAACTTTCCCGGGCCCATTTCATAATTCATAAGTCATAGTTTTATAATTTTCGAAATTTCATAATTTTTCCGACTTATATTTCAAAGTCATAATCTTGCTATTTCAAAACGTTTACACACACCAACTCTTTTGAAATCAAATAAACGAAAATATAGTTTATGTATATATATAAAGACGTTTTTCAAACGAATCCATAACAAAAGGGCCAATTCCCACAAAATACTAATCAAACACGTATTTACATAAATATATATATATATATATATATATATATATATATATATGTATATATATATATATATACATATATACATAAGTCGCATGCGGGCTTAAAATACAAATAGGGTTGTAGGTCAGTTTAACTAAAAGAAAGAAACCTCACCTTGTCGACCAAACAGGACGAAACGAACTCAAAACACTTCTAAGAGACCTCCTCGTCACCCACGGAACGAACCTGTAATGCCTCGCATTTTCAAATTATTCAGGTACGCATGCCGCACGTGTGAGTTTGAGAGTTAGAATTATTAAGCTTGTTTAATTGATTTATGAGACTAAGTGAATTATGTGAATAATTGCCTAATTACTTATGTGGTCATTTTAATTGCAATTCCGTTTCTTAACATATGTACAATTTATACATTTCATCTCATAACATGTTTTCATATATATATATTATATATATATACTTACTTAACTTAAACTAATTCCATAAGAGCATATACTACATTCATTCATGAGACATACAAATAAAAGACGAGACACTTCGAGTCTGGAAAGAAGGCTAATGATGGCTGAAGAGAATCTAGTGACCCATCAATTTTAGGTTCTCGAAAACAACAATTAAAGGGGGTCAACGATGAGATAATCAAGAGAGCTACGACAAGTCAAGATATCCGAATTGATGTTCCAGTTCGGAAAATTTGATGGAAGTAGAAGAATAGAATTATCTAATCGTGAATGATAAGTTCATTCACTTTCATGAATCCTCAAGGGACAAAGCAAGGTAACCCCAAGCAAAATAACAACTATCGAGTGGATTTTAACAAGTTGAATTGGAATTTGAAAAGCGTCCAAGAGACCGGTTCTGGGGATGTAGAAGAATTTGAGTTTAAAAGAAAGGACAAGCTCGGATCAGGGAGCCTTACAATAGGTACAAAGAAGTAAAGAAAAATTGGGATCAGTTTCGGGTATAAGTAAAACATCAAGATGTCCGGGTATAGAAGAATCAGAGCTAAACGATGTATGAGGGCTTTGGAATACATGAGTGGATACAAGGAAATCAAGGAAGATTAGAAGACCGTGGGTAAGCAAGAGGTGATCAACTAATTCAAGAACAACGGACCTCTTTGCCGAGTGTAAGATCGTCTCTACGGTGAAAAGTAATTGCATTCATGGCACTTGCATCATTCATTGTGTTACCTTATTTAAGTCCTTATACTCATGTATGATTGATTTAATTGCCTAAATTGTTACATATCTTAACTGATAAAATGTGCAACATGCATCAAACACTCTTACCCAACATGTATAGTTTGATGTTTGCTTGATAGGAAATCCTTTCCACTTTGTACATCACAAGCCAATTTAATTAAGTAATGTTAGGGTCAAGAAAAGAATTTTGGGGGTGAAGTAGATGGGGTTGCTATGGAAATCTTGAGAAGTTTGGGAATTGAATTGGAAGTAGGAAATGATAGAAGTGTGGTTTCCACCCTAACCATTCACTTTAAAGTGATTGTAAGTGAGATCACAGGACCGGGAAAGCAAAGCTGAAGGAGTTGGGGATTTCCTATCCCATGAACGATAGAACAAGTTCAAGGAATTTAGAATAGAGTTTTTAAGAGGGAGAGCCCGACATGGAAATAAATTGAAATCACGATCGTAGAAAATTTAGGATTTAATAAGTAACAAAAATTCGATAAAAGTGGTAAGAGATGAGATGGAAGTTTTAGCATTCGATTTTATCCCAAACCCGAATAGGATCAAACTTCGGGAATAATATCCAAGTACTATGGGAGATGAAGATATGGATACCAAGAAAGTTGAGAATTAAAGAGGACAAGACGGAGAAAAGGATGATTGATGGTAACCTCGGTTGCAAGAATAATGCTGTGAGTTTCTTATTATGGGACATCTACCAATTTAATCTTCCAAGATCAAAAGGATGGTATTTTGTATAATGTACTTCTTACCGTGAAGATGAAGGGGTCGAGAAGAAATTGGCAAGAATTGGTAAGGAAGATATTAGATAGGAAAGGCTGATTAAAGTATCATATTCCAGAAGGGACAAAGTGAGATTTAATTCAACCAAGTATTGGAAGTGGAAGATCTACGATGTAATATACATCATGAATAAGACAGGTTACCAGCACGTCAGCTGTTTTCCATAATGAACTAGTGATACTCTTGGGATTTGAGATTAAGACTCAAGCTATTCAAAGACTAGCTTTAGCATCCGAGAAGACTGAGTATAGTTCGTGGTGAAGGATGAGTGGATTGGATTTAGATCTAGTGTCCACTCAAGAAGGGAACTTCAGACCATGGGGTTTATAAAGAAAGAAAAGTTGATCATGGAGTAAAACTCGGGTGGACATTGAAGTGTAGAAGATATTGTGCATTTCAAGGTGTGACACAAAAGGTAGAGGAATCTCCAAGAACAAATCGAGTGTTGAGTCAGATCACTACCATGGAACATTCCCGATCAACGGTGAACGGTACATCAAGCATTCATGGCATATGCATACATGTAATTTGACTTTGAATAATTTCATGATGATAAATGCTTTGATCGTTTGTTGTATTAATTGTCGTTGTATGTTGATAATTGATGTATTTGTTAATTCCTGTCTATATATATATGAAGGTGTATGTGAGTGAATGTTATGAATATGTTAAGGATTTTAATTCTAAGATTGTTAACTTGAATTCTTGGGTGTATATGCATGAATACATGTTGATCTATGCTTGAGTCTTGAATTATTGATGCAAGAAGATGTATATGTATATGTGTGTATATATAAGTGTATATATATGTGTGGGTTTGTGAATTAATGTGTTTTAAATTTCTCTAAACTTGCATTTGATGCTCCTAGATGATATATTGTATGTTTTAAGTGATTTGGGTAGAGTTTTGAGGTGTTTTGGTGTTTGGTTTCTTTCTCCCGTATGTTGCCCTATTTTTTTTGCGTATTTCGGGCCTGTAACGAATCCAAGGTCGTGGATTTTTATGCCTTCAGAATCCACGGTCGTGGATTTGAGGCAGGGGCTCCGGATCCTCCCCTGTTTTCTGTTTGAGATTGTTTTGCCCCTTTTACTCTCAAACGAACTCCAATTGACCTGATTCTTGAACCGATGGAAACCTTTTGAAGTCTAGAACATTCTCCAATTGAATCACCTCAATATCTTTTCTCATTTATGACATATAATCAATTCTTTTTGGTGTCGCTACTTCATCAACAATCGGCATTCATCTAAGTTCGGTCTTACGCCATTTTCACCTCGCTTTGAACCATGATTTGTGCCATATATCCTTGGAAATCTCTATTTGTCTAGTTTCATTTCCAATAAGCAAAACTCATTTCCAACTTCTACAACTCAAGATATTTCCATTTTCCTACCGCTTATGCATTTTAAAAAATTGTCAGCTCATACCGAAACTTGCCCTAACCCCTCTTCTTGTATTCTTTTCACTTCCTTGGCTCCCGTATGTAACTTGTATGAATTATATGCTTACTTAATTGATAATTATGATCTTATTTGACACTCCTTGTGTAACATCCCGCTACTTCGGCAATTCCAGGTATGCATTACGAGAGAGTTTAATTCCGTATTTATGTGATTCGTATGCCTTAAATGTCAATGTGTAATTTATTTAAATTACATGCGCCTTAGATTAAATTAATTGTTTGGGCTCGAATGTCCAATATCTGAAAGATTAGGGACCTAATTGTAATTAGGGTGTTTTGTCCTTCGTGGCAATTTTGAGCTTGGGGATTCGAATTCGAATTCCGACCCCTTCATTGAGTTTGTTTCGACGATTTAGATTCAATGAATTAACCTTTTATTTTTTAAAGCCGTTTGATAGCCCTACCCTTTGAAAATCCGATCCGAATGGACCGGATCTTTTGACCCGACCCGTTTTGTTAACCCGACCCGTTTCTTGGCCGTAAGAGGAACCGGATCCCCTTTCTTTCCTCATTTTGGTTCGGTCCAAGCAAGAAGAGGGAGAGAAGAGATGGAAACAACCCCTTTGGCCATTTATCTTCGAGCTCAAGTTTCGACTCCAACTTTCGTCCAATCAACGAGCCAAGGTAAGCAATATGATCCTCTCATTACGTACTTCATTTCTACCGATTGAATTTCTTTGTTCTTGCTTGATTTCTTGGATATGGTGATTTGATAAATAGTGCCTAAACACGATAACTTGCTCCCAACGTGCTTATTAGCAATTTAATTTGATGCTAATATGTTATATATGTGTATTTTGATGCATTTTGGTGTATTAATTGATCGGAATGTCGTCGAGCTCTTGCTTTGCTGCTATGTTTTTTCGGAGAAGACGACCCAACACGGCCGTGTCAAGCCCTCGACTTTGAATTTTTTTATTCAGACACGACCGTGTCAGCTTCCAGGCCAATTTTGACATGGCCGTGCTGACCTCGTTTGAACTCAGATTGGCCTGATATTTGAACCCACGGAAACCTCTTGAAGTCTAGAACATCCTCCAATTAGAATCAACTCAAAATTCATTCTAGACTATGAGATATAACCGTTTGAAATTTGTGTCGCCATCTCGCCAAAATTTTGCTTTCGTCCAACTTCAAACGTACGCCATTTTCGTCTCGATTTGAACCATGTTTTGAGCCACCTACCATTTTAAAGATATGTGTGTCTATTTTCATTTCCAAGAAACAAAACGCAATTATCATTTCTCAAACTCAAGTTATGATCATTTTTCTACAGCTTGTCCGTTTTGGAAAATTTCCAGCTTTTGCCCGTTTTTGCTCGGAACAATCTCTTGTGCTTTTCTTCCGCTTTTCTTGCACCTTGCCACCTCCGAACCCATTCCCAACTTGTTTTCACTTGCTTATGTGTGTGAATGTGTTGTTATATATGTTTTATGTTGCTTGAGTAATATGAATTATTGCACGAAACACCTATGCACCTTGATACGTACCTCCACCTTGTAATATGCATTAATTGTGCACTTGAACATGTTATATGATTATAAATGAAT
This sequence comes from Lantana camara, assembly GCA_037501455.1. Lineage (NCBI taxonomy): Eukaryota > Viridiplantae > Streptophyta > Magnoliopsida > Lamiales > Verbenaceae > Lantana > Lantana camara. The sequence goes on along the minus strand of CM074859.1, from coordinate 86,757,093 downwards.
ATGTTAAGCTATGTAATATCTTGGATTGCATGTAATTGATTCGAATATGTGTAGTACTTATGTGTTTGCATCTCCTACATGCTTGAACATATGTCGTGCGTCTATGTGGTTCATTCTTGAGTCTAAGTCTTGTCTTTTGCCTTCAGTTTGTTCAGGTGCACCCGGGGTGGTGTTTTATTTGTCAAGTTGATTCCGGGGTGAATCAAGTGCATTGTCTCCAGCTTCGTTTAGTGTCAGGTGAGGTTTTCTTTCCTTTTAGCTATTATGACCTAAAACCCTATTTGTATTTCGAACCCGCATGCGACTTATCTATGTATATATCTAGATATGTGCTCAGATACGTATTTTGTGGGTTTTGTCCCGTTTGTCTTGAGACTTTGAAAACGCTTTTATAAGTATATAAGATCTATTTTCGTTTACTTTGACAAGCCAAATTTGGTAAGTGTGTGTGTGTGTAAGCGTGACAAGATTTGTGGATAAGCTTCATTGGTAAGTGTGATAAGTAAGCTTTGTGATCTGTGTGGGAGCCCTGGAGAAGTGGTATGTGATCTCGGGTCGGCCATGGGGTCGCCGGGCTCTCTTATCAACACGACTCCATTTACGGGAAACTTAGTTCTCCTATGCCGACGGAGCGCTTTAAGGTTGACCGTCGAAGGAACCGGGCGGGATCCTCCGGTTCACAAGTTTCGTTCTGTGGAGGGTTGAGAGGGGCACCTCTCTTCCCCAATGGTGTAAAGGTGGGATTGTTTTATGACTTTTGCTTTTGTTATGAAGTAAGTGTGTGAGAACTCGTTCTCGCCGAGTTAGTTATGTATCGTATATGGTTATGAAACGGGATTGGCTTTCTAACTTTGAAAACTTGGTTGATTTTGGCCTTCGGCCCTAATTTCTTCTTTCATTATATATCTATTATCACGGGTTAAATCGTTTTAGAATGCAAAAAGCACGTCCGGTTCATGAACCCCTTCAGTTTTGAATATGCTTTGCTCTTGTGTATATGTACGGGTGCGTGTGTTAGCCCCCTCACCAGTCGTTAGGACTGACCTCTCTTCGTTGTTTCCTTTTTCCTTTTTTTTTTTTGTTTGAGTTGCAGGTTGCTTTTGGAGTTCGTTGGTGCTAGGCGGTTGAGTCGAGTCTTTCGTTTTGTCCAAGTTGGGTTTGGTCTTCGCCTTTGTATAGGTCTTGCATACATTTGAATTCGTTATACGTTGTAATTTGTATAAGTTTAATTCATTCGTTATGATATGATATTCGGGACAGGTTAGGACAGATTCTGAATTAGTTGAACCCGTTTTGTTGTATGTTATTTGGGACAGGTTAGGACAGGTTTCCTTGACTAGTTAAACCCGTTAGTTGATGTTGATTTATTTTCTGGATTGTATTGAATATGTTTCTTGTTTGAAGTTTTTGATAATTCGTGTTTTGTACCGCTTTCGCATTCGGGTTTTGTATATTTTCACTTGTACAGGGTTTAGGTACCGCCTAGCTTAGATTGGATTTCTGTTGGTCACCCGTTCGCCATAGCTTGATGCGTGGACAGAGTTCCCATTTCGTTTCATGTGTTAGGCTATGGTGCGGAGGATGTGGCGCCCCACCGCTTGGGGTGTTACACCTTGGTCCTTACTTGCTTAAGTTTGATTGTTTGAATCCGTGCTTGATACGTTGATTGAATTCATTTGAGTAATTGAGCATAAGAACACGATCACACCATTCCTTGACCTTCTTATGTTTTATTTCATATTCAATCATGTTATGACACGATACACCACTTCATGAACTTTGTCGTGCGTCCTATTTGGTATCATATTAAGTCTCCTCTCATGAGTACACCTTGTTTCCTTTCTTGTCCAGTTCTTCTCCAGGGTGGAGACTTCCGGATCGAATAGGTGCCCATATTACTCATGTTCCTTATCTTGTGGTACTCCAGGTAATATTTTTCTAGATAAGTATTGAACCCTACTACCCTATGTGACGTGTTTTGGCCAAAAACATAATATATATATATGTATTATTTTCAAAGGTAATCATCAAGTATATTCTTATTGAGTAAATCATTTAAAGATTATGAAACGTATTATAATTCTTATGAATTAATTAGTTCAGTGTTAGATTCCGTAGCCAGGTCATTGTTTTTATTTTGTCTCCCGTTCGCTATGAGTCCGGTTCATGTTGGATCATCAATTTCACGTGTGGACTAGACTTGTAGTATGTGGGATGTGGCACCTATCGTTGCGGGTGTTACAGAACCTAAGGACAAGCAAAGAACAAACGACAAACTTAGACTCAAGATGTACCAATTAGACGCTCGGCGAATGCATATGAATGCAAATGATGCATAAAGAATGCAATGAGATTTCATTTAAGTCATATGATGCCACATTTATTCATATTGATTCATAAACCACATATTCCACGTTAAATAAATCCATAAAATTCATACAACACACATAACACATCATATAACACGTTAAGCATACATGCATAAAACAAAAGAAACAAGAAAATATCAAATGAATCAAGAAAATGTCATATTAATTCATGCATGCACATTAGAGGACATGTAGCACATATTACGTCATATATTGCACAAACGAGCATCAAATTCACACAATAGATTCATAGTAAAACATGTAACATATAATACAACAAGTAAGATGTACATACACTTCCTAAAATTTCAAAGAAGTAACAGGCAAGGCAAACAAACACATTATTAAGTCATGCATGCACCTTTAAGTACATATGAAGCACGCAGGTCATTTATTTCACGTAAAAGCATTGAATTCATGAGATAAGTTCATAATTAAACACTTAACATATAATATAACAAGTTACTAATACAAAAGAGCTAAGAAAGAAGCAAGGAGAACATGAAAAACATGAACGAAACGAGAAACAGAACCGAACAACAGCAACACTTCGCGAGTAGCACCAAAAGGGGTCGCGAAACAGCTCCCCGCGACCACCACCTCCTCCAGCCTTCACAACAGCAACAAGTCGAGAATGGCCCAAAATCTAGTCGCGCCAAAAAATGCTTAGGTGCGGTCGCGGGCGCGACCGCCTCCGCAAGTCGCGAAATCTGCAGCTTCCAGCCCCGATTCTCCATCTTCCAAGCAACAACATCAAAGAAGCAGCTACAAGCAACAAAGAGGCAGCTACAATACAGCAAAAACCCAGCTAAACATGTCCCAAAACATCACAAAACCACACACCAAGACAATGAAGCAAATCAACACATATCTTCACATTTAAGAAATTGAGTTCAAACATGGTGATCCGATTTTTAGCCATTTTCCATGGAATTTCAGATCATATTTACATAAAATAAGGTTAAGAGATCATATATCATTCACCAATTCAAATTATAGAGCAAGTTTGGCATGAATTCATCAAGGAAATGCATATAACATAACTATTCACATATCTCACCCAAAACATGATCAAACATGGATGAAAATGGACCAAATCAGGTTTAAAAGAAAGGCAAGGAGATGGAGGTTCGAATTCTGGGCATACCTTTTGAATTTGACGAAGAATGGAGGTCGAACGAGCTCAAAAACATGAAGGATGAATAGTGCCAACTCTTTTTCTTCCTTTCTCCCTTGCTGCTACGTTTCTACTTCTTTTCTTTCTTTCCCCCAGGCTGAACCGAGATATGATAGGGGGAGAGTGATAGAGGGTCAAAAGAGGGTTAAATAGGTTCAAAAATGGGTCAAATCGGATAGAAAATGGGTCGGTTATGAGCAAAACGGGTGAGGGTCGCAAAGCTGTCACACTGGTCGAATTTCGGGCGAAATCGTCCAAACGGGCTAAGAAAAATAAGAGGCCAAGTTCTCTAGCTTCTATTCTTCGTTGTCCGATGTCACTTTCGGAATTCGAATCCAAATTCCAGAGCCCAAGATACGCCTTCCGGAACCCAAGGTGCGCTAAAATAAGTTAGGCCCTTAAGAACCTAACAAATAAAATTGTTCGAAAACCGTATCAAATGAAATCAAAAGCTTAAAACAAGAACGTAAACAAATTCATAACATTTAAATATCATGCATATCACTTAATCACAAAATTAGAAATGTAACGCCCCAATTTCCGGAAGTTCAGGTGAGCACGCCACGAGCGGGTCTTCGGGAGTTGGGAGATTTAATTTAATTGTTTCACTTATTTATTTATAACTTTCATCATAATATATGCATTATACCTTCATGTATTCGTATAATTTTCATTAATATGAATTATATGAATTAATTGATATATGTGACCTAATTGCACTATATGTCCTTAATTGATACTAAGTGTAAATTTATATACTTAATTGCATAACATGAAAGGGATTTAATTGATCTTTGTGTAGAGATGGAACTTGATTGCATGAATTTAAATAGCTTGAGGACTTATGTACAAAATGTAATGAATCACACATATTCATGCAAGACTTTGATATATCATCTAACTCTTCCATTTCCTTCCATCATATTCCATTTTCATCCAAGAGATAAGAAATCAGACAGACTCACACACACTAAAGACCGATTTTTACGCCAAGGAAGAGAATGAGAATTTCATCTCATAATTCAAGCTAGACTTTGAAAGAATTGTGGAGCTAGAATCATCATCATCATCATACTACCATTTCATCTCATATTTCTTTCATTTCAAGGTATAACTTGAGAATTGTATAAATCCCTTGAATTATGATTAAGTAGGATTTATGGATTGAATGATGAATTCTTATGTATTTATGGCAAGAAGCGTGATTAGGATATAAAGGATTGAAAGCTTGCATGAAAATATTGAATTATATGGAAGTTGGAAACATGAATATATATGAGGTTTTGGCGATGGATCTTTGATGAGTTGAGGTATATTTCATTGTTTAATTGATGCATAAGTGTAGTATAATGTGTAATAGATGTATATGAGTATTTGTTATGGAGGGAAATTGCATTTGTTGTTGTTTTGTGAGGGTTTTGGTTCTTTTCCCCTGTTTTTCCCATATTTTGCTCCTACTGCTAGCAGCTCGCGGCCGCGACCAAAAGCATAGTAAGATTGGTATCACTTGGGCCCGAGGGTAGTGTATTGAACCAACTGGGAAAGCTTGGGCTGACGGGCAATTCTTGCACTATCCTCACATTGTTGGGATGACCCCTAAATCCACTAGGAGATTAGTGGAGGAAGGAGTTCCGGGTATAGGGAATCATGAACCCTATGCTCACACTGATTGGATGGCGGGGCCTTGTAATCCCCCATCACCCGGAGGAAGAAGGAGTTATTGAAACTGCTAATTGTGCACTGAAATTGATTGCTTGATCACGTAATCATTAAAATTGAATTATTGTACACAGTCGGAGAAAGGTTGGAGAATTGCCCTTACTCGTCGGGCCACTGATTGATTGAATTGAATTGTACTGAATTGATTGAATTGTAAATTAATTAGTTGTAATCTCGGGCGAGGCCTATCTTATTCTTGAGCTTATATTGTTTCCTTTTATAAAATCTTACCCGAGATTATAGCTTGCATAATAGTTGCGCTTTTAAATTATGAACCCCTCACTCAATCTTTCATAGACTGACACCTCACAAATTCAAGTATTGCAGGTTGAGTGCTAGGTGGGATTGAGTCGAGTTTTGCTTCTTTTGGGTCTAGCATTGTCATTCTCATATTTATATATATTATGAATATATTAAAAACTCATATGTAGTATTTTGGGTATCTATGTATATATTATGACATATGCTTGGAAAATATTGGCAGGTTTACGGAATATTTTTGGAGATGATAATGTATTGATATGTACATGGATAGATAGCATGTTTTGGACACTTGATACTTGAGATATGATAATGAAATTTTATGCTTCCGCTTTTATTGCTCTGAATTGATTGTTTGGTTTAGGGTTAGTCCCACCTAGCTAATGAGTTATTTTCTTTAATGTCTCCCGTTCACTATAGCTTTGGTTCATGTATGGATTGTCCATTTCATTTCTGAATTGAACTATAGTGCGGGGGATGTAGTGCCTAGCGTTCTGGGTGCTACATCCTAAGGTGGTATCAGAGCCCGGTTATTACAAAACCGAGGTTCTAGTGTCGTATCTTGTGAGTCTAAGTCATACGACATAGGATTATTTGATTAATTGCAAGTCTTGCATTCTATTTGAATTTATTTGGGGGTTATTTGGACTACTTGAATTAAGTGAATTATATGTATTATGAGTTTATTGCATTTATTTGCACTTGTTAATCCGACATGCATGTACAGTGTTTGAATTTCAGGATGCCTCGTGGAAGACCTCGTAGAGAGCATTCTCCGAGACATAGGCATCATCTCTATGATCATTTTCCTCCATCTCCACCCCCTCAAGCTCAAACGTAGGATTTCTTGAATTCTATGGTTCAGTTAATAGATCAGAGGTCACGGGAATATGTACCTCCAGCACCACCAGTTCCTCCACCACAGCAGGCACCAATTTCAGCTATTCTATAGGAATTTCAGAATCAACATCCACCGAGATTTTTCAAAGGAAATGATATGTAAGCCGAGCATTGGCTTAAAGAAGTTGAAAGGATTTGGAATCTCATCCCTTGCGAATCTAGAGAGAAGGCTCGGCGTACACTTACTTTAATTCAAGGGGAAGCTTATTCATCATGGGAGAGTACCAAAATTATGTTAGATGCCGCCGAGGAGGAAGTTACGTGGGAAGTCTTTGTAAGGTAATTTAAGAATAAATTTATTCCACCCTCTTCTCGTACTTGAAGACTTAGGGAATTTATAGAACTTAAACAAGGTGGAAGATCGGTTGCAGAGTATATAGCCGAGTTTGAGAGGTTATCCAAGTATGCACCTAACATTGCAAGTGACGACTTTCACAAGGCTATGCAATTCGTATAAGGGTTGAGGCCGGATATTCAATCAGCAATCGAAGCAGTTAATACTAGTACTTGGAAGAAAGCTACTTCAAAGGCTTTAAAGGTGGAAGATTCGGTTAATGAAAAGAGATCTACTTATAGATCGGGCCAGGGTTCAGGTTCTGGGTCGAAACCGGGTTATAACATGGGCAAGAGGCCAATCACTTATGTTATAGTTCCTCCACAGCTTAAGGGCCCGGTAAAGAAGTTTAAACAACCGGGATCGATCCAGAAGGCTCCTCGGCCTCCTACTTTGCCACCACCACCCGAGAAACCGAAGTGTTCCTTCTGTGGGCAACCAACTCATCACTATGACAATTGTAGCAGACGCCTCGGGTTATGTTTGATATGCGGGAGTATTGATCATAGGGTGGATACTTGTCCGGATCACCAGGATCAGCTTGTCGGGGGTCAGAGGCCGTTAATTAGAGCCCGTGCTTATGCTCTGGAAGGAGAAGAAGTGGATGCAGACGTGGACCGTACAGGAGTTGTTGAAGGTACCATTTGCATTCATGACATAAACATGCATACTCTATTTGATCGGGGAGCTACCCACTCCTTTATTTCTCGTGATATATCTATGAAATTGCCTTTGTGTGTTACTTTTTCTTCTGCATGCTACGTTGTTAGTACTCCTTTTGGTTGTAGTGTAGAAACTAATCGGGTTTTGAGAGAGGTGCCGGTGAGTATTGAGGGTCGGGTTTTCTCGACGGATTTCATTGAATTACCCATATCTTGCTATGCTTCTATCTTGGGAGTGGATTGGTTATTCAATCACTGTGCTAACGTGGACTGTCGGGCCAAGAGAGTTCAGTTGGGTTCAGAAGTTGTTATGGGTTGGAGTTCTAAAACGGTACCTCTATTATCTTTCTCTGAAGCTCAGAAATTGGTTCGTGATGGGGCTACGGGATTCATATCCTATATTCTTAATTAGCCTAAGGATCAGATGAAATTAGAAGAAACAGAAGTTGTTAAAGAATTTCCCGAGGTATTTCCGGAGAAACTGGACTCGCTGCGGCCGGATAGAGAAATAGAATTTGTGATTGAATTGTATCTGAATGCAGAGCAGTATTCTAAGACTCCGTATCGGATGGCTCCGACAGAATTAAAAGAATTGAAGGTTCAGCTTGATGCCTTATTGGAAGTGGGGTATATTAGACCGAGCACGTCGCCGTGGGGTGCGCCGGTATTGTTTGTGAAAAAGAAAGATGGAACTCTACGGATATGTATTGATTACCGAGAATTAAATCGGATGACAATCAAGAATAAATATCCTCTTCCACACATTGAGGAATTGTTTGATATACTCCAAGGATCCAAAGTATATTCAAAACTTGATCTACGACAAGAATATTACCAATTACGGATCCGGGCCGAGGATATTTCGAAAACGGGCTTCAACACGAGGTATGGGTATTATGAATTTGTGGTTATGCCTTTTGGTTCGACAAATGCTCCTGCCACTTTTATGGATATGATGCATAGAATTTTCCGACCTTTTCTTGATAAGTTTGTAGTGATCTTTATTGATGATATTTTGGTTTTCTCCAAGTCGGTCGAGGAACATGCAAGGCATCTTGAGCTTGTATTGAAAACTATGAAGGAACATCAATTATTTGCAAAGTTTATCAAATGTGAATTTTGGATCGACCGGGTTTCTTTCTTGGCTTATATTATTTCGGGTCATGGATTAGAAGTTGATCCTTCTAAGATTGAAGCGGTTTTGAAATGGGAGAAGCCAAAGAATGCCTCTGAGGTTAGGAGTTTCGTGGGACTGGCGGGATATTATAGGAGATTTGTGCAAGATTTTTCAAAAATTGTCGCTTCCTTAACTCAGTTAACAAAGAAAGATGTTAAGTTTGTGTGGGATGATAATTGCGATAAGAGTTTCAACACCTTGAAGGAGAGATTAGTTTCAGCCCCAGTTTTAACTCTTCCAGAGGGTTTTGAAGGTTATATTGCTTATACAGACGCGTCGAAAGAAGGTTTGGGGTGTGTTCTAACTCAAAACGGGAAAGTAATTGCTTATGCTTCTCGAAAATTAAAGGAACATGAAAGGAACTACCCTACCCATGACCTTGAACTTGCCGCCGCAATATTCGCACTCGGGAAATGGAGACATTTCTTGTACGGGGTAACTTTTGAGATTTTTTACCGATCATAAGAGCCTCAAATATTTTTTTACACAAAAGGATCTTAACATGAGGCAACGGTGATGGATGGAAAGACGAAGACTATGATTGTGTTATTAAATATCATTCCGGGAAGGATAATATTGTGTGTCGATGCTTTAAGTAGGAAGGTGGGTATAGCAAATTTGGAAGTTGAAGAAAGTAGTGGAATTGAGCCTATTGTGGTAAAAGCTCGGGTTTTTAATATCTCCATCGACCCGGAATTGAAACATAGATTGTTTGAGGCTCAAAATAAGGATCTGGAAGTTCAGAAATTAGTTGTTAAAGCAAGAAAGGATCCTGAAAGTTCGTTCGGGTTCGATAAAACTAGTCTTCTTCGTTTCAAGAACCGAGTGGTAGTGCCCGATGAATTGAAATGGATATTGCTTGAAGAAGCTCACAAGTCGGCATATTCGGTACATCCGGGAGGAAATAAAATGTATAATGATTTGAAGCAATATTATTGGTGGTATGGGTTAAAGAAGGATGTAGCCGAGTTTGTGAAACATTGTTTGACGTGTCAGAAAGTTAAGGCTGAGCATCAAAAGCCGGGAGGTCTTCTACATCCGTTACCTATTCCCGAGTGGAAGCGGGAACAAGTGACGATGGATTTTATATCCGGATTACCAAGAGTAAAAGGTGCTTATGATGGTATTTGGGTAACTGTGGATCGGTTAACGAAGTCTGTACATTTTCTACCGGTCCGAATATCTTACAAGATTAGCAAATTGGCCGAGATTTATAACGGAGAAATTATCCGACTTCATGGGATTCCGGTGAGTATTGTTTCTGATAGGGACCCTCGATTTACTTCAAAGTTATGGCAAGAGTTGCAAGGGATTTTGGGCACGAAACTGCAATTTAGCACGGCATTTCATCCTCAAACTGATGGTTAATCCGATAGAGTTATACGATAATTGGAAGATTTGCTTCGTGCGTGTGCATTAGATTTTCAAACTTCTTGGCATGAACAACTTCCATTGATTGAGTTCGCATATAACAATAGTTATCAATCTTCCATCGGTATGGCTCCATATGAAGTACTTTACGGCCATAAATGTCGATCACAGGTATTCTTTGATTTGGAACAATGGAAATGGACAAAACAAGAAGGGGTAAAGAAAGGTGAGAAATCGGAGAAACCTTCCAAAGCTGTGAGAGCTATGATCGAGAAAGTCCAACAGATACAACAACAAATGAGGGATGCACAAGATAGACAGAAAATTTATACCGATATTCGCCGAAGGGATCATCAATTTGAAGTGGGGACCGGGTTTTCTTAAAGGTATCTCCACGAAAGGGGTTTTCTCGGATTGGAAAGGGAGGAAAGCTTAATTCTCTTTCTTTGGGGTCGTTTGAAATTCTTGAGAGAATTGGGGAAGTAGCTTACAGATTGGATCTACCGCCTAATCTTATCAGAATTCATAATGTTTTTCACGTATCTCAGCTAAGAAAGTATTATCCGGGTGAAACTGAAATTCTCCCCGTTGAAGAAGTGGAATTGGAACCGAATCTGTCTTTTGTTCAGAAGCCGGTTAGAATTTTGGACATAAAATATCAAGAGATGAGAAACCGGAATATTCCTATGGTCAAAATATTATGGCGAAGTGATAAAACCGAAGAGATGACTTGGGAACCGGAAGAGAAAATGAAGAGGTTCCATCCTGAGTTGTTTATTTCCAATCAGTGAATCTGGGGACCAGATTCTTTTAAGGGGGGGACAGTTGTAACGCCCCAATTTCCGGAAGTTCAGGTAAGCACGCCACGAGCGGGTCTTCGGGAGTTGGGAGATTTAATTTAACTGTTTCACTTATTTATTTATAACTTTCATCACAATATATGCATTAAATCTTCATGTATTCGTATAATTTTCATTAATATGAATTAATTGATATATGTGACCTAATTGCACTATATGTCCTTAATTGATACTTAGTGTAAATTTGTATACTTAATTACATAACATGATAGGGATTTAATTGATCTTTTGTGTAGATATGGAACTTGATTGCATGAATTTAAATATCTTAAGGACTTATGTACAAAATGTAATGAATCACACGTATTCATGCAAGACTTTGATAGATCATCTAACTCTTCCATTTCATTCCATCATATTCCATTTTCATCTAAGAGATAAGAAATCACACACACTCACACACACTCAAGATCGATTTTTACACCAAGGAAGAGAAAGAGAATTTCATCTCATAATTCAAGCTAGACTTTGAAGGAATTGTGGAGCTAGAATCATCATCATCATCATACTACCATTTCATCTCATATTTCTTTCATTTCAAGATATAACTTGAGAATTGTATGAATCCCTTGAATTATGATTAAGTAGGATTTATTGATTGAATGATGAATTCTTGTGTATTTATGACTAGAAGCATGATTAGCATATAAAGGATTGAAAGCTTGCATGAAAATATTGAATTATATGGAAGTTGGAAACATGAATATATATGGGGTTTTGGTGATGGATCTTTGATGAGTTAAGGTATATTTCATAGTTTAATTGATGCATAAGTGTAGTATAAGGTGTAATAGATGCATTTAAGTATTTGTTATGGAGTGAAATTGCATTTGTTGTTGTTTTGTGAGGGTTTTGGTTCGTTTCCCCTGTTTTTCCCCTGTTTTGCTACTGCTGCGTAGCAGGTCGCGGCCGTGACCAAAAGCAGAGTAAGATTGGTCGCGCCCACGACCCACTCATAGTTCTGGTAGGACTTCAGGTCGCGCCCGTGACCGGAATGATGTGTAATTTTGGTCGCGCCCGCGACCTGTTTTTAGCCAAGTTTCGAGATTTGAAAAAATGGAGAAAATTTCGGGAAAAAATTAGGTAGCGCCCGCGACCCCTGCATATTCTGCATAAAAATGTGAATTTCAAACTTAATTTGCATGGTTTTCTTGGTTCATTTTCGGCATGTACACTTCATTGATATACCATATAATCTGTTAACTTATGTGTATCATAGGTGTTTTGTGATTTCATGCTTAAACTCCATAGAGGAGGTTTGTGTAATATTTTCATACTTTGATTATACATTGATTGCTTGATCCTTGCTACATTCCTTGATACATTGAGTATATTTATAATATTTATTGATTGTAATTGCATTATTGACATTATTGGAACATGTTGTTCGTCTTAAATGGTTCATGAGAGTCGAGTCTTACGTACACTTGCCCTTGTTACACAGATCACATTCCAGGAGATGAGGAGCACACTCCATAGGGTGTTTCCTTATTTCTTTTGGTCGGTAAAGTTGAGGTTACTTCTAGATATAAAGAACCCTACAACCCTATGTTAATTTTGGACCAAAACGTATCTATATATAGTTATAGTTTCCAAAACTTTATTGATCTTCAATTGAATTACCGAATTGTACCGACTGATTGATTGACCGATTGATCGACTGAATTGATTGTTTTGGCGAGTATATTGTTCACTGTGGGCCCGAGGGTAGTGTATTGAGCCAACCGGGAAATCTTGGGTGGTTGACGGGTAACTCTTGCACTATCCTCACATTATAGGGATGACCCCTGAATCCACTAGGAGATTAGTGGAGGAAGGAGTTCCGGGTATAGGGAATCATGAACCCTATGCTCACACTTGTTGGATGGCGGGGCCTTGCAATCCCCCATCACCCGGAGGAAGAAGGAGTTATTGAAACTACTAATTGTGCACTGAAATTGATTGCTTGATCACGTAATCATTAAAATTGCATTATTGTACACAGTCGGCGAAAGGTTGGAGAATTGCCCTTACTCACCGGGCCACTGATTGATTGAATTGAATTGTACTGAATTGATTGAATTGTAAATTAATTAGTTGTAATCTTGGGCGAGGCCTATCTTATTCTTGAACTTATATTGTTTCCTTTTATAAAATCTTACCCGAGATTATAGCTTGCATGATAGTTGCGCTTTTAAATTGTGAACCCCTCACTTAGTCTTTCATAGACTGACACCTCACAATTTCAGGTATTGAAGGTTGAGTGCTAGGCGGGATTGAGTCGAGTTTTGCTTCTGTTGGGTCTAGCATTGCCGTTCTCATATTTCACGTATATTATGAATACATTAAAAGCTCATATGCAATGTTTTGGGTATCTATGTATATTTTATGACATATACTTGGAAAATATTGGCAGGTTTACGGAATATTTTGGGAGATGATAATGTATTGATATGTACATGGATAGATAACATGTTTTGGACACTTGATACTTGAGATATGATAATGAAATTTTATGCTTCCGCTTTTATTGCTCTGAATTGATTGTTTAGTTTGGGGTTATTCCCGCCTAGCTAGTGAGTTATATTCTTTAGTGTCTCCCGTTCGCTATAGCTTTGGTTCATGTATAGATTGTCCATTTCATATATGAATTGAACTATAGTGCGGGGGATGTAGTGCCTAGCGTTCCGGGTGCTACAAGAAATAAATACGGGTACAAAGGGATTAAAAAGGGGCAAATAAAGCATAAACGTTCAAATAATTCAAATAAGGTTCATATAAAATTCAAATATTAAATTACATAATTCAAGTATTACATGTAAAGAGTAAAATAAATGTGTGCCCTAGAAAGCCGATTGTATATCCGCTTTGTACTTTTCCTTGTTTTAATCACAGACAATCTTTGAATAAAATAACGAATTCAGGCAACACTGCTTTATATGCTCTTGTTTGGTATGCGTTTACCTTAGCTGTGCATGTATGAGAACTCCCCTAATCCTGATGACTTTAGGACTCTACCATTTAGGTGAAATGGTTCATGAAACGAGCCCGATATCACATAAGTCATGATTAGTAAAATACTCCAAGCCGATGAGTCCTACAGACAGTGGGAGTGTCAACCTGACTCCTCTAAGGCTTACTTGTGGGATCACGCCCTTAAGAAGGACCACCTTGTTTCATGGAGGTGCAAAGTGTATAGTTGATAGGTGCGTGATACATGAGGGTGCTTAGTTCCATAAGTCAGTTCACTGAGGTGCCCCGTGTGAGAAGATTCCTAAATGGGAAAGGAAGTTTCTATTTCAGGAAATTGAAACTTCCAGATTAGGAAATATCTCACGAGTCATTGATGTGATTAATTGATCCTTAGACTTGAGGTTCCATGTCACTTTATTAGTTAACTCTGTAGTCTTAGGTATAAGTTTTAAAGGGTGTCGCATTAGAAAACTGATTCAAGGCTTATGTTGGGGCTGCACAAGTGACTCATGAAAGTGAGTGAGAATCAAGAAAGGACCTACACTTGCATTTGCAAGGTGATCTCTTATTGTGTAAGTCATTCATATGCCATATGGAGTCTTTGGCCAGGGCAGTAGATCAAGACATCAAGAAACGGGTTTCTTGGATTGAGATCAAATGGATATGAAATGCGCTTGGCTTTAAGACCAGATTGTTAGGGTTATGATATTCCCTTACCCTAGATCTTGGTTGAGAGATAGTAAGTAGGAGGATTGTATCTCACATGAATCAATGACTTAAAGGTTCTGTCGAATAGATACATTCCAATTCAGCTAGGGGTTAAACACCTGCTGCTAGACTATGGTCGTTTAATCTGTGGACTGATTAATTAATTGGTGAATTAATTAATTAGGGTCACTGCTAATTGAATTGAGAACCTAGAGGGTCACATAAAACAACTTGGTTACATGAGTTAAGGCTTCAAAATGATTAAACGAGTTAATCGGGCCAAGAGGGTTCCACACGTGTGAACCACATATGTGGCTCACGTGAGTGGCACGTGTCCTTGGGACACGTGTCTCACACGTGTGAAAAGATAATGGTATATTTACTTATGTATTAAATAATTAATATGATTAATTATTTAATAGACTTTGGTTTAATTTTGAATTAAAAGGAAAGTCTTATTTTGGAGAAAAATAATCTATTTAATTAATTACGAATTATAATTAGATAAATAAGTTATTTATTTATTAATAAATAAAGTATAATAATATCCAAAAGGGTTTGGATATTTTAGCTCTCTTAAAAGTTGATTTGAATTAGAATTCAGAGTCAAAGTTGGAAATTACTTGATGATCAAGTAATAAGAGAGAGAGGGACCAAATCCTTAGTCCATAAGGACTAGGATCGGCCGCCCCTCCTCTTGGCTATATATAGGGGAGCTCGAGCTCCCCTTGGTGATTGATTGAATTCTTTTGGTTCA
Organism: Lantana camara; assembly: GCA_037501455.1. Taxonomy (NCBI): domain Eukaryota; kingdom Viridiplantae; phylum Streptophyta; class Magnoliopsida; order Lamiales; family Verbenaceae; genus Lantana; species Lantana camara. The sequence goes on along the minus strand of CM074859.1, from coordinate 86,741,846 downwards.
TGTGTTGAACACCATCCTTCCTCCAAGATCAAATAAACCCTAGGTTAAGCCTAAACACTAACTAGAGAACTAGCATCCTTACTAGTTAGATTGTAATCAAGTTGGTGGACTATCTCTAGAGAGCTTCAAGTTCGAAGTTTTGAAGATTCGAGCTTTACCAAGGAGAGGGGATCAAGCCGCGAGACGAGCGTTCTTGGGTGGCTTGAAACACTTCAAGAAAGATTATTGAAAAGTAAGTTTCTAATCTCAACGAATTTGGATTCACGATTGCGAGTATTCGATCCTTTTTTTGGAAAATTTTTAAATTTCTGCTGCTTTCTGATTCTTGTTTTCCAACAAATGGTATCAGAGCCACCTCATTAATCGTGTTTCTGATTCGTCTCAATTAACTGAATTTGGTAGAAATTCTTAGGCTTGATGCGATTGAGTATTTGTAATTGTTTTAGAGGGCCTGAATTACGAAACTGTATTTTTCCAGAAAGTTTCTGAAAACTGTTTTGTAAAATTTGTTTTGAAAACTGTTTTAGATTTGAAACTGTATAAACTGTTTTTGGATTTCTTGGATTGGTTTTGCTTTTTGAACGAAAACACGAAACGAAAAAGCCTGGATTACGAACACGGCAAACCTCGCGCGCGAAGGCGTCGCGCGCATGGGAATCCCACCCTGCCCCTCCAACAACCGCGCGGGAGGCCTTACGGGCGCGCCCAGCAACGCCCACAAGTGGTCGGGCCGCGTGCTGTGCGCCGTGCACGGCCCTCTTCGCGTACGTGCACCCGTTTTCTCGTAATCCGTTTTCGTATTTCGTACAATCCAGTCCCGATTTTAATTTTAATTTTATTTTATTATTAAAAATTGTTTTATTAATATTTATTTTAATTTTGAATAAAACCTAAAGTTGGGATTTTTGAGAAATAGAGACGGTTTATAATTTGGGAAAATACGTCTTTGATAAAATTGTTAATTTTCAGAAATTAATTGGAATTTTGTTTGTTTTAATAGTTTGGGATTTATTGAAAACTTTTATGAATAAGACTCGCATCAAGTCATGTTTTAAGTCATTAGGACTTGAAACGGGAATTTTGATTTATTGGCTAAATTTAAATTCTCGTAAGAAGCATTGTAGGTAATCATAGGTTTAGACTTATGTATGGTTTTAATTCATGCACATGGATGGTTTAAATTGGGGTTGGAGCCCTATAGTTGCGTTTTTCAATTGAGGTTGGAGCCTCACTTATGTGCGTACTGATATGTGATTTATTATGTGGCTTTCCATATTACTGTTTTGAGGCAGGGGTATGCTCCGTGTATTTGTCTAAGGCCAATATGAAGATTGAGCCTTATTACTTTTCAGTACTTTTTCATTTTTTGAGAGTAAAATAGGTGGTGAGGTTTTATTTTCATTTTGGAGACAATGCACCCATGGAGTAAGATGGACCACAATTCAAGTAACAAGGAGGCCATAAGTGAAGACCCCTCAAAATGTTAGGGAGGGTAATCTCAATTGAAAATGTAATAGAGATAGGGCTCGTATTTTGTTACAGCTTTTCCTTATGTGGTTTAAACTGTTTATGTGGCATGTATGTTAGAACTTGTGATTGTGGAGTGGCTCCCACATATCAGGCATAAGATACGAAGAACCCATGATCATCTCATGTTAGTAGCATGCTAGGACATGTTATCTGCTAAGTGCTTGTGTGAAATGCATTTAAGTTGTACTTGCATTAATCAAGACTAATTGAAATTGGATAACATATATGTTGGTGAGGTCGAACCGGACAACTCTCCGGTTGATTTGAAAATTCCCGTTAAATATTAAGCTAATTTCGAACAATAGGTGTTTAATTCGAGATGCAAATTTTGAATTAAATTCCTAGCATTCCATCAATAGGTTTTGAGTTTAATAAGTGAAGCCAGTTATTGTCCACGAGTCGTGGGATAGCTAGTGGAGCTTATTAGTTCTTAGTTACCTAATTGATCATTTTAAATGATCAATATTTCGTGATCAATTTTTGCAGGGGCGGTGTCCGCGAGTCGTGGGTCGTTCGAACTAAGTTTTGATCATGATCTTATGATTGACGGGTCTAGCTTAACGCCTAAGTAAATATGGATGTCGCACGAGTCGTGGGTCCATATTGAAAGATAGGTGATGCAAAAACAATTACTAAGAGTTCTAAAGGTGTTAGAATTGGTAAGTTATACCTACCTGAGGTTTTACTTAGAATGTCCGCGAGTCATGGGTTCGAGGTAAAATGCCTAGGATCTTAGTACCCATTGGGAAACGTGTTCCTCTTAGATCTTTGGGAATTATAGATCTTTGAAAAACAGTGGGAGCTACATAAGATTAAAGACCTTATCTTTTGTATATCGTTATAATTCAGCATGCTCACAAGTTCTCTGTTTTACCATTTATGTCGTAGATTTTGTGATTCTCGACGTGTTTTGAAATGACAACCAAAAACCCTCTTGTATCGATCCTCGAGTAAAACAAGTTGACTGGTCCCAACTATTCTGATTGGCTGAGGAATATGAAAATCATTTTAGATTCTGAGAAGAGAACTTATGTTCTCTTCGAAGGGGAGCCTAGTCCCGAAGGGGACGCTCCCACTCGGGCCGAGCGAGACGCGATCCGAAAGTGGAAGGATGATAATCTCCAAGCCCGTTGCCTTATGTTGGCTAACATGTCTCCGGACTTACAAAGGCAACATGAGGCCATGGAATTTGCTTGGGAGATTTACGACCACTTAGAGCAACTTTACCGCCCTCATGAACGTGTTACAAGGTATAACACCTCAAAGGAATTGTTCCACTTGAGAATGAGGGAAGGTTCAACTGTCCATGAATATGGACTCAAGTTTCTTGCCCTTACTTAGAAACTTGCTTCCATGGACATGCCACTGAAAGATGAGCTTTCAGTGGACTTGTTGCTAGCCTCGCTCCCACCATCATTCAACCCATTTGTCCTTAGCTTCAATATGAATCATGCTGGTGCTACTGTAGCTGAGCTGATTAGTCAGCTTGTGACTGCTGAAAGCACGATCAAGAAGGACAATAAGGTTTTGATGTTGAATACTCCATCTTCCTCTTCTTGGCCTTCTAAAGGTAAGGGCAAGAAAGCCCAAAAGAAGAAGAAGAAACCCCTTAGGCCCACTTGTGGCATTTCGAAGGGGAAGGCCCAAAAGAAGAAGCGTGATCAGAAAGAGGATGTTTGCTTCCATTGTGGCAAAGCGGGACATTGGAGGAGAAACTGCCCAGAGTACAAGGCTACTCTAAAGAAAGGTATGTTTTTCGTTGAAATAAATCTTTCTATTAATTCTAGTTCTTGGGTACTTGATACCGGTTGTGGAGCTCATATCTGTAATGATGTACAGATGCTAAATGAAGTCCAACAACTCAAAGAAGGAGAATGTGTCGTGAAGATCGGCGATGGCTTAAATGTTGAAGCTCGAGCTTTAGGCACAATTAGATTAGATTTAGGTAGTTTTGAGTTAGTTTTAAATAAAGTCCTTTATGTATCGAGCATTATTCGTAATATAATTTCAGTTCCAATTTTAGATTGTGAAGGTTATGAAACTTATATTAAGAATGGTAAATACTTTATCAAACGGAACAACTCTTCCGTTCACATCGGTACTCTAAGTAATGGACTTTATCTAACTCAGAATGTCAATATTATGAATATACAACCAGAAACTAAGCGTAAGAGAGATGACAAAGTTTCAGCTCCCTTATGACACGCTAGATTAGGACACATTTCCAAGAACAGAATTAGCAAGATAAACATTTTAGGATCATTCTCTAAAAATGATCTCAAAGAGTTGACTTCTTCCGAATCCTGTCTCAAAGGAAAAATGTCCAAGGTTCCTTTTAAAGGGACTATGGAACGCGCCACTAAGGTCTTGGATTTGATCCATTCTGATGTTTGTGGACCGCTTAGTGTAAGCACTAGAAACAATCATCAGTATTTCATAACCTTTACCGATGACTTTAGTCGGTATGGTTATGTATACTTAATGAAGTATAAATCTGAAGCTTTTGAGAAATTCTTAGAATTTCAAAAGGAGGTTGAGAACCAAACTGGTCACAAGATCAAAGCACTTCGATCTGATCGAGGAGGCGAGTATCTTAGTGAAGAGTTCCTTAATCATCTCAAAGATAATGAGATTATCTCTCAGTGGAAACCTCCGGGAACTCCTCCACTCAATGGAGTTTCTGAGAGAAGGAATCGAACTCTACTCGATAGCGTTCGTTCCATGATGAGTTTCAGTGACTTACCACCTTCTTTCTAGGGTTATGCCCTAGAAAGTGCCTCAAAGATTTTGAATCTAGTTCCCTCTAATTCAGTCCCTAAAACGCCCTATGAAATGTGGCATGGTAAAATCCCTAGTTATTCTTACTTAAGAATTTGGGGTTGTCCTGCTTACGTGAAGAGGACAGTGGGAGATAAGTTAGAATCTCGTTCTAATTTATGCTACTTTGTAGGTTATCCTAAGGAATCCATAGGATACTACTTCTATGATCAATCTGAGCAAAAGGTGTTTGTTTCCAGAAATGTCACTTTTCTTGAGGAACCGTTCCTTAAAGAATCTAGTTCCCTCTAATTCAGTCCCTAAAACGCCCTATGAAATGTGGCATGGTAAAATCCCTAGTTATTCTTACTTAAGAATTTGGGGTTGTCCTGCTTACGTGAAGAGGACAGTGGGAGATAAGTTAGAATCTCGTTCTAATTTATGCTACTTTGTAGGTTATCCTAAGGAATCCATAGGATACTACTTCTATGATCAATCTGAGCAAAAGGTGTTTGTTTCCAGAAATGTCACTTTTCTTGAGGAACCGTTCCTTAAAGAAAAGAAAGGCAAGATCGTAGAATTAGAGGAAGTATAAAGTGACCCCACGCCACCCACTGAAGAAACGTCCCCTTCTGATCAACTACAACCAATCACGAATTTCGATACACACGTAAATCCTCCTCTAAGGCGTTCTGAACGCACTCCTAGACAGTCGGAGAGATGGTATGGATTCTTCCATGAGATCTCTCAAAAGGATAATTATCCTTTAACATATGAGGAGGCACTTTCAGATTCTGACTCTGAACAGTGGATAGAAGCCATGAAATCTGAAATGGATTCCATGAACTCCAACCAATTTTGGACCTTGGTAGATTTGCCTGATGGGGTCAAACCCATAGGTTGCAAATGGATCTTTAACAGAAAGCTTGGAGCCGATGGAAGCATTGCAGCCTACAAAGCAAGACTGGTTGCAAAAGGATTCACTCAAAGACCCAGCGTGGACTTTGATGAAACTTTTTCACCAGTTGTAATGCAAAAGTCTATTCGGATCATGGTTGCCATTGCTGCATATTATGACTATGAGATATGGCAAATGGATGTGAAAACTGCCTTTCTCAATGGTGACATTGATAAAGACATTTATATGGAGCAACCCATAGGTTTCACATTCAGTGGGAATGAGCAAAAGGTTTGCACACTCTAAAGATCAATCTATGGATTGAAACAGACTTCTAGGAATTGGAACACTCGATTTGATGAATCAATCAAAGTGTTTGGCTTCATTCAAATTTCGAATGAATCATGTGTGTATAGAAAGGAATTGGAGACCTCGGTGCAATTCTTAGTGCTTTATGTTGATGACATCCTTCTTATTAGGAATTCGAAGGATGACATGAAAGTGACTAAGTTATGGTTATCGAACCAATTCGAGATGAAAGATCTTGGTTATGCGTCCTATATCCTTGGAATTAAAATCTGTCGAGATAGATCTAGAAGTTTAATAGGACTGTCACAGTCGATGTACATTGACAAAGTATTGAAGAAATTCAATATGGAGTCAGCAAAGGTTAAGAACCTTCCTATGAGTGTAGGAACATGTCTTTCTAAGAAGATGTGTCCTAAGACTAACCTTGAGAAGGAAAGAATGACTCATACACCTTATGCATCAGCAATAGGTAGCATAATGTATGCAATGTTATGTACTCGACCGAATGTGGCTTACGTACTTATTGTAACAAGTCGTTTCCAATCTGACCCTGGAGATGGTCACTGGGCTGCCGTGAAGAATATTCTTAAGTACTTGAAAAGTACTAAGGATTTGTTCTTGGTTTACAGAGATCAAAAAGATCTTACTATCGAAGGATACTGCGATGCAAGCTTTGCATCTGACTTAAATGATTTTAAGTCAATGTCAGGATACATTTTTTGCCTAAACGGCAGAGCAGTGAGTTGGAAGAGTTCCAAGCAAACGACCACTGCAGATTCGACCACTGAGGCCGAATACTTAGCTGCAAATGATGCAGCTAAGGAAGGTGTTTGGATTAGAAACTTCATTCAAGAGTTGAATGTTGTTCCTAGCATGAAATACCCCATTACTGTGTTTTGTGACAATACAGGGGCGGTTGCTCAAGCAAGAGAACCAAGATCTCACCAACGGACCAATCACATTATGAGGAAGTATCACATAATCCGTGATATTATCAAAAGAGGAGATGTGCAAATTGAGAGGGTCACATCAGCAGAGAACGTGGCAGATGCACTTACTAAACCCCTTAGTCGAGAAGCTTTCCAAGGTCATCTTCAGAAGATGGGACTTAGAGTAACTTTAGAATGGCTTTGACGGGGTAAGTGGGAGATTGTTAGGAATAGTTCCCTAGAAAGCCGATTGTATATCTGCTTTGTACTTTTCCTTATTGTAATCACAGACAATCTTTGAATAAAATAACGAATTCAGGCAACACTTCTTTATACGCTCTTGTTTGGTATGCGTTCACTTTAGCTGTGCATGTATGAGAACTCCCCTAATCCTGATGACTTTAGGACTCTACCATTTAGGTGAAATGGTTCATGAAACGAGCCCTATATCACATAAGTCATGATTAGTAAAATACTCCAAGCCGATGAGTCCTACAGACAGTGGGAGTGTCAACCTGACTCCTCTAAGGCTTGCTTGTGGGATCACGCCCTTAAGAAGGACCACCTTGTTTCATGGAGGTGCAAAGTGTATAGTTTATACGTGCGTGATACATGAGGGTGTTTACTTCCATAAGTAAGTTCACTGAGTTGCCCCGTGTGCGGAGATTCCTAAATGGGAAAGGAAGTTTCTATTTCAGGAAATGGAAACTTCCAGATTAGGAAATATCTCACGAGTCATTGATGTGATTAATTGATCCTTAGACTTGAGGTTTCATGTCACTTTATGAGTTAACTCTGTAATCTTAGGTATAAGCTTTAAAGGGTATCGCCTTAGACAACTGGTTCAAGGCTTATGCTGGGGCTGCACAAGTGACTCATGAAAGTGAGTGAGAATCAAGAAAGGACCTACACTTGCATTTGCAAGGTGATCTCTTATTGTGTAAGTCATTCATATGTCATATGGAGTCCTTGGCCAAGGCAGTAGATCAAGACATCAAGAAAAGGGTTTCTTGGATTGAGATCAAATGGATATGAAATGCACTTGAATTTAAGACCAGATTGTTAGGGTTTTGATTATTCCCTTACCCTAGATCTTGGTTGAGAGATAGTAAGTAAGAGGATTGTATCTCACATGAATCAATGACTTAAAGGTTTTGTCGAATCGATACATTCCAATTCAGCTAGGGTTTAAACACCTGTTACTAGACTATGGTCGTTTAATCTGTGGACTGATTAATTAATTGGTGAATTAATTAATTAGGTTCACTGCTAATTGAATTGAGAACCTAGAGGGTCACACACAAGAACTTGGTTACATGAGTTAAGGCTTTAAAATCATTAAACGAGTTAATCGGGCCAAGAGGGCTCCACACGTGTGAACCACACGTGTGGCTCACGTGAGTGGCACGTGTCCTTGGGACACGTGTCTCACACGTGTGACAATATATATGTATATTTATTTATGTATTAAATAATTAATATGATTAATTATTTAATAAACTTTGGTTTAATTTTAAATTAAAAGGAAAGTCTTATTTTGGAGAAAAATAATCTATTTAATTAATTATGAATTAATTAATTAGATAAATAAGTTATTTATTTATTAATAAATAAAGTATAATAATATCCAAAAGGGTTTGGATATTTTATCTCTCTTAAAAGTTGATTTGAATTAGAATTCAAAGTCAAAGTTGGAAATTACTTGATGATCAAGTAATAAGAGAGAGAGAGGGACCAAATCCTTAGTCCATAAGGACTAGGATCGGCCGCCCCTCCTCTTGGCTATATATAGGGGAACTCGGGCTCCCCTTGGTGATTGATTGAATTCTTTTTGTTCATGTGTTGAATACCATCCTTTCTCCAAGATCAAATAAACCCTAGGTTAAGCCTAAACACTAACTAGAGAACTAGCATCCTTACTAGCGAGGGTCGTGTTTCTAGCGAGCTTCCAAGGTAATTCAACAACCCCGACAAGGTGCAAGTGGTGGAAGTCCAGTGACTATGACATTCGTGTATCTCCGAGCTCTTGAGCTAGCTTGAAATGAATCAAATGTTGAGTGAAGAATCTCATGGGACCCTCTTATCGTACGAGACAAATAGAGCTGCTCCTAGCCAGAATCTAGATCCTGAAGGAGTTCCTCCGTCAACACTTTGAAGAAAAAAAAACCCTTGTGCCAGAAGTCCTTTTCGGGCTAATCCTTTTCGGGACGTCATGAACCTCCAACATGGGATGAATATGGGAAGCCGCTCTTGCTAGAAAGTCGAGCGAAGGGGACCTGAGGACAGGTCCTTTGTAAGGGAGAGAGGTTGTAACACCCCGACTTTTCAGCCATACAGGTACAACATCACGAGTGTGCTAAGTACGCTTTTGATTAGTTAAGTATGCCATTATATGAATTATTTGAATATTGATTATATGCTTTATGTTTAAACTTAATGTTTAATACCTTTTGAACTTCTTATTTATCCTTTTTAATTTTGATATATGAGATAACTTGCTATGCATGAAATACGTGATTTATGAACTTGATTTCATGCTTGTTAATTGCTTTGGGTTCGTTTGATATGGTTCTTAAACCGTTTTAATTGTTAAGGAACTCGAGGGCCTAACTCGTTTTAGCGCACCTTGGGTTCCGGAAGGCGTAACTTAAGCTAGGAAATTTGGATTTGAATTTTGGAAGTGGCGCTGGATTCATAATGAAGACACAGATCTAAGGAACCTAGCCTTGTATTTTTCTAAGCCCGTTTAAACCTCCGAATTTCGCCCAAACCGAGCACCGTGTGACAGATTCGCCACCCCTCCCGTTTTGCTCATATCCAACCTATTTTTTAATCAAATCACCTCATATTTGAACATATATGACCCTAACTTAACCCTCTATCACCCCCTTATACTCTCATTTCCGACCCAGCTAGAGAGAGAGAAGAAAGAAGCTGAAAAGAGGAAGAAAAGGGAGAAGAGAGAAGGGATCTCGGTACTGTACACGCGTAAGCTTTTTGAGCTTGTTTCTTCATTGTTTCTTATCCAATTCAAGAGGTAAGCATGTTTTATTGATGTACATTCGCGACAAGGTAGCAGATTTGGGATTGGAGGGACATCACAGCCGCGACCTTTTGCTGTGCAGCCGTGACCACCATGCAGAGGAGATCTCTGAAGCAGCGTCGTGCCCGCGACGCTTTCTTGCGCGGCCGCATCGGGCCGACAGTTTCTTACGGGAAGTGAAACCGTTGCGAGTGTGACCTCTTGCTGCTGCATTTGTGTAACACCCCGGAGCGAAGGGCGCCACATCCCCCGCACCATAGCCCAACATGTGAAACGAAATGGGAACTCCGCCCACGCATTGAACCATGGCAAACGGGAGATAAACCAAAACTCACCCCTAGGCTAGGCGGTCTAGACCCTGAACAGAGTGTGCAAGAGAATCAAAAGCAGAATGCGGAAGAAACAGGATTGCAAAACATAATACATACATCCAATCTAAAAGCAAGGTATAACAAATATTACATGCCATACCCATCCCGGGCGAAATAAAATGGACTTAAGTTCGAATTACAAGATATAACTTATACATAATACCATATTTACGTATTTATACGTAGTACCAAATATACATAAATGCATAAAATAAAATCCTATATGGCTTAGGGAAGACCCTAAGACCCAACCTAAACATAATATAAACATACCATAACATAAAAACATAAACTAACTAAAACATAACATAAACTAAAGCATAAAAATAAAACAAACCTAGCTCTAAAGGGGGGAGGCCGACGGCAAGAGGGAGAGGAGAGGGAGAGAAAGGGTGTTGTTAACACAACTTTGAGCAAGGAATGAAATGGCTCTTGCCCTCTATTTATAGTTGAAGATAAGCCCCTCACCTTGGAAATAAAATGTAAGGAAGGGTATGACAGCAAAAGTGGGATAGCTTCTCTTGGAAGCTTCATACTCTTGAAGCTAAAAAGTGGGGCTGCTGGGGGTATTTCGGTCATTTCACTGCCAAGACATGAAGGTAAGTGGCTGGAAGTTTAACCATTCTATCGGCAAGAAAATTAGCTTCAAAACGCATATTTATACGTCGAAATCGGATTTACCGTTTGAAAGATACATTAGTTTTAGTGAATAAAATTTTTGAGCTCGAAACTCAACACGATTGAAAAACGACTTTCGGGAATGATTTTCAAGTCCGGAACATTTTGAAAAATCATAAAATAAATCGAGAAGCGTTTTGAATCCAATATCGACTATAAAACGTTTTACCGTTAAAAAGTTGAAAACGTAGAATGAATAGTGAATTCTCACGTACGAACGTACGCTTCAAAATTTCAAGCTAGGGTTTGAATCAAGAGTTGTAAAACATCTCAAAAATATTGAAATAGCTCAAGTAGTGCAAATCCAGAGAGAAAACATTTTCCGAATGAAAACCGTTCGTAGAAGGAATAGTGAACTAGGGTTTTCGTAAACATTTTCAATAAAACAAAGCTCCAGATTAGATTTCCAACCAAGAATAATTTCAAAAGACTTATCTGACTCAAGGATAGATTTGACTGTAACTTGGGTAGGAAAAGATATCAGAATCAATAGCTCATTTTTAGATGAATAGTAACTTTGGTCGGTAAGTTCCAAAAATATCCTTATGGTTCAAGAAAGACTCTCTGAGCTTGGGAAACAAGTTCAAATGATAAGGAAACATGTGTTGTGAACCTCTAGGGTTCGAGTGGCAATATGAACAAGGTAGGCTCGGGTTATGAATAGTAAACTGTATCAAAGGTCAAGAATTCCCCCTTAAAACATGTCAGATCACATATAAGCACTTTGATCATGTAAAGATACAATGCATGACGGTTTAAAAAGTTGGATCATGGTCTATAAACACTTTACCAATGCCCTTAGCTTACCACTTTCATCCAGGCCCTGTTTTAGGCTGTTACATCGTACCTACCTAAGGCTTTATTGAGGATAGTCGCGAGTCGTTGGGATCTTAGTACCCATTAGGAAAACAAGTTTCCTCACAGATCATTAGGATTTTAAGGTCTTCTAAAAATAGTGGGAGCTACATACGATGAAAGACCTAAATCCTATGTATTACGTTATTATTCAACATGCTCACATTTTCTTTGCTTAGCATTTAGGTTGTAGTTCTGTCATTCTCTACAATATGAAATGCAAACCCATTCGTATTCATCCTTAAGTCAAACAAGTTGACTAAGTCCCAACTAACTCTAATTGACTTCGGATCCTAAAATTCATTTTAGATTCCAAAAGAGAAAAGTTTTCTGTATAGTGCGAGATTTTTACTTGTGAAAATTCGACCCGGGCCAAAAGAGAATCAATCTAAAGTGGATAGATTTTTCAAACCATTTAAGTGCAATCGTACCTCATAAATATGTTATAAGGTATAACATTATGGAATTGTTCTATATTCCAATGAGGATACACGTGTACACGAATGTGGTCTGAAGATCTTGTTGAAGATCTTGCAGTCTCGATCGTTAACTAAGAAACGGGTTCTCGGTGTACTAATTGCTCGCATTGCTTCCACCATCATTTAACTCTTTTGTACTCAAGCACAATGATGCTATTGTAGAATAGTAAATCAATTACTTGATCACGGTTAAGAGCATTCTTGAGATGGACTAAAAGGTTATGATGGTTAAAATCTTCTTCTAAACCCACTAAGGTAAAGGCTCGAAGGCCTAAAGAAGAAGAAATCTTTAAAGCCCAATGGAGGGGTGAGTAAAGGGACACGCCCAAAAGACAATAGAGATCAGAATAAGACGTTTGCTTCTACAGTGGAAAACAAAAAACTTTGAAACGGAACTGCAAAGAGTATGGGTGCTCAGGTTATCTCATTTAATAATTCTAATAGGATTAGGATTCACTAGTCTTGAGTAAATTTTGCATAATCTATTGTTCAAAACTCAAAACGCTAATGTTTTGAACATACAACGAGATAAAAATAGTAAGTGAGATGACAAAGCTTTGAATCACTTTGGCACATTAAGATACAAGAGGATTAGCGAGTCAAATATCTTAGGATCATTTTATGAAAATTGACCTAGAGAGTTAACTTCCTGTGAATCCTGTCTTAAGGGAAACGTTCCCAAAACACAGTTTAGGTCAAACGTGGAACGTTCCAAAATTATAATGAATTTCGATCCATGCTGATTAGTGTAAGATGCTTAATGTAAGCTCTAGAAACAATCATCAGTTTAATCATTATGAATGAGAGTACTTAATGAAGTACAAATTTCGAAACTTTTATGAAATTCCTAGAATTTCAAAAGGAGGTTAGGAACCGAAGTAGTCATAAGACATAAGCTATTCGATCTGATCAAGATGGCAAAATATCTTAGTGACTAATTCCTTAGTCATCTTGGAGATAATAGAATTATCTCTCAGTAAACTTGTTCAAAAACACCTTAGTTTTTCTGAATGAAGAAACAAGACCTTATAGGATATGGTTCATTCCATCAAAAGCTTTACTGACTTATATTCATTATAGGAATAAACCCCTAGAATATATAGTTAGAGATTTCAAATCTAGTACCTTCCAAAACCAGTCTCTTAATTGCACTACGAAATGTGGCATTCTATAATTCCCTAATTATTCTTATTGAAGAATTTAGGGCAATCCTCTTAAGTGAAGAGGATAGTGGGAGATAAGCTTGAAACGAGTTCAAGTTTATACAACAATAAAGGATATTGTTTCTGCGATTCTCTTGAACAAGGGTTGTTTGTTTCAAGGAATGTACCTTTCTTACAATCATTCCTATAACAGAAGAAAGGCAAACAAGCAGACTTCAAAAAAATTTGAGGATAAATACCCCACACCACATATGGAAGAAACGAACTCATCATGAATTTTAGAGTAAGTACACGTATGAAACCCTTCTCTCATGGTGCGTTTAGAATGCATCCTAGATAGCCTAAGAATTACTTAGGAGGAGGCACTATCAGATTTAGAATCTGAGTAGTGTAAGCAAGCCTTGAAATCCGAGATGGATTCCATAAACTCAAACCAAGTTTGGACCTTGGTTGACCCACCTAATAGGATCAGGCCCACAGGCTGTAAATGGATCTACAAGCGAAAGCTTGGAGTAAATGGAAAGCATTACAACCTTCTTTACGATTATAAAACAAAAGTCTATTTGGATTGTGTTTATCATATCTACAAATTTTGACTATGAGATATGATAAATGAATGTGAGAACTGTCTTTCCTAATAGGAGATTGGAAAAGACTGAAATATGGTACATCCATCAATCTCACTTTCAGTGGGAGTATGCAAAAGGTTTGCAAACTCTAAAGGTCAATAAAGGCTTCTAGGAGTTAGGGAATTTGATTTCCTAAGGTAGTCAAATCATTTGACTCAAATGAAAGTAAAATAGTGTCAAGTGTACGCGTGAAAGTTAGTGACGTTAGCTTCAACTTTTGGTACTTTAGAAATGACATCATTCTTATTGGGAATGCGAAGGATGACACGAAAGTTACTAAAATTTTGTTTAGGAAACAATGTGACATGTAAGATCTTAGTGACTGTTGTGTGTTGAAATTACATGATTTTTTAGCGTTAATTCGATGATAAATTGTGCCGTTTGATGCATTTATGTGCTTAAATTGGCCCGTTTTAGGTAATTTTAGAGTTGGAGTTACGAAACGGCGAGGCATGACGATTTCACATGTTTTGAGAAAAGAATGATGGTAACCCCCGTTACCATACAATAGTATACGGTGTGTAACTCCCGTTAACGAACACAGGAGCATTGCATGAGGCAAAACAGAGGAGTAACGCCCGTTACTCCATGGCAGTACAGAGTCATTAACACCCATTAAAAGCCACAGGAGGAGATGAGTTCTGGAGAAGGAATGGTAACGCCCATTACCCTTTCACTGAAGAAAATTAGTAACGCCCGTTACTACTTATATAAGCGCAGACACGATTTATCCGGTTAATGGTCGTTAATGAGAATTGCATTGAGACAGGTAACGCCGGTTAACCCTGTCGGCGAGAGATTTTAGGTTTAGTATTTAGGCACGTTTTGAGGTCTTTTTGGGACAAGAAGGAGAGGGGGAGAGACAGAAGAATTCAGAGGAAGAGATAGAAGAAGGCTGTTGCAGGAGAATTCAGGAGAATTCTCAGAGAATTCATACAAATCAATTGAGACTAATTCCTTTTTCTAGTTTTACTGATTTATCATTCAAACTAATTCCGCCTAAATTCAATTTTCGCGTGTTAGATTTAATTTTCTGGAATTGTTAGAATGTTTAGGAGTTTATTCTCTAGACTTTCTTTAGATTTGATTACTATGATTTATTTTAATGCAATTTCGTTTGGTTTTATGATTTTTACCTTTACTATGAGTAGCTAATTTTATAGGGCTAGGGGAGTGATGCTGAATGCATGATAGATGTTTGATGTAATGCTTGAATGACTTGTGTGATTCTTAGTCTTGAAAGCGGACGTAATTTGAATTGCAACGGTCTGGCTAACCTTAGCATGTCTCAGAATTGCCTACGAATTGAGAGATTGATGGTGATTTGGATTGTTTTCAATACTTGTAAGTTGTAGGGTACAAAGAGATTTGGTCCTAGCTTATACAACAGTAATCTTATTCCATGCCGAGCCGCTAGAATACTGAATTACACTAGTCTTGTTCCTACGGTTTAATTAACTATTGGTGATTGCGAGAGCAACATTGAACGCTAATTAAGCACTTGGTTATACCTCGAGAGAGGGTAATTCAAATATAAGTGACTAGGTTGTAGAATTACACTTGTCAAACGGGTATCACATTAACTCTTGATTGTATGATTCAAAGCTTTTCCCCTGCCTGTTTAGTTTACTGAAGTTAATTTGCGTGTTTAAGTTGTTAATTGCAATTTTAATTTAGTTATTTGTTAATTTATGCATCAGTAGGTTAATAGAAATAAACTTTGATTCCGTTAAGTTTTTAGATTAGAGAGAAATAGAGAGTAGTGCTTGATTTCCCTTCTCTGTGGGTTCGATCCTATTGTGCTACGCGTATGTTAGTGTACACTTGCACGATTGGTTTTTAACTGTAGTAAAATCCGTTACAACAAGTTTTTGGGGGAGGCGTTTTAGGTCAATATTACTCAATTATTTTGATCTAGTGCTTTAGATCATTATTCAATCTGGTGTTTGTAGTCTTTGTCATTGTGGGACTGAGCTAAGGAATTTCTTTGACCTTGTGTAGATTCGATGGCCGAAGATCCTACAAATGCGAGAGATGGAGGGGTAGACGATCCACCTCAAGAGCCACCCCCTCCTGCGATTAGAGATTACAATTTACCGAATGCAGGGGCGATTCAAAAAACAACTCGCCCCCCAATTACGGTGATTAATTTTGAGATCAAACCAGCAATCATCAACTTACTGCAAAACAATCCGTTTTCAGGATTACCTTTGGAGGATCCAACTTCACATTTGGAATATTTTTTGGAAGTTTGCGATACCTTCAAGATACATAATGTCACGACAGATGCTATCTGAGTTAGGCTTTTTCCCTTCTCACTTAGGGATCGAGCTAAAGCATGGTTGGGCACTGTACCAAACGATTCCTTTCAGACTTGGGCAGCATTATCTCAGGCTTTCCTACCAAAGTTCTTTCCACTGAGCAAAACCACAAAGTACAGGAATGATATTCAAGGTTTCAGGCAGATGGATGGAGAGTCCTTCTATGAAGCTTAGGAGAGATTTAAGGATTTACAGAAGAAGTGTCCACATCATGGGATACCAAGTTGGCTACTGTTACAGACATTCTATAATGGGATGTTCCCTACCTTTAGAGGAGCAATGGATACAGCTGCGGGCGGGGCTTTCTTGTCAAAGTCCGAAATGGTTGCTTCTGAACTTTTAGAGAATATGTCTCAGAACGATGTTTTTGTACATGAAGGGAACCGTAATCAACAGGTCAAGGTTGCCATGGGAGTCACAAACCTAGATGGCCTGACTGCCATCAATGCCCAAATCGAAGCTCTCACTAACAGACTGGCCCAACTCTCCGTGAATGTTATTAGAACATAATTCCACCTAGTGCAGGTAACTTGTGATGTTTGTAGTGGTCCACATATGTGTAACATTTGTCCCTATTCCAATGTAGGTGAGCAGGTGCAAGAGCAAGTGAGTTACGCCAGTAACGGAAACCACTACAACCCTAGTTAGGGAAACTACCTCCAACAAGTGATGCCACAGCCTGGACCGCCATTTCAACCGAGGGTCCAGGATTTATGCCGACCAGGCCTAATCCATACTCCAGGCCGTTATCTGAAGCAACCAGAACCGCCTCCTTACATTCCTCATACTCAGCCCTTTCCAGAACAAAAACAGGGTTGGGAGGCTGCACTTGAGAAGTTCATAGCAGTGTCTTCGGACAATTATCAGAAATTGGAAACTCAAGTAGGGCAGGTGGTGAACCAGAATAAGAATTTGGAGTCTCAGATCGGTCAAATAGCCCAATCACTGAATACCATAGGTCAAGGGATGTGGCCTGATCCAGCCAGCAATAATCATAAAGAACAGTGCAAAGCCCCCTTGAGAAGTGGCAAGGAGTATGAAGGACCAAAGATGCCTACAGATCTTGATCAAGGCACTACTGGTGGGGAGAAACCGGAAAAAGTAGTACAGACAAAGGAAGGAAGTGTAGACGAGAAAAAAAAGGAACCCCCTACAATACCAAAGGTGAAGGTAGCACATAAGGAGTATGTGCAACCAGTCCCTTTCCCTCAGAGGTTGCAGAAGCAGAAAATAGAGATAAAATTTGAGAAGTTCTTGAGCATCTTCAAAGAGTTACATATCAACATCCCTTTTGCTGAAGCACTAGCACAGATTATGTTAAGTTTTTGAAAGAGATCCTCTCTAACAAGAGGAAATTGGAAGAATATGCCACGATTGCACTCACAGAGGAGTGCAACGCCATTATTCAGCATAAGCTTCCGCCGAAGCTTAAAGACCCAGGGAGTTTTTCCATCCCTTGTACCATTGGCAATTTAACGTTCAATAAAGCTTTATGTGATTTAGGGGCTACCGTGAGTTTAATGCCTTTATCTATTTGCAGGAAATTTGGGTTGGAAGATCTACAGCCGACTATGGTGTCACTGTAGTTAGCTGACCGATCAATTACTTATCCCACTGGAATCTTGGAAAATGCTATTGTAAGGGTCGGGAAGTTTTACCTCCCAGTGGATTTTCTTGTGCTTGACATAGAAGAGGACCGGGATATGTCATTGATTTTAGGAAGACCCTTCCTTGCCACAACTGGAGCGTTGATTGACGTGAAAAACGGATTGCTGACCCTAAGAGTGGGGGGGGAGCAAGTGGAATTTAACTTATTCAAAACAATGAAGGGACCAGTACTGGAAGAACAGTGTTTCAAGGTGGATGATATTATTGCAACTTCAGCGCTACAAGAGGACCCCCTTGAATTATGTCTGCAAGGATTGGAAGAGAAAATAGACGGCGAAGAGTTGCTAGAAGAAATAGCTGCTTATTCGAGAGAGCTAGAGGCAACTCCATTTGGCCTTTCCGACATAGGTTTGTCTATGAGGAGTTGAGTACATGTAAGCCCACTCCTCCTCCATCTATTGTTAAGGTACCTACCTTGGAATTGAAACCCCTCCCCAATCATCTTAAGTATGCGTTTTTGGGCGAGGCTGATACATTGCCTGTTGTTGTTGCTGCGGAATTATCTGAATTACAATTAAATGCTTTGTTGAGGGTGTTGAGGAATCATAAACGAGCAATAGGTTGGACTATTTCCGACATCAAGGGAATAAGCCCAGCCATTTGTATGCATAAAATTCTGATGGAAGATGAACACAAACCCTCTATAGAGCACCAACGTAGACTAAATCCAAATATGAAGGAAGTTGTTAGGGCTGAGGTAATAAAACTGTTAGATGCCGGGATTATCTATCCTATCTCGGACAATCAGTGGGTTAGTCCTGTTCAGGTTTTGCCAAAGAAAGGGGGAATGACTGTAGTTAAAAATGAGAATAATGAATTGATACCTACTAGGACTCTTACGGGATGGAGAGTTTGCATAGATTACAGGAAATTAAATACAGCGACCAGGAAAGATCACTTCCCCCTTCCCTTCGTTGATCAAATGTTAGAAAGATTAGTCGGGCATGCATAATACTGTTTTCTGGATGGGTACTCAGGTTATAATCAGATAGCTATAGCCCCAGAAGACCAGGAAAAATGCATTTTTACTTGTCCTTATGGCACTTTCGCTTTTAGGAGAATTCCCTTTGGGTTGTGTAATGCCCCGGCTACATTTCAAAGATGCATGATGGCAATTTTTTCTGACTGTATTGAGCGTACCATGGAAATATTTATGGATGCTTTCTCTGTGTTTGGTTCCTCTTTTGAATCTTGTTTATAGAATTTAACTCAAGTTTTACAGAGATGTAAAGATACTAACCTAGTTCTGAATTGGGAAAAATGTCACTTCATGGTGAAGGAAGGAATTGTGCTGGGCCAAAGGATTTTAGAAAAGGGAATTGAAGTTGATAAGGCCAAAATTGAAGTGATCGCGAAATTGCCGCCACCAACTAATGTTAAGGGAGTTAGGAGTTTCCTTCGTCATGCCGGATTTTACCGGTGCTTTATTAAGGATTTCTCCAAAATCACTTTACCCCTTTGTAACCTTTTACAGAAGGATGCTGAATTTATCTTTGATAATGACTGTTTGATTGCCTTTGACAGGTTGAAGAAAGAACTTACTTCAGCACCCATTATGGTGGCACCAAACTAGAGTTTGCCATTTGAACTAATGTGTGATGCTAGTGACTTAGCCATAGGAGCTGTCCTTGGCCAAAAAAGAGAGAAACGTTTACACGTCATTGCATATTCTAGCAAAACACTTAACGATGCACAACTAAATTATACCACCACTGAAAAAGAACTATTAGGTATTGTACATGCTTTTGACAAGTTTCGTTCTAATTTAATAGGTTCAAAAACGGTGGTATACACTGACCATGCTGCTATTAAGTACCTGTTGTCCAAGAAGGACAGCAAACCGCGCCTCATTAGGTGGATACTGTTACTACAGGAGTTTGATTTGGAGATAAGAGACAAGAAGGGCACCGAAAATGTGGTGGCAGACCGCTTATCACGATTGGAGACTGAGGAACCCGCCGAGGAGAAGGAACAGGTTATAGTGGAGAATTTCCCGGATGAACAATTATTTAAGGTGGATTCTGGCATACCATAGTATGCAGACTTTGTGAACTACTTAGCCAGTAGAATCGTACCCCCTGATTTGAGTTTCCACCAGAAAAGGAAATTTCTTTTGGATGCAAAGTATTATTATTGGGAAGAACCGCTGCTTTATAGACACTGATCTGACCATCTGGTGAGGAGATGCGTCCCACAAGATGAGGTAGAGGAGGTGCTTTATCATTACCATTCCAGCCCTTATGGAGGCCATGCGAGTGCAAGTAAGACGGCTGCGAAGGCACTACAATCAGGATTTTGGTGGCCTTCCCTGTTCAAGGATGCACACGAGTTTGTGACTAAGTGTGACTCATGCCAGAGGACAGGTAATATTGGAAAGCGAGATGAGATGCCACTGAGGAATATTCTTGAGATTGAGCTTTTTGACGTCTGGGGAATTGATTTTATGGGTCCGTTTCCATCATCAAACGGGAATAAGTATATCCTGGTGGGAGTGGATTACATATCTAAATGGGTTGAAGCCATAGCATCACCGACGAATGATTCCAAGGTTGTGTTAAAATTTCTGAAGAAGAACATTTTTAGTCGATTTGGAGTTCCCCGAGCTCTTGCCAGTGACGGAGGCTCTCATTTCTACAATAAGCCTTTAGAGATTCTCTTGAAGAAGTACGGACTACATCATCGAGTTGCAACACCATATCATCCCCAATCGAGTGGGCAAGTGGAGATTTCCAATAGGGAAATTAAATAGATTTTGGAAAAAACAGTAAGCAGCTCGAGGAAAGATTGGGCATCGAAGTTGGACGACGTGCTATGGGCGTATAGGATGGCTTATAAGAAACCCATTGGCACGTCCCCATTCAATTTATTCTATGGGAAACCATGCCATTTGCCACTGGAATTCGAGCATAAGGCATACTGGGCAATTAGGGCCATTAAATTTGATATGAAGCTAGTCGGAGAGAAAAGAGCTTTGCAATTGCATGAATTAGAGGAATTCAGACTCCGAGCGTATGAAAATGCCAAACTTTATAAGGAGAGAACAAAGAGATGGCATGATAAGCATATCCGAGTGAAAGAGTTTGAAGTGGGACAGTTGGTTCTGCTGTTCAACTCTAGGTTGAAGCTTTTTCCTGGGAAGTTGAAGTCCTGGTGGTCCGGTCCGTTTCGTGTTATTAGGGTAATGTCCAGTGGAGCAGTGGAGATAGGGAATGAGAAGTCGGGCACATTCGTAGTGAATGGACAGAGATTGAAGCCATATCTAGTTGGCGAGCCCATCGAGAAACACACTTCGCGTGTGTCATTGCATCCTACAAGTTAATCAGGGCCACCCAGTCAAGCTATCGACTTTAACTTAGAACTATATTTTTATTTCCTTCTCTTTTCTTTTCTTTTCTTTTTTGTTTTCCCTTTTTCTTGTTGTCTTGTTTGGTTTTCTTGAGATTCTCTGTTCTTCTGCTTTGGTTGCAGGTTAGGTTGAGAGCTGTTCGAAGTTGGAGTAAGAACTTATGAGAGGGTTGTACCTTTGAAGCTAAGTGCCAATAGTGAGGTCTATTTATTTTGCATGTGCTTGAAGTACGAAGGAGTGATACTATAAACTGTGATATGTGCTTAAGGTGTAATTCTCTATCGTTGTGATGGTGCTTCGTGCTTTAACTGTCCTGAATGAGTTGATTATTGTTAAGTACTAAGACCATGCACCCATTAGTTATGTTGTACCCGAATAAGGCTTTCATTGAAAGAATTACATGTAACGCCCGTTACAACCTTCTTAGGTTATTCAGGGTAACAACCGTTAATGGCGTCTGGAAGATGGGGTAGTATAGGTAACTGGCGTTCCAGAATTTCAGTTCATCACTAGTAACGCCCTTTCATCGCCACAATCGTTTACACCAGATGGGGTAACGCCCGTTACCCCCACAAGGCTCAAAATTGTTAACGCCCGTTACCGGGCCAATATCGCGAGACACCTGGGCTTTTATTAACACGTTTTTGGGCGAATTTTATTTTAAAATCTCAACTCCTCCCCATTCCCAAAAAAACATAAACACGAACACACACCCTCAAGCAAGCAGTAGAGGCGGTTTCCTCAGCCACGAACCACCACCATTCCTTCGTGCAGCAGCCATTCTTCGCGTAAGCACCCACTTTCACACACTCACGCTCTTTTTCCCCGTCACTCTTGGTAAGTTTTCCCCCTTTTTCTAGAGAGGTTATATCCCTTGTAGAATTTAAACCCTAGCATAGGAAACCGGGAATTTGGGATAAGTTGGAGTTGTTTTTGTTAGCATTTTAAATCTTGGGCATGCTAGAATAAGGTTAGACCATTGGTTGGGAATTTTGATTGATTTGGGGAGATTTATTGTATATCCTTATTTCTAGTCCTACAACGTCAATTAAGGTGGAATTGGGAGTTTCACATCGATACTTTTAGGATATGGTAGCATTAGGTGAGGTAACGTTGGTTTTCTTCGGGGTAGATTGGAGAATTTAGTTAAAACATCTATCTTCTAGGTACGCCCGCAAGGTGTTCGATGAATTGCCACAGTGAACTTTTAATTGATAATTGCTAGTGTTGCTTGGTCTTTCGTGCTAATTTCATGTACTATGGGTCGTTCAAAGCTCACACGTGTGGAAGGGGCTTCCACTTCAGGGACTTCTAGGGCTAGGGCCCAAAGTGAAACTCGACCCGTTTGATAGGGTGCTCACGAGGTCAATATTCCCCACAAAGTTCATTAAACGAAATTTATTGATCCGTATGGGCATGTGGGTTGAGATCCGGACATTATTCGATAACATTGGTTGGCTTGGATTTTTGGAGACCGACGCATCAACTTATCCGGAGCTCACTGCGGCATTCTTCACAACAGTGAATTGGCACCCGGGCCATGATGAGCTGGTTAAATTTTCTTTGGATGGTAGACGGACGCATTCCATTTCCCTTGGTACATTGAGGGAAGTGTTTGGCTTTTCTCAGAACGGTAAGACTCGCCTCCCCACTTGGAACAATGAGCAGCGGGAAGAGATATGGAGGTCCTTTCCTTTGAAGCCCGACACACCAAACTATCACGTCCGGAACACCAAGCAACGTATTTGGATAGTGTGGTGTGGAGGATTGTGCATAAGATCCTGAGTTGCAGCTTTTGTGCCCGTAATTTTAGCAAGGGCAATATCCAAGCCACCGAGTTGGCCATCATGTACATGATGCGGGAGGGCCGGCTATATAATGGTACCTGGGACTTGACTGCGCGAATATTGGATGTTGCCAACAAGAGCACGGGTGCTATTGGCCATGGAGCTTATGTGACCATGATCGCCAGGCGTTTTGGATGGAGTCCTAGAAAGGCTGAGCCACTGACTATGTATCCTTTCTTGGATGAAGACAACTGGAAGCACATGGACTTATTTATTGAGTTAAAGGAGGAACCCCTTGAAGACCAATTACTACCATGGTGGCCGAAGAGGGCCCGTGATAAGTTTCTGTAGATGTATACTTGGGGGTACGCCTCCTATGAGGAGGTCCTGATGAGCTGAAGGCCGCGCTCGATGCGATTCCTGTGGCACCCGGGACGATAGGCACCACATCCCCCGCACTATGAGTCTAATCCACATATGAAATAGGCAGTCCACACATAAATCGGACTCACAGCGAACGGGTGACAATCAAAAGAACAGTCCTGACTAGGCGGAAGCTAACCCTGGGACAATCAACAAAAAACCAAAATGCGGAAGCAAGGAAATCATTTATGTAATATCCATGAAATAAATGAAATCCAATACGAATATAAATACGGGTTCCACTAATCAGTACACCTGTCCTAACCTGTCCCGAATCAATATCAATTCAATAAGGGCACACCGGCCAACAATAATAAATTAATACAGTACTTAGAGACAATATAATATGCAGTGAGTGTAAATGAGTGAGACTAGAACAATGACTCGACAATCATAACTCCGCCTAGTAACCAACGCCTGCAAAAGAAACTGGAAAAAGGGGGAAGGAGGGGTCAGTCTCTAGAAGACTGAGTGAGCTGGAACGATACATATCATATAGAAACATGCACATGCAAGTCATAAATCCCGAGCAAGGTTTTATTTAAAGTTAGTTCCCAAAAAGGGCAAAAGAATGACTAAGCAATGCTCAGACTTTACGACTATTCATATTAAATTCATTAAGTTCATAAATCATACTCAATCAATAAGGCTCGGCGAGTGAGCGTGCATAATCTCCAACCAAACTCCGGCCGTGTACGACAAATATCATTAATACATTAAATAGGTGATCATGCAATATATCATAATACACACAGATCACATATCATGTCCTGAATATATTCGTTTGGGCAATCCGTTTCCCGGTAATCCGTTTCCCGGCCTTCCCGCACGGTGCTTATCAATCATATCATAATCAATCAATCAATCATAATCAATCATATATAAGTTCCAACCTTCTTCCTCTGGGTTGGTGGTGGGTTTGTAAGGCCCGACCACCCAATCATTGACCAAAAGGGGTTACATGACTCCCCAGATGGCACTCAGCTCCCTTTCCCCGCCAATCTCCTGACGAGGTCCGGTACCACCGTTCAATAGTGGGACTAGTGTGAGGGTTTACCGTCAGCCCTTGCCTCCTCGGGTCCCCACTCACACCAAGCCCCTGGGCCCCATTCAGTGCAATCAATCAATCATTCTTTCTTTCCTCGCCAAAACATTTGATCCATGAGTAACATAACATATTTCATCATTATCCATTTGAAAAGGGGTTTACTCGATCAATCAATATTTACTCGATCAATATTTACTCGATGACTCCACTTTGAAAATAGTATATGTATATATATATATATATAAGGTTTTGGCCCAAACCTTATCACATACGGGTTGTAGGGATTGATATGTAACTAGAACGAAAACACCCTCACCTGGAATACCACGAGACAAGAAACAAGAGCAATACGGGTGCCTATTCAATTTGGAAGTCTCCGCCCTGGAAACAAACTGTACAAGAGAAGGAACAATGGGTACTTGTGAGAATTGACTCAATATGAAACCACATAGACGCACGGCAATGCTAAACACATGATATGAGAGGTATAAGAAGTAAAATGATGTTATGGAGTTACATAATCAAGTAATTCGTTCAAGTACATTCCATAGATGAGGGTTTCAAGCCCAATCATTTCATATCTTTCATAATTCATAGAAAATCAAGTCATGAACTTCATATAACATTTATAACTCAAGTATATCAAGTTTACAATTATAAAATAAATAAAATAGAGTCATTCAAATCACTTAAATCTCACAAAGTCACATATCAATGCCAACTATATCAATTTTATATAATTCACACATGGTATACTCAATTCATGTATCACTAAACGGATTCAATTACAAGGTTACCTAATTAAATCAAACAATATTCATATTGTTTACAAAATTACACATACACCCCTTCAAGTTAGACAAATAGCTCAAATACGGCATATCGGAGTTCAAATTGCAAATCAAAGCATCAACATATGTCATAGTTCATTTAATACATGCTTTCGTACACATTGGAATTCATATTGATCGACAAATCAAGTAATTGACAATTCATTGCAATTAAAACAATTAATTTTAGATAAATAGAAATACACAAAATAAATCACAACAAATCAACCGGGCATCCGATTGACGAACGGAAAGTGGCGTTGAACTCACCACAACGAAAGGGACCTTCTGTCCGAAAGTCACCGGAATGCCGCTACCGTAGTCGGCCGTACAGCCGCCGACCGCCACCGGAACACCGCCTCCGGTGGTCGGAAAAATCCCCGGAAGGACAGAAACGTGCGTCTCGGCCTGCTCAACAAAAGCCCTAGTACGAAAACGCCGGACTTCGTTGATGAAAAACCGAACTTAAATCCTAGTACGAAAACTGAAATTAAACGTAAACCGTAAAACGAAAATGAAATCCGGGCATACCGTTGGAAAGCTTGTAACGAGCCCTATAAAAGACCCCAGTCAAAACCCGAAAAAAGTCGCCGGAAAATCGGACCGCCGGTCCAGACCCGGTCCGCCACCGGTTCGCCGCCGCCGGCCGGTTCTCTGGCCGCCACCACCACAAACAGCTCAAGCTCGTCGTCAGGAATAACTTTTGTGAAGGGAGCACCACCAAAACTGGCCGGGAAGAGGGCCCAATTCACCGCCGAAGTTCCGCTGCTGCGCCACCGCCGATTCGGCCATCTCCGCCACGATTCGCTCAAAAAGGAGGCCGGAAATGGAACGGGAAGGGTCGAAAACGTAGGGTAGGGTAGCGATTGGCCGGCGAGAGTCGCCGGCGAAGAGGTGGCGCAAACCGCCACCTTCGGACCACCGCTGCGCCGCCGCTGGTCAATTTCAGGCCAAGAAACTGGTACGGTTGTGACGGGCTCGTCGAGCTGACAAATTTCCCCTATTGGTTTGTCGAATTCCGTCGAGAAACGAGGGAGAACGAGCATGTATGTGTTTTCACACCTTCACTGTGTGTGAATAGTGACGGATCGCTGGAGAAGACGATGAAGGCTGAGTCTGCTGTTCTGGCATGCAAAACGAGGACACCCGAGTATATATCTCGGATCCTCGTACTCAAAAACGATCGGAAGAACGGGCTAACGAAGTCAGAATTTGGCAAACTTAGAGTCTACGGACTCGTTTCGCTGCCCCGGACGCGTTAAAGGGATCAAAGAAGTCAAAATCTCTACCGAACGAGAAGTGACCGGAAAACCCCCCTAAAAGAAGAAAATTACAAAAAGGGTCCTAACTCTAAAAGAGTTCAAAAGAGGGTCACACAACGCACCAATCACATAATTAAACACATAAAAAGGTTGAAAGGTGACGTACCTTATTTATCGGATGAGCGGGGCGTTACAATCTTCCCTCCTTCAAAAGGACCTGTCCTCAGGTCCTACTATTGGACGGAAGAGCTTCAAACTGAAATTGTATCGATTTATTTCCCGAAACTGTTTAGCATCTTAGCCCTGGTTGTGAAGTTTACTCCCCTTATTTGTATCAACCTCTTCAGAGTCTGGTAGTCAAAAAGATCTACTCGAACACTTGGTCGTTAGTCACTTCAAAACTCGTTCGACCGCTACTAGTTCATTGCCTCGTCACTTGTTAACCTTTGTCTATCCAGGCGTAACGCAAACACGACAAACAAGAGAGAATCCCATCTCTCAACACACAAGTGCGGAAACCCCGTCCCTCAGCACACACAAAAGAGAGAACCCCGTCTCTCGAGCACAGAATTGAGAGAACCCCGTCTCCCAGCCTAAGTCTGTCAGATTCCACATCCTTCCAGACATTCTAGTTTGAGAAAATCCAGCATTTCTCAAACTCCTAAATCCAAGAGAATCCAACATCCCTCGAATACTCTCGTGCACAGAGAACAGAAAGAATCCAGCATCTTTCTATCACATAGACAGGGAGAATCCACATCTTCCTGGCACGTAATCAGAGAGAATCAAATCTCCCTTTCACTCAAGCACACAAGCAGAAGCAAGGTTCACAATAATTAACACACACTCCACTGGCCAGGGTATCACATAATAACAAAAATTTAAATATGTAAACGATGCATGTATGCTCGTGCAATGGATGCTTAGTGTACCGTTCACTGTAGTAATGGAATTGATGTTGTGACTTTACTTCTACGATTTGGATAGTCTGATCTCTAGCTGGCTTGATTCCCAACTTGTCTTTCATATCTTTAGTATATGTTTGACTGAGAAAGTCAGGCCCTTGGTTGATCCTATTCTCGATTCCATTCGGATCCTTACTCACAGTTATCTTCTGCAATTAACCGAGCACTAGTTTATTCCGCCTACGATCAGAACATTTATCTTTGTACCAGGTTCCCTATATTATCTTTGGCCGTACACGAATCTTAAACTTTAACTCCCACTTCATACATTGTCACTAACTGGTTCAATTCTTTGTTGAAGATTTGGTCATCTGAAACTAGTTGACATCCTTCTTAAAGGTGATAAATTTTTTTTTTTTGACCAATCTCCTTTCTTGAAACTAATTTAGGAATCCATCAGAAGTTCCCTGATAGTATCATCATCCTCACTGTCTGAATCACGTACTTATAAATTCCCAAACGAACTACTCTCTTTGATGCCTTATGAAGATCTTCATCCCGGGTATATTAACTTCACTCAAACTTTGAAGGTTTAAACTGATAACGCCGCCTTATTCTTTTCCTGTTACTATCATTGGGTCATTCATGTCCGTGAGAAGTATCTTCCTCGAGCACAACTGTGAATTTAAGTTTCATGTCTAGTCGTGCTCTTCCCCATAAGAACTTTTATTCCAACTCCTTAGACTTTTTCTACCACTTCTCGGATCAAAACACCTCAATTTCTTCAACTTAACTTCCTCGGTATAAGTGGTTCTAATCACGCCACTTGTCTAGTGATAGTCCTCACATTTCCTTTGAAGCACTTAGTAGGAATGACAACCTGCTTCTTTCGTTCCCACTTTCGATTCTATTTTCCCAAACCTCAGAATTTCCCATTTCCTTTTTGACCAACCAGTGCAACCCAGAATTTCTTCTTTTCTTGATCCCAGCAAGAATCAGTCGGAGTATCACTTGATAAATAAGATGTGGGGAATTCCTATCAAGTAGACACTAAAATGCATATCGGGTTAGGGTGCCAATGCAGTATCACATTTGTAAACAATTAAAGATGCAACACATTGGAACAATTATACAAATTAGAGATGCGCATATAAATAGAGAAATTTAAACAATTAAAGCGATGTATGATGCACGTGCTTATGAATGCATAGAACCTGTCACCGTAGTTGTAAACTTTAACTTGGCATATTTCTTTGTTTCTCAAATTGCAGGTTTGTCTTGAATTAATTGTTCCCCTCTTCTTTACCCACGGTCTTTCAAATCTTCAAAGTTCCCGTGTATCAACTTATGGATCTCCCAAGTCCGAGATTGAAATCTCTTGAACCCAAATTCTTCAACACACATGAAGTTGGTATCTTGACTTCTCTTGAAGAATCAATCTCCAATTGTTTACATTTGAATACATAATTTCCCTCCAATAGTTCTTTGTCTTTCTTTATCTTTTCCATTTGTTGCTCCAAAGCTCTTAATTAAATCTCACAACTCGACACTTCATCTTGAATTTGGAAGATGAACTCATAACCGGCCGAAGATAAAATCCTTAGCATTGTCATTTTCCATGAACCTATACTTACCACGTCGACTAATTTTCTTTAATTCTTCTCAATTCAACTCCTATCTCATCTCAATTCTGAAGTATGTGAATTCCCTCTTCGTAGTCTCTTCATCCTTTTTCATCGATCTAAATCCCAAGCTATATTATTCTTCATATTTTCTTTCGCCTCTTTCTCAAGTTAGATGGTCTTTACTGCTTCTCAACCACGAACCTACTTTACTTTAATTCTCTTGAAGGTCATCGCCTCCACGTTGATAGAAACCTCGAATCTAAAACATCTTCGAGATTTCTCTTCTTTGGAATCTAGTTGACAAATGTAAATAAACATGTTGATCTCGTGAAACCAAGTCATTACACACCACAAATCCCGTACCATCATGGATTCACCATCGGTAATAGAGCTTGCAAACTTCTCCTTCGAACTGACCCCTTATTCTGGACTTTGTCACTCGAGCCCTAACCTCATTTTAGAAAAGGTTTGACTCTTAAATTTCTGTAGAAATCCCCAAGGCATTCCTTACAACTTTCGAGCCAGAAAGAAGAGCTTGTGGTAGCCTGTGGTTGTCGTAAAGATTGGCCGTGGTTTGATATTGTCTTCATATCCTATGAATCACAGCTCATTTTGAAAATAAATGCATGCGATTAGTATATGCTCATGCCACATAATTAACACCAAAAGAATGGATTCAATGCAAAATGCAACAAATAATCTAATAAAGTTTGAAAAAAAATCACAATTCAGTGTTCAAGAATGATGCAATGCACACATTCACAATTAGTTCCTATGCCGTGCGACCTATACTCGTGACAACACAACCCAGAGCACCGGTTCTGAACCTGGTAGCTCTGATACCACCTAAAGATGTGGCACCCGGGACGATAGGCACCACATCCCCCGCACTATGAGTCTAATCCACATATGAAATAGGCAGTCCACACATGAATCGGACTCACCGCGAACGGGTGACAATCAAAAGAACAGTCCTGACTAGGCGGAAGCTAACCCTGGGACAATCAACAAAAAACCAAAATGCGGAAGCAAGGAAATCATTTATGTAATATCCATGAAATAAATGAAATCCAATACGAATATAAATACGGGTTCCACTAATCAGTACACCTGTCCTAACCTGTCCCGAAACAATATCAATTCAATAAGGGCACACCGGCCAACAATAATAAATCAATACAGTACTTAGAGACAATATAATATGCAGTGAGTGTAAATGAGTGAGACTAGAACAATGACTCGACAATCATAACTCCACCTAGTAACCAACGCCTGCAAAAGAAACTGGAAAAAGGGGGAAGGAGGGGTCAGTCTCTAGAAGACTGAGTGAGCTGGAGCGATACATATCATATAGAAACATGCACATGCAAGTCATAAATCCCGAGCAAGGTTTTATTTAAAGTTAGTTCCCAAAAAGGGCAAAAGAATGACTAAGCAATGCTCAGACTTTACGACTATTCATATTAAATTCATTAAGTTCATAAATCATACTCAATCAATAAGGCTCGGCGAGTGAGCGTGCACAATCTCCAACCAAACTCCGACCGTGTACGACAAATATCATTAATACATTAAATAGGTGATCATGCAATATATCATAATACACACAGATCACATATCATGTCCTGAATATATTCGTTTGGGCAATCCGTTTCCCGGCCTTCCCGCACGGTGCTTATCAATCATATCATAATCAATCAATCAATCATAATCAATCATATATAAGTTCCAACCTTCTTCCTCCGGGTTGGTGGTGGGTTTGCAAGGCCCGACCACCCAATCATTGACCAAAAGGGGTTACATGACTCCCCAGATGGCACTCAGCTCCCTTTCCCCGTCAATCTCCTGACGAGGTCCGGTACCGCCGTTCAATAGTGGGACTAGTGTGAGGGTTTACCGTCAACCCTTGCCTCCTCGGGTCCCCACTCACACCAAGCCCCTGGGCCCCATTCAGTGCAATCAATCAATCATTCTTTCTTTCCTCGCCAAAACATTTGATCCATGAGTAACATAACATATTTCATCATTATCCATTTGAAAAGGGGTTTACTCGATCAATCAATATTTACTCGATCAATATTTACTCGATGACTCCACTTTGAAAATAGTATATGTATATATATATATATATATAAGGTTTTGGCCCAAACCTTATCACATACGGGTTGTAGGGATTGATATGTAACTAGAACGAAAACACCCTCACCTGGAATACCACGAGACAAGAAACAAGAGCAATACGGGTGCCTATTCAATTTGGAAGTCTCCGCCCTGGAAACAAACTGTACAAGAGAAGGAACAATGGGTACTTGTGAGAATTGACTCAATATGAAACCACATAGACGCGCGGCAATGCTAAACACATGATATGAGAGGTATAAGAAGTAAAATGATGTTATGGAGTTACATAATCAAGTAATTCGTTCAAGTACATTCCATACATGAGGGTTTCAAGCCCAATCATTTCATATCTTTTATAATTCATAGCAAATCAAGTCATGAACTTCATATAACATTTATAACTCAAGTATATCAAGTTTACAATTATAAAATAAATAAAATAGAGTCATTCAAATCACTTAAATCTCACAAAGTCACATATCAATGCCAACTATATCAATTTTATATAATTCACACATGGTATACTCAATTCATGTATCACTAAACGGATTCAATTACAAGGTTACCTAATTAAATCAAACAATATTCATATTGTTTACAAAATTACACATACACCCCTTCAAGTTAGACAAATAGCTCAAATACGGCATATCGGAGTTCAAATTGTAAATCAAAGCATCAACATATATCATAGTTCATTTAATACATGCTTTCGTACACATTGGAATTCATATTGATCGACAAATCAAGCAATTGACAATTCATTGCAATTAAAACAATTAATTTCAATTAAATAGAAATACACAAAATAAATCACAACAAATCAACTGGGCATCCGATTGACGAACAGAAAGTGGCGTTGAACTCACCACAATGAAAGGGACCTTCTGTCCGAAAGTCACCGGAATGCCGCTACCGTAGTCGGCCGTACAGCCGCCGGCCGCCACCGGAACACCGTCTCCGGTGGTCGGAAAAATCCCCGGAAGGACAGAAACGTGCGTCTCGGCCTGCTCAACAAAAGCCCTCAATCAATTTCAGAAAATGCCAAACATGCCGGACTTCGTTGATGAAAAACCGAACTTAAATCCTAGTACGAAAACTGAAATTAAACGTAAACCGTAAAACGAAAATGAAATTCGGGCATACCGTTGGAAAGCTTGTAACGAGCCCTACAAAAACCCCCAGTCAAAATCTGAAAAAAGTCACCGGAAAATCGGACCGCCGGTCCAGACCCGGTCCGCCACCGGTCCGCCGCCGCCGGCCGGTTCTCTGGCCGCCACCACCACAAACAGCTCAAGCTCGTCGTCAGGAATAACTTTTGTGAAGGGAGCACCACCAAAACCGGCCGGGAAGAGGGCCCAATTCGCCGCCGAAGTTCCGCCACTGCGCCACCGCCGATTCGGCCATCTCCGCCACGATTCGCTCAAAAAGTAGGTCGGAAATCGAACGGGAAGGGTCAAAAACGTAGGGTAGGGTAGCGGTTGGCCGACGAGAATCGTCGGATCGCCGTCGGCGAAAAGGTGGCGCAAACCGCCACCTTCGGACCACCGCTGCGCCGCCGCTGGTCAATTTCAGGCCATGAAACTGGTACGGTTGTGACGGGCTCTTCGAGCTGATAAATTTTCACTATTGGTTCGTCAAATTCCGTCGAGAAACGAGGTAGAACGAGCATGTGTGTGTTTTCACACCTTCACTATATGTGAATAGTGACGGATCGCTGGAGAAGACGATGAAGGCTGAGTCTGCTGTTCTGGCACGCAAAACGAGGAAACCCGAGTATATATCTCGGATCCTCGTACTCAAAAACAATCGGAAGAACGGGCTAACGAAGTCAGAATTAGGCAAACTTAGAGTCTACGGACTCGTTTCGCTGCCCCGGACGCGTTAAAGGGATCAAAGAAGTAAAAATCTCAACCGAACGAGAAGTGACCGGAAAACCCTCCTAAAAGAAGAAAATTACAAAAAGGGCCCTAACTCTAAAAGAGTTCAAAAGAGGGCCACACAACGCACCAATCACATAATTAAACACATAAAAAGGTTGAAAGGTGACGTACCTTATTTATCGGATGAGCGGGCCGTTACAATTCCGGATGTGCCGGAAGGAATAAATGATATCCCGAGGCAAGTTCCTCAAGGGGGAAAGGATGAGCCTTTGTCCGTGAGGGCTCTGAACATTAGTATGGCCACGATGCGATTGTATCTTGCCGAAGCCAATTCCACGATGGCCAGGGTTGAGACGGGACTGAATGAGCAGAGGTAGGAGATGGTGGACTTCCGCACCCAAGTTGATCAGTGATTTGACACATGGACCACCCATGTTGATGAGCAGTTTCAGGGGTTCTACCAGCGCTTAGATGGATATTTTAGGGGCCCTGCTCCCCCGCCTGATCAGTGACTGTGTTGCTCGTAACTCTGGATTTCATTTCATTGCTTTTTAAATTTGATGCTGCTGCTATGTTGGATAATTGTGCTACTTTTGTTGTTTTCTTTTCCCCGTTGTGCTTTAACTTTGTTTTTTTTATATTGCAACTGTGCCTTTCTTAATTAGCACTTGTGACTTGTTTGATATTTGTTGGATGCATGTCAATTGCCTGCGCACTTGATCCGTGTTTTCTAGTCACTTGTCCAGGTTCGGAAGCTTTGCTAGCACGTTGTCGGTTCCTCATTTACTCAGGGAGTTTTCTAGTCCTTTAATTCTTTCAATTGCATGAGGACATTGCAACGTTTAAGTGTGGGGGAAGAATGTGCATGCTTGCTATGAGCTTTATTGAATATTTGCATGATTAGATGTAGTTTCACTTGCAAATTGCTAAAATTCGAGTAATTTTGAAAATTTTTGAAAATTTTCCCTCATTTTGAACTTTTTCTTGGAAGTTTGATTGTTGAGCTTTTGCTAGAATGAGTTAGGCTTTTTGAATTGCGGAAAGTTGCATGAGATTTGATGATTTAGTGTGTTAGTAAGCCCTTATATTTTGAGCACCTTTAAACAAAATAATGTACTTAACTTAGAGAGATGAGTTGATAATTTCCGAATAAGTCTACAATTTGATTAGGATGCACTTTAGTCCTATCAAGGTGAAATTTTGAGTTAATGAAAGACTAAGGAAGTGAAGTAGGCATTCGTTGTCGGAGGATTTTAAGTTTTTCCTATTTAGCCGTTTTTCACTAAATAACGTAATCTTATTGACCCCGCTGAGCCTAATTGTTGTGCAAAGATTTTTGTAGCCACAGTATAAGCCCAGGCACAACATAGAAAAAAACCTTCCTTCATAATTTAGTTCACCAAGGCTTGCTCATTTGAATTTGTATGATGAGTATCTGTTCTTAGACCCCTTTTTATTTGTTCTTGTGATTGAGAATGAGGAGTTATTGTGCGAAAAGAAAAAAAAAAAAAACAAAGGGGAAAAACAAAGAAAAGAGAGAAAAAAAAAGAGTGAAAAGAAAAGATATGAAAAGGGAAAGAGCAAAGAAGAGAAAAATAAGATTATGCAATGTTGCATCCGGAACGCTAGGCACCACATCCCCCGCACTATAGCCCCAATCCACATATAAAATGGTCAATCCATACATGAACCAAAGCTATAGCGAACGGGAGACAAAAAAAAACACAAGGCTAGGCGGGTACCCTCAATTAAACCCAAACCAACAATGCAGAGTAGATAGAAGCGGAAGCAATACGTCATTCAATACTTATAGGTACCATATTTATTTATTTACTAATAGATACCAACATCCCATATCAATACAATATCATCTCCAAAATAAATAACAAGGCATGCTACAAAATAGGTAGAGTATCTGTACATGAGCAAAATGTGAGAAGAAGTGTGCTAGACTCGAATTAAAGACACTCTAGACTCTAATTCCCGCCTAGCACGCCCTGCAAAACAACTGAAAAGTTGAGGTGTCAGTCCAACACGGACTGAGCGAGGGGTTATAATAAATATAAGCGCACATACATGCAGGTTATAATCTCGGGTAATAATTTTGGGAAACAACAATACAATTTAATAAAGCAAAAGATATAATCGCCCGAGGTTACAACCAATTCAGTTTATTAATTAATCAGTTCAATACCATCAATTGTGGCCCAGCGAGTGAGAGCAATTCTCCAACCTTACTCCAACTGTGTACAATCAATCAATCAATTATTCAATAGTTAGGTGATCATGCAATTCATTACGGTGCACAATTAGCAGTTTCAGTCCATCCTTCTTCCTCCGGGTGATGGTGGGATTGCAAGGCCCCACCATCCAATCAGTCTGGGCAGAGGGTACATGAATCCCTAAGCCCGGAACTCCTTCCTCCCCTAATCTCCTAAGGGGTTCAGGGGTCATCCCAATTTGGTGAGAGTAGCTCTCGAGTTACCCGTCAGCCCATGCTTTCCCGGTTGGCTCGTGTCACTACCCTCGGGCCCACAGTGCAATACAATACTCGCTCAATCAATCAATCAATCAATCAATTCCTTCAAAAGTTTGATAAACCATTTGAAAACCAATCTCATTTAAAAACTATAGCTATATAGATAGGTTTTGGCTTAAAACTTTACATAGGGTTATACGGGTTCTAGGTAGCTAGAATTAAACCTCAACTGAACGACCCAAAACAAACAAGGAAACAGCTCACGGGGCCTGCTCCTCGTCACCAAGAAGTTGGTCTGTGCAAGAAAGACAATTGTCCATGAGACACGACTCAAAATGTACCAAATAGGACGAACGGCGAAAATGCTACGAGTATGATATGAATATGTAGCAGACAAGATTATGTTCATGTGCACTATTAAGAAATTAAATCATACGTTCAAGTCATCCAGTCAATTCATTCGAACTCACAAATAGGGAATAAACAATTAAATTCAGTCACTTAAACTAAATAACAATTAATATATAACCAACATATATGTATATATAACACATACACGTACAGCCATGCATGCAAAACAATATGCATGAAAACAGAAGGTGACACGCCCGTGTCACCAAAATACACTAAGCTGTGACACCCCCGTGTCACGGTACAGCGAGTAACATGCAAGAAATAAAAGAAGGTGACACGCCCGTGTCACCCTTACAAGGTAAACCGTGACACCCCCGTGCCACAGTACAGAAGAGCCAGGCCACTACGCACCTCCGTGTCACGCTGAAGAAGGGAAAGTTGACACGCCCGTATCAACTGTGCGTAGCAGAAGAAAAACAGAGCAATAGCAGCAGCAACAACGAAACAACAACAACAACCCACAAATGAATTGAAACCAAGATGAAATGCATATATATCATGCAATACACATACTATCATACATATAAATCAATATCAATCCATATAAACATCCATTTCCATGTTAGATCATCAAGAATCATTCATTCAAAACCCAAATCATCAACCATGCTCCAAATTCAATATCCACAAGTTGAATGCATATAACTTAAGCTCAAGGCTCCTAAACATATTTCCAACAACCAATACACAATTTAACAAACAAATACTAAAGCCCTATCTAACCTATATATACAAGAAAATCATCCAAGTTCCATAAATACCTCAAAAGAAAGAAAAGGAAGACAAGATGATGAGATGATGTTGATGATGCTGGAATGTCCACAAAATGATGCTAGAATGAAGAAATCTCCACTCCTCTTGGTAGGGTTTGTCACGGTTGAGCAAGGAAGAGAATGGAGTAAGTATGAAATGTTTGTATGAAGGAAATGTAATGGTACGTGATATGCTGCTATAGAGAAGGGAAAAATGGCCAATTTGCAATTAAATCCTTCCATTTATTAAGTCATGCAATGAAGTCCACTTCCATAATAATTGATCAATCAAGTCCAATACAATTAGGTCCCAACTTCATGAAAATGAGCAATTAAGACCATAAAGAATTAATTCACATTTGGGAAAAATAATACACGTTGCAATCCCGTATAATTTATGCGATAATTATAATATGATATGAATTTTCAATAAAATACCAAGAATATAAATTTTATAAAATTATGTCATGAAATGGAAAATTAAAGAAATGATCAATTAATAATTAAAATCTAACTCTCAAACGCACACTTGTCGATCATACCTGAATTGCCGAAAGCTGGGGCATTACAATCCTCCCTCCTTAAAAGAATCTGGTCCCCAGATTCATTGATCGGAAGGGAACAACTCTGGATGGAACCTTCTCATCTTGTCTTCGGTTTCCCACGTGGCTTCTTCGGTCTTGTCACTTCTCCAAAGAACCTTAACCATGGGAATCTTCCGATTTCTTAATTCCTAAAACTTCTTATCCAATATCTTAACCGGTTTCTGAATAAAGGTAAGGTTCGGTTCCAATTCCACTTCTTCAACGGGAATGATCTCGGTTTCATCGGGGTAGTATTTCCTTAACTGCGAAACGTGAAATACATTATGAATCCCCGTGAGGCTCGGTGGTAGGTCCAATCTATAAGCAACTTCTCCAACTCTTTCCAAAATTTCATAAGGACCTAAGTAACGAGGCTTAAGCTTACCTCCTTTCCCA
Organism: Lantana camara; assembly: GCA_037501455.1. Lineage (NCBI taxonomy): Eukaryota > Viridiplantae > Streptophyta > Magnoliopsida > Lamiales > Verbenaceae > Lantana > Lantana camara. Next base: position 86,704,361 of record CM074859.1, on the reverse strand, counting down.
ATCCGACCAAATCCTTTACGTGGAGACGCCTTCAAGAAAATTCGGTCTCCAACTTCAAACTCGAGATCTCTTCTACGACGATCGGCGTAGCTCTTCTGTCTGTCCTGAGCTGATTTCATCCGTTGTTTTATTAGTTGGACCTTCTCAATCATAGCTTCAACGACCTTAGAAGGTTTTTCCAATTGCTTACTTTTCTTAACACCTTCTTGCTTAGTCCATTTCCACTCTTCCAGGTCAAAGAACAACGGAGAACGACACTTCCGTCCATAAAGTAGCTCATACGGTGCCATTCCAATCGAAGCCTGAAAACTGTTGTTGTACGTAAACTCAATCAAAGGTAGCTGATCATGCCAAGAAGACTGAAAATCCAAAGAACAAGCCCGAAGCAAATCCTCGAGATATCTTATTAATCTCTCGGACTGACCATCTGTCTGAGGATGAAATGATGTACTAAACTGGAGCTTCGTACCCAAAACCTCTTGCAATTCTTTATGCAATGAAGTCCACTTCCATAATAATTGATCAATCAAGTCCAATGCAATTAGGTCCCAACTTCATGAAAATGAGCAATTAAGACCATAAATAATTAATTCACATTTGGGAAAAATAATACACGTTGCAATCCCGTTCAATTTATGCGATAATTATAATATGATATGAATTTTCAATAAAATACCAAGAATATAAATTTTATAAAATTATGTCATGAAATGGAAAATTAAAAAAATAATCAATTAATAATTAAAATCTAACTCTCAAACGTACACGTGTCGATCATACCTGAATTGCCGAAAGCTGGGGCGTTACATGCAAAGTGTGAATTTGAAAGTGTGGGATTCAATTGAAGAGTTGGGGTGAATTTTTTTTTTTTTTTTTTTTTTTGTGTTAACGGTGAATAGAAGTGTCCATGTTTTGATTAGATTAAATGATGTAAGCTTGGTGAGTAGTCACTTGATCCAAATTTTCATAACTTTACCCTAAGCCTACATTACAAGCCCGAAAGACCTACCGATCCGAAGTTTTGATTTAATTCCATTAATGGAGATAGGTGCAAAAAATGTGTTCCGAAGTTGATGATTAGAGCTTAGGAGGAAATTGTGAAGATGTCACTCTAATTTTTGTACATTGTATCGTTTGACTCACAAACTACACAAGGGTTTACTTTTCATACTAAAGTTTGAGGATTTCATGTCGATGAGTATTTGATTTGACTGGCTAGACTTGTTTAGGCGAAGGTTTGATGATTGCTTAGAGGAGAGGGTTTGATGAGGATGTGTAATCTTAATTTCTGTATTACTCGGGGACGAGCAATGTTCAAGTGAGAGAGATTTTGTTGTGTGTTGAAATTACATGATTTTTTAGCGTTAATTCGATGATAAATTATGTCGTTTGATGCGTTTATGAGCTTAAATTGGCCCGTTTTAGGTCATTTTAGAGTTGGAGTTACGAAACGGCGAGGCATGACGATTTCACATGTTTGGAGGAAAGAATGATGGTAACCCCCATTACCATACAATAGTATACGGTGTGTAACTCCCGTTAACGAACACAGGAGCACTGCATGAGATGAAACAGAGGAGTAACGCCCGTTACTCCATGGCAGCACAGAGTCATTAACGCCCGTTAAAAGCCACATGAGGAGATGAGTTCTGGAGAAGGAATGGTAATGCCCGTTACCCTTTCACTGAAGAAAATCAGTAACGCCCGTATAAGCGCAAACACGGTTTATCCGGTTGACAGGCGTTAACGAGAATTGCATGGAGACAGGTAACGCCCGTTAACCCTGTCGGCGAGAGATTTTAGGTTTAGTATTTAGGCGCGTTTTGAGGTCTTTTTGGGACAAGAAGGAGAGGGGAGAGACAGAAGAATTCAGAGGAAGAGATAGAAGACGGCTGTTGCAGGAGAATTCTCAGAGAATTCATACAAATCAATTGAGACTAATTCCTTTTTCTAGTTTTACTGATTTATCATTCAAACTAATTCCGCCTAAATTCAGTTTTCGCTTGTTAGATTTAATTTTCTGGAGTTGTTAGAATGTTTAGGAGTTTATTCTCTAGACTTTGTTTAGATTTGATGACTATGATTTATTTTAATGCAATTTCGTTTGGTTTTATGATTTTTACCTTTACTATGAGTAGCTAATTTTATAGGGCTAGGGGAGTGATGATGAATACATGATAGATGTTTGATGTAATGCTTGAATGACTTGTGTGATTCTTAGTCTTGAAAGCGGACGTAATTTGAATTGCAACGGTCTGGCCAACCTTAGCATGTCTCAGAGTTGCCTACAAATTGAGAGATTGATGGTGATTTGGATTGTTTTCAATACTTGTAAGTTGTAGGGTACAAAGAGATTTGGTCCTAGCCTATACAACAGTAATCTTATTCCATGCCGAGCCGCTAGAATACTGAATTACACTAGTCTTGTTCCTACGGTTTAATTAATTATTGGTGATTGCGAGAGCAACATTGAACGCTAATTAAGCACTTGGTTATACCTCGAGAGAGGGTAATTCAAATATAAGTGACTAGGTTGTAGAATTACACTAGTCAAATGGGTATCACATTAACTCTTGATTGTATGATTCAATGCTTTTCCCCTGCCTGTTTAGTTTACTGAAGTTAATTCGCGTGATTAAGTTGTTAATTGCAATTTTAATTTAGTTATTTGTTAATTTCTGCATCAGTAGATTAATAGAAATAACCTTTGATTCCGTTAAGTCTTTAGATTAGAGAGAAATAGAGAGTAGTGATTGATTTCCCTTCCCTGTGGGTTCAATCCTGTTGTGCTACGCGTATGTTAGTGTACACTTGCACGATTGGTTCTTAACTGTAGTAAAATCCATTACAACAGTGACTATCCTAAATTCTCAACAATGAGATCTACAGAGATAGATCTAAGAGAATAAATGGTTTGTCACAATCAAGTGCATAACTATGGTACTAAAAGAGTTTAGTATGGACAATGGAACATCTCTTTTGAAGAGAATGCGTCCTAAGATAACTTTGAGAAAGTTAGAATATCCAAAAACCCCTTAAATAAAAGGAAGCATAATGTATGCAAAGTCATGTACTAAATCAGATATGGCGCAACACTTAGCGTGGTGAGCCAAGTCGAATTTGACCATTGAGAAGGTCAATGGACAACTATAAAGAATACCCTTAAAGTACATTAGAAGAAATGAGGATATGTTTTAGTTTACAGACCTATGAAAGATTTTGTCACTAAAGGATATTTTCATGTAATCCTTGCATCAAATATGGATGATAATAAATCCACGAAAGGATACATGTTCTACCTAAATGGTAGAACAACATATTGGAAAGCGTTCCAAGCGTACGAACATTCCAAAATTTGACCATTATGGTTGAATACTTAGCCCTATTGAATACCGTTAAGTTAAGTGTTTGGGTAAGAAAATCCATCTAACTAGTTAGATGAAGTTCCTAGCATGAAACAACTCCATTATCATATTGTATGACTAAATGGGTGGTTGCTCAATTAAGAGAACTAAGACCTCAAAAAGAAAGATTGGACTTGCAATTTCTATTTCTAATCTTAGGGATTCAAGAAGTTACAAGAATCGACGCTTTCTTGACACGTTTTGAGCCGCCCTCAAACGCGCTTCATGCGGTAATGGCAACCCCGTCCCTTGAAAATTTCTTTCTACTTTAGATTCTATAGTAGGTTTCCTCTAGAGTAATAATCCACACCTGTAACATCCCGCTCGTCCGACTTATAAAGTACGCCACGTTTCAACCTTTTTATGTGTTTAATTATGTGATTTTGTACTTTGCTCGGCCCTATTTTGAACTCTTTAAGAGTTTAGGGGCCCCTTTGTAATTTTCTCTTTTTAGGGGTTTTTCGGTCACTACTCGTTCGATCAAGATTTTGACCATTTTGACCCCTTCAACGCTTTTGGGGCATCGAGACGAGTCCGTAGACTCTGAGTTTGCCCAATTTTGACGTCGTTAGCCCCTTCTTCCGGCCGTTTTCGTGTACGAGGACCCGAGATATAATACCCGGATCCTCGTTTTTTGTGCCAAAAGGCACCAGCTTCAGCTCTCTCTCTCTCTCCCACGATTCAACACCCTCCCGCCACTATTCACACACACAAACACACATTTCCCTCGTTTTTGAAACTCATGCTCGCCGAGTTGTGTGATTTTGATTATGAACTTGATTCATGAAACGGGAGTGGACTCCTAATTATTAAAATTGGTTGAAATGTTTTTCCTTATATATAGTATCAAGGGTTAAAATGTTTAGAATCCAAAAACCACGCCCCGGTTCATGAATCTTCTTACTTTGAATATGCTGTGCGTATGTATATGTACGTGTGAGTGTGTTAGCCCCCTCACCAGTCGTTAGGACTGACCCCTCTTTCTTGTTCAGAAACCAGGTGCTCAAGAAATATTTCCACCCAAATTTCAACATGTTCTCCATCAACTCAAATGCCACATGCTTAGCGCCATAAAAACATTTTTGCAGAAATACCTGAAGCCACAAAACGACTTCTAGATTTTCCTCTCATTGTATTTTCACCAAACACTAAACGAGGTACACAAACCACCAAAAACAGCTCCTCAAATCCTAAATACCACAACCAAGCATCCCCAAAACCGAAATCCATCCTCAGATCTACACAGACATTCGAATCAAAGCTCAAATCGCTCCAAGTAGTTATACACATTGTGAACCATAGGCCTAGCTATAGTTATCCACATATTGTGGAATCTTGGACAAAAGTTCATCCAGATTCAGCCAAGAAAAGAAGAACACAATTTTTCAATAATACCTAGAAAAAGAAGGAAATTCACAATCAAAAGCGCAGAGCTTTTCTAAAACGAAATCAAACCTCTGTCGAAGGCCTAGATGACTGACGAAGCCGGCTTTAACTTCTGCTACATCCTAGACGGCGGCGAGAGTGTCGATTGGAGCAGCTGGTTAGGGAAATTTGGGGAATTGGGGAGTGATTTTCAGCTGCCACGATATCTTCCAATTTAGACGAGGCGGCGGCAAGAGCACGCGACAGCCGGAGGCTGGCGGAGGTGCAAGCAAGGTCAGAGAAAATGACGAACGAGGTTTGGGCGTGAATTGGAATTTTACCCCAAACTTAAGCTGAGTATTACTTGTTAGTAAAAGGTTATTTAAAAAATAATTTAACATATGCTCAACAATTCATGTAGCCTGACCGGCACAAAGAGTGCCTGAGCTTTAGGAGCTCCTGGGTTCAACCCTATCCAGCAAACTTTAAATGAAATGCTTTTTTTTTTTTTTTGTAATTTTATATTAAAAAAACCGATGGGATCCCCTTGGAAACCCCATTAGACATAATTAATCTTATTTTTATATTTTACTAGCCACCGCTACACGCCGTCCCTGCGTGCACAAAAGACTTGATGCAATTTGTATTTCACTTAAAAAATAAAATAAATAAATTTTAATTTCTATTTATATGATGAACACACGTGTCCGCGCTCTATATATGTTTACCTGACGAATTTCACATGTAAGAAAATCAAAACAAAAATTACAGTAATATCTCTCGCAAATAGAAACATAAAATTTACCAATTAATACGCACTTGGATAGCAAAATTCACCCGGGCTTAATATCTTTTATAACCATAAAATACAAATTAAATTAATAAATAAAGAAAAAAGGAAGAAGAAAATAACTCAGTTCTATAAATACATATCAGAAATTTTTGAGCTATGACTAATCTAAACAAACTTGGAATAGTCCTTCCTTATCATTAAAAATAATAAAATTTTAGGGATATATTTGGAACACTCAAAAAATTGATGTTCAAACCTCACAAACTGTTGTTTGCAAGAGGAAATGCTCCTTTTTTTTTTTTTTTGAAGGGAAAATGCTCCTCTTTTTTACATAGTAAAGAAATAGTACCATAAAGTTTCAAAAAAAAAAGAAATAGTACCATAAAGAAATCTTAAATTATAATGGAATACATAAACGATGAGAAACTGAAAGGATAAAAAATTGCAGTGTATCCATAATAATGTAACTTGACTTAATGGGTATATCTATTTACGTTTGCTTGGATTTTCATCAAAATTAACAATCATCCCTAGATTACAATAATGTTTATCCCAAAATTGAAACATCAACAAATGCTACAAACTCGAGCAATGCAATCGAAATCACATTATTTCTCCAAGTAAAAACCCCCAATGTATATAAGCAGCAGTAAAATCACACAAACATAAAACCCAATAAATTGAGAAAAAATAAAAGGAAATGAAACCTGCACCATTGCATTGTTTTAGGCGAAAATTGGTCTACGTCAGATACCGAACGTGATGCCGTCTCTAAGTTTGAGCGAACATACCTAACAGTAATATCTCACAAAAAAAAGTACTGCAAAATTTTTTGATTTGTAAAACTATGTTCTATTTACTGGAAGATATATACAGAAACAAAATTGATGAAGAGCACCAAAATTTACTTTAATAGATATTCCTTTGTGAACTAATCCTAAAATATTGATCCTAGATAAAATTCTTTGTGTTGTATAAGCTTGTGACAAATAACTACCACTGGAATATATCCAATATGAAAGAAAATTGGTTAAAATTCTTGTTTGTGAATAGAAAAAAAAAATTGCATTGCATCAACTCCGAAATACACACATGCATAGAAAAAAAAAATCAAAATTCAAGAAATGGAAGACACAATATTGCACATCTAAATCCCAAAAAAAAAAAAAAAAAAGAGAATAACCATTGCAATTCCTTGTTGAAGTAGCATGTGCCAATTTGTTCATCGAACATAAAAGATCAAAAGAATATTAGAAAATCAAAAAAAAAAAAAAAAAACATGATCAAAATCGAAGAATTAGACATTTGCAATCTTGTCGTATCCCAACAACCCACCTCACTCTATCCTCCTCCTCCGTGGAAAATTGAAATCCAAGATCCAAACAATAAACAGACCTTACCAAAGAAAAGTGACATAAATCTAAAATCATAATGGTCCGTCTAGAGTGCTCTAAAAACCCGAGGAATGCAATCGAAAGCACATTATTTCTCAAACTAAAAATTTCCAATGTAATGTAGCCGTAAAATTACAGAATCATAAAATCCAATAAATTGATAAAAATGAAAAGGAAAAACCTAAGCGGCCTTGTTTTTGGAGGAGAAGGAAACTGAATGCTGTTGACGGCTGCCGCCACTCGCCGAAGACCGAACGGATGCCTGGAGTAGTCAAAATTTTTGCCGGCGACGAACCAAGAACGAGATTCTCTCGAGGCCTGGCCAGATGATATCGACTTATGACCGACAGATTAAACTCATCTTCCTGCGGAGAGATTGCTTTTAAAACCCATCAAAATCAATATTCTTGATAAACTAGCGATTGAAATTAAGTAATCTTACGTGTAGTGCAAAGGAATTTCTGAAACCTTGAGAGAAGTATTCTCACAAACAATATTAAGGCATTAATCAAATAATTCTCTCTCGTCGATGTCGAAATGATGCTCTGTCGTTTGAAGTGGATGTATGGGATATTGTTTCGAATTTGAGTTTGAGAACGGAAGCAGTAGAATTTGTGTGTGTTCCCATAATGTGGTGTGGAATGTGGGTAATTTAAATTTGTTAATTTCCAAAATAGACCTTTTATCATATATATTTTTCTTGATAAAGGTGAGGGTATAATAGGAAGTTCATAAAAATTGGTGTCTAACCCTCAAATAACCTCTGTTTGTGAGACAAAACCCTCCTCCTTTTTTATATTGTATAGATATTCTAAAAATACCGACGGAATTCCAAGAAATTTCCCGTTGGAATTATTTAATTTGTATTATTTATATTTTTTCCTTAATTTTTTTTTATTGAAAATTATATTATTTAAATTTTATTTTAGTTTCTATTCTAAATTTTATATTAACAAAACCGACGGGATTCCCCTCGGAAATCCGTTGGAATTATTAACTTTCAATTTTCAAATTTTGTATTAAAAAACCCGATGGGATACCGAGGGGTATCCCGTCGGAAAATTTTAATTTTAATTTCTATATTTTATAGTTTAAAAAATCGATGGGATTTCCCTCGGAATCCCGTTGGATTTATTTAATGTTAATTTTGAATTTTATATTTAAAAAAAAAACCCACGGAATCCCATCGTAATTGTTTAATTTTTATTTTTTTAAAAAAAGTCCAATCCCTTCGGATTTCCGAAGGAATTCCCTCGGAATTTTCGATGGAAATCCGACTGAGTCATTCCCTCGGAATTTTCCGTCGAATTTTGCAGGATTTCTTGTAGTGAATTTTGGATTGCAAAAAACTCATATTTTATATTAATTAATTTGTATACTTTTTTTAAAGAAAATATTTTAAACCTATATTACCATTAAACTCAACCTATCAAACAAACATTCTAATCAGAATATTATAGAAAAACAACAAAGATAATCATAACCATTCCAGTAAATACCAACATTTTCAATTTGTCCATAACAATATAAAAATAATTTTTTAACAAACGATATCCAAATAATATCCAAATTAATAATGTGGCAATAATCTAAAAGAAGCAGTTTTATTACTACATACACAAAAATATAACTTACAAGTTGTCAAGTTTATCATTAAACTTGCCAATAGGGGTTGGTCCAAGTGGTTAATGTAGTCATTCTCAAGAACGAGGTCCTGGGTTCGAATCTCGCTTGGGTGTGAGTATGTTAAAAAAAAAAAAAAAAAGTTTATTATTAAATTTCTTTGATTTAAAAGCAAGTTTTCTCTTTGTACTTCAATGGTATCGACTTTTTGAACCTAAACTTCACACTTGTCGATCAGTAGCTCCTTCACATACCTCGATTTCTTCATTAAACCTGTAAAATAAGAAAATCATGTTATCTAGATACTTTCCTGATCATTAGGAAATTAGCCAAATTTTAAACTAAACATTCAAACTATTATATTTTTTTTAATAGATACCTTATAGATATTATATTATATCAATCATGACATGATATTATATAACATATACGATTGAGAATTGGCGTAACGTCTTAGTGAATTATAATGTATATTACATCTTCTGAAAATTAGTTCTTAACTATATTACATAGTTTTCACTAATTACTGCGGCATATCAATAATTATTATTGTTATTATTATTTTTTGGTTCTATAATTCATTTTCATGGGTTGAGTTGACTCCGAGCATTTAGGTATAAAGCTTTCCCAATCTATAGTAACTGTATTCCTAGGGACTGGATCTAGAAATCTCTAATTAAGCTAATATAGTATTGAACCGTTAAACCAGAACACTTGATGGTAATAATTATTAATTAATCCTACAATATAATTGTTGGCATCGAGAAATTGGAGATTATTATTAATTAATAGCCCAAATATGATTGGTTATTGGTTAATTATTTTCAATTTAAGTCCATATCAAATTTGGGCTTTATTATGATTCGTTTCAAAATAATAAATATAAATTATTATTTTGAATCAATTAAATGGGCTCTCAAGTCCGAGCCCAAAGTCAAGCCCATAAAATTAAAAAGCCCAATATTTGTCTATAAATAAGGCGCCCGGGCTCACATGTAATGGGTCAGAAAAAGTCAAAATCAAAGGCACTCAAAGCATAAACACAAAGGAAAAATACAAGCAAGCAACAAGAATCAAAGGACAAACACTCAATCATCAAGCACTTGGGAATCGAAGGCATTCACGCTCTCAAAATCTCCAAGCCTTGCCATCGTGACGTGCTGTCTTGATGTCAACCAAATTCTACATTCAATCCGGGAACAAGCATCAAGCCCTCGGATAAATCCACTCTGAAGAATTAGAGGAATTTCAGATATCGGAACACTTTTTAATATAAATTAATATTATCTTTGTTTTCCCAATTTTCTTGTTTTGTAACCATTTATTGCAGACCAACGGAAATTTGTGTAAACAAATTTTGGCACGCCTAGTGGGACCTTCTTTGCCTCTCATCTCTTCATCTTACGGAAAATCTCAAATCGTCATCCTAAGCAATTCCATGGCACCAAAGAGAGAACTTGTTTTGAACAAGGAGAACTTTGCCAACTTCATCGCTGACATTGCTCAATCCTCTACTGGGGCAAGCACGCTGGCTCAGCCTTATCCGAATCGGACAACTCTAATCCGGCCACCCCGAAAGGAACCCATTCCACCACCTTCCCCTACTTACCCAAGATGACTACCGGCGCGACGAACATGGATGAACAACTCGCTCAGATGGCTCAATCGATTGTAGATCTACAAAAGCTCATAGGAGAAAAAGATCTTCAAATTGCACAACTGATGAGTAGGGATGAGCGGCCCACAAGATGATGGAGTGCCTTACAAACAGAACTTTGTCAGAAATTCCACGCCTTCTGCAACCTCTGTTGCATCACTATCCATTCAACAACTGCAGGATATGATTACAAACATGGTCAGAACTCAAATTGGCAGACCTGTCCAAAACTTACATTCATACTCGAAGGCATAAAGCAAGCGGATCGACTCGCTGAAGATGCCACTTGGATACCAACCACCTAACTTCTAGCAGTTTGACGGAAAAGGCAACCCAAAACAGCACATTGCACACTTTATCAAAATATGCAATAACGCGGGGACCTATGGTGATCTTCTAATCAAACAATTCGTGAGATCACTCCGAGGAAACGCCTTCGACTGGTACATTGACCTGGAGCCACAATCTATTGATAGTTGGAATCCAATGGAAAGGGAATTTCTCAATCGGTTCTACAGTACTCGCCGCACTGTGAGTATGATTGAACTTACAAATGCAAGGCAACAGAAAAATGAGCCGGTCGTCGACTACATCAACCGTTGGCGAACATTGAGTTTAAGTTACAGGGATAAATTATCAGAAGTGTTAGATGTTAGAAAACACGAAAGAGTTGAGCAGCGGAAGTTTAAAATTTTTCCACAAGTTTAATCGTTGTCTTGCAATTTTCGTACTGTAACGTTGGGAATAACAAGAAACTCATTTTAATTGAAGCTTTCTTGTGATGTTGTTACCACCTAACAAACACCCTTCAAGCGGAAAGTTGTAGCAACTAAGCGCAAGGTACCACATCCCCCGCACCGAGACTCAACCCATATATGAAATGGAAAATCCATACACGTGCCAAATCACGGCGAACGGGGACATAAACAGACACGCTATGCTAGGCGGGAGCTAACCCTTAAACCATTCAACAACCAAACATAAATAAAATCAGAGTAATAATTTTAAGCGGAAGCAAGAACCATCATATATTATATACCATGAGCTAGGAAGCTCCAAAATAGATATACAAGTTCAAGTTTAATAATCCATGGCCCATACGGCCTAACAAAACATAAACATAGTACAAAATGTGATAAGTGTATGCGAACCCAAAAGATAAGAGCTAGACATGAATACAAGATCAGAATGCAAGACTCGAATTCCCGCCTAGCTCCTTCTAACACCTGCACAACACAACTGAAAACAAATCGGGTTCAGTCTAAAAGAGACTGGTGGGTATAAAACAGGGCATAAGATATAATATCGCATAATTTGAACACATTCATACAAGTCCTAATCCCGTGTGAAGTTTGATAAGAATTTCCCAAGTGGGCAAAACAAAGAAAACATCCACGGGATTACGATATTCATATTCATTCATAATCGTTCATAAGGTTTTATGGCCCGGCGAGTGGGCGTGCATAATCTCCATCCAACACCTCATGTAATTATAGAATTATTTATTCATTATCACACATAATTCTTTTGTGCTCATACATAACATGATCATAATCATACATATACACCTTCTTCCTCCCGGTGGTGGACGGGTTTGCAAGGCCCGACCACCTAAACATATCAATGTGGCAAGTGGGGTACATGAATCCCCACTGCCCGATTAACCTTTCCTCGTCAAAAACTCCTTGACGAGGTCGGTATTCGCCATAATTGGTTGGAACTAGTGTATGGGATCCCCGTCGGCCCTTGCCTCCCCGGATAGCCACATACACTAAGTCCCTGGGCCCGTGTTCAATTCATATCATGCACTCGCCAAAATCAAAGGGTAGGAATTCATGAAAGAAGGGTTTACGTTTGCAATCATTTACTCGAGAAAAGACACTATATACGTATAATATACATTTTGGCCAAAAATTTTACACATTAGATGTATATAGGGTCGTTTTATCTAATGTTTTATCTAATAGAAGAAAAACTCACCTTTTAAAATCAAAAGAGAGGCACAAATAGCTCAAGGCTCGCCTCCGTCTCCGACCGTACCCAAATCTGTGCAAAAGAAAAGGTATGAGACTCAAAATGACCATATAAGACGCTCGGCAATGAAATGCATATGATATGATATGCATAAGAGGTGATATTGTGTCATGGAGATGTTCATGTGCACGATTAATGCCTTAAAGGCACATATACCAGCATTCCATTCATCACATGAAGCATTCATATCCACACAATTTCATATCTTACATATATCATACCAATTCAATTCGAGAAATTCAAATAACGATCCTAACACGTAGTATTACATGTATACATACCATACAGGTCATAAAAGGAGGAATAAATAACCATTTAGGGTTCATATTGATGGCAAAGACCCAAGCATGCACATATTAGAGCAAAGTTGACACATTTAAGCATAGCTCGGAAAATATTCAACTAAAAATCATAAAACTTCATAATACACAAGGTAACACATTATATGACATGTTAATGAAGTGTATGAACCAAAAACGAGCCAAGAAAACCATGTAAAATAAGTTTGAAAACCGAATTTTCATGCAGATTTCAAGAGGGTCGCGTTTTGCTCACAAAAAGGTAGCGGCCGCTACCTAATATTATTCGAATTTTTCCTCAAATTTTTGAATCTCGAAACATGGCCAAAAATGGGTAGTGACCGCTACTGAAAAACAACATAGAAGGGGTCGCGCCCATGCGGAGTAAGGTTGAGAGTGGGTCACGGCCGCGACCAAGATTGCTCTTAGCAAGATCGCAGTCGCGATACCCATTTTCTGCACAAAAATCGAGGCCAAAACAGGGGAGAAACGTACCAAACTTCAAGAAAAGCATGACCAACGAATCAATACAAGTTAAGGCAACAAAAGCTCAACAATTACTCCTCATTCCATGCATTAAACCGAAGCAACAAGTTCAAACATGATCAAGGAAGAAATAAGTTCAAAGTTCATCCATTTCTTGCAAAGTTCATTAATGAAAGCCAACAAATTCCTCAACTACCAAGACAATCAGTTCATACAAGTAATAATGGACACAAAAGGTTCATTTATGCAGCATCAAACTCAAAGAAAACACAAGAATTCATCCTCATCTCCAAATTTTTATCAAACCCTTACTATTCATCTATACCATCAATACATGCCCAATAATCCATCAAATCCAGCCATATTAGAGTCAAAAGAAAGAGGAGAAGGTGAACAACATAATCATGGGCTTACCTTTCAAGTTGGAAGTGATTTGAATGAGAATTGAGCTCAAATGGATGAAGGTGAATAGTATTATTTTTCCTCTTCCAAAGGGTCTCGGTTTGCTGCTGATTCTGGCTAAGTTTGGTGGGTGAAATGTAATGAGAGTGAGGATAGTTGATCAAGGGTTAAGAGCGGGTTAATTAGGATCAAGTTTCACCTCATTTGGTTAACTATGGTTCAAGTTATGGTTAAATGAGTGAGGAGGGGTCATTTTGGGCGGATTTTCAAGTTCCGGGTAAAATTCGGGGATTCAAACGAGGTTAGAAAAATATGAGGCTTAGTTTTTTGAACCCAGATTTTTTATACGAGTTCTGGAGTTGACAGAACTCAAATCCAAGTTCCCGAGCTCAAGATATCACATAGGGAACCAAGGGTGCACTATTTGTTCGTAATCCCCGATTTGGTTTCAACAATCAAAATAAATTTAAAACTCAATCAAATGAATCCGAAAATGTAAAATGAGCATATATCCACGTTCATAACACATATCTCAGACATATAAAATTTCCACGACAATTGAAGTTCCTTTCATATAGAAACGACACACAAACACATCACGCTTGCGCATATAATTCAAGAATTCATAATATAAATTTCAAATAAATTCACATAATAAAATTTAACAATTAAAGATAAGAATAAAATATATATAAATATATAATTAAATAGATTTAAACGCGTAAATAATTATCACATAAATCATACCTGTACGGCTGAAAAGTCGGGGCGTTACAAAAGTCCCTCAAACGGTCCTTCGATTTAGACTCCAAAGTAGAAGGCCTCCAAAGCGTATCCACACCAGTCCTAGAACACGATCAAGCAAGTGCGAATGCTAGTTCTATAACTTTTGTTAATGGCTAGGGTTTTGCTTTGAAAACTTTTCTTTTATTTTTCTAAAAAATTAACGCTTCGTGAGTGTTGGTCTAAAGAATAAGAGAAGCACCATCCCTAGTATTTATACTAGGTTGGTTCGAACCCCTAGGGTTTCCAAGAACTAATTGAATTGTTTTCTTGCTCACTAATTAACTAATTTAATTATTGATTTAATTGGAGAAAATAAGTTCCCAACTTGTTCTCCAAGTCTTGCAAGAATATTCTTCTCTCTCATACAATAGGAAGTTGGACTTTTCAACTTTCTCAAAGTTAAAAGTCAATGTTCAATATATAAATTAATTCCCAATTAATTTTTTATTGGTTAAGCTTATTTGAGAATAGTCTTAACAATTAATTCAAAATTAATTAAAAGACCAAAATTAATTAATTATAATTTAATTAATTAATTCTAGAAAAGAGTTCACATATGAAGCAAACACACACCCAAAGCCACGTGCATGCCACGTGTACACGACACGTGGCAGCCACGCAGGCTTGCGTGACACGTGGCAATGCCCACGTGTTTTGCTCCATTTTGATCAACTATTTTGATCCTCTGTTAATCATATTAACATCCTGCCATAACCCTCATGTTCTGGTATTTGTGTGTGACCCTTTAGGTTCATTATTCGATTAGCAGTGAGAGCAATTAATTAATTCCCTAATTAATTAACCACTTCACAGATCACACTACTGTAATCTAGCAATGGGTGTGTGACCCCTAGCCGAATAACGAAATGAATCGAAGATCCTTTCAGTCAATGACAATCAGTGAAATACGATCCTCTTACAACTCCATCTCTCAATCAAGAACTAAGGCATGGGAATATTCTTAGAGCCTAAATATTCTTGATCTTTAAAGTTAAGTTTGTTTCATATCCATTTAGACCTCAATCCAAGAAAACCCCATTTTCTTGATGTCTTGATCTTTTATCCACCTTGGCCAAGGGTTTAAGTTTAATGGACTACGAACAACTCAATCAGTAAGAGATCATTCTTGTTCTTGCAACAAGTGTAGGTCCTTTGTTGATTCTACTAATTCCACATATGCCACTTGTGTAATCCCAACATAGACTGTGGTTCAGGTATCAGTATGTCGACCCCTTTTTGAGCCTATATCAAAGATTATAGAGTTAGCTCATATGAGACATTACAGAATCTCAAGTCTAAGGATTAATGAATCACGTCATTGACCTGTGAGATATTTCCTAATTTGGAAATTTCAGGAAACTTCCTTTCCCATTTAGGAATGTTCTCACGCGGGACATCTCAGTGATAAAGTTCTTGTAACAATCACCCTCATGTATTATGAACGCATCATCGTATGCACTTATCACTCCATGAAACTGAGTGATCTTTCAAAAGGATATAATCACACAAGCAAGTCTCAGCAGAGTCAAGGTCGACACTCCCACTGTCTGTCGGACTCTCGACTTGAAGAAGTTTCTAATCCTCGCCTATGGAGTTAAGAACTTGTTTCATGTGTCGTTCTCATAACGAAAAAGTTCTTAATGGCCTCATCGGATTATGGGAGTTCAATAAATGCAAAACACAGTCAACCCAAACATACATAAATAAGCACATAAAGAAGTGATTGCCTATGAACAAATCATCTCGTTTATTATTCGTAGACTGTTTGTGATATTACAAGGAAATAGTAAAGCCAAAAGCTGCTTTAAGGGCACTATTCCTAACAATCTTCCACTTGCCCATCAAAGCCATTCAGGAGCTAATCTAAGACCCATCTTCTGAAGATGTCCTTCGAAAGCCTGTTGACTAAGGGCCTTAGTAAGTGGATCTGCCATGTTCTCTGTCAATGTGACCCTTTCAATTTGGACATCTCCTCTCTTGATGATATCACGGATTAAGTGATACTTCCTCAAAATGTGCTTGGTCCTTTGGTGAGATCTTGGTTCTCTTGCTTGAGCAACCGCCCCGGTGTTGTCACAAAACACTGTAACGGGGTCTTTAATGCTAGGAACTACACCCAGCTCGTGGATGAAGTTTCTTACCCAAACACCATCCTTAGCTGCATCGTTTGCAGCTAAGTATTCGGCCTCAGTGGTCGAATCTACAGTGGTCGCTTGCTTGGAACTTTTCTAACTCGCTGCCCCGCCGTTCAGGCAGAATATGTATCCTGACATGGATTTAAAGTCATCCATGTCTGATGCAAAGCTTGCATCACAGTATCCTCTAATGATAAGATCTTGCTGGCCTCCGTAAACCAAGAACAAATCCTTAGTTCTTCATAAGTACTTAAGGATGTTCTTTACAGCAGTCCAGTGACCTTCACCAGGGTCAGATTAGAATTGGCAAGTCACGCTAAGTGCATAAGCCACATCCGGTCGAGTACATAGCATCGCATACATTATGCTTCCTATAGTTGATGCATAAGGAATTTTGGACATCCTGGACTTTTCAAGTTCTGTAACACCCCAAGCGGTGGGGCATCACACCCCCGCACTATGACCCGACACGTGTACGAAATGGAGAGTCCGCATACGCACCAAGTCACAGCTAACGGGTGACTAACGAAAAACACACTAGCTAGGCGATATCTAACCTTGTACGAATGAAAGAATGCAAAACATGACAGCGGAACTAGCACGAAATACCGACTTACAAAAACTTTTACACACCAGGCATACAACACAATACATACAACAGAATAAAACATACGGGTTCAACTAGTTCATCAAACCTGTCCTAACCTGTCCCGCATACTCAAACACAAAATGGGTTCAACTAATCCAAGCACCTGTCCTAACCTGTCCCGAAATTCCAAACATTCAAATCATACGTGCAACCTGCTCACAACACAACTTATACAGAATTTACAAAATTATAAATCAGAACAAAATACTTAACAAACTGAAACGTGCAGATACGGACTCAAAAGACATGACACACCACCGCCTAGCACGAACTTCAACCGAAACCTGCACACTAAAAACATAAATGGGGAGGGGTCAGTCCAAAGACTGAGCGAGGGGCTACCCACACACACCTACATATATATAGAGCACAGCATAAAGTAGAAGCAATGTTCGTGAACCCGGGGTTAGTTTTTGCACGCCAGAACATTTTCCCGTGATAATATACATATAGGGAGACTTATCAAACAGACCAAACAAATCTTAAATCAAAAGTTTCTTAAGGCACAACTCAGATTCAGGCAGACATAACACACATATCGGAGCATATCTTATTAACTTAAAAGTATATCAATTTTTATCTTAATTTAACAATCTACCCCCGTTTCACGAACTTATGACAAACGGACAGACAGAACACACTTACTCATACCAAAACAAAACTCATAAAACAATCCCACCTGCACACCATTGGGGAAGAGAGGTGCCCCTCTCAACCCACCACAGAACGAAACATGTGAACCGAAGGATCCCCCCCGGTTCCTTCGACGGCCAGCCAAAATGCTCTCCGTCGGCATAGAAGAACTAAGTCTCCCGTTGGTGGAGAAGTGCACAGGGGTCGTAACCGGCGACCCCATGGTCGTCCCGGGTCTTCCTTACCCACAATCTCCGGGGCCCATCACACAGATAAACAGACATATATCGGAAACTTAACTTGCCACACACAGACAGACAGACGTATCTCATGCATATCGTACTTATCATATCATACGTACATATCACGCAGACTGACCTCGAAATCATAACAGAACAGAGACAAAGCATACATAGGCTCATACATAGTGTTTCGTACTTTTCAAATCAAATCATATGACAAAACCAGCAAAATACGTACTTCGCACATATCTACAAATACATAAGGCTTATAAACCGCATGCATTCGAAAACGAGCACGTTGCAATAGGGTATAACTATATCCTAACCTCACCTGGTACCAAACACAGCCGAACACAAAGCAGAAGGTCCACCCCGGAACCTGCACGACTCACTTGTCACCACCCCGGGTGCACCTGAACCAACTGAACACACAAACACAACACAGGGCTCAGACTCCAACTCAGACAACCACACAGAGACGCACGGCAATGCTCAAGCACATACGAAATGCAATCACATGAGCAGGTTTCGAATTCATATTAATTCTACGCAAAACAAAACATTAAGGCATGTTCATACGCACACTTAATGCAAATTAGGGAAACTGAAAGGCAAGGCAAATCATATTATTCATTTATCACACAAACAATTCATGGATTGTATAACAAATTTAATTAACAACGTTTACTTAATTAATTTCATGCAAATTCACGTAGCACCTTTCATATCAATCGACACATACTAATAAATCAAATAAAGCATAATAACATGCTTCCTAATTCATACAAATTTCACGAGGTTACAAATCAAATTCTAACCCTACTCAATTCATACAATTCATATTTTACATATTCAATTCATGCATTACATATTAGATCCAAATTCAATTTAGGTAATTAAACTTTAATTGCAAAAGTCTCAGATTAATCATCCAAGGCATGCTAATTCAACTTTTACTTAAATCAAAATTAGTTTAATTTCAAATGATAAGGTTCAATTAATTCAAGTTATACAAATTTGTATTTTCTAAAAATTACATAAACACCCCTTGTACAAGAATTATACCCAAATGGCATGAAACGAAATTAATATCAACAACAATTCATAAGTTTATACATTCATAATTCATTACATATTTTCAAATACCAAGCAATGCATATTCATCAATTTATCGAACATACAAGTACGAATTACATTTTAAACAATTAAAAACTAATACAATTTTGACATAACGGGGTTCAATTTACAATTCAAAGCGTCAAGGCATACCATATTTCATTAAATGTAAGATTTCGTATACTTCGGAGTTTATATAAATCGATAAGTCAAGAAAATCGCAATTAAATTACAATTAGAACAAATAATTAAATATTCATAATTATACAAATAAATTCACAGAAAATAACCTGAGTGTCCGATTAACGAACGGAAAGCGGCAACGGACTCACCATAACGAGACGGACATTCTATCCGAAGCCCGCAGGATCGCCGCCACTGGAGCCGCCGGAACAGTGGTCGCCCGCCGCCGGAGCGTGCCGGAAAAATCCTGAAAAATCACCCGTGCAAGGATTCGTCATGCTCAATCCAATTCCTAGATCAATTTCTGCAAATTCCAAGCCAATTGTCTCCAATTTAAAATCCAAGAACACGAAAACCCTAAAATCTTCAAACTTCAATTACTTTCAAACCGGTGAACCAAAATGAGATCCGAAAGAGGCATCGGCTTACCCGTGACGAGCTGTACGAAAGCCCTAAGCTTTCTTGCCGGAAAAATCCCCTGAGGTGGCGTCGCCGCTGCACCGCCGCGATCCTCCGCCAATTGGCCGAATCACGAGCCGTGTGATCAAAGGCCACTAGTTCTCGTCGTTCTAAACAACTTTCGTGAAGGGCCCGAGGCCAAAAGATGACCGGAAAAGGCCCCCGTTGGCCACCGAAGTTTCTGCCGCCAATCTCATCGCCGGAACCACCACCTACGGCCAAAATTGGGTGAAAACGAAGCCGGAAATGAACTCGGAGGGTCGAAAAAGGGTAGGAAACACCAACCTTCGTCGAAAAAGATCGCCGGAGCGGCGACAACGCCGCCGCTACAGTAACCGCCACCGCCGCCTGGAGCTTCAGGCGGCGCGTACGGCGTCGTCGTGGCCCGGATGGCCGTGCCGCCAACGTGCAAGGTTACGCCGGGAGCTCCTTTAACTGGGTGTATAGCGCTTGTCGCAGGAAGATGGCCGGAAGCCGCCGCCAATAGGCGGCGAAGTGGCGGCTCCGGCACCCTCCTCCAGCTGGGTCTGCAAATCGGTGATATCTGCGCCATCGGTCGTCGGTTGGTCGAGTTCTTGGTACAGTTGTGACCGCGTTGTCGAGATAATCGAAATGGACTATTGGATCGTCGAATTCCGTCGAGAAACGAGCGAGTTTGGGTTGTGTGTGAAAACATACCATGAGTATGTGTGAACAGTGCTGAATCGCGGGAGAAGAGAGAGAGACTGAAGTCTGCTGCGTTATGGCACGTTAAACGAGGATCTAGGTGTTTTATCCCGGGTCCTCGCGCGAGAAACGAACGGTAGAAGGGGCAAACGACGTCAGAATTAGGCAAACTTAGAGTCTACGAACTCGTCTCGATGCCCCAAACGCGTTGAAGGGGTCAAAATGGTCAAAATCTCGATCAAACGAGAAATGACCGAAAAACCCCTAAAAAGAGAAAATTACAAAGGGGCCCCTAAACTCTAAAATAGTTCAAAATAAGGCCACGAAAAATATAAAATCATATAATTAAACACATAAAAAGGTCGAAACGTGGCGTACCTTATAAATCGGACGAGCGGGATGTTACAAGTTCAGTCTTGGGACACAGCTTCTTCGAAAGAGCTGTTCCAGGGCCCATTGGAAGTTTTCCATGTAGCACCCCTATACGTAGAGATGCCACACCCCCGCAATATAGGCCGGTCCACATACGAAATGGATAATCCGTATATGAACTAACCTATAGCGAACCGGTGACAAGTAAAAGAAACAAGCTAACTAGGCGGGACTAGACCCCATTTCATTTATTCAAAACATGAAAATTCAAAAGCAGAAGCATCAGCACTATCATTCTATTATCACATACCAAGTATCCAAAAGTTCATTATATTCTAGCTTACAAATCAATACATTATCATCTCTGACATACTATACATGCTTAAGTCTTCAAAACTAACAAGAACCAAAATATGATAAATCCAGAAATATCAACATCATGAAAATGTATGAAGTGCTAGACTCAGCTGGACAACACGACACGACTCCCGCCTAGCACGCCACTGCGAAACCTGAAAGGTGGAGGCGTCAGTCTATGGGAGACTGAGTGAGGGGCATAAATATATGTATTAGCGCAAATAACATGCAAGTTATAACCTCGGGTAAGGTTTTATAACTGAAAGTAATATAAGTTCGAAATATAATACACTTTGCCTGAGATTACAACTATCAATATTAAACACTTTAGTCACTTCCATGCATTTAATACATAGCCCGACGAGTGAGGGCAATTCTCCAACCTTGCACCAATAGTGAACATTACAAGCTTGAGTTATTAATCACATGATCATGCAATTCATTTATAGTGTGGTAGTGCGATGGTGTACTCAATCAATACACAACTAGTGCAATCAATACAGTAACCCGAGGACAGCCCATGGTGCCGGACCCGTCCCCAGTCTCCTTCTCCCTCCAGTGATGGTGGGTTTGCAAGGCCCGACCATCCAATCTCGTTGAGCAGAGGGTACATGAAATCCTAAGCCCGAAACTCCTTCCTACACTAATCTCCTAGCGGATTCAGGGGTCATCCCAACGTGGTGAGGATAGCGCTAGAGTTATCCGTCAGCCCATGCTTTCCTGGTTGGCTCAAGCCACTACCCTCGGGCCCAAAGTGAACATGCTTTACTTGCCAAAACACGATCAATCAATCAATCACGATACATGACTTGCTTTCATGAAGATGGCTTGCTTACAATTGTTTACGAGTTCAAAAATGACTATAAATAAATATATATACCTTTTGTCTTGAAATTCCACATAAGGGTTATACGGGTTCTATATAACTAGAAATTAAACCTCACCTTTACCGCCAAAATACAAGTAGGACACGGCCTACAGGGCCTGCTCCTCGTCACGGAAAAGCTGGTCTGTGCAATAAAGATATGTGTAAGTGAGACTTGACTTAAAATGGACCAAATATGACAAACGGCGAAAATGCAACGATATGACGTGCAATACCCAATGTAGCATGCAAACATCTTGTTTTAGCATGTAATCAATCATATAATAACAATTTGGGATCAAAGAAGTGATTGGGTTAAAATCCCAAAATCCCATTTTTATGCAGTAGCTGGGAACGGCCGTTCCGGCCCTTAGTGTAAAATGGGAAGGGCCGTTCCCATGCCCTCAGAAAACGCCCCACGATTTTAGATTTAAAATGGTGCTTTTAGCTGGGAATGGTCGTTCCCCGTGCGCGCGCCTACTTTGGTTCAAAGGAGTGGGAACGACCGTTCCCAGAATGAACTGGGGACGGGAAGGGCCGTTCCCGCCCTCTGTAATTGCAGAAATAGAACAGAACAGGGGAGCATTTCGGCAACAACAACAAACAACTCAAAACTTCATCAAAACGTATTAAAATGCAAGAATTCTGGGAATAAGCATGTATCCATGATTAAGATACAATAAAACTCCATATAAACACTTAAATCACTTAAGAACATCAAGAATCTCCACTTTCATGTTCACATCCAAATGATCACATAAGCTCACTTTCTTCAAGAATTCATACCTCAAATCATGATATAATTATCTATTCATGTATCAAACAACATATACTCCATGTATTACCTAAAGTCATAAACCCTAGCTATCATATAATGATCAAGAAACCCATATTCATGCATCAAACCCACATTGAATGAGAATAAATGAAGGAAGAAGATGAAGATGGGTGATTGAGCTCCAAAGCTTGAATTTTTCTTGAAAAACTTGGATGAAATCACTAAAATCTTTCTTCTTTCTTAGAGGCTATGGTTCGGTGAGAGCAAGGAGCAAATTGGGGATGAATTTTGGATGAAAATGATCATGGAAGCATGGAGATGTTTTATTACGTGAATCATCATCCTCAAAGTTGATGAAATAATCAATTTGCAATTTAATCCTTCAAAGATCCAAGTCATGCAATTAAGGATGAAAAGCTTTGAAAATTGATCAATTAAGTCCAAGGAACTAAAGATGCAATTTGGTCCTTGAATTTTAAAGAAAGGTCATTTAAGGGCAAGTTGGCAATTAAATCATACTCGACAATTATTTTACGCAATAAATATTTTCAAGTCATGAAACAAATTCTAAATTTGATATGAATTCATAAAATTTCATGAAAATATGATAAAATATAATTTATAACTTATAATGAAACGAAGAAATTAGTAAATGAAAACCGGGGCGTTACATTCCACGTTTGGATTCTTCCATACTAAACCTGTAACGCCCCCATTTTTCTTATTTTGTATAGCATGACGTATGTGTTTCTCAAATTGCGCGAATAATTAACTATACGTGTTTTACATATTTAATTTATTTTTTTTAAATGTATTAAATGTTAATTATTTTATTTTAATAATATTAATATTAAATATATATATATATATATATATATATTATTTTAATGATACTAATATTAAATATATTTATATAATATAAATATATATGTTAATTGTGTACGTGTGCATGAATATTGTAATGCATGCATTTTATATTTATAAATTAATTATGCATGCATGTATTATAAATTATATATATACGTATGTGTTTTTATATTATTTATAATATTATGAATTTTATTGTTATATTGCGTATGAGTGGCATTTACGTGCTTCGTTTCTATTTAATATGTTGAACTTATACGTGTCTTATATATGAATATTTGTTCGTTTCGTATGTTCGGATTCATTTGCATGTGTTTCGGATTTAATTTGAATTTTGGAATCCAAGTCGGGGGCTAACGAGCACTTAGCGCACCCTTGGTTTCATATTTAATATCTTGAGCTCGGGAACTCGGATTCGAGTTTCGTCAACTTCGCTGAACTCGTAATGAAAATTCAAGTTTAGTAAACTTAGCCTTATATTTTTCTAACGTCATTTGAACCTCCGAAATTCAACCGAAAAACGAGACAGCGACCAAACTGACCTTGATGCACTAAAATGACCATAACTTATTCAATTGTTGACCAAATTAACCATGGTTAGACTCTATGGAACCCTAACTCAACCCTTTATTCAGCCATAAACCCCCCAAACCGAACCAACCCTTCTCACTTGCTGAAAATATCCCAAACATCTTCTGCTTCCCAGTCTCTCCCGTAACTCAAGCTTTACCAAGAGATTCAAGCTCAAATCTCCTTCCAAACCTCAATTAATCCACAAGGTAAGCTTGGATATGTTATGTACATTCAATATGAGTCATTTTCATTCATTCATCCCTAAATTTGATCATGGTTTCATGGATTTCTTGGCTGCCTTGAATATATACTTAGGTTATAGGTTCATAGGTTGATCTCTTCCGATTCTTGTTGAATTTGATTGATTCCAAGCATGAATATGATTGTTTTGATCTCTTTTTCATTTATGGTGATGTTTTAGCTGATGGTTGAGAATTGGTTGAGTTACCCTTAATGAATTTGAATGAAAATGGAATTTTTTTCCCCTCTTCTTCATTCGTATTGCTGCTGCTGCGTTTGAGCTTGCTTGGGGCTGAGTTTGTATGTGGAATTGGAGTCTTTTTGCTGCATATTTGTGACCT
The DNA here is from genome assembly GCA_037501455.1 of Lantana camara. Lineage (NCBI taxonomy): Eukaryota > Viridiplantae > Streptophyta > Magnoliopsida > Lamiales > Verbenaceae > Lantana > Lantana camara. The sequence continues at coordinate 86,679,642 of CM074859.1, read as the reverse complement.
TAACTTACCTGAATATGTTGGTTGAAGATTGGATTGGTGATGCTCTGTTTTCTGCTATGTTGCTGCGTTAAATTGCTGCTGAAACTGCTGCGTTTCTTCCTTGCTTTTGCTGTCAGTTTTCATGGCTTTGTGGGAATTGTTAGGGCTGAGTTGTTGCAGCTTTTCATGCCTTGTATTACTGCATCTTCTGCTTGTTTGTAGCTTTAGTTGTTGCTATGATTTACGCCCAGAAAACAGGGGATAAGCCTGCGTAATGGTTGAGCTGCTGCGTTCCGACACGGGGGTGTCGATCTGTTTCTTTTCAGCGTGGAACGAGGGTGCAAGGGTGGTCTGAAACCTCTGTACCGAGACACGGGGGTGTCTCGGTTTGTTCTTTGTGGGTGACACGGGGGGTGTCACCTTGTAATTTCATGCATGTTGCTGTTGTGTTGCTGTGTACTGCTGCTGCTACTTTCCTTTTCTTCTTGCATGCAGGCTGGTTGTATGCTTGCTATATGTATATATATCTTGTATTCTAATTGTACATGCATGGAATTGGTAATTGTACATGAATTGCATGCATTTCTTTATATACGTATATATGTATACATGTAATAAACACACATGCATGTTATATATATATATATATATATATAGATAATTTGCATGCATGGTTATATACAAAGAAGTTGTGCATAGATTTTGTTGCTATAAATGCATGCATGTGTGTTACGTGCTTGTGATAGAATTGTGCATGAAATGTAATGGTACATATATATATATATATATATATATATATATATTTATTTATTTATTTATTTACTTATTCCAAGTTTAATGTTATATATATTTAAATGTTGTTTAATTTATTTAAACTTTAAAATTTAAGTGTTATTTTAATTTGTGTTATTTAATTTCCGAACATAACTTAAGTGTTTTTATTTACCTATTTTCTAATTATGAACTTGTTATACTACATGTTATATTCGTTATTTGAAATTCGTGGATCAATTTGATTTAATTGAATGATAGAATTTAATTGTTACCTATTTCATGTTTAATTTAATTTCCAATTTTAAATTGAATGTGTTTAATTGTTTATTTTCTAATTTTAAATGTGATTTAATACGCGCTTTGATTATATTTGAAATTCTTGAATTAATTTGATTGAAAATGTAGAATTATGAATTCGAATGAAAGTGAACGACTTGATTATATAATTTAAATTCCTTTGACGTGAAATGTGAAGGATATGAACTCGTTTGAATACGAATGCTTCATTGAATGAATGAATTGAATGTTTATATGTCTTTAAGACTTTAATAGTGCACATGAACGTGTTCATTACATTATAGCATCTCTTATACATTCATATCATAATCATTTCATTGCCGAGCGTCTTATTTGGTCATATTGAGTCTCACTTCACCTCTCTTGCACAGATTTTGAGTCCGTTGGAGACGAGACCGGTCTGTGAGGCTCGTGTGTTCTCCTTGTTGCCGTTTAAGGTGGGTTTCTCTTCTACTTAGATAAAACGACTCAATATATCTCCCTATGTTAAAAGTTTTAAGCCAAAGTAATACGATATATATATATTGAGTCTTTTCTCGAGTAAATGATTGCAAATGTAAAGCCCTTATTTCATGAATCCTACCTAATGTTTTGGCGAGAATGAATGAATGTTCACAATGAATGGGGCCCAGGGACTTGGTGTGAGTGGGGACCCGAGGAGGCATGGGCCGACGGTAAACCCTCACACTAGTCCCACTAATGAACGGCGTAACCGGACCTCGTTAGGAGTTAGCGAGGAATGGACGTTGAGTGCCATCTGGGGAGTCATGTTCCCCTTTTGGTCAATGAATGGGTGGATGGGCCTTGCAAACCCGCCACCAACCCGGAGGAAGAAGGTGGAATGTTTTTGAATGCGTACGAAAGATTGAAATGCATGAAAAGAATGAATGAATGAATGTTAATAAATTACACGAGGTGTTGGTTGGAGATAATGCACGCCCACTCGTCGGGCCAATAATGACCTAATGTTAATGAATTGTTATAATCCCTTTTGATGATTTCTATTCGCCCACTTGGGAAATTCTTCAAAACCCCACTTGGGATTATAGCTTGCATGTGATTGTTTAAATACTGTCGTATATTATATTATGCCCTGCTTTTATACCCACCAGTCCCTTTTGGACTGAACCCGTTTGGTTTTCAGTTGTGTTATGCAGGTGTCAAGGGAGCTACGCGGGATTTCGAGTCATAGGTCTTGCATTTGCTTTTATCCTTGTATTTTGGTCTTACACTCATATATTGAACTTTTGATCATTGTATATGAATGTTATTATGGAGCGTACTTGTTTTGAGCCGTGACGGCCATTATTGATGTATATGACTTATTTTTGGAGCGGTGACGCTTATTGTACATGTATATGATGTAGGTTCGTTCATGGCTTCCGTTTTAATGTTTATTCTGATTTTATGGTTCAAGGGTTAGTCCCGCCTAGCATAGAGTGTGTGTATGTCCCCGTTCGCCGTGATTTGGCTCGGGTATGGATCGTCCATTTCATATTCGGGTCGGGTCTCGGTGCGGGGGATGTGACACCTTGCGCTCGGGTGTTACAAAACCTCATTAGTATTTTGTCTATGTAAACCGACTGTGATAATCCTAACAATCTCTTAGATCTATCCCGATAGATCTTTATCCCGAGAATGTAGGATGCATCATGTAGCACCCCAAACGGAAGGCACCACATCCCCCGCACCGAGACCCGACCCGCATATGAAATGGAAAGTCCATACACATGCCAAGTCACTGCGAATGGGGACCACTCACACACAATGCTAGGCGGGAGCTAACTTCGAAACCAATTAAGCAATTCAAAAGAATAAAATGCACGTGCGGAAGCAAATCATATAATCAATCATAAATACAAATAGCAATTGGCGGTTCCACTGGCAGAGATTCCTAGTCTCAAAATGATAAGAATATAAACATAACAGTTGATACATACTTAAATGACTTATTCAATCAATTCAATCAATTTATAAAATGCATGTGAACAGACTTCAACTCGATCAAGAGACTCGACAGACTCGACTTCCCGCCTAGCTCTCCAAAACCTGCAAAAGAACTGAAAACAAAGCCGGGTTCAGTCTATAAGAGACTGGTGGGTAAAAAACAAGGCATAACATATATAATATCGCAGAATTTAAACACCCACACATGCAAGCTATAATCCCGTACGAGGTTTTGAAGATATTTCCCAAGTGGGTAAAACAAAGGAAAACAACGCTCGGGATTACAACTATCAAATTCATTCATTCCATTCATAAGGTTTCATGGCCCGGCGAGGGGGTGTGCATAATCTCCAACCTTCTCCTCGTGTGTGCATATCAATTCAATCTTTACATTAGTGATCATTCACATTCATACATATTCGTTCATAATCATAATCATAAACACTTACACCTTTTTCCTCCGGGTGGTGGACGGGATTGCAAGGCCCGGCCACCTAATCATATCAATGTGGCTATTGAGGTTCATGAGTCCTCAAAGCCCGGTTAGCGTTTCCACGTCAAAAACTCCTTGACGAGGTCCGTTTCGTCGTAGTTCATGGTGGAACTAGCACATGGGATCCCCGTCGGCCCGATGCCTCCCCGGATAGCCACATGTACCAAATTCCTGGGCCCGTGTTCAGTTCATATCATGCACTCGCCAAAATCATAGGTAGGGGTCATAGATAAAAAGGGGTCATACGTTTGAAATCATTTACCCAAAATGACTCGATATATAAATATACTATTTTGGTTTAAAACATTTCATGTAAGGGATATATTGGGTCGTTTTAGCTATTAGAAGAGAAACCCACCTGTTACACCTTACCGACAATACCAAGAAGAAAAGAAAGACTTGAGGTGTCCTATGAACCCGGCATCTCCGCCCTGGAGAAAATTGTACAAGAAAGGACATGGTGCATATGTGAGACTCAAGACTCCAAATGAACCATATATGACACACGACAATGCATTAACGTGATATAAGATGCATAAGAAGTAACAACATGCTATGAAGATATTCATGTGCACAACTAATGCCTTACAAACACATAAACGAGTAATTCATTCAAGTACTTTCAAGAAATGAAGGTATCATACTCATTTGTTTCATATCTTTTCACGAATCATGCCAAGTCGAGTCAATCGATCAATTTCAATCAATAAACGAAGGTTTCATGTTCATTCATTGCGTAATCCATAGCAATTTAAGTCAAGAATTCCAAATAACAATTTATAAATTAAACGAATTATAGGCATTCAAATCATTCCATAAATTAAATCCATAATTCATAGCATAAAATTCTACAATTTAAAGGTCACACTTCATGAAGTAATATCATACTATTTAAATCATTAAATAATAGCACTTAAATTTCATATTAATTCAATATATATCATACCACTTTGGTCTCATAATTTCATTTCAAATTAATATTAGGATTCCACATATTGATTAACAAGACATTAAATTTCCAATTAAAATTAGATGATACCATACATATTTATATATATAATATACATACATATATATATATTTACATATTTACACACACACGGCTTATATATATATATATACTCACTTCACGTGCACACAATCAATCACAAATTCAATTTCAATTGCTTTATATGTTGCACCAGTCACTTAAGCAAAAGCTTTCCCGTACCAAGCACAAAACCAGTATCAGTAGTTCCAATTCCAGTAGCAAAATCAAATTCAACACGCAGCACAGCAAAATCAAAGAAAGAGACAGCAGCTATATATATATATATATACACATATACCACAGCCAAACAAAGAAAGAAAGAAGCAGCAAGAAGAAAAGAAAGAAAAAGCAGCAGGAGAAGAGAAAGAAGCCGCAGCAGTAGGGAACTACCAACCCGGGTAAAAATCCTTCACAGACCTTCCCCGGCCGGGGAAGGTGATGGAGAAACCTTCTGCACAAGGTGTCCCCGCCCGGGGACACTTTCAGTTCAGCAGCAAAACGCAGCAGCAGGGGCTGCTCGAATAGAGGAAAAACTCAAACCAACAACAGCATACACAAAGAAGAAAGGCAGCAGCAACAACTCACAACAATCCAGCCACAAAGTCATGAAATTCAGCCCTCCAACTCAAGCTAAACCTCACGTTACAAGAAGGAACAAAAGCCACCAAAATTCATGAAGAAAGCTTGGAAGTTCAAGAAGTTCATTAATGGCAACATTCAAAACACTCAACCAAGATCTACTTCATGCTCATAAAATCATAAATTAAGCTCAAGAGGTCACATAAATGTCATCAATTCAAAAGAAATCACAAGAGAAAGCATATAAATTCAAATTTCATTCAAACCCTTACTATTCATTCCATAATCTAAAACCCAATCAATCCAACATGAAATCCAGCATATAAGGGTTCAAAAGAAAGAGTAGAAGATGAGAAACAATAATCCAAGCTTACCGTTCAAGTATGGAGAGAAATGGAGGAGAATTGAGCTCTAGAAGGGGAAGGTGAATAGTGAATTTTTTTTTCTTTCTTGGGGAGGTCATGTTTCAGCTGCTTCTTGTCTTGGTTTGGAGTATAAAATAAAATGAGGGGAAATAAGACTGAATAAGGGTTAATTAAGGGTTATGTGGGTTCAAACCTTGCTCTATTTGGTTAACCATGGTTCAAGATATGATTAAAATAGTGGTAGGTGGTAGTTTAGGCGAACGTCACAAGTTTCAGTTAAAGTTCAGAGGTCAAAACGAGCTTAGAAAAATATGAGGCTTGTTGTATGGAACCCGAATCTTCGATACGAGTTCAGCGGAGGTGACGGAACTCGAATCCGAGTTCCCGAGCTCAAGATATCACATATAGAACCAAAGGTGCGCTAATTGCCCGTTAGCCCCCGATTTGGTTCCACAACTTAAAATAAATTCGTTACCACGTCAAACGAAATCGAAAACATGAAACGAGCATATAGACATGTTCATAACACATAATTCTACAACATACTAAATTTTTACGAAATTTCGATATCAAATCATATAAGAACGAAGCGCGATTAAAACACTCATGCGCAAAACATTAACAAATTCATAACATTACAAATTAAATAAACAAATTAAATTCAAAATTTTAAATTAAAACTTAAGGTCAACGATTTAATGTTGAAATTAATTATTATAATTAAAACATGATTAATTAACATTAATTCTTAATTATCGATTTAAATAAATTCTAATTTAATGAAATAAAAATAAAATAAACTAATAACAATTTATATTAAAATTTAATATTTAAAACACTCATAAATAATTAATCACATAATTAAATAATTTAATTGAGCAATTTATAAACACATACGGCATATTTGTACAAATGAAAAACCGGGGTGTTACACATCACCAAGATCCTTCATCTAAAATTGGTTCGATAACCAAGACTTTGTTACTTTTATGTCATCCTTCGCATTCCCAATGAGAAGGATGTCATCTACATAAAGTATCAAAAACTGAACCGAGATTTCCAATTCTTTCTTGTACACGCAGGACTCATTCGGATTTTGAATAAAGCCAAACGATTTGACTGCTTCATCAAATCGAATGTTCCAATTCCTAGAAGCTTGTTTCAATCCGTAGATTGATATTTGGAGCTTACAAACCTTTTATTCGTTCCCACTGAATGTGAAACCCATGGGTTGCTCCATGTAAATGTCTTTGTCAATGTCTCCATTGAGAAAGGCAGTTTTCACATCCATTTGTCATATCTCATAGTCATAATATGATGCAATGGCAAGCAAGATCCGAATGGATTTTTGCATTGCAACCGGGGAGAAGGTTTCATCAAAGTCTACACCTAGTTTTTGAGTAAATCTCTTAGCATCTAATCTTGCTTTAAAGGCTTCCATACTTCCATCTACTCCAAGCTTGCGCTTATATATCCATTTGCACCCTATGGGCCTGATCCCATCAGGTGGATCAACCAAGGTCCAAACTTGGTTAGAGTACATGCAATCCATTTCGGATTTCATTGCTTCTTTCCACTGTTCAGAGTCCAAATCTAACAGTGCCTTCTCATAAATTAATGGATCATTATCCATTTGACATGTTTTGTAGCACCCCTGTACGTAGAGATACCACACCCCCGCACTATAGGCCGATTCACATACGAAATGGGCAATCCATACATGAACTAACCTATAGCGAACGGGTGACAATAAAAGAAAGGACGAGCTAGGCGGGACTAAACCCCAAAGCAATACAATACCAATACATAAAAGTTAAAAGCGGAAGCATTATTTCATAGATATATATAGGTACCATATTCACATCCACGATATAGATACTAATAGATACCAACAGATATCAATACATTATCATCTCTTATATACCTATACATGATCAAGTATTCAGAATGTGATAATAACGGATATAACATGAGAAGTAGCAAAATATATACATGATGGTACACTGCTAGACTCGTGACAATGCAAGACTGGACCAGACTCCCGCCTAGCACGACTGGCTCTCAAGTACCTGAAAAGTGAAGTATCAGTCTACCGAAGACTGAGTGAGGGGCAATACATATATATTAGCGCAATCACATGCAAGTTATAACCTCGGGTAAGGTTTTATAATCAAAAGTATTATACGTTCACAATAATAGAGAGCTCGCCCGAGATTACAACTATCAATATTAATTACTGGTTCGTTTCATGCAATCAGTCAATACATGGCCCCGGCAAGTGAGGGCGGTCTCCATTCGAACTCCAAATGAACATGTACATGCTTGCTTGATTATCAATAAATAGGTGATCATGCAATTCACTTATCGTGCAATCGTGAGAAAGTGTAATCATATAACACGTTCATGAAATGGAAATCATGCAATAACCCGAGGCGCATCCGTGGTGCCGGACTCGTCCCCACTCTCCTTCTTCCTCCGATTTGATGATGGGATTGCAAGGCCCCAACATTCAATCTCATTGAGCAGAGGGTACATGAATCCCTAAGCCCGGAGCTCCTTCCTCCACTAACCTCCTAGTGGATTCAGGGGTGACCCCAAACATGGTGAGGATAGCACCAGAGTTACCCGTCAGCCCTTGCTTTCCCGGTTGGCTCTAGTCACTACCCTCGGGCCCATATGTAACCGGTCATGCTACTCGCCTAAACATGCACGAACCAATACATGGCTTGCTTGCTTGCTTGAACATGACTTGAAATGATCAATGATTTATAAGGATTATAAATATAAATACCTTTTGGCCGAAATATCACATAAGGGATATACGGGTTCTATATAACTAACAATTAAACCTCACCTTTACCGACAAAAGACAAGTAGGGCACGGCCTACGGAGCTTGCTCCTCGTCCCTACGAAGCTGGTCTGTGCAAAACAGACGTGTACACGTGAGACTTGACTCTAAAATGAACCAAATATGACGAATGACGGAAATGTATCGGGATGATGAGGAAAATGCAATGTGGCATGATAACATGTTGTTTCAGTACATATTAGCACATATAATAGCAATTCGGGGTCAAAGAAGTCGTTGGATCGAGGGGCTAAAAATGTAATTTTATGCAGAATATTTTGTTCTGCATTCTAGGTGGGAACGGTCGTTCCCGTAATCCCCAAAAGCGCGCCAATGATTTTCAGTTTAAAAATGCGCTGAAGCTGGGAACGGCCCTTCCGGCACAAGGCCAAAATGGGAACGGCCGTTCCCATGCTCGGCCGCCTAATTTATTTGAAAGGGTGGGAACGCCCGTTCCCACAATGCCTTGAGGCTGGGAACGGTCGTTCCCAGTTTCTGCAACTTACAGAAGCAGAGCAAAACAGGGGAGGCTTACGGGAATGCATAACAACAACACAAAACTCCCATTTTGATCAACCAAACACATGAATTTCTGGAAATATGATGTACACATATTGCAAAGGATGATAAAACAACACTTAAACACATAAATCCTGGAACAATCATCAAGAATTCAAGATTCAAGCTCATGATCACACTTAATCATTCATGCTAAATATTCAAGAATCTCATGAATTAATCATGCCATAAGTCAAGATGTGATCATTTAATCATGCTTTGCACAACAAAGAGTTCATCTAGCATGCAATTCTCAAACCCTAGCTCAATCAAATATGCTCAAGAATCACCAATTCATGGAAAACCAACCTTGAAGTTAAAGAAATGAAGAAAGAAGATGAAGATGATGCTCAAGCTCCAAACTTGGATTATTTCTTGGGAAAATCTTGATGAAATGATTAATTCTCTTCTTCCTTGCTTGAGGTTTTGGTTCGGTAAGACAAGGGAGCAAATGATCGATGTATTTGGATGCAAATCAAGAAGGAAGCTTGGAGATGGATTAATACCGTGATTCACCATCCTTGAAATTGATGAAATGATCAATTTGCAATTTAGTCCCTCAAATATTTAAGTCATGCAACTAAGGATGAAAAGCTTTGGGAATTGATCAATTAAATCCTCAAAAGATCATACAATTAAGTCCCTAAAGGTTGGGAAGAAAATCAAGTAGGGACAAATTCGTAATTAAATCATACTCGGTGAATATTTTACGAAATGAATATTTTTGAGTCGTGAAAGGAACTCTCAATTTGATATAAATTGATAAAATTTCATGAAAGTATTATAAAATATAATTTATAAAATTATTTTAGACCTAAGATATTAATAAATAAAATTCGGGGCGTTACAACTCTCCCCCCCCCCCCCCCTTAAAAGGACCTGGTCCCCAGGTCCACTGTCAAGTTTTGAAACGATGCACAAGTCATAAGAGAACCCCGTCTCTTGGACAAGAATGAAAGAACCCCGTCTTTCACAAGAAATGAGAAACCCCGTTTCTCAGCAAGGAGTCAAAGAGCCCCGTCTCTCAACAGAAAATGAGAGAGCCCCGTCTCTCACATGCACTGAAGTCGTACCAGGAGTAGATAGCGAAAATAATGGCATGAATGTTGCATAGACAATTAGATTCATATAAACAATTAAACCATTTAATCACATACTTATCACTCATAATTAATTAGTTTGCAATGCACAAGAAATTAAATACAATAACAATTAAACCGAGAGTTATTCTTTTCCCTCCTAGGAGTTTAGATTGAATACTTGTTCTTGAATCGTGGTTTCAATTCTCCCTTCAACATTCCCTTGACCACTCATCATTCAAGAATCCTTCTCTTTTCGTAGGGTCCTTAGCCTTCTTGTAATTATCTCCTCTAATTCCTTTGAACTTTCACCTTCTTCTTACCCCGGTTCTCATTACTACGAGGAAAACTTCACTTGGACATGTAGAGAGTTCATACGTGCTATCACGAAGACATGGAACTTATGCATGCCGGGTTAGATTTGCTTATGCTATGCGTCACGTTATCACCCAATAAAGCAAGAAAACAACAAGTAATAACAATACATAACACACATCACAATAGTGTAATGAGGTACGATGTAAGATGAGTGCGCGTGCTATGAATGCGATTACCTCTCGGTTGTTTCTTTGGCCTTAGTCGATCGCATGCATCCAACTTATGCTTTAGCGATCCACACCCATAACAGCGTCCCAACCTTTTCCAGCAATTCTCATAGATGTGGGTCGTGCTCTTGCAATGAGCACATGGAGGTTGTTCCGGTAGTTGAGCCTTTTTCATCTTCCTATTCTTATTTGAGCTCGGTTCGTTAATCCCTCGGCTCCTTTTCGATCCCGACCCAAAACTACTCTTCGGCTCGAATTTTCCCACCATGCTTCTTTTTCGCAATTCCTTCGACTCGGCTTTGAGAGCTCTCCTTGTGGACTCAAGCCATTCATTCGGGTGAGTTCTGGGCTTAATATCCTTGAGATCTCTTCTAATCACATCCATAAGTCGGGCCAACCTTTCAGATTCTTTAGCCCGCCGTTGATCATTTTGGGGACATGCATTGACCTTGTGATCAGGAGCACCGCATCCAAAACAAGCCCCTAACCGCTTCCTACAATCTCCATAGGTGTGATTTGGCCCTTTACAATAAGCACATAGGAATTGTACTTCAGGAACAGGTGCACTTGAGTAGGCCAGAGCATCTCTTGTGGTAAACCGAGGTAATTTTCCTTGCATCTTGATAGGTAGAGAGAGCAATTAGTTGCCTTGGTTGTCTATATGATTCGGTAGAAAGGTGTTAACCTGCAATGCATAAGCTAGGTGAAAATACAATGCATGCGGTTAGTAAGTGGGTATGACACATAGTTAAAGTAATAAACGCAAGTAAAACACAGGAATGCGACATTTAAGTAATTGAAAACGAAATTTAAAACACATAATTCAAGAAGTTTCATATATCTTAATACAATGCACACGTTATCACCTTGTTCCTAAGCCGTACGACCTACACTCGACGCAACACGACACTAGAACTCCGGTTTTGCAACCCGGAGCTCTGATACCACTTTAGGATGTGACGCCCGGAGCGACGAGCCACCACATCCCCCGCACCTAGACCTAAATCCACATATGAAATGGGAGTCCATACATGAATCCAAGTCTAAGCGAACGAGGACCTACACGCACAAACTAGGCTAAGCGGGACTAAGACAGCAACAGAGCGCGCAAGAGAAACAATTAAACAAATATGCGAAAGCAAATAACAGGATCCAAAAGCATACCAAATCTATACGTGGCCATTCCGGACCAAAATACAAAAGATATTCAAAGTTCTCCAAAGTATAGCTTAATTCAAATACATATCAAAATATTCAAAAGATGCAAGTATGAAATGTTGACTCGACCCAAACTAGCTAGCACAACACGACCACGTACTTTCCCGCTTAGCTCGAGCAAACCTGCAACTAAAAGAGGGAAAAGGAGAGGGGTCAGTCACAACTCGACTGAGTGAGGGGGCTAACACACACCCTCACGCTATATAGATATAGATCAGAGCACGTATTAAATGAAAGATTATGAACCGGGGTAGGGTTTTGCACACCAAATCATTTTCGGAACAAACTTACACATTCCATAATCAAAATAAGACATACTAGAATTAAAGGAAACTCCTATCCCGTTTCATAACCAACGAACCATACAAAAGCTCGGCGAGTATGAGCACTAACCCTTACTCCTCTATAACGTAAGAAAATCAAGAAAACCATAAATACATAAACAATCCATCCCCAACAACAACGGTGTTTCGGGAGTTAAACCCTCTCCACCTAATTACCAATGCACACGGGGTAGCTATCCCACGATGTGCTTGAAGCACCACGCCTCCTCAACCTCCAAGAGTCGCGCGTGATTACTCCAAATGGAGATCGTGCACAGGCTTAACCCGACGGCCCTTGCTGTCCCGGGCGTCCTTACCCACGTCTCCGGGGCCCAGTAACAACCAATTATCTCATTAAACTTACTTAACTCGCTACATAAATAAACATAACTTACGTACCTTATCGAGCATACCTTACCTTGCAACTCGGCATATGCTATACGCGTACCTCTCCGTGTCTTCCTTACCATTAAGATGTTGAGGTAGATCCTAGGTTGCTTGACAACACACGGTTTGGAGCATAGCCTCGTTGCAAAACATTTTCAAGCTTATATATGCTTATACTTATAGTTCAAAATGTTTAATCGTATGACAAGGTCATAAACATATCATATGACACATATCTAATATATAAATATATAGTATATTCGCATGCGGGTGAGAAATCATCACATTTAGGGCATAGGTCGATTAACTAAAGGAAAAGATCCTAAACCTCACCTTGTAGCAAAAGTAGGTAGAGTCCGTGGCCAAAAAAGAGCAAACAAACACCTAAACCTTGGGTTCAACGACGTTCGGAAGAGGCTCTGAAACAAAAGAACACAACACCAGAGACTTAGACTCAATCATGAACCAATTAGACGCACGGCGATGCATACAAATGCGAGTGGGTGCAATGCATGTCATATAAATTCATATTTAGGCATGTCGGAGCAAATAATAAAATAATACATAAGGATTCAAGAATTAAACTCATATCATATCAAATAACCTCATAATGTATCATATTATAGCATACCACAAGCATTCATGAGTTTAAAATGCATAAAGGAGACAAACTACACAAGAAAATATTACACGTATCATTTAAGGCATATCGAATCATAACTCCTTCAAATCATATCAAATGAATTCAAAAATCTAATAAAATCAAATTAACACATAATACTACATGTTATCAAAGCTTAGGGATCATATCAGGGGTGGGAGAAAAGCAAACAAGCGAAGAAAAACAAGAAAACAAAGTTCGGAGCAAAAATTAGCCACTGCCCTAAATCCACCCCGGTGGATTTTTTCCAAAGGGGGAATCCACCCCCATGGATTTAGGGCAGATAGCTCTCTGCCTCAAATCCACCCCGGTAGATTTGGGTCAGAGGCTAAAAAAAACGAGAAAAAGCTTGCAAACCAAAGCAAAACCAAGCCAAATCACATCCACAACATGAAGGAAGGTAAAGGGACAAATATACTACAATATAATGCAAGGAATTCGAGGAAATACCAATCTAAACTCATTCAAATCAATCAAGGAAGCAAGGATCAAAGAAGCACAAGTATTCATCCATTTCTTGCAAGAACTCATAAGAACATTAATGGTGAATTAAATCTCAAACAACTACCTTGTTGTAAAGCTCAAGATATGAGATAACTAAGCTCCATAGATCAACATACAAGTCATAAAATTTCAAGAAAGCAAGAGATGCACCAAAACATGTCAAAAATCCACTCATAGGCACTTAACTTCAACCAATTCAATTAGATGAGCACATAGGCAAGAGTTTCATGCATTTCCCCCAAAAAACCCCAAAGAGCATAAATGGTAAATCTTACCCCAAGCAACTACTATCAACAAGAATCACAAATAAGCAAGAAAGAAGCCTCCTAGGTCATCATATAAGCCATCAAACTCCAATTAGCCAAAGAATGCACATAGAATCCAAAATCTACAAAGAACCCTAACTATTCATCAAGTTTGGCATATACAAAGATCCTCAACATCAAAGCATGAAATTCATGGAGAGAAAGAAGCACAAGAACAAGAGAATCAAGAATCCTAACTTACCTTAAAAGATTGGAGCAAGAAAGGATGAAAATCTTGAGCTTAAGGGCAAAAAATGGAGGTTCCTTCCATGGAGTCTCTCCTTTCGTCTTGGGGCTGAGGGGGCTCGGTTTTGGCATCAAAATGGGAGATAAATGAGGGTCTTGGGTGTAATAAGGTCAAAGCAAGGACAAGAGACAAGTGGGCTAGCCTCCAAGTAGGTATTTAGGGGCGTTTTAGGTACGTAGGGCGAGTTTGCATCATCAGGAGGTCGAAACAAAGTCAAAAGGTGATGAGGCTTGTCCCATTGAATCCAAATCTTCGATTCGAGTCCAATGGAGGTGACGGAACTCGAATCCGAGTTCCCTAGCTCAAGATACGAATTAAGGACTCAGGAGTGGCCAATTTGCAAAAAGGCCCAAAAATTAAAATAAAGTGCAATTGAGTCCAAACTAAAATCAATTAAGTCCAAGGCAAGTTAATACATACAAATATGTCCTAAAATCATCTAATTCACATAGTTCACAAAGTTGACATACTCGGGATTCTAATTATAAATCGTAAATTTCACAAATTGCATATATTCACATTAGGAGCTCAATTAGGGCAAATTCTTAACAAATAATTCAAGTAGTTAATATGAGAAATAAAATGTGAGAACATACGTCATATAAAGTCATCAATTAAATAATTAATCAACTAAGTTACGGGAAATAAACTCACACGTGACGCATACCTGTACGTGCGAGCCACCGGGGTGTCACACTTGCACTTATGTTTGACTAATGTTTTAGAAAGTTTCAATTGAGAACCTTTTTGGGCGCATATGTTCTTGGCCGAAATACCGAATTTACTTAGATAAATGTTCTATTCAGTTGAACTGGTTGTGAAATGTTTACTAGATGGGAGTAGAACAACTTTTAGAACCAAATAAATTTACAGGAGGGAATTATTCGGGTTTGACGACCATGATGAGTGTTAGAGGTGTTTGGATAAGCTTATAAGCTATTTGTAAAGCTTATAAGTTTTTTAAGAGATTATATGATGTCTCAAAGTGTTGAATAAAGTATTCGTGTAAGAATCTTATAACCTCGATAACATGTTTTAAGTGTTTATAAGCTCCTTTGGAATAAATTTCTCACCAAGTTAGAGGGTTTTAAGTTGAGCTTATGAGCTCTACTACACAATTTTTAGGAATATATAAGTGTTTCACAAAATTTTCTATTAAAAACGTAATAAAATCTTTAATAAGATCCTATGATCTCCTAATTCAGAATATGATGTAAATACTATATATTTTGAGTTTGAATTTCGGGCTTGAGTTGGCATATATTAGAAACTTTATATGCTTATTCATTTATTATTTCATCTCACGAGTGTGGGGATATCACGAAACAAATCAAGAATCGTCTCGGGAAAGCTTTCTATCAATCTTTATTTCATCTCTTTTATCAAGATATTACTTTTAATCATTCGGGTGAAATTAAACCTATGAACAGATCAAAGGCGGATTATGTTGCAGCAAGGGTGATGCTCCAGCCAGCTTCACCATGTACGGGTGTTATTGCTAGAGGATTCATGAGAATAGTTCTGGAATTGGCTGGTGTTTACAAAATTCTTCTCATCTTTCAGCCCCAAAAATTTGTATGAATTTATTATGCAGCAAAACTCAAATTGAAAGACCAACTTAATTTACCGATGGATAATGACTCTGAAAACGCAAATGTTGCTTCTTTTTCCCCAAGTAAGTAACTATTTTAAATTTTAATTCCACTGTTATTTTTTAGTTTTGATTTGGAAATTTTTTTGGTTAGATTATAATTTTTCAAGTTTGTTTGTTTGTTGGCACCTCCCATATCATACCCATCTAGTATTTGAACCATTAGTTATCATGAATATTATTCCAAAATTAACTGAAAGGTACTAAAAATCCGATATTAAGATTCTAATATGATTTCTGGAGTTAAGTCGAAATCTTTGTATCATTCCTCTACGTTTCCAAATTTTAGTGTCAGAGACCAACTCTACTACGTTAATCTTCTCGATATTAAACAGAAGTGAAATTTATATTTGGAATATATATAATTTACTAAAATGATATATTATCAAGAGAACAAAACGAAAAATAAAAAAATAATAATAAATAAGCAAGATACAATATAATGTTTGAATATTTCTTCTTTGGGTATCCATGACTACATTTCTTATTAGGTGGGAATTGGAAAAATCACATTTCATAAAAAAGTTCACTACTATGATAATATTTTATTGACATGTATTGTGGTAACATCTGATCTAAACCATGTAATATATCATCCAAACCATTATGGAAAAGATATAATGAATAAAACCAAGTCCGAGAGATTGAAAAGATATAATGTATCAAAACCATCTAATCTATGTCAAAGTGAGAATGACAACGACATAAAAGGGGGGCCAAGTTGTATTCCTTCTTCCCCAATCAATGGAGAGAATGATATAGCTTCAAAAGTGGATGAGCGTACTTCATGTGGATTTAATATCAAAGAATTAGACCATCATCAAGTGACAAAGTTAGAGTTCTATACTCCTGAAGAAGCTGATAGGTTCTATTGGAATTATGGTAGACAAAATGGATTTGATGTGAGAAGGTACCACAAGAAGACAGTAAGAGGTGTTGTAAGAAACGTTGAGTGGGTTTGCTCAAGAGCTGGATTCAAACAATCTCACAAACATCCAACTCAACTTAAGCGACAACCAAGAAGCGAAATGAGATGCGGCATGTAAAGCTCGGTTTCGCATAGTCCACGATCAACATGATGATATCTATAGAGTTACGAATTTTATATCGATTCACAATCATCCATTAGAGTCAGCAGAAACTGCTCATCGTCTTCGATGCAAGAGGTAATAATATTAGTGGATAAAATAAATTTTTATTTTTGAAATCTTAAGCTTTGCCAAATTCATTGTTATATTTATTTAGTGGTTAATCAATAAGGTTGAATTTAATTGTTTAACTCTTAAAATATTATATAGGTACATAGGAACATCTGAGAAAGATCTTTTAAGTGCAATGCCAAGTTCTGGAATTAGCCCGTCAAATGCTAAGGATTACTTAGAATATATTGCAGGTGGTGCTGGAAAAGTTGCATTTAGAAGGAAAGATGGATATAATTATCTTAATAAAGAACGAATGCGAATGATTAAAGAGGGGGATGTGAATACTGTTTTGGCATTACTCGAAGGCATGAAATTTTTTGATAAGGACCTTATTTTTTAGTATACTACTGATGAAGACCAAACATTAACAAGGCTCTTTTGGACAGATAGGCTGTCTCGGGCAGAATTTGATTTATTTGGTGACGTCCTTATATTTGATAGTACCTACAAGACAAATGCATATCGTTTTCCATTGGTTGTCTTATCTGGTGTAAATAATCATTACAACACTTGTGTATTTGGTGTTGCACTGTTATATAACGAGACTGTGGAAACTTATCAGTGGCTATTGCAAAACTTTCGCAATGCAATGGGTGGAAAAATGCCAATATCTATATTGACTGAGCAGGATGCAGCAATTAGCGCGGCGATTGAGATGGAGTTTCCCTTAGCAAAACATAAAATTTGTAGTTGGCATTTAGAAAGAAGTGCGATGACCAATACACACATTCCCGTGTTTACTCGTGAAATGGGACGAATTTTGAAAAAGAAGTGCTCCATTGAAGAGTTCTATACCTCCTGGCATAGCTTAATTGAGAAATATGGTTTAGATGAGCATCCATGGGTTGTTGATATTTTTAAGAAAAAAGAGTTATGGGGTGAAGCATACTTTCGAGGGAACTTTTTTGGAATGATGAGATCGATACAAAGGTCAAAATCTATTAATACTTTTCTGAAGCTCTTTTTAAAACAAAGAATGAAGTTGACAGAGTTACTTAAGCAGTATTTTCTATGGATTCAAAAGCTAAGAGCAACATATTTCCAAAATCAAGCAGATTCTGAGAACTCAACACCCTCATTAACCAATATTGCACTTCAGCCCCTTGAAAGTCATGCTGCCTCTATTTATACAAAAGCTTTATTTGAGATGGTCCGTCAAGAAATCAGGAAGGAACAGGACTTAATGGTGGTAGAAGCAATAAATCAGAATGATAGACTTTTTATGTTTAGATTTGGCTCATATGCTATGGAAGACGGTAGGCATTACTCTGTTAAAATAGATTGGTTAGCTCAAACATTTCACTGTGAGTGTGAGATGCTAGAGTCTGATGGACTTCCCTATCGACACTTGATATCCGCCTTCAAACTTTTACGTTTGCAAGAGTTACCTGAAAAATGCATCAAAAATCGGTGGACCATAGCTATAGGTAAGCAATTGTGTGGTATATTTCCAATAGAATTTCCCTTTGAGGATGATCAATGCAAAAGATTTGCGATTTTGAACAGAGAGTGTGCTAGTTTATGCCTGCAATCATCTCAATCAGAATCCACCACCTTCGAAGCAATTAGATACATTCGGGACATTGTTGAAAAGACTGGAAAAGACCACGTAATTAGTTCGGCAGGAAATGATATATTAAATGTGAAGGAGAGGGGGTCTTGCATTAGGGACCCAAAGAAAAAAAATTCCTGTTATGATGTTCATGATCCTACTAAAGTTCGATCCTGAGGAGCACCAAGAGCAAAAAAACAAAGTTGTGGAAAATACGGGTATGTATATATATATATTTGCATACATTGTTTTTATTATTATTTTTTATCTTTCTCATATTGTCCTTTTAATTTTAATTTTTTTTTTTTTTTTTTTGCAGTGAACCGGGTCATAAAGCCAGAACGTGTTCACATAACTCCGCAAAAATTTAGTGGAAATGAGAGAAGCCAAAACAATTTTATTGGAAATGTAGCTGCATTGTTTTGAATTTTGATTTCACTAAAGTACATTTTTTAATGAGTAATTGTCTTAATTATGTAGTAAGAGTTGTGATTTGTTGTGGATGAATGATTATTTTACTTAATGGTTTTTAGATAAATTCTTGAAGCTAAACAAAATAAAAATTCCTTTGAATAATTGAAGAAAAAAAATGATAAAAGCTAATATAATGTCTGTAGAAAGAGAGATTTTATTTTTCTTGATAGTGCTACTATTGGGCATGATGCTTCGTAGCAGAACTGCTCATGCAACGAGCTATAGCATTCGAGACTATATGGGCTGGTTTTTTAATATAGATGGCTGGGAAAATGGCTCGAATTTCAAGCATACATCATATGACACAATTTTTAATAATAAGTTAATATATCTAGGAAGAAACCCAATATGCTTAGGATGGATATTAAGAAATCATAACAACAAGACATACTTAAAAAAATTAAATTCACAACTAATAAAAAAGGATAAATGTTAAGACTTTATTCAGGATCTTTAATTTTCAATTCACAACTAATAAAAAATCATAAATGTTATTATCAATTGTAAATCTTCATTTGTGGCAATATGCATAGTTCCACTAGATAACGGGATAATGCCATCTAAATATAATTGGTCAATCTCGAACATTCCGATTAACTCAGAAATTATTTCGTGACGTAGTTTGTCCAGAGTCAATCCATCAATTTACATTCCCGAAATGCAGAATTGACAATTTCCATGATTAAGTAAAAAGGCAATTTTCCATTTCCTGCACAAAAAAAAAAATAAAAATAAAAATAAAAATAAAAAAAATAAAGGAAATAATGATTCACAATATTACTATAGTATCACCAATACAATAACCATGAATATTTATATATTTATATTCTTTAAATTTAAATTTACATACCTATGTTGCATAAAGTTTGCTCCATCATAATCAAGATGCCTACACATAAAAATAAAGAGTAGTGAAACTAATTCTCATATTACAGAAATATATATTTGTAATTGATGCTACTTACCTTGAAAGGATCAAAATTTTCTTGCATTTGTACAATTTAACAACCACCAATTCTCTTGTCTTGGCTGATTGATCCTATATAAATATCAAAATTATATATTTTTTTTAATTCACCTATGATGGATTAAATATATAAAATAAAAAATATATCATTAAAAAAATTGGTAATACCTTTGTTAGATTCTTGATACAACCATGAGGATACAACATAAATAGACACACATATAACCCGCAATCATACCTGACTCAAAACATGTAAGTTATTGTCATATTACAATATAAAAAAAATTAGTATATTACTTCAAATAACATATGATTCAGTGCTCTACCCGTTTGTTTGTTGCAGCACCCAATGATAATATTCAATTGGAAATTCATTGACCCAATTGTTGTACTTGAAGAGCCATCTTCCCATGAACATGAAAGCATTTGCAATTTTGCTGCCTATTGAAATTTTTCAAAAAGAAAAGGAAATAGTAAGTTATTAAGACATGAATATCCAAAGAAAATGGCAGTAATGACATGTTAAATTACCACTTTCTTCACTAAAGATTCTCTGTGGGCATCTGAGTTTTTTGAGCGGAGTGTATCGGCAATGTAAATTTTTTCCATAAGCATGTCAATTGTGCACATAAACCAATGTCCACGACCATCATTTATTGGAATGGTTATGGTCTGGCAGTTGATAGCGTTACCTCTGAAATCTTTATATGCTCCGAATATAGTTTTATTCATTTGTGCATCGGAAATTGCATCATCAATAGCCAACCTCTGCAAATTCTCCGAATAATAAATTTACTTAGTAAATATTTATGTATCATTTTTTAGTACAATTTTACCTTAATTACAAGTCATGTAAATCATACCGAGAACATTGACGGAAAGTACCAATTTGGTGAGTCATTTGATTCATCTTTTCTATCAGACATGCACATGTATGCTACACAATCTATCACCTAGATAGAAAAAAAAATGTTAAATTAGAGTCTAATATAAAATGTTTTTAATGTAAAATTAATTTGATATTCGAGAAAACTTACTGCACTGTTGATCCATTCTTCATACTTTAGTGTTGCCAACTCTCCACGATGTAGCATCCAATTACCATAATCTACCAAAAGCTCCCTTCAATGTAGAAATTAGTAAAATCGGCAATATATATTAAAATTTTATATATATATATAGACACATATATTTATAAATATACTTACATTTTATCGCCTCCATTGAACAAATAATTTACCACCTCTGTATAATTAGCCAATGGGTTGCATGGAAGAACAAACTTTGTCTCTTTTTTATCACAATCACTAAATATATCTTCAACAGACACTGATTTATGAGGGCCAAGACTACTCCGGGGGCTAGCACGATGTTTCTGCCATGTGATGTTTGGGTCCCTTTGTACTAAAGTTGAGGGAAGATCATATGTTGTATGAATGTTTGATGCGATATCAGCAACAGTTGACCTCAACAAACTCGGAATATTAAGTAGCTCTCTTTTGATTTCTTCAATACTTCCACCTAGCTCAGTTGCTAAAACATTCATACTCCCAGGAGAACAATACACAACACTCATTACATGGCTCAACTGATTTTCAATAGCTGTAACTCTCAAGTTTAGTCGATTTTCCACTCTATTGTTCAAAGTTGCAACTTGGTCTAGAATAAAAGAGTCAACTCTATCTGATGAAACATTTTGGGTCATCTCATTAATGTTTTCTTTTTGTTTCTTCTCACTATTACTATGGTTACTATGACTAGAAATCTTTGCAAATTGTTCAACCTTTAAGCAATCTTTTTTGAATAATGTTGACTCATTTACTTGCTCATGCAATGCCTCGTTGTCAGGTAACCTAGAACTTGAAGCTGTCTGTTTATCCTTTAATATCTGCATAATATTTGGTTATTATCATTTGATGTATACTAAAAAAAAAATAGTTGAATTGACGGAACATACTTTTGGGGTAGAAGAATAGCCATTATCACGAAATTGCAAAATACATTGTTGGACTTGTTGATCAGTCAATTGTTCTATTAAAGTTGGCTTAGGCATCCTCCTCACTCCAAGTATAGGCTTGCATTCATCTAATAATGATAGAAATAACACCTACAAACATATTTAAATGTTAACAAATAATGAGGCATACTTAATAAGAGATACTTGTATTTGCATATACCAAGTAGATTATTATTACCTCTAAAAGAAAAATGCATCCTGTGACATACGTTCCTCCCTGACATTTCCATTTGCGAACTCCATTGCATAGTTCTTCAAGTACTAATTTTCCCCAATTGTAGTATTTGACCTTTTCTAAGTCCACCAACATATCTAGGTGGTCTAAATTAATAGTGAGCTTATAACTTGGAAAAAGAATACTACCCAATAACAATGTCATATACATAACCTTGAACTCCATCCCAAAAGATTTGCAATTTCGAACCTTATTAAACAATTCAGATAAACTTATAGGACCCCATTCATGTCTACAATTCCTTTATATAAACTAATACCTATTCTTGAATTTGTAGGAGGTAATTAGGATCCATTTCCAGGGATACCTAATGCTTTATGGACAGCCCAAGGAGTAATTATAATTTTGTTTTGATCATGCAATTGCAAAGTCATACTTTCTATGTCAAATCTTTCTAGTAAAAATATCATCATACCCTTATCAATACTTCTTATCTTGAGCTTTGTAATTGCCCCAAAACCCAAGCTATCAATTGCATTGATTTGATCAAAAGTGAGATGGTAGTTTGCATCCACAATCTTGTGAAGTGAAGTTCTGTGCTCTAGCTTCATTTCCTATCATTATCAAATGTTATATAATATCAGAAATTTTCAAATAACAAATATCTAATTTGGTAAAAAGGACAATTAAAATTAATAGATACATAAAATAAAATAAAAAATTTATTCAAATTGATAAATTCAGAATTTCACTCACATTATCATTCGTAAGCAACCTGAAGTTTTGTTCATTGGTTCCCTCACGAAAATGGTATTGTCTACCATCCACATTCTTACTCTTTAGGGTGGAAGGGGCAGGAGAATTCATGCTTAAGATTGTCTGCTTCATGGTCGGTGGTGTTAGAATAGGAGATTGCCATTTTAAGCCTAGGCCAACCTCCTTTTCAATCTTTTCTGCGTCAAATGCTATCTTCCGCTTTTTAGTTTGATCATCAGTCATGATTGCTCTTGTAACAGGCCTGCCATATATTTCAAATCTCAGTTAACATATTGACAAACTTAACTATAAGTTGTATTAATCAGATAAAAGAAATTCAAAAATGTTTTTTTCAGAAATCAAGTACTTTTTTTTAGAAATCAAGTACTTTGTTAAGCTAAAAAAGGAGTAAATCCAGGAAAATCAATGAATTACGGTGGAAGATGATGCACATTATTTATTTGAAAAGTTTTGAACATTGTACAATAATTTCACTGAAAATTGTAGCCAAAGTTCTTATTTTTTAAAAAACTTTAAAGATAAACGTAAACTATCCAATAAATTCACACACAATTACATCCAAAATGTATTTTGTTAATCAACACAATGATACTAGTTATAACTCCAATCATCTTTCTAGTATATTCTGTCAATCAACACAATGATACAACCTATAACTCTAATCATCTTTCTAGAATTATTGTTGATGAATGCATCGAGAAACAAGAAGCCAAAGAACAAACCTGTTTCACCTGCATCAGAGTCTTGTTTACACTGAAAATCTTCTTTCCCTCCAAATGTCCTTTACGATAAATTTGAAAAGAGACTCTTCTTGCTATGAATTTCACAATGAAAAATAGTCCGATAAGTTGGGATTTTTTTAAACAACAACTTGGAACAACTTGGATGAGATAATTTGTGAAAAAAGACATATTTAATTATTTATATTTCTAATAATTTATATTGAAATGAAATCCATCCATTGGGACATCTAACAAATTCAATATTAGTGGCCCAACTACTTTAATTAAGCCCACTCCCCCAATTAATGTGGCGATTCATTTAGAAAAGAGGATTGAGAATCATGACGTCACCTCATCTTCTTCCGCCAAAATTCTGGACCGGGTCGACAGTGGAGGGTCCTGCAATTGTGGCAAGTGCCACAGATTGACGGTGGGTTGGTTGACGGAATTCATGGAGGATCTGTAGAAAATTGTGAAAGCTAAAAAATGAGGCGGGTTTGAAGAATAGGGACAGGATTTCAGCGAACCCAGATGCGCAAGAAGCGGATGTCGCTGGCGGATTATAGGACAGTCGGTGATTCGAAGAAGCTTGGTGATGGTTGGGGCGCTGTAGATGGTGGAATGTTCAACACTTATTGCAAAAAATTAATAAAAACGGGAAAGACATCCACGTGTACTTGCAAATTATCGCCTCCACCTTCAGTGCCCTCCGCAAATGAATTCAACTAAACTGAATAAGATTGTAAAAAGGGGGAAATTTTAGAACTTGGGGGGTTTCATCTCGCAGCGGGAAAAGGAAATAATAGAGGGAATCGACAATGGGGGGTGAAACCCTGTAACTCCTTTTTTTTTTTTGTGTTAAGGAAAAGAAAACTGGATAACATGATTATTCCATTTGAAAGAAGAGAAGAGAAGAGAAGAGTCGACATATCTTACCGTTTTCATGAATATGTGGATCAACTGCGATATTTATAATCACAAATGCAAGAAAGAGAGCAAAAAGGGAGAAGGGTATTCAACGGAAGTGAAGAAAACTCTAGAAATAGACTTCTTTCTCACTTCTCTCTTTAACTCCTATTTATTTTATTTATTTTTTAGAAGTAAACGGGCCTTATTAAAATAAAGTCATATTGATTGAAAATAAAAGACATTAAATCTTCTGCAATTATAATATTTGTAAATCTCATAAATAGCTTCATTAAGGATTCTCTTAAGATCAAAATTCAATAAAATTAAAACAGGAAAAAGAACTGAAGCTCAATAGTACATTCAATCAAAATCTCAATCAAGTAAACAGTTCTAAACCTACAATGTAACACCCCGCACGTGAGGCGCCACATCCCCCGCACTATGACCCGACACGTGTACGAAATGGAAGGTACGCACACGCGTCAAGTCACAGCGAACGGGTGACAAAAAAAAACACACGCACTAGCTAGGCGGTATCGAACCCTGTACAAAAGAAAATATGCAAAACGTGACAGCGGAAGTAGCACGAAATGCCAACTTACAAAAACTTTTACACACCAAGCATACAACGCAGTTCATACAATAGAATCAAATATACGGGTTCAACTAGTTCAGCAAACCTGTCCTAACCTGTCCCGAATAATTACACATCAAAACGGGTTCAACTAATTCGAGCACCTATCCTAACCTGTCCCGAATTCCAAACATTCAAAACATAGATTCCCAACCTGCACAGAACATATCTTATACAGAATTTACGAATTATAAACCAGAATAAAATACTTAACAAACTTAAACGAACAGACACAGACTCGACAGACCCGACACACAGCCGCCTAGCACGAACTCCAACAACCTCCAAAGCAAAGCCTGCGAACTAAAACATAAAAGGGGAGGGGTCAGCCAAAGACTAAGCGAGGGGCTGACACACGCACACTATACAAATATATAGAGCACAGCACAAAGAAGAAGCGACGTTCGTGAACCCGGGGTTAGTTTTTGCACGCCAAAACATTTTCCCGTGATAATATACATATAGGGAGACTTCTCAGACAGACCAAACAAATCTTAAATCAAAAGCTTCTTAAGGCACAACTCAAATTCATGCAGACTTAACACACATATCGGAGCATATCTTATTAACTTAAAAGTATATCAATTTTTATCTTAATTTAATAATCTACCCCCGTTTCACGAACTTATGATAGACCAACAGACATAACACACTTACCCAGAAACAAAGACGAAGCAAAACACAAAACGAATCATAAATCAATCCCACCTCCACACCGTTTGGGGAAGAGAGGTGCCCCTCTCAACCCACCACAGAACGAAACATGTGAACCGGAGGATCCCGCCCGGTTCCTTCGACGGCCAGCCAAAATGCGCTCCGTCGGCATAGGAGAACTAAGTCTCCCGTTGGTGGAGAAGTGCACAGGGGTCGTAACCGGCGACCCCGATGGTCGTCCCGGATCTCCCTTACCCACAACTCCGGGGCCCAAACAGATCAAAACCAACAGAAAATCGGAGACTTGCTTGAATCCGATACAAACGAAACAAAGCCTAAACTTATCACACTTACCAGACGAAACTTATACTCACACACACAGACAGACGAACATATCTCATGCATATCGTACTTATCATATCGTACATACATATCACGCAGACTGACCTCGAAATCATAACAGAACTGAGATAAAGCATACATAGGCTTATACATAGCGATTCGTACTTTTCAAATCAAATCATATGACAAAACCAGCAAAATATGTACTTCGCACATATCTACATATACATAAGGCTTATAAACCGCATGCATTCGAAAACGGGCACGTTGCAATAGGGTATAACTATATCCTAACCTCACCTGGTACCAAACACAGTCGAACACAAAGCAGAAGGTCCACCCCGGAACCTGCACGACTCACTTGTCACCACCCCGGGTGCACCTGAACCAACTGAACACACAAACACAACACAGGGCTCAGACTCAAACTCAGACAACTACACAGAGACGCACGGCAATGCTCAAGCACTTACGAAATGCAATCACATAAGCAGGTTTCAAATTCATATTAATTCTATGCAAAACAAAACATTAAGGCATGTTCATATGCACAATTAATGCAGATTAGGGAAACTGAAAGGCAAGACAAATCATATTATTCATTTCATGCAAATTCACGTAGCACCTTTCATATCAATTGACACATATTAATAAATCAAATAAATCATAATAGTATGCTTCCTAATTCATAAAAATTTCATGAGGTTACAAATCAAATTCTAACCTTACTCAATTCATACAATTCATATTTTAAATATTCAATTCATGCATTACTTATTAAATCCAAATTCAATTTAGGTAATTAAACTTTAATTGCAAAAGTCTCAAATTAATCATCCAAGGCATGCTAATTCAACTTTTACTTAAATCAAAATTAGCTTCATCGTTTTCAAATGATAAGGTTCAATTAATTCAAGTTATACAAATTTGTATTTTCTAAAAATTTACATAAACACCCCTTGTACAAGAATTATACCCAAATGGCATGAAACGAAACTAATATCAACAACAATTCATAAGTTTATACATTCATAATTCATTACATATTTTCTAATACCAAGCAATGCATATTCATCAATTTATCGAACATACAAGTACGAATTACATTTTAAACAATTAACAACTAATACAATTTTGACATAACGGGGTTCAATTTACAATTCAAAGCATCAATGCATATCACATTTCATTAAATGTAAGATTTCGTATACATCGGGGTTCATATAAATCGATAATTCAAGCAAATCGCAATTAAATTACAATTAGAACAAATAATTAAATATTCACAATTATACAAATAAATTCACAGAAAATAAACCGAGTGTCCGATTAACGAACGGAAAGTGGCAACGGACTCACCATAACGAGACGGACATTCTGTCCGTAGCCCGTCGGATCGCCGCCACCGGAGCCGCCGGAACAGTGGCGGGCTGCCGCTCGGCCGCCGCCGGAGCGTGCCGGAAAAATCCCGAAAAAATCACCCGTGCAAGGATTCGTCGTGCTCAATCCAATTCCTCGATCAATTTCTGCAAATTCCAAGCCTATTGTCTCCAATTTAAAATCCAAGAATACGAAAACCCTAGAATCTTCAAAATTCAATTGCTTTCAAACCGGTGAACCAAAATGAGATCCGAAAGAGGCGTCGGCTTACCCGTGACGAGCTTTACGAAAGCGCTAAGCTTTCTCGCCGGAAAAATCCCCGGAGACATCCGCCACCGCGAACCGCCACGAACCACCGCCAAACGGTTGAATCAAGAGTCGTGTGATCACAGGCCACTAGTTCTCGTCGTTCCGAACAACTTTCGTGAAGGGCCCCAGGCCAAAAGATGGCCGGAAAAGGCCCCCGTTGGCCGTTGAAGTTTCTGACGCCGCACACCTCCCAGGAACCACCATGTACGGCCAGAATTGGGTGAAAACGAAGCCGGAAATGAACTCAGTGGGTCGGAAAACCTTGGAAAATACTAACCTTCGTCGAAAAAGGGCACCGGAGCACTGCCGTGACACTGTTCACGTGGCGGCGGCGTGTGCTTCAGGCGGCGCGTGCGCCGCCGTCCGGTGGCCATTGGCCGCGCCGTCAACGTCCCGCGCTGCGCCAGGAGCTCCTCTATCTGGGTAGGGCGTGCGTGTCGCCGGAAAGTGGCTAAAAGCCGCCGCGAAAGGGCGGCGAAGTGGTGGCTCCGCCACCCTCCTCCAGCCGCGTCTGAAAATGGCGGATATCTCCGCCATCGGTCGTCGGTTGGTCGAGTTCTTGGTACGGTTGTGACCGCGTCGTCGAGATAATCGAAATGGACTAGTGGTTCGTCGAAATCCGTCGAGAAACGAGCAAGTTAGAGAGTGAACAGTAACGTGTCGCGGGAGAGAAGAGAGCTGAGTCTGGAGCTGGAGTTATGGCACGCAAAACGAGGATCCGGGGTATTTATCTCGGGTCCTCACACGCAAAACAATCGGTAGGAGGAGCTAACGACATCAGAATTGGGCAAACTTAGAGTCTACGGACTCGTTTCGATGCCCCGAACGCGTTGAAGGGGTCAAAGAGGTCGAAATCTCGATCAAACGAGGAAATGACCGTAAACCTCTAAAAAGAGAAAATTACAAACAAGCCCCTAAACTCTTAAAGAGTTCAAAATAGGGCCGAGCAAAGTACAAAATCATATAATTAAACATATTAATAGGTTGAAACATGACGTACCTTATAAATCGGACGAGCGGGATGTTACATACAATACTTTCACTGTCTTCTAGAATACTCAACTTCAGAATAAGGACGACAACTTAGACTTCAGAAATAGTGAAATACCAGTCTCGATGAAATTAACCGCATTCCTCCAATTTAATCTCACTGAGTTTATAAAAACATAAGAAAAACAGAGATGGACGGCAAGGAAGAGCGAAGTAACTCACAGTTTTGTCACGCGAAATGGGAAGTCCGTTGAAGATCGACATCTCAATGGACCAATCAGCTCTGCCCCAACTCCTGCACCCCAAAAATCACACCCTAATTATAAGAAACACAGAACCCAATTCTTCAAAATTAAACACCGCCTATAATTGCCCTGTTCGCTTTTTGCTCAAGACACTCGTTTTTTTTTGTTGATGCCTGTGCCTGCGCGAAGTGGATTTTGATTTGAGCAGGAAGATATGTTGCTTGAGGAAATGAGCCCCAAAACGAATTGGTTTGGAGAATGAAAAAGACAAATTGGGGGGAAAGTGGATATAATTTGAGGGAATAAAATTTAATGATAAAACTTGGTGGGAAGATAAATTTGGGGAGAAAAATAAACCAATAATTACATTATATTTGCCGCTAAAATTTCATTGCATTTTTGTAATTAGGAGACCAATTCAGTTTCGTAATAGAAATTCAGTGGTTGCAAATGGATTTTTCTTTTTCTTTTTTTTTTAAAGTGATTGCAAACTCAATTGCTAAAACTAATAAGATAAGTTTTAAATTATATTATACATATAACAAATTATAGATTATATCATTTAATACACTTTTAAATTTGATTGAGTCAAATTACCGACCGCGTTATCTCGAGTTGGAATCCGATCGACCACTTAGAAATTATTTGACGGAAGTCCTCAACATGTGAGTAGAGCCGTGAGAACGCAACAAACATGAGCTATTGATCGACCTACGATAAGGTGGGGGTCTATGATGCACGGACACTTCTAAAAATATCATTTTGCAGTGTCGTGTCGTGTCGGACACTCGTGTCCGACACTCCTTACGTGAGAAATTCAAAAAAACATTCATGTGGCCGTATCCGTGTCGTGTCGTGTCCGTGTCGCCGTGTCCGTGTCCGTGTCCATGATCATAGGTGGGGGTAGACCTAGGGTCGGCACTCCAACACTCAAATCAGTATTTCGATCTAGGCAAAGAGATCCTAGTTGACTTAAGCATAATAAATGTGTTTACCTAACAGTGTTAATGAGGGGTATTTATACGTTGTTGCTTTGAATTGGCTGAACCCAGAGTCCAAGAAGCATTTAGTGCGCATCAAGTACTATACGAAGTACTGTTCAGACATTTAATGCTAACGGCGGCTCGACGGATCCCACATCCTTACTAAGTGCCAGAAACAGGAGTGGAATTAGATCGAGGTTTAGGTGTGTGCTAATCCTCGACCCGCCCTTCAAAGGCGTGGTCGAGTATATAGTTCCATCCCCGACTAGACCTTTTCCTTGTTGGCTAGTCGAAGAGTCACTGACTTCGACTTGGTGGTTGAGTATCTTCAACTCTCGACCTAGGAGGTAATGCCATGTGGCAGAGCGAGATTGACCCACGTCAAATTATATTGAATTATTGAGTAGATTTAAAGTTATATGTTTTGTTTTTCGATTTAAGATAATATTTTAATTGTTTGCACTAAAAATTCACGTTTATTGATATTTGGTAAACACCGAATAAATAATATAATTTAAATATCAAAGTGGATCTTCAATTTTAGACTTAATCTTCTGATTCTTCCTTCAAATTTAAACTTGTAGAAATCTTCAAACGCTTCTTGATGTTTTGGTGGTTTTGATGTTCTTCAACTTCAAATTTAGTTTCAATAACATTTATGTATTTTGACTTGTGTACGGATCAAACGCCAAACTTTGGTGGATTATACGAAGAACGTCTTGAAACTCGTTTGGTAACACCGTGGATCTAACTTGAATATAACGCCGATTTGTCGGTAATACTGTGGATTTAACTTGAACATAATGTTGATTTGTTGATTTAACGCCTTGATAGCAGATCAAACACCTTCATTTAGTTATTATGAGGAAGAATGCCTTTGAAATCCTTAGAACTCCGTCTTGAATATAGAAAATAAGTATGAGATTCAAGAGTTGTGGTTATAGTCAAAATATAATATCAAATAAAATTTAAATTTGACTAAAACTATACATCTGATAGGATTAATTTTTAAAAATATCTAATTAATAAAATAATATCAAATTTTATTCTTGAATTTTAAAAATTATATATTTAATATTATTGCACTAAATATAAATATTTTTATAAAATAAACCATGTCAACACTAACATAGAATTTATAAGTATTACAATAAACGATTTAAATTATAACATATATATAATATGAATCATGATTTGTTCATTATAATATGTCTTGAGTGACAGTAATATACCATATACTATTATTATTGTAAATATAC
Source organism: Lantana camara (assembly GCA_037501455.1). Classification (NCBI taxonomy): domain Eukaryota; kingdom Viridiplantae; phylum Streptophyta; class Magnoliopsida; order Lamiales; family Verbenaceae; genus Lantana; species Lantana camara. The sequence goes on along the minus strand of CM074859.1, from coordinate 86,648,260 downwards.
AAGTGATTATATTTAAGTGATTTACTGCAGATTTTAAATTATTTATAATAAATTTATAATTTATAAATTATATTATTTAATGAAAATTTTAATTATATATAATATCACTAGGTCGAATTATAACTGCAGATTGCACCCAAATTCTATTTTGTAAAAAGAAATATATATATATATATTATTTATATATTTACTACACTCTATAAAAAAACGTAGGGAAGTACTCAATTTTGGAAAAAGAAATATTTTAAAAAATAATTATTACTTACAGTCTTACTACACTTTGTAAAAAAGTGTAGTGAAGTACTCTATTTTGCAAAAGAAAATATATAGATAAATTAATTATTATATCCTTACTACACTTTGTCAAAAAATGTAGGGAAATACTTTTCTTCCTACACTTCTGTAAAACCGTGGGGACATTTGTGTAGCAAAGCCTTATTTTGCTTGTAGTGACAATTAGTGTATATATATAAAATTTAAAATAAATAATATTCAAATTGACAATTTCTTGTTCAGCTGAAAATAATGAGGTGTACAATACTGTTCTGCTCTATTATATTATACAAACATGATTTTTGAGTGTGTGAATATTAATTTTTTTAAAAGAGTTTCATATTATTATAATTAAAATGAACGTATATTTCGTAGTTTTCTAATTGTTATATAATGTCATTTATTTTCAACAAAAAAAAAATTGTCATTTATATTATTTTGCGTTATTAAACACTACATCATTTATTTATTAAACTATATTTGAGCTAGAAATATTATGTCTTTCAAATAATAATAGTGAGCTACATAACTAATATGACTCACCGTTTAAATTATCACCCATACTAACCTTTTCAAGCGCTCGAAACTAATCCCAGAAAATACAAAATTTGATTGATTAAACCTTGACATCATATCAAACATGATCACTCGAGTATTGTACATTAATCATCCTCAAGTCATCCTTATTGTTGAAGTCAAAATCATTTTTCTCTTGTTTCGTATTTAATTATTTATCTCTTTATTTTTTTTTCGTGCTTAATAGTGTAATATCTTACTGAATTATTGTCTGGTCTATCGATTAGAGAACAATATGAAGTCGTACTCAATTTTTCTTCCATGTGGGTTCGATACGTATTACACTGCACGTACATTTCAGTGAACACTTGCACAATTGGATTTTTTAAATATTTATATAACTCAAGATCCTTTTCAAATTTCAGACCTACCCAGACTTGTAAAGTCCCGAAGAGGTGTAACGAAAACTTGAGGCTTCGTCAGTCACAACCGAAGATTGTGTTGTGATTAAAAACAAAATAATATTTATTAAATAATAATTAAGTTAGAAACATTATGTCTCTCAAATAATAACAATGAATTACATAATTAATATGATTCACTTTTTAAATTGACATGGTCCTATATTTTTCAATCGAGACAACAAAAAGATTATATGTATATTGATCAATTTAAAATTAAATTAATAAATTATCATATATGATGTAAACTTGTTTGATGGTAAGATCTAATAACTTTTTTTATACTTTTTGATAAATAAATTGATTATATTAATAAAACTCAAAATTAATTTCATAAATTTAATCCAATCAATCTTATTTAACTCTATACCAAAGTTAATCATTATCTATATTTGTTTAATTACTAAAGCTACAAAATTATATTTCAAACTTATAAAAAATTAAGATTCATTAGAAATTTAGTATTTAATTACATGATAGTAAATTCACAAACAACATGATTAGCATGCATAAATTTAATTAATTTTTAATATTAAAAAGTATAGAATTTTAAAATAAAAAATATTTTTTTAATTGAAAAAGAGATAGGAGCTTAAACATTGAGAAAAATAATTATTGATTTTAGGATATATTATTTTAATAAGTTGTAGTGCATAAAGTAAGAGAATTATAAGAATTATTGATTGAAAAATAAATATATTAAATTAAAATTGATAGTTAAAGAAAAAGTAGGAGTTTCAACATAATTTTTTATTTAAAAATATATATTTTTAAAATAAAGTAAGTAATTTGATAGTTAGAGAAAAAGTCGGAGAAATGTGATAGTTAGAAGAAAAGTAGAAGTTTCAACGTGATTTCTGATTTAAAATAATATATTTTTAAAATAAATTAAATTAGTACAAACCTACCTTACGTGACGTCAGTACAAAGCCAACCTCACAATAGATAAACCCTTGTTTGAAAATTAGTTATATATGTTGAGAAAATGTATTTAGTACAAATGAAAATTTGTAGAGGACAATTGTAAAATAAATACTTGAAATAAAGTATTTTTTAAATTATATATTTTTTTATTAAAAGATAAATTTTCTTAACCGCAGTACTCCACAAACCTGGAGTTGGCCCCTTAATTACAACAAACCATTATTCTTCCCTAGCAAATATACCTTAGAACCACTCCACACTACACTACCCCGTTACATGGAGAATCCGCACACTCATAACAGAAAACACATGCAAAACAAAGCTTCAGGGTGATATCTTCATATACAATAGAATGATGCGTAATGTATCGGACGGAATAGCATTATCAGGGTGAATTCAAAGCCATGGAGAGTTATATATCGGAGTAGCAATAGACTTGACTTGAAGATATTTCTCGAGGGCTTCCATTCCCTAACTTTGCCAAATCCACTCTCTTTATAACCTCCAAGTGGTAAGTCGCTGTCGAAGGCAAGATAGCAATTTATCCAAATTACACCAGCTTTAATGGATCTCGAGACTGTGTTGGCGATGTTTAGGTCATTCGTCATAATCCCGGCTGCCAATCCATACTTCGTGTTGTTAGCTCTCTTGATAACCTCTTCAACACTCCTGCATTTTGTATTGTAAGGGTTCTTCCTTTAGGATAGGATGAAAAAGGATTGGCTTGTAGAGGAATTGAAACCCTGAGTTCTGGTTTATTTACAAAAGAATCCTTCGGGTGTCTAAAAGATGATTCAACCCCTCACCTCCCCCGAGATTCTATTTTATTTTTCTCTAAAAATATATCGAACAGAACTGTAGAAGTTCTTGTTTATTACAAAAGAATCCCTTAGGTATCAAAAATAACAATACATCCTCTTCTCTCAGATTTTATTCTTTGTTCTGCATAACTAACCCTAACAGAACTTGCAGAAGAAAAAACTAAAACATCCTACCCTACTGTTTGGAGCAGACACAATATGTTCAGTACAACTATTCTGTTTTCATGATCCTCATTTTTGCAAAGAGAAAAAAAGTTAATTTTAATTGCTTAATAAGTCTATTGTGATGACCATGCATGAAGTTCTTCAAAATTTTCTCCTACAATGGATGTAAAACTTGCAACTACGAATGGTTAGATACCATTTTAGTTTTGGGGTTTACTTACTTGAATTTCATGAGGCACATAACAGTTCCAAAAATTTCATTCCTGGCAATTGCCATATCATCCTATCAAAAATAAATAAATAAATGCAATTATTAAAGATGAAACACATAAATAATATAGTCAAATAAGTTTTTGGAGAGCTTACTGTGACATCAGTAAATATGGTGGGCTCGATATAGTATCCCTTGCGATCAAGAGGTTTACCGCCAGTCAATAAGGTGGCACCTTCTCTTTTCCCATGCTCGATGTACGAAAGAACTTTTTCGTATTGTTTCTTGTCAACCTATTTTAAAACAAATTAATTATAAATCATAGTTTAATTTATATGAGAGGTGTAGCTTAAGTATACTTGTGGTCCTTGATTAACACTTGGATTAAATGGATCTCCAACAACCCATGACTTCAGCTCTTCCAACAATTTGGCCAGGAATTTATCGTATATCCCTTCTTGGACGAAAAGGCGGGTTCCGGCCACACATATTTGGCCCTGCAGAAACAATAATGGCGTAAAATGGGCGATTAATTCAGAGTTACCTAAGTACTTTATTAAGTGGTTGTCAAAAAAAAAAGCGGATGAGATCTTCTGCTCCAATTTTATACTTCATCTACTGCTCCACTTATCAGATGTGCGACACGTGTATATTTTAACATATTTCACTTAACGTAGAGAAATAACTCATTAACGGGTTCGTTTAACGGAGGTCACACTCATCTTCTCTCTCCCCTAAATTTTCAGAGTTCTGGTTCTCCTCCAAAAATTCCTCGAAACTCTCAAAGAACAAATAATCAGTTTCTTCTCCCCAAAACAATTCCGATGCTTTTTCTCTCAAACCTCCAACATTTGTTTTCTTTCTTTGAAATAGGGCAAATTCGGGAATCTTCAAAAGATTTTTCTCAAACTTCCAACATTTAAGTCTTCTTCTTTCAAATCCCCAAATTCTCAACCCAGAAATTCAATCTGAATCAAAAAACTCATGTCTATCCCCAAATCCCAAGATTTCTCAATTTGGATCACATAATTAATTAAATTAGAAAAATATATCATCCACACGATTTGATCGTAACTCTTTTATGTTGCATGGAATAAATCTGTCTATGTATATCTGATTTGTTGAAGATATATGAGATGTTTTTTTAGTTTTTGTTTACTGAATATATCTTTTTTTTTTTTGAAGATATATGAGATAGATGAGGATTTTTTCTTTGTGATTTTTAGAAGATTTCTTTTTGTTGAAGATTTTCACAAGATCTGATAAGTTTTTTTTTTCTTACATAATAGAGAAAAATTTTCTCCGATAACCGAGAATTTTTCTCCGTTAACACCCCATTAACGCGGTAGTTTCTCTTAGTTAACATATTATTTTTATTGTTTAATAAAATTACACGTGTCACAGATCTGATAAGTGGAGCAGAAGATGAAGTATAAAATTGGAGCAGAAGATCCGGTCCGAAAAAAAAGTACTTTATTAAGTGGCAATAATTATTATTTTATCCCTGAGTAATTTAGAATTATTTACACCATAACCCCTATGTTAGTTGAAATTGGCAAAAAAAACTGTGTTATAAAAATTAACACATGAAACCCTGTGTTTTCAAAATATTTTGCATGCCAAATCCTGAAAATTTCTGGTGTTGGTAGAACACTAACTTTCTCTATTTATTGGATGCGAAATAACTAATTTAACATTTTATATTCTGATATAGATAATCACACATCTCTCTATATACCTTTTTTTATACTTGTTTATAGGGTTCTTCATGCAATTTTTATTTTTATACAGGGTTTCGGTTCATGTAAAAAAAAAGGGTTTTGGTGCATATAAAAAAGTATTGAACAATATAGAGAGATTTGGGATGATGTATATTAGAATATAAAAGGTTAAATTAGTTATTTCGCATCATCAACCGAGAAAAGAGTTCTCTATGCACTGATTGCTTACATTGCTTCCACCATCATTCAAACCCTTTATGCTCAACTAGAATGATGCTAATGTAGCATAGTTAATCATTTTGTTGATAATGGTTGAGAGCATCCTTAAGAAGGAATAAAAGCTTGAGATGGTTAATTCTTCTTCTAAACTCCCTAAGTTAAAGGCTTGAACGCCTAAAGAAGAAGAAACCCTTAAGAGCCCAATGGAGGGGCATGTAAGGGGTGCGCCCAAAAGACACTAGAGATCAAATAGGACGTTTGCTGGTAGCAAATAAGGACTTTGAAAGGGAACTGCGAAGAGTATGAGTACTCTGAAATGTTACCTCGTTTAGTAATTCTACTAGGAATAGAATTCACTAGTCTTGAGTCAATTCTGCATAATCCGTTGTGCAAAGACTCAAGGCACTAATGTTCTGAACGTACAACGAGATAACAAAAGTAAGTGAGATGACAAAGCTTCGAATTACTTTGGAACGTTGAGATATAAAAGGATTAGCAAGTCAGACACCTTAGGATCATTCTATGAAAATGAACCTATAGAGTTGACTACCTGTGAATCCTATCTCAAAAGGAAAACGTTCCCGGAACATTGTTTAGGTGAAACATGGAACGTTCCAAAATTATAGTGGATTTTGATCCATGCTGATGAGTGTAAGATGCTTAATGTAAGCACTAGATACAATCGTCAGTTTAATCATTATGAATGAATGTACTTGTTAAAGTACAAATTCGAAACTTATATGAAATTCTTAGAATTTCAAAAGGAGGTTAGGAACCAAAGTAGTCATAAGTTATAGGCAAATCGATATGATCGAGATAGCCAATATCTTATCAACTAATTCCTTAGTCATCTTAGAAATAATAGGATTATCTCTCAGTAAACTAATTCGAGAACACCTTAGTGTTTCCGAGTGAGGGAATGAAACCTTATAGGATATGGTCCATTCCATAGCAAACTTTATTGACTTATAATCATTCTAGGAATAAACTCCCAGAATATGCAGTTAGAGATTTTGAATTTTGCACCTTCCAAAATCAGTCCTTTAGATGCACTATGCAATGTGGCACACTAAATTCCCTAATTATTCTTGTCCAAGAATTTAGTGGAATCCTCTTAAGTAAAGAGGATAGTGGGAGATAGGCTTGAAATGAGTTCAAGTTTATACAAACAATATTGGATATCATTTCTGCGATTCCCTTAGACAAAGGTTGTTTGTCTCAAGGAATGTATCTTTCTTAAGGAATCGTTCCTATAGAAGAAGAAAGACAAGCAAGCAGACCTCAAAGAAATTTGAGAATAAATATCCACGCCACATATAGAAGAAACGAGCCCATCTGATAAAACTTAGCCAAATTTTTTAGCATGTACACGTGTGAAACCCTTCTCTTAAGACGTGTTTAGAACGCGTTCCTAGATAGCCAAGGAATTACTTGAAGAGGAGACGCTGTCAGATTTGGAATCTGAGTAGTGTAAGCAAGCCTTGAAATCCAATATGGTTTCCATATACTCGAACCAAGTTTTGACCTTGGTTGATCCACCTGATAGGATCAAGCTCGTGCAGCTTCGAGTGAATGAAAGCATTACAACCTTCTTGACGGTTGAAATGCAAAAGTCCATTTGGATTGTGTTTATCACATCCTCATATTCTGACTATGAGATATGATAAATGAATATGAGAACTATCTTGTTCAATATGAGATTGAAAGAGACTGAAATAAGGTATTTCTATAAATCTCATATTCAGTGGGAGTATGCATAAGGTATACAAATCCCTAAAGTCAATCTGTGGATTGATAAAGGCTTCTAGGAGTTAGACAATTCGATTCTATAGGATAGTCAAATCGTTTGACACAGATGGAAGTCGAATAAGTCTCAAAAGTGTACATATGATAGTTAGTGATGTAAGAGTCAATTTTGGTTCTTTAGAAGACGATGTCCTTCTCATTAGGAATGTTAGGGATAATGTGAAAGTTACCAATTCTTGTTTAAGAAACAATTTGACATGAAAGATCTTAGTGATTATCCTAAATTCTAAGAGCATAAATGGATTATCACAAAACGAGTACATAACCATAATACTAAAAGGAGTTTAGTATGGACAATGGAACATCTCTTTTGAAGAGTATGTGTCCTAAGATAACTTTAAAAGGTTAGAATGTCCAAAATCCCTTTAAGTGAAAGGGTGCATAATGTATGAAATGTTATGTACTAGACTTGATATGGCGCAACATTAAGCGTAGTGGGTCGAATCTAATATGACCTCAGAGAAGGTCATTAGATTTCTGTAAAGAATGTCCTCAGAGTACTTGAGAAGAAATGAGGATATGTATTAGTTTACATAACCCAAAAGATCTTGTTGTTAGAAGGATATTTGATGTAACCGTTCATCAAACATAGATGATTATGAAATCATTGAAAGGATACAACTTCTACCAGAATGGTAATGCAATGTGTTGGAAAAGGGTTCCAAGGACGGACATTGCAAAACTCGACTATCGTAGTTGAGAACTTAGTCGTACTATATAACGCTAACTTAAGTGTTTGGGTAAGAAACTCCATCTAACTTGTTAGATGAAGTTCCTAGCATGAAAACAACTCCTTTATCATATTGTATGATAAAATGGATGGTTGCTCAAGTAAGAGAACCAAGACCTCACCAAGAGACTGAACACATGATTACGAATCACTTTATAAGGAAAAGGTGTTTCCTAAGAGATGTGTAAACAAGAGGGTCACATCAGCAGAGAATATAGCAGATCCACTTTGGAAACGCCCAAAGTCAATAGGCTCTCAAAGTGCATCTTGAGAAGATGGGACTTAGAGTACCTAAATGGCTTTTACGGGCAAGTGGGAGATTGTTAGGAATAGTGCCCTAGAAAGCCGATTAGTCATAATCCGTTTTGGGACTTTCCTATTATCACAGACAATCTTTGAATAATATACGATTGATTAATATCATAGGCAAACACTTCTTTATATGCTCTTGTTTGGTATGTGTTTACTTTAGCTGTGCATGTATGAGAACTCCCCTAATCCTGATGACTTTAGGACTCTACCATTAGGTGAAATGGTTCATGAGACGAGTCCTATATCACATAAGTCATGATTAGTAAAATACTCCAAGCCGATGAGTCCTACAGACAGTGGGAGTGTCAACCTGACTCCTCTAAGGCTTGCTTGTGGGATCACGCCCTTAAGAAGGACCACCTTGTTTCATGGAGGTGCAAAGTGTATAGTTGATACGTGCGTGATACATGAGGGTGCTTACTTCAATAAGTAAGTTCACTGAGGTGCCCCGTGTGAGAAGATTCCTAAATGTGAAAGGAAGTTTCTATTTCAGGAAATGGAAACTTCCAGATTAGGAAATATCTCACGAGTCATTGATGTGATTAATTGATCCTTAGACTTGAGGCTCCTTGTCACTTTATGAGTTAACTCTGTAGTCTTAGGTATAAGCTTTAAAGGGTGTCGCCTTAGACAACTGATTCAAGGCTTATGCTGGGGCTGCACAAGTGACTCATGAAAGTGAATGAGAATCAAGAAAGGACCTACACTTGCGTTTGGAAGGTTATCTCTTATTGTGTAAGTCATTCATATGCCATATGGAGTCCTTGGCCAAGGCAGTAGATCAAGACATCAAGAAAAGGGTTTCTTGGATTGAGATCAAATGGATATGAAATGCACTTAGCTTTAAGACTAGATTATTGGGGTTCTAATTATTCCCTTACCATAGATCTTGGTTGAGAGATAGTAAGTAGGAGGATTGTATCTCACATAAATCAATGACTTAAAGGTTCTGTCGAATCCGAATATTCCAATTCAGCTAGGGGTTAAACACCTGTTGCTAGACTATGGTCGTTTAATCTGTGGACTGATTAATTAATTAGTGAATTAATTAATTAGGGTCACTGCTAATTGAATTGAGAACCTAGAGGGTCACACACAACAACTTGGTTACATGAGTTGAGGCTTTAAAATGATTAAACGAGTTAATCGAGCCTAGAGGGTTCCACACGTGTGAAACCACACGTGTGGGTCACGTGACTGGACACGTGTCATTGTGACACGTGTGCCACATGTGATTGTTTAATAATATATTAAATAATTAATTTGTTAATTATTTAATAGACTTTGGTTTAATTTTGAATTAAAAAGAAAGTCTTATTTTGGAGAAAAATAATCTAGTTAATTATTTATGAATTAATTAATTAGATAAAATAAGTTATTTATTTTAAATAAATAAAGTATAAAATTATCCAAAAATAGTTTGGATATTTTTAGCTCTCTTGAAAGTTGATTTGAATTAGAATTCAAAGTCAAAGTCAAAATTACTTGATGATCAAGTAATAGGAGAGAGAGAGACCGAAATCCTAGCCCATTAAGGACTAGGAATTTCGTCACTCCCTTTAAATAGGGGAGCTGGAGCTCCCCTTAGAGCTAATCGAGAATTCTTTTGGTTCATGTGTTGAACACCATCCTTTCTCCAAGATAAATAAAAACCCTAGGTTAAGCCTAAACACTAACTAGAGAACTAGCATCCTTACTAGTTAGATTGTAGCCAAGTTGGTGGACTATCTCTAGAGAGCTTCAAGTTAGAAGTTTTGAAGATTCGAGCTTTACCAAAAAGTGGGGATCAAGCAAAACGATCAGAAGGGATGATGAAACGATTCTGAACCCGACATGAAACGAATGAAAAAATCGAACCAAAGAAGATGGCGAAAACCGTTCGTCGATATCTTGAAGGATGAATTTTTTCACGAGGGTTTTGTGACTGGCAGTTTTCTACTTTCGCAAAACTGGTTTTCGAAGGGAGTTTCAATCCTACTTTTCTCGTTTCATGTTTCTTTCTTTATGTTATATTGTTAAGAACTTCCCTAATATGAATTGAATCTAGGTTGGTGTGGATTGTTATCCCTACAATGGATTCTGAAGTAGAAAGAGACTTTCGAGGAACGGGTTGCCATTACCGCATGAAGCGCGTTTGAGGGCGGCTCAAAACGTGTCAAGAAAGCTACTACCCAAGTGAGTTTCTTGATCTCTACGAATTTGGATACACGATTGCGAGTCCAAGATCCTTTTGTTGGAAAAATTTTTAAATTTTCGCTGCTTTCTGATTCCTGTTTTCCAACAAAGAACACATATGGTTATGTTTTATACTATGGAATATGATATGTTAGGTGCTAGAGTATGTAAGTTGTTAGGTTATGCATATGAGTAGGAATATGATCATGTAAGAATCCGGTATGCTATGATTAGGATTATGTTAGAGATATGATTATGTCAGGTGTAGCGCCCCTTAACACTACAACCCCGCATCGTTGTACTTCCCGAGTGGATGTGAGACCTAGCACTCGAGAAATACTCCGACGAACGGACAAGACTATACAATACCAGAGTATGAAATTTAAAGGCAACGGAACATAAACTTGAGCAAATAAAAGGGGACAATACATAACAAAGCACATATTATTAAGTTGGATAAGTGTTTACAGCAAAAGTTCTGACTTTAGAGAAGAGTGCTTATTGTAAGATGTACATGCACTCGTGATTACTCTAATTGACTGGAATGTGACACCTTAAAGCTTCAAGATACCTCTAAGGCGTCGCTGCATAGATTCCTGAAATCATGAATGGAAAGAGTAGGAGGGTTAGTCAGAATGACTAAGTGACGGGGGGTTTAGGATTTAGGATTATAAGTAAGATTTTTGAAATGTTTTGACCAAGAAAGTCTTGGTTTGAAATGTATATACTATATAGTAACAAATAAATATATGACAATAATATCCGGTTCATATTGTTTTGAAACAATAGGAGTAGGGGGAATATAGGCTATACTTTAGAAAATCTATGAACCGTTTTGAAAATGATTTTGATGCCCGCAAGCTAGGCGTCTCCAACCTTAACTCCTTAAAACCAAGAATATTCGTAACGACATTGATCAAGATGTCGTTACTCAGTAAAAAGAAATACAACAATACAATACCATCCTTCTTCCTCCAGTGTCACCTCAGGGAGCAACCCCTAGTGACGATATACATGAGTTTGGGAGGGACGTACCTTTTCCCGTCACTTGGTGTGGAATAACTAACCTCCAGTTAGACCATCACCAAGATCTAGTTGGCGGCTGGTATAATAGTAGACCTCGGCCCGTGCCTCCCGGACTACTACTTCTACCAAGACCACCGGGCCCATAGGAAAAACAATAACTTTGCTTGCAAGACGAGAATATTTACCCGTAAGAAAGTACTAAGTACTTTTTCGGGTAAATGTATGTTTTCAATAATTAACAAGAATTATTTTCCCATAAAGGGAAGAATAACTTGAAAGGAAATTCAAGAAAATAAAGTAAAGTATTTTATCATGATTTCAGTTGAAAAGATTTAAAACCCTCACCGGTACCGAGATTTAAGTGGAACTGTGAGGATTCCACTCTTCGATCCTAGGTTCGCCTGAAAGTAATAACTACTACTGGCTTAGAACTAGGTTCTTAGTTCCTAACTAACTAATTACACACAATACTACGATGAAATAATTAGAGAAGATACATGTTATGTAATGCGTTAAAGATTTCCCGGTAAACCCTAAATTTACCCGTTTAAGGGAATTTGATTAACAAATTAGGGTTTATGGGATCTTTAACTAATTAAATATTTATCAACCATACTATAATTCTAATTATAAGATTTGAAATGAAATTCAAGGTTTAATTTGACAATGTAGGTTATCTTTTGAAAAATATTACATAGTTTATTGATTTTTGGAAAAATTTAGGAAAAATATTTCTTTAAAAATTCCAAAACTTATTTTATAATTATTTTTATAATAATTTCGAAATTATAAGTATTTTGGTTGACCAAAAAGTCAAAATTACTATTAAAAACATTTACTATTCAATTTCATGTGAATTAAACACTTTATAACACAAAATCAAATTCACACACACACACACATTGATCACGGTACACACATGCACACACACATATTCAAGAACATTATGAACATGTTCTTGAGCTTATTTGAATATTCAAAGAGGGTGTGTAACATGTTCTATCACATTCATATTCATAACATAAGATTAAAGCATAATATAGCAAAATATATGAACTTTCTATGAAAAATAATTCTAAATAAATTATTCTTGGCATGAATTTAATCAAACAAGATCATAAACATTTAAATACATAATCACATTATATCATATCATAATTCATGCATATAATTAAATAAAATTCCATAATGTGCTCACATTATATTTAAACTATCAACTATGCACATATTTCATAAAATAAATTCCTAAAGCATTATTTAATTAATCCTAGGCATGCTACTATTATTTCTATACTAAGAACATTATATAAAACATGACATAATAGAAGAAAACATACCTTAGAGAGAGAAGAGGGAGAGTGGCGTGAGAATGGGGGGAGGGAGAGAGTGATTTTTGTGTGTTGAATGTGAGGTATAAATGAGGCTTAAGGGGGGTATTTATAGGTAGTCATGAGGGGTTTCTAAGCAATAAATGAGAGTTTAAGGGGGATGTGGTTGCCTAAGGTTTCAACAAATGCTTGGTAATTAAATTGGAGATGTGGTTTAATTATAATTTGAACAAATGCTAGGTTAATAACTAAGAAATGTGGAGAAATTATGCTCATTTGTTCAATTCTTCTAGAAGAGCATGAGGTCATGGATGATGTCATTTGGAATAAAAATAAATGTAAAAATAATATAAAATTTATTCAAGAGTCGAGAGGTAAAATTTTGATGTAGTGAATTAATGGAAGAATGAGTGAAAAATGAGCTTCGTTTTAGTTATAAACATGAAATATTTGGAGTTTTTGTTTATAAATTATGAACATTGAAGATGATGAAAATCATAAGAAAAATTATATAAACGAAGCCATGATAAAGTTTAAAGTTTGGAAAAATCACTATATTGTAGAGAAAAATTCAAGGATCGTTTTAAATATAATTTCGACTATTGAATAAAAGCTAATTATTTTAAAATAAAATGATGATTTTTAAATAGGAAAATATTTATAAATATGCTATAGGTGAAATCGAGTTTTTGGTAAATGCATGAAAATTCATGAAATAATTTGAGGGTCGTTTTGGTTATAATTTTGAATATCAAAAGGTAGGTGAATAAGGTTTTATTGATGATCGAATCATAAGCTAGGGTTTTCGCCGGTTTTTGATACTACGGGAGTTAGGATGGGAATTATGGTTTAAAGAGAGTATCACGATCCTCGAAATAATGTGAGGATTATTTTGGTTAAAATATTGGGTAGTGAAAGTGTTTCGGGAGATGTAGGAATATTTTTGAGCTGTAGGGGTATTTTCGTAATTTCTAACCTAAAATTTTAGGAATGGGTTTTGAAGCATATGAGGGGTTTTTAGGTGCTAGAAAGGAATGAATACTAGAATTCTAGGATTTTATGAGAAGAGTTTCAAGGCATGAGTTAAAAGAATTAAATCTATGAACATTTAGTAAAATGTAACACATAAAAACACATAAGTCACATAAAATGCAATGCATGAAATGAGTTAATAGGGATCGAGGTTATAAACGCTTCCTGAGTTGCCCTTTACTTACCTTTCTCAACTTGTCCCTGAGTAGGGCTGTTACATCAGGGATAGGGATATGATAATGATTAGGAACATGCTATGATTATGCCTATGTTATGACTAGGGATGGCAACGAGCCGAGTTGGCTCGCGAGCCAGACGAGCCAAGCCAAATCGAGTCAGAACTCAAGCCCTTTGAGTCTTGGCTCGGCTCGCGAGCCCACTTATATAATTAAAAATTAATATTTTAATTTTTATAAATATAAATGTTTTATTAATATATTATTTTATATATATATTTATTAAAATTTTATACAAAATGAATAAAAAAATAATATATTTATTATATATATTCATTTAATATATATTATTATATATAAAAATATATTAAATTATTAAAAAAATTAATTTTTTAATAAAAAATAATACTATTGTGCGAGCCTCGAGCCGAGCCGAGTCTGTCTCGAGCCTTGGTTGAGCCGAGCTCGAGCCAGAAAAAAGGCCAAGGCTTGGCTCGGCTCGACTCGTTGCCATCCCTAGTTATGACTAAGAATATGATTTGACTCTGGCTTTGATTCTCTGCTTTGCTTGGGGCCGCAGTGATTATGGGTAAGGCGCCTCGGGGCACCGAGTATTACTCCTGTGCATGATCATCGTGATGTGGGTAAGGAGCCTCGGGGCACCGAGTATTACTTCAGTGCACATTTCCCCTCTTATTTGAAGGTTTGACTCTGCTTTGCTTGGGGCCCGGTGATTATGGGTAAGGAGCCTCGGGGCACCGAGTATTACTCCTGTGCATGATCATCGGGATGTGGGTAAGGAGCCTCGGGGCACCGAGTATTACTCCTGTGCACATTTCCCCTTTTTGTTTGAAGGTTTGCTTTATATGTTTGTTCTCGATAGGCTAGTTTGTTACGAAATCGTTTGTGAAACGGGGGTCGATTCTTAATTAATAAAATTTGGTTGTTTTGGCCTTTGGCCTAACTCTTTTACTTCCCTATATCTAGTATCATGTGTGAAAATGTAGCACCCCGGACACGTGGAGGTACCACACCCCCGCACTATAGGTCAATCCACATACGAAACGGCCAATCCGTACATGAACCAACCTACAGCGAACGGGTGACAATGCAATAATTCAATAGGCTAGGCGGGATTACTACTACATGTAACAAAATAAAGCGAAAGCATAAACAGAACATTATTAACTATTTCTATTTATCCAATCATGACATTTCTCATTTAGCAAATATAGTATATTCCAACTTATCATATCAATACATTATCATCTTCCTTTCAACAATAACAATAACTATAATTAAATACACGAACCACGAATGACACGACTACATGAACTGGACTCGACTCGACTCAACTCCCGCCTAGCGTGCACCTGCAATACCTGAAAGGTGGAGGCGTCAGTCTGTGAAGACCGAGTGAGGGGTTTAAATACATATTAGTGCAGTTAACATGCAAGTTATATTCTCGGGTAAAGGTTTATAAAAGATAAATATACAAGTTCAATAATAATATAGCTTCGCCCGAGAATACAACTATCAATACTAAATACTTGTTCTTTCCATGTAATCGGTAAACATGCGTGCTTGCTTGTTAATCATTAGGTGATCACGCAATTTAATTATCATGCAATCATGCGATATTGTAATCAATTAGCACATTCATGGAATGGAAATCATGCAATCAATACATGGCTTGCTTGTAACACGATAGGGTTGTTCTTCCTGTGGTTGGACGGACAACCACCAGCCCTAAGACTAGCCCAGCGCCCTCACTAAGGAAAACCTGACCAGGAGAACGCATGTACACGATAGGCCTTTGTTCTTCTTGTGATTGGACGGACAATCACCGGCCCGAAGACCAGGCCAGCGCCCTCATTAAGGAGGACCTGGCCAAGAGAATGCATGAACACGATACGGTATTGTTCTTCCTGTGATTGGACGGACAATCACTAGCCCGAAGACCAGTCCAGCACCCTCACTAAGGAGAGCCTGGCCAAGAGAACGCACGTACTTGCTTTCATGAACATGGCATGCTTGATTCGGGAACACTAACATACTTGAAATAATAAGTGATTTCATGAAATTATAAATACATAAATACCTTTTGGCCGAAATATCACATAAAGGTTATATAGGTTCTATTTAACTAGAAATTAAACCTCACCTGACAGGCGACACACGACTCGTGAACGCGTGAACGTGCTCATGCTTGATAATCTCCGCCCTGGAGAACCACTTGAGATGAAATAAATGGAAGAAGATGATGAGTATGAATGCTTGAACTTGAATTCATGAAATTCTTTAGCAATTTCTAGCTTAAAGAGGATGAAATCTCTTTTCCTTCTTGGAGGGTTATGGTTCGGTGGTGAGAAGAGCAACCATGGGATGATTGGTATGAAAATGAAGATGATGGTTGTAGAAGAGATGCATATATCGATACATTTGGGGGAAATATGTGGTATTTATGACTAAGGCCTCCAAGTATCATAAGTTATGCAATTGAGGATAAAAGGTTTGGAAATGATCCATTTAGTCCCTTAACACATTCATGCAATTTGGTCCTTAAAGAAAGGGAAATGAGCAATCAAGGACAAACATGCAAATTATACAATTTGGATAATTAATTCATATAGCAATTAAATTCCATTTATACAAGAATTCTTGAAATGAAATGAATATCATATAACTCTCACATAATCATGTTGAACACAATTGATAGAAATTAATATAACACATATAGATTAAATAAACAAAAATAATAAAATAAAGTCCTAACGCTCGAAACCCACACGTGTCGAGCGTACCTGACTGTCTGAAAATCGGGACGTTACAGAAAATGTTTTAGAATGTAAAAACCACGTCCCGGTTCATGAACTCCCCTCTATGATATGTGTTGTGCTCTGTAAACGTATATATGCGTGCGTGTGTAGCACCTCACTCAGTCTTTGGACTGACCCCTCCCTCTTTATGTTTTTAGTTTGCAGGTTTAGCTTTGGTTTTTGTTGGAGCTAGGCGGTCGAGTCGAGTCATTTGTCTTGTTCGAGTTGGCTCGGTCTTTGTATTTGTACATGTTTTGCATTCGTTTGAATTTTATTTAAATTGTTTAATTTATTCGCTATGTTATGTCACCCTGAGCAGATTTATGATTTTGCCTAGAATGTATGAATTTCGGGACAAATTAGGACAGGGCTTGGATTAGTTGAACCCATTTTGTTGTATGATTATTAGGGACAGGTTTCTAGAGCCAATTGAACCCGTTTCGTTGTATGATTATTCAGGACAGGATAGGACAGGTTTCGTTGTTTAGTTGAACCCGTTTAGTTGATTTTGATTTACATTCTGGAACGTATAATTTATGCTTAGTGTTTTAAGTTTTTGAAAGTTCGTATTTTTGTATCGCTTCTGCATTCAGGTTTTGCATATTTTTACTTGTAGGGTTTAGGTACCGCCTAACTTAGGTTGGATTTTCGTTTGTCACCCGTTCGCTGTGACTTGGTGCGTGTGCGGACTTTCCATTTCATACACGTGCCGGGTCATAGTGCGGGGGTGTGGTGTCCCACCGCTTGGGTTGCTACAGGTCTTAACCCTTAATGACACCAAAGTGGGAAAATTCGTGATATATGGGCACATGTACCTTGGAGGGATCACCTAAATGAGAGTTGCCATGGGGCGGTGGCTATGGGTTTGGGCTAACCTTAGAGACTCTCTTGAAAATAAAGATAAGAGTGCATGGCCTCTAACAACTCTAATCCGTTTGAACGAAAATTGATATCAATAACATATGTGTGATGTATTGAAAATTGGCCAAGGGCATAATCCATTATGGCTCCCTCAAACGGAAATCATCAGCATTAAGTATAGACTCAAACCCATAAAGACTCCTATATCCATTAAATGGTTTTTAGTTGCCCTATATATTTGGTCAAAAATCAAAAATAATATTTAAATAAAAAATTCTTTGAAAAGTACTATTTTATTTTATAAGAATTAAAGAAATGTTATAAAACGCCATTGTGTTTGGCGACTTTCCAAAATTGATAGACTGTGAGTTTTTCTAGATTGATAAATTATACCAGTTGATACAATAGTTTCTTAAAATTATATTTCTAACCCAAAACCTTTTTATAAAAAAATCTATATATTTTCTAAAAATATCCAATAGACCCCTAAATTTTTGCAATAAACAAAATATATTTAAAATAAATTGTAATGGACAAAACGTCAACATACCCCCTGTCTAGATGGTATCAGAGCCTAGAAGACGATGTCTTTTGGGATAAAAAATATAAAATGTTGATAAAAATAATTATAGATACAATGTATAAATTATTTGAAATTGGAATCATGATATGGTTTCAAATTTTAGATGAAGATAAAAGATTAAATGATATAGAAGAACAATTAAATTATCTAGATATCGATGGATATTATACAGATATATCCTATGATGATACAGATTGGCAATATCCTTCTCCTTAATATGAGAATTTTAAATAAACAAGAGTTAGCTAATTTATATAATTTTTATGAAGAGATGCTAAAATATTTTTTAAAAATGAATAAATTAAATCCTTCCAATTATTATAAAAAGAAGATAAGGAAATTTAGAATAAAAAGAAATTATTATTTAAACGTCCTTTCTATATGAATCGTTATTAGAAAGATTGGATTAATAATATAAATAAAATATTAGAATTGGACACTAAAATAGATAAATTAAGAGATGAAATAAAAACTTCAGTTGATAAAGAACTTTGTACTAAAAATAAAAATGATATTAAGAAGCTAAAAAATCTGTTAAAAAAGGAAAAGAATAAGGCTTTATTAAATAGAATAAAAGCTGGAAAAATATGGAAACGATAGACATAAACCTTCAATCTATAATAGAATCGATTAATAGAATTAAAGAAGAAATGTTAAATCTTCAAGATTCTATAAGAGAATTAAAGAATGAAGTTCAATTAAATAGAATTAATATGAAGCAGCTAGAAATAGCCATAAAAGAAAAAGAAAAAAGATCTAAAGCTGAAAAATTAAAAGATATAGAAAAGGAAATACAAACTCCATTTAAAGTAATAAATTTAGAAAAGGCCAAACCATATGAAAAAGGCTCTTTTGATGATTATATGCTAAATACCATAGTTCCAAGAATGCTAAAAGAACAAGAAGAGAGTTCAAAAAGAGCTCTTGAAAAACTTAAGGCTAAAGGAACTATTATAGAAAATAAAGATGAACAAGAGAATAATCAAAATCAAACTAAAAAAGATTAATCATGAATGAAATAAATGATTTAATCGAAGATTTTGAAAAAATAAATTTGGAAGACATAGTAGAATATGAAGTAAGAATGAATAACGCTGGTCCTTCAGGAACCAAAAGATCAGAGGGATCAACCATAGAAGATCCAGACGAATCTATGGGATCCAACGAACCAAAAAGTTATCCAACATATTTTAATACAAAGAAAAATAAGCATCAAGATAAAAGAAATAAAGGCTATAACTCTAAATATCAACTAAATGATGATTATTCAGAACCTATAAATGTAAATGGAAGCAAATTAAATTTGAATAATAAAAGAGATAAAAGAAAAGCTCTAGCCAAATGGATAAATGATATGATTGCATATTTCCTAAATCAAGATGAGATATATGCTACAGCAACTAGAAGAACAGAATATATAATATCTACATTTGATGGAATTATAAACAGTTGGTGGAAAGGAATTTCTTCTGACGTACAAGGAATAATGAGAACTGAAACAGAAACTGGTTTTGATAATGATATTAGAACTGGAGTAGAGCGAATGACCTACTATATAGCTGATGAATTTTTAGGAGAACCATGGATAAATGATGCTGAAAAAGAATATTTAAAAGAAAAAGAAGAAGCTAGAAATGATCTTATAAATCTTTCAATATGCTCTATGAAATTCCTTAGAAATTATATAGAAGAATTTAGTGACTATTATTATAGGCAATATTGGAGTGGAGAGTCACAAGACATATATCTTAAAATGTTCTATTCGAAACTCCCAAATCCATGGAATACACATATAAATAAAGTTTGGGAAAGAGAAAAGGAAAATGTAAGTAATAATCTAGGTGGAAGAATAAGAGTTTTAATAGATGAATTAAAAAGACTCTGTTATGAGCAACAACTATACAAGAAATCTAGAAAAATTTCTGGACTTTATTGTTCAAAATTAGAAATGCCTACCCAATGGGGTTGTATAAATATAAGTGGGAATAAACCTTATAGAAAGAGAAAATTCAAAAGAAACAAATACAAAAAATATAAAAAGTTTGAAAGAAAAAATATAAAACCAAAAAGAAGGTTTTTCAAAAGAAAGGAAAAAATTAATAAGAAATCTACAAAATGCAAATGCTGGAATTGTGGCGAAGAAGGTCATAAATCACCAGAATGCCCTAAACCTAAAAAGGTAAGAACAATAGAAGCTGAATTTATAGAGATTATAGACGAACTTGAAGAAGTTTCTGATATAGAAAATCATATAGGAAATGAAATATATGTTGAAATAAGTGAAGAAAATTCTTCAGAAAATTCTGAATTTGAATCTGAATCTGATTAAATGGATTCTGAAATCCAGAATTATAAGGAAGATGAAATAATAGAAGAAGAGAGTACAGTAGGATATGCTAAACGAATAACATTTAGTCAAGAAACCCTTGACAAAATAAAAAACTTAAAGTTAAGTGCAGCAAATCCAACAACTAATATATTCTCTGGATTAGCAAATCTAGTAAAGAGAAATAAGATAAATATCTATGACTATCATGAGGTAGAAAAGGCTATAAGTATAGAAAATACATCTGGAAATGTCAAGATAAGTCTTATAACAAGAGGAATAGCTAATAATGCTATAAATAAAGTGAAAAAATCTCTTAAACCAAAGATACAGTATATATATTTAGGAAGAGTACAATTTCTAGTTAAATCTCTATTTAGAGAATGTATCGATAGTCCATTAGTGCTATCTTTACATGATCAAAGATTTAGAGATGCTAAAACTAGTCATTTAGGAACAATAGAAGGGAACTTGTTTTATAAACAAATTCTTTTTGATGTTTTTCCAAAATACAGTATCAATTTGCAAGATGAAAATATAGATGAAGTGTTAAACTTACACTATAAATTTCTAAAAGATATAGGTTTAAAGGATGGCAGCAAGGCTTTCACTATTTACTATAGAGCACTCTATGTGTTAAGCAATAGCAATTATAGTAAAACTTATCAAGATGAACCATACTTAAAAATAGATGAAGAATGTAAAGATATAGCCACAGCAAAACTGCCGCTTTTGGAAGAAATACAAGAAATAGAATCATATCAAATAGAAATTAATAATAAACCAGAAATGGAAAAGAGATTATTACCCTCTAAACTTAGTTTCCAAGGAAACAGGTTATTAGGAGGTAGTTCTAAATATTCTCTTACTGGAGAAAGTTCTAGTATAAAAAAGAAAGAAAGTTAACTGTTAATAAATCTTTAAGATATACAAATTCAATGATTATAGAAGGAGAATATTTTAACGGAACTGATAAAATATTTGGACCTAAAATATTGATAGACACAGGAGTTAGTGTTAATCGCTTTGCTCAAATAAAAAATAAAGGACTAATAGGATTGATCACTAGCCTACCAATCCAATATACAACCTTTGATGGATTTAAGGCAACTTGTAATCAAGAGTTATATGTCCCCATTACTATACAAGGAATAAAATTGAAAGTTAAATGTTGTATAGATACATACATGAATGGAGAATTCTTTGATATAATTCTAGGAAATGAATTTCTCAATAATTGTGAATATTACAAAATAGAAAAGCATGGAGTTACCCTCCAAATACAAGAAAATGAAATATTCTGTCCTAAATATGAAAGGAATTAATTTCCCTTTAAGTGTTTTTATACAATTAACACTTTTGAAAGAAAATATAACAACTTGCGCTTTGATAGATACGAGATCAGAAATAACAATATTTAAAACATTCTTAATCAAAGAATGGAAAACAGATAGCAATATAAGAATTAGAGGGATAACAGGACAATCTCAAGCTATAAATAAAGTAGCTAAAGATGTAGAAATAATACTTGGTAGTAAGATAATTCTTATAAAACAAGTATATGAATACAATTCTCTAGAAGCAGATATATTATTAGGAAATGATTTCCTTGAACAATTTCAATTCTATACACAAAACGTATATATGGTAACATTAAAAACATCTTGTGGACATCTTCTTAAAATACCAAGAGTCAATAAACCATTCAGAGTTCAGCCAGCTGAGCGTGGTGGACGACAGGTGTTTGAGAAAATTCCAATACAGATAAATACCATTTCTATAAAAAGAATAAACTTAGATGTTATTAAAAAGAAAATAGAAGAAAACTATAACAATAACCCATTAGCTTTTTGGAAAGAAAGTCATCCCAAAGCTAAAATAGAATTAACTGAAAATGTAATTATAAAAGAAAAACCTATGTTATACACTATTGAAGAAAGACAAGAATTTAAAAAACAAATAGAAGAATTAATGAATAAAAAACTCATTCGAAAAAGCTTCAATCCTTTCTCTAATCCTGCTTTTATGGTTATGAATGAAGCAGAAAAGAAGAGGAATAAAGCTAGAATGGTGATAAATTTTAAAAGGTTAAATTATTTTACTAAAACTGATAGTTATCCTTTACCAAATAAAGAGGTTTTTATAAACCTTGTCAAAAACAAGTCTTTCTATTCTAAATTTGATTGCACTTCAGGTTTTTGGCAAATAAAAATGGAAGAGGATAGTATTCAATACACTGCATTCAGTGCTCCTCAAGGACATTACGAATGGCTTGTAATGCCTTTTGGATTAAAAAATGCACCTTCAATATACCAAAGAAAAATGGATAATATCTTCTCAAAATATCATAATTTTATGATAGTATATATAGATGATAACTTAATCTCTTCAAATACAGAAGAAGATCATAGAAAACATCTTTTATTATTTGCGAGAATTTGTAAAGAAAATGGAATTGCTCTTTCTGAGAGAAAAGCCATAATAGAGAAGAAAGAGATAGAATTCTTAGGGTTAAAATTGAGTGCTGCAGGAATAAAATTGCAACCTCATATTTCTCGAAAGATCTTAGAATTTCCTGATAAACTAGATAATAGAAATCAAATAGAAAGGTTTCTTGGATGCTTAAACTATGCTGAAGGATTTATTCCAGAATTAGCAAAGAAAAAGCACGAAATACAAAAATTGCTTAGGAAAAATAATACAAAAGGATGGAATGCTAAACATACAGATATAGTGGTTAGTCTTAAAGAGGAATGCAAAACATTACCAGAATTAAGATTACCAGAAGATAAAGTCAATCTTATTGTCCAAACTGATGCTTCAGACCTATATTTGTCTATAATATTGAAAACAGATCTAAATGAAATCTGTAGATATACCAGTGGAACTTTCAGTCAAGTGGAAGTAAACTATACAACACATGAGAAAGAACTACTTGGTATAATAAGAGGAATAGAAAAGTTTTCGCTTTTTCTTTTACAAAAACCTTTTGAAGTTCGTACAGATAATACTCAAATTCAGAGCTTAATACAAAATAAACTTCCAAATAAATCTCAATATAGGAGACTGCATCGTTGGCAAGTTTTCTTGTCACACTATAATTTTAAGGTAAAACATATTAGAGGAATGGATAATTTCTTAGCAGATTTCCTTTCTCGAAATGTTGAATTTGGTCTTGATTAAAGGCGAGTATATGCGTTTACATATACCTAGTCCATCTCAAACGGTAGATGGTAAAGACATTATCAAATCCGTTAATGGGTGATGATTTCCCAAAAATCATATTGAGACGAGTATATGCGTATACATATACCTAGTCCATCTCAAACGGTAGATGGTAAAGACGATAACAAATCCGTTGAAGGGTGGTGATTTCCCAAAAATCACTTCAAGGCTAATAAAGTTTTAATTCATCTTCATTTTGCAGGATGAAGGACATACAGGAACTAACCAAAATAAAGACCGAGGTTGATACACTGAGAGTAATCTCTCTTGATATAAAACATCTTTGAAGACTCCATACAAGATAGTCTCAGAGTTTTATCCGATCTTGTCATAGAAAATGCAAAAAGAATGGATAATTTATATAAAAGAATTGAAAAATTAGAAAATGATAAAGAAAAGGCAGAGTGTTTAGGCAGTAAAAAGCCAGAAATGCCTGTAAAAATAGAAGAAGAAAATAAAAAACAAGAAATAAAAGTTGAGGAAGAGAAAAAGACATCCTCTACAAGAAAAATAAAAATAGAACCACTTCAAAAATCTGGTTCTTTCAAAACTGTGCAAATAAAGGGTGAATATATACCAAAACACTCTTATGACAAGGAATACAAAAGAATGTTTGATCTGGCATATAACTATCCAGATTGTGAAGAAATCTTTTACTCAAGTGGAAACACAATATACCCAAGGTTAACTGCAATCGATGGGGCTGATCCAAACCAAGTTCTAAAACTTGCAGAATTTGGTTTTCTCGATTTGATATACCTTAGCAAAGATAAAAAAGAAATAAGTGGATTTGAGGATAAATTCAAGTCCAAGGTTTCCCAATTTGCTAAAGGAAGACAATGCGTCTTGAAATTCTACACTATATCTCCAGAATTGGATGGAAATAGATGGTATGAGTCACTTCATATTGTCTCAATAAATCCATTATACAACAACATCAGCTTAGAAGTTGGAAGAAAAAGCTTCAAGGCTGCAATATACTCCCCGGAATGGGTTGTTACAAGAAGAGCTCTTGGGATAAAAGCCATACAAAGTATCTCAGAGAATCTTCTGAATAAAGGTTTTTGGACCATCTTTGCTGCTGGTAACTGGTTACTAGTTACTAAAGGCTCTCCAAATGATCTAAAATCTGGATTACTAGAGGAATACTACAGGTGCCTTGTTACCCATAGAACTATTTGCTCCACTGCTACAAGACAAGAGGCGTGCAAATTGATTGGGTGCCATACCGACATCAGAATGTGACAGCATAAAGAGAAAAGTCCAATAGAGAGACGTAAGCAATGACGTCTGCAACCACTAGAAAACTGTCGGCAGAATCTCAGCCGTTGAAGAAAAAGATAGATCTAAAGGATACAAATGAAAGTTAGGATTTCCTTATCCTAAGGAATCTTATCTCTTTACGCGGATAGAGTTGTATAAATAAAGGAGGTCTGTAATAGAGGAGATCATCGAAAAATCAATAGTCAAGAGTGAGAAAGAGTGTCTGAAAGAGTTGTAATATGAGTGTTTCTTTTGTACTGAGTATGAAAAAATAAACCCATAAAGGGGAAATAAAATCCTTTGTTTCATAAATCACAAGTCTTATTTTGTTTTGAGCTTATTAAATTTCTTTACTCCCTTATCCTTCAAAAATAGATTATCATTCTATAAGCCGTAGTGATTTTTCCGTTAGAGATCGAAGCTTGTTTTCCGTGGATGTCCATATAGGCAGGAGGCCGTTAGGACTTTAGGAATGTTAAGTTGATCGAGGAAGAAGAAGACGAGTCTTAGAAGAATCCGATAGATCTTTATTGAAGACGAAGGAGATAAAGAAAGGTAATAAACTTTACTCAAAATATTCTGTGTTATATGATTCTAGAATGGATTTTAGAGTACTCTTGTTAAAATCAATATTTTATGAATTTTGCTATTAAAATTGATTATTTTAAATATAATTCTCGGAGCATACTCATAAAACATATATAAAACCATGGATGATAATGATGATTATGGTAGGGAACTACTTTACGCATGCAATTTTTGTAAATGTTTTGATGAAGATACATCTAATAGACATTTTAGGTATTTTGTAAAGAAATTCCTAAATGATAGAATGAGAAGATTGGTAAATGAACATGCTGATAAACATAAATCAAAAGAAATAGATTGTGATGAAAAATGCAGAAAAACAAATAAAAAATTGAATTTTATAAATAAAGTTATAATTGCTATAGAACAAGTTTATGAGCAAGAAGGATCTTCAGACTCATAAAAAATGATTTCCAGAAAAATAAAAGCAGATATAAAATGGTTAGGAATAAAATTAAGATATTTTACAGCAAGATTTAAAAATTTTAATTTTATGATGAAAATTTATAGGATACTTGAAAAAGAAAATAGATTATCAGAGGATTCAAAAGAAGAATATAAACAAATTAAAACGATAAACAAAAGGTTAGTAGAAAAATTACATCAAAGAGAAATAAATGGCTAAAAATGGATCTTTTTGAAAAACAAATGAATAGACAACAAAGAATAATGGCAGGAACGACAATAAAATATAATAAAGAAAAGTTAAATAATATAGAGGACCAATTTCAGAAAAATATGCATGAATATATATTAAAAGGTTTAAAAGAAAAACAACGATATCTTATGAAAGATATAATAATTTCTAAAAATACTTTACTGAGATTAGAGGATGGTATTAATAATATTAAAAGGCAAAATAAAGAAATAAAATGGTCAATGAAAAATATACCTCGTTATAATATAATGGATAAGCAAATATTAGAAGATAATAATAAAATGATAAGTTGGTACGAGAGTAAAGTCAGGAAAATATATATAATTTCATTAGCCTAAAATCTTCATATACCTTTTTAAAATATCTCAAAAGTTTTGGGGTTAAAACTATAAATAAAACATAATCTAGGACAATAAAGCAAAATAGTGCTATTTTGTCTTATTAATAAACGGCAACTCCTATGGCAATTTATAATAAAAAATGAAATTTTTTTATAAAAATACTATTTTATAAAGAATATAAAAATTAAATAATATTTTGGAAAAAAGCCCCTATATATTTTTGTATATATATTTTTATCTATTGTAGTTTTAAACATTGTGTGGGGTTGTTGAAATTTGAAAAGTTTTAAAACTTCAAAACCCTACAAATTAATTTTGTAATTGCCCACAATTTTCATTTATTTGATTTTAATTTTTTAAGTTACACAATGCTTTCCAACACTTTTTTTTTTTTTTTTTCTCTCAGAGTTTTTCCCCACCCAATTAAGTGAGACTAATCTGTCGAATTACTGAAGGCACTTTTCACGAGAACCACTCTAAATGTGTTTTTATTTTTTACAAAAGAGTAGTGTGTTTTTATTTTTTAAAATAATTTTATAGTATTAGAATTTGTTACAAAACAAATAAAAGATAAGCAGCAAGAAATCATTTACCTGATTTAAAAAGCATGCTTTGAGATTGAGAGCAAGAGGAGCAATCTTATCAACATCTACATCATCAAAGACGATGAAAGGGGACTTCCCTCCCAACTCCAGTGACACCGGTTTCAAGTTGCTTGTTGCTGCTGCTTGCATTATTTGATGTCCCGTGTCGGTCGAACCCGTAAAACTCACCTAAAAATAGCATAAAAATCATGTTAATCGATTAATTATATAAAATGACTCAGAAATTTGACATATTTTGAAGTAATTATTGAAGTATAATTTCACCATGTTAACATCCATGTGAGAGGAAAGGGCAGCACCAGCTGAGGAACCATACCCTGTCACTACATTGATGACACCATCTGGCACACCTGCCTAATAGTTTACATAACACTTGATGAATCAGATGAAGTTGGAGAGTTTATTAAATATTTCAAAGTGTTTGGTTATGAGGAGAACTCATAAACTTGTAAACTAATATGTCATTAAGATTTTTGTTATACCAAATTCATAAATTCTGTGTGATGTTATGCACAAAAATATTAATTATATGTATAGCTAATGTAATTGGGAAAGTTGAGTTTGTAAATTTTATATAGTAATATTGTTTTAAAAAATTATGTCAGTGTACCTATGTAATCTCTAACATTATTTATCCAAGTATAAAAATAAACGTGGCTTGCTGGAATATATATACACACGAAAAAAAATTGCAATGTATATAATTTTCTAAAACGTAAGCAATAATAAAGTAAGTATTAATGTATAAAAATTAAAACAATTTGAGACATTTTGAACGTTAAAAAGAAAAATGAAACATAAAAATAATAATAATAATAATAATAATAATAATAATAATAATAATAATAATAATAAGTAAAAAAGAAAAAATAATAAGTTTGGAGATGGCGAAAATAAAAGGTTAAACCCTTCTGCTTTAAAAGCAAAAGAAGATAATTTTTTAAAAATATTTATGTAAAAATTATTAATATCAAATAACATCATTAACAAAAAAAGTTATAGTAATTTAAATAATCTTAAAGAAATCGAAAAAAAATTTGAACTTTAATTTTATTTTTTTTTAAATTATGATAATGAATATAAGAAGAATTAGACTTACATTTTAGTGTTAGAAGTAAATCACAAAAGGAAAAAGGAAAAACTATTAAATATATTTGCTATTTATCAAACTACAAAATTTTATAATAAAAATGAATAAACTTTATAGTATAAAGATAATTATGAAATGATTTAATGTTAAGTTTGAAATAAACATGAAATATCATCTATATTTTGAAATAAAATTCTATGCTTTACTTTAAATATAATGCATGTTGTCTTCTAAAACTATAAATAATTAAAAACTAAACGGAAGTCTAGATCACATTAACGTAAAATAAACAAAATGTCTAAAAAACCAATTAATAACCAAGTTTAAAAAATAATGAATTAAAGTACAAAAAATAAATTAAATTATAAGAAAATTTATGAATATAAATAACTATAATTCTATATCAAAAGACATATTAAAAGAGAAAAACTTTGAAGAGAAAGAGAGGAATGGGCCTGAAAAATGAGAAGAATCAATAGAGCAAAACAAGAATATAAAACAATAATATTCCCTTTCTAATATAGATATTGGTATGACAGAGAAACATTATTATTAACTTTGCAAAAATCGTATATTATATATTAGTGATAGATTGATATTAGTGTGTTGATAGTTAAATAATAGAGACTAGTAATTCCACACATTCGATGCATGTACAAATTAAAAATTATTAATATTAAAATAATTTTTATAATAATTAAATTACGATAAATAAATAGCATAAGATAATGTTGTATTAATAATTCAAAAGAAAAGTATAAAGAGATAAAAATTATATAAAAAAGAAAGGAAAAGAAAATAGTAGAAATAATGAGAGAGAGAAAAAGTTACAAAGATGTAGGAATTATAAAATAAAATAAATAAAGAAAAAAAAAAAAAAAAAGAGAGAGACCAAGAGTTCATAACACCACAATCAACTCTGGTACTTAATAATATAGATAGATTATAAATAAACCAATTAATAAGAAATTGCTTAACCTAATAAAAAAACTCAAAAGTATCACAAAATTTTAATCAGTTAAATTGCACAATACAAACAACATCGTTATATTATAATTTATATATAATAGTGTAGATACTAGATATAGATCACATTTTTACAATTATATACGACAACTTTCAAAATATATCATTTTTTTTTCTGAAGTGTTTATGGAGAAGAACAATGTACCACCTGACTATAATACATGAACTACCAAATTTGACTTTCGTGTATGTATTTTTTACTTAGGGATAAATATCTTGAATATCTTGTACTATTGCGATTTTTGGAGTTCCATCTTAAACTATAAAAAGTCGATGTTTGCATCCTCAACTATCGTTTTTTAACAAATTGAAACCTGATTCTAATGGATGTGTGACACGTAGACGAAATATCTTCCACGTGACTCGATGAGTGAAATCAGGCTGTAATTTGTTAAAAAGTAATAATTGAGGATACAAACGTCGACTTCTTATCGTTTAGGATGGAAACTCCAAAAAACGCGATAATAAAAGATTTTCAAAATATTTATCCCTTTTTACTTATTTATACATAACTATTAGGACCCAAAAGTATTATATTGATACCATGGTAAAATTATGAAATTTATTCAAGAATAGTTATTTTTTGTAGGAAAGGACAAAAAAAAAAAAAAAAAAAGAAAAGAAAAGATTAATTAATCACAGGATAATAATGAATTTTTTTCCCAATAAATACCAAAATGATGAAGATAGAAATATTCTAGAGGTAAAAAAAAGCTATTAAAAGAAAAGAACAGCATATGCATTAATTAGTTATGCAGGTATACGTACCTGCTTCGCCAAATGAGCACAATACAGAGCGGAGAGCGGCGTTTGCTCCGCCGGTTTGACAACCATGGTGCAGCCCGCAGCCAGCGCCGGAGCAACTTTCATGGCAAACATTTGCGTGGGGAAATTCCACGGGGTTATGTTTCTGACCACGCCAATGGCCTCCATTAGCGTGTAGCCCTGTAGCTCACGAGACATCTTCAACGTTGTGCCGTGAATCTTATCTGCTGCGCCTGCGTAGTAACGAATGCGTGCTGCTGCATTGCGTATGTACATCACCTTCCCCAAGCTGTACAGGTTTGCTGCGTCCATCGTGTCAATAGCGGCTAATTCGTTGAGGTTTTCTTCGATCAGGTCCGCAAATTTCAGCATTATCCTTCCGCGCTCCTGGTGAGACCGTATGGTATTTAGAGTTAATTGCCCGGATATCGTCTGTGTTAGGCCTAATTAACACTCTGAACCTTTGTTTCAATAATTAGTATGGAAAACCCTATAATTTAATTTAACTATCACTGAGAACCCTACGTCAGTGGCGGTTGTCAGACGCGATCTAATTGCAACTGGTATTGCAATTTTTTACACTTATTGGCTGTTAAAAGACATTTATACCCCCTGTAATCTTAATAAAAATAAAAGTCATTCATCACCTTTTTCATCCCTTTTTTGTTGAAACCCAGCTGCTCAAAAGAAGGAAAAAAACCACCACCACCAAAACCGCAGCTGCCCAAGACCACCACCGCAACTAGCACCACTAGTCCACCACCTTTGCTTCGCACAAACACCTTTCCCATGCAATCTGTAAACTCCCTTGGAGTTTGAAGATCTCAGCCGTTGTGATAGAACTTTCCCCGACCTTCATGGCGAAACCAGCAATCCTTTTCCTTCCTCATCCCGAATGGTCCCTCATGCGGCCGCTTTTTTCGATGGCCATAATAGCTCACATCGGTATTAAGTTTCACCCACCCCAGCAAAGGATATCTCCAAGGCAGCGCCGGAGGACTAGCCTCTTTATTAGGCTCTTATTACGTTGCGTTTGCTGCTTATCTAGTGCCAAATGCTTGATTCTGCGTATTATGGCCTAGTAAGGTTACATCTTGTTATGATATTCTACTTTATTATGGGTTTTCCAGAGTTTCCAAATGCAAGCAATGAACACCAATTTTCATTTGCAATCAAGTGCCACGATACATCGAAAATGTCTCCACCAAGTATTTCCCAACCGGCTTTCTTCTTCCAGATTAGAAAACATATACCAATCTTTCAGGTAAATGACTCTCTTCCATATGGAATTCGTAGTTGAAAATCTTGAAGCAAATGTAGAATGTCTTTGCAAGGAGCCTATATCTTTTGCATCGTGAGTCATCAGACATATGTCCGTCTTTTTCCAAAGCGTCGCAGATGACATTGTTATGGTTGACCGACCAAAGAGAACATTTAATTTTGGTTGGAACATTCGCCTTTCATATCATGTTCCATGATCTGTTAATGGAAGTTGGCGGGTTTCATAAGGGTTGTGTAAACTGAGGTACCAGTATAACGACCCGAAGTGTCTCCTCTCCATATAATTATATCCTCTGCCTCTCTATCGTCTGAGATCAGAACTCCCCGTATTTTGCTATTAAGTTCATCTAGAATTACCATGTAAAGTTGGTTGAAATCTCATTGGCACCTAAACCCCTAATATCCTAGAGGTGTAGATCCTTATCTTCTTCATGTACCTCTCCAGGAATGTGCTCTTTCAGTTTACCAATATCCAACCAATTATGCTCGCATAATTTAACCTTACTCCCTTTGCCAATTCTCCAAGTAAGCAGATTATCAACAACCCCTAAGCTCTTAACAATACCCTGCCAAGCGCATGAAGGGGTTTGTTGTGGCTTGAGATCTAGGCTATGTTCTTCCTTCACGTATGTAGATCTGAAAATACGTTCCCAAGTACTATCACCTTGTTTAAGAATTCTCCATCTTGTTTTCGCAAGCATCGCAACATTACATTTGTGTGCCTCTTTCAACCCCAAACCACCTTTTTTTTTTTTCGAACCATTTTTTTTTGACCCAACTAAGTGTGTCTTCCTCTTCATAATATCTGTGAACCGAAGGAAATTACGATTAACCTGATCTAACTTGTTGCAAATACTCATAGGCACTACAAGAAATCCTGCAAATTCCGACGGAAAATTCCGAGGGAATTCCGACGGAAATAGTAAATTCCGACGGGACACATGCCGTAAGAAAACCCTCCCTCGGAATTCAAAACCGACGGAAAACCGACGGAATTCCGAGGGACAAAAATCATAAAAAAAAAATTAAATTTAAAAAATTTCAACGGAATTCCGAGGGAAATTCCGTCGGACCTCGGAATTCCGTCGGAATTCACAGGAAAAAAAAATTTTAATTAATTATTTCCGACGGAATTTCCCTCGGAATTCCGTCGGAATTTACTGGAAAAATAAAAACTTAATGAGCCCCTGGGGATTCGAACACCCGACGTTGTGGTAAGAAGACCTTATGAAAACCAAGGTAAACCAATTGAGCTAGATCAATTCATTGGTTTAGTTTGATACAAATATTTATATATCATTTGAAATAATAAAATCATAAATTTTGTAGACTATATTTAAAATTGAGTTCTAAGAAAATATTAATTATAACGACAAATATTATAATACGTCATAAGAATTCAATTTAAGCATAGATAAAACCGACGGAATTCCGACGGAAATCCCGTCGGAATTATTTAATATTATTTTTAATTTTTATTTTTAGAAAATCCAATGGAATTCCGACGGAAAATTCCGTCGGAATTATTTAATATTATTTTTAATTTTTATTTTTAAAAAATCCGAGGGAATTCCGACGGAAAGTTCCGTCGGAATTATTTAATATTATTTTTAATTTTTATTTTTAAAAAATCCGACGGAATTCCGACGGAAAGTTCCGTCGGAATTATTTAATATTATTTTTAATTTTTATTTTTAAAAAATCCGACGGAATTCCGACGGAAAGTTCCGTCGGAATTATTTAATATTATTTTTAATTTTTATTTTTAAAAAATCCGAAGGAATTCCGACGGAATGTCCGTCGGAATTATTTAATTTCTATTTTTATAGTTTATATTTAAAAAAACCGACGGGAATCCCATCGGAATTTCGTCGGAATTATTTATTATTATTTTTAAATTTTATTTTTAAAAAAATCCGATGGAATTCCGACGGAATTTCCGTCGGATTTATTTAATTTTTATTTAAAAAAAAAAAAAAACAAATTCCGTCGGAATCCCGTCGGAATTCCCTCGGGAATTCCGAGGGAATTCCGACGGCCTGTTTCCCTCGGAATTTTCTGTCGGATTTCGGCGAATTTCTTGTAGTGAGGAAAACACGTTGAGTGCATGGGATAGACAGGAATGGATGCATTAATTTTACTGATTGTATTAACGCCATCCTCCCAACAAGATTGAGCGTCTACGCCATCCTCCCAACAAGATTGAGCGTCTACGCCATCTATCCGGACATCTTGTTTTGTACTCTTTTTAACACGTCCGTGAACCGTTCCTTCAACTCTATATTCCCCCCTAGCTATATTCCCCCCAAGCTTCACTCCACGGTACTAGTTGTGTAGCACCCCGGACACGTGGAGGTACCACACCCCCGCACTATAGGCCGATCCACATACGAAATGGACAATCCGTACATGAACTAACCTATAGCGAACGGGTGACCAAGAAAAGAAAAGACGAGCTAGGCGGGACTAAACCCCAAAGCAATACAAAACCAATGCATAACAATTAAAAGCGGAAGCATTAATTCATCTATATACATATAGGTACCATATTTATCAGATAGATACGTATAGATACCAAACTAATTATCCGTACATCATCATCTCTTACTAACTTATACAAGATCAAGTATTCAGAACGTGATAACAACGGACATAACATGAGAAGTAGTAAAATATATATACATGATGGTGCACTGCTAGACTCGTGACAATGCAAGACTGGACCAGACTCCCGCCTAGCACGACCGGCTCTCAAGTACCTGAAAGGTGAAGTATCAGTCTACCGAAGACTGAGTGAGGGACATAAATATATATTAGCGCAATCACATGCAAGTTATAACCTCGGGTAAGATTTTATAATTACAAACATTATACGTTTACAATAATAGAGAACTCGCCCGAGATTACAACTATCAATGTTAATTACTAGATCGTTTCATGCAATCAATCAATACATGGCCCCGGCGAGTGAGGGCGGTCTCCGACCTTACTCCAAATGTACATGAACATGTTTGCTTGTTTAATATTCAATAGGTGATCATGCAATTCATTTATCGTGCAATCGTGCGATAGTGTAATCATATATCACGTTCATGAAATGAAAATCATGCAATAACCCGAGGCGCATCCGTGGTGCCGGACTCGTCCCCAGTCTCCTTTTTCCTCCGGTTTGATGAAGGGATTGCAAGGCCCCAACATCCAATCTCATTGAGCAGAGGGTACATGAATCCCTAAGCCCGGAGCTCCTTCCTCCACTAACCTCCTAGTGGATTCAGGGGTGACCCCTAGTGTGGTGAGGATAGCGCCAGAGTTACCCGTCAGCCCTTGCTTTCCCGGTTGGCTCCAGTCACTACCCTCGGGCCCAAATGTATCCGTCATGCTACTCGCCTAAACATGCATGAAACAATACCTGACTTGCTTGTTTGCTTGCTGGCTTACTTGAACATAACTTGAAATGATCAATGATTTATAGAAAGTATAACTATAGATACCTTTTTGGCCAAAATATCACATAAAGGGTATACAGGTTCTATGTAACTAACAATTAAACCTCACCTATACCGACAAAGACAAGTAGGCACGGCCTACGGGGCTTGCTCCTCGTCCCTACGAAGCTGGTATGCTCTTGAAGGTAAAGAATGGATGGAGAAGATGATGATGGATGCTTGAGCTTAAAAGCTTGGAGTTTCTTGAATAAACTTGGATGATTTGATGCAATCTCTTCTTCCCTTCTTTGGAGTTGTGGTTCGGTGAGAGCAAGAAGCAAATATGATGAAAGATCAAGAATGAAATGAGTTTGGAAGCTAGGAGATGATATACCGTGATATTTTGGAAATATGTAATATTTACAATTAAACCCTCCAAGTTATTTAAGTTATGCAATTAAGGATCTCAAGTTTGGAAAGTGATTACTTTAGTCCTCAAAGGTTTTCATGCAATTTGGTCCCTAAGTTTAAAAGAATGGACAAATAGGGGCAAGTTGACAATTAAATCATTTTCGGTAATTATTTCACGAAATAAACATTTTCAAGTTATGAGATAAATTATAAGTTTAATATGAATTTCATGAAAGTATTATAAAATATAATTTATAAAATTATTTTAGACATAAAATATTAATAAATGAAAATCGGGCCGTTACAACTCTCCCCCCTTAAAAGGACCTGGTCCCCAGGTCCACTGTCAAGTTTTAAAACGATGCAAAATTTATAAGAGAACCCCGTCTCTTGAATAAGGAATGAAAGAGCCCCGTCTTTCACAAGAAGTGAAAAACCCCGTTTCTCAACAAGAAGTGAGAGAGCCCCGTCTCTCAACAGGAAAGGAGAGAGCCCCGTCTCTCACAAGCACTGAAGTAGTTCAAGGAGTAGATAGCAAAAATAATGGCGTGAATGTTGCAT
Source organism: Lantana camara (assembly GCA_037501455.1). Lineage (NCBI taxonomy): Eukaryota > Viridiplantae > Streptophyta > Magnoliopsida > Lamiales > Verbenaceae > Lantana > Lantana camara. The sequence continues at coordinate 86,612,536 of CM074859.1, read as the reverse complement.
AGACAAATAGAATCATATTAATGTCATAGATATCACATAGACAAATAAAAATCATTTAATCACATATTTATCACTCATAATTAACTAATTTGCAATGCGCAAGAAATTAAATACACTAACAATAAGATCAGTGATGCACGTGGTATGCATGGTTAAAGGTACCGTTCACCGTTGGTTGTATCATGTATATAATTGGTACCTTCCCGTGCTCGCACTGGTAATCTTCCACCCCCGGGAGATTTCCCTCGTAGCCTTGAGCAAGTGTCGATGTGATGCTCGTCACTTCCACAGTAGAGACATAATCCCAACCGTTTCCTACAGCCATCATAAGTGTGGTTATCACGTCCACAATAACTGCAAAGAAGTTTCCCAGAAGATGTTGTTGAAACTGGGTTACACGAAGTTCCCGGACTCGGTCCAAGTGATTGCTTCTTTTTCTTGCGAGATCTTTCCTGAGGTGCCGGGGTATGATAAGAGATAGGCCGCTTTCCTTTGCTAAAATGCTGTCCCGACTTTGAACTTGAAGCCTGCCTTGGGTGAGGATTAGACCTTCTTGCCTCCAGCGAGATGGTGTCTCGGACCTTTTCTTGGGAGCCACTTGGAGTTAGTTCCCACACTCTTTTGATTTTCTTAAGTTGTGACCCGGTGGAATCCTTGTTTCCTTCGAAGGGTCTTGAGGATGGTTGGTTCTTAAATTCCCTAAATGCTATTGAAATTTGGCCCGGCTGTGATGATAAGACTTGCGACTCGGAGGAAACATACTCTTTTATCCTCTGATCCACTAAACGCACCAAGGACTCGAAGAACTCCTGAGGCTGAACCGGAGGGGGTAGTTGCGGAGAAACTCTAGGCACTCGTTCCCTATAATGGCGATTTTACGACATCCTGTTAATCAAGACACTGAATATGCATGTTGAATTAATATGCCAATGCACGTTACCCACTCGGAAATAATATTTCAGCACATTGGAGCAATTAAGTTCAATCAGGGAAATTACATATATGTAAAGAAATTTAAAATTAAAGTAGCGTATGATGCACGTGCTTATGGATGCATTGAACATGTCACCGGAGTAATGGAAAATTTTTATCTCGACATGAAATTCCTTGTTTGTTGAATCCGAAGCTTGTCCTGAACTGGTGATCGTTCCTCTTTTCCCACGGTCTTCTGTTCTTCAAATCTGTCTAACATTCACTTGAACATTCCCGCAGCTCAGTATTATGATTTCTGGAACCCGAAGTCTTCTATGCTCATGGAATTAACATCTAGCTTACTCTTTAATAGCTGCTCCCCAATTGTTGCCTGAATCCTCTTCATAGTTGTCACTTTGATCCAACTCCCTTGTTTACTCTTTAAGAGTTTGAATAATTGAATGAATTCCCTTTTCCGTTGTTTGCACTCGATCACCCAACCTTTACTTAGCAATTCGTGGCCTTTCTTTATTGTCTTCATTTATTGCTTCATGTCCTTTAACGCAATCTCACCACACGACAATTCAGCTTGGATCTGGATATGCCCACTACTGAAATCTTTAACATGATTGTCTTTCAATTTCATATTCACTGGAGTGCTAAGCTTCCTTTATCCCTTTCTTAATTGAAATCCCGAACCCTGCCATTTTCCCATCTCTTCTCTCACTTTATTTCCATGAAAGTTAAGCTTTGTTGCTTATTACCATAATTACCTCCTTGGTGAAACTTCCTTGCATCAACTGGTGTAACTGTATGATTCCCCAAACGAACTCTCGAATTCCACCTCGGCTCCATTTATGGAATTAGCTTCCGAACTCCTCTTGAACAATAATCTCCCGTTATTGTCTTGATTCTCCAAATTACCACCGGGATTGAAATCTTTTAAATCTGATCTTTAGGAATTAAGGAAATCGTAGAACTTGTCTTATTACTTGCCTATGCCTTGAACCTATACTTCCCTTTCCTATTGTTTCTCATCATTCTTTACCGTTTTCATTTGTTACTCCAAATCTTCCGATTCGCGCTCTCACATGGCAATCCAAACTTAAATCTGGAAAATACACTCGTTCCACCCAATTATAGAATCCCTAGCATCCTAGTCTTCCCGTGAATGAATTACCCAATTCTACTAACTTGATTTGAATTACTGGAATTGTTTTCTTCTCTTGCTGAAACCGTACTTCCAACTAATTGAATCCCTTACTTGGCTATTCTTCCTTCTCTTTGTTCTCGGATGAAATAGACTTCCTGGCCCGGTAGACGCGTCATCTTTGATAGTACAAATTTCCCACAGTGAAATCTTTTGTTCCGAATCTCTTCCTTTGAATCATAATTTAATGAACTTGTCTTTGAACTTTTCCACATTTGATCCTTAGTCTAAAATTCCCCGGGGTAGCCTTTTCTGTGAATTGATGATCCATGGTAGTAGTCCCGAAATTTGAATGCTTCGACTTGTTGCTCCATATCTTCCAATTCAATCACATCATAGTTGATAATCTTTAGAGCCATTACCCCGAGAATATCTCTTTCTTATTTTAGAACTCCTTGATTTAAGCATCTTCGAAACTTCTTTTCCATCCAACCCCTTGAATCACTTGCTAACGGCAATCCGGTTATTCTCTCTCTAATTAGTACTTTACCTTTCTTGAGTGCTTTCATTTACCACTCCCTATCCTTCAGTGTATTCTCTCAACACGACTATTTTTCTTGAATCAGAAAATAAACTCGCCTTACCCAAATGTAGTTTCCAAACTAGTACTTCAATCGGAAATAAGTAATTGACTTTCCTTCCACGCCCTAATTTTAGCCTCAACCTGCACACCCTTCTCAAATTCTGTGGTAGCCCAAAATTATCGAGCAACTGGCCGTGGTTTGATATTCTTTCTACAACCTGTAACTCACAACTTTCATTGAAATAAATGCATGCAGGTGAGGCATGCTCATGTCACATAATTAATGCTCGCGATGAAAATTTAATATAAATGCAACAAGTAGTATATCAATGTTTAAATAAAACACATTAAGCACATAATTGCAAAGAATTCCAAATCAATTAATTAGCATGAAATATCAGAAATCAATGCAAAGCACAAATTGTCAAGTAATCTAATTAATCCAAAGAATTCAATTAGCTTCAGATAATATGCAAGACTCACAATCAACAATTAATCCTATGCCGTTCGACCTAGACTTGACACGACACGACACGAGAACCTCGGTTTTGCAACCGGGCTCTGATACCACCTCAGATGTAGCACCCCGGACACGTGGAGGTACCACACCCCCGCACTATAGGCCGATCCACATACGAAATGGACAATCCGTACATGAACTAACCTATAGCGAACGGGTGACCAAGAAAAGAAAAGACGAGCTAGGCGGGACTAAACCCCAAAGCAATACAAAACCAATGCATAACAATTAAAAGCGGAAGCATTAATTCATCTATATACATATAGGTACCATATTTATCAGATAGATACGTATAGATACCAAACTAATTATCCGTACATCATCATCTCTTACTAACATATACAAGATCAAGTATTCAGAACGTGATAACAACGGACATAACATGAGAAGTAGTAAAATATATATACATGATGGTGCACTGCTAGACTCGTGACAATGCAAGACTGGACCAGACTCCCGCCTAGCACGACCGGCTCTCAAGTACCTGAAAGGTGAAGTATCAGTCTACCGAAGACTGAGTGAGGGGCATAAATATATATTAGCGCAATCACATGCAAGTTATAACCTCGGGTAAGGTTTTATAATTACAAACATTATACGTTCACAATAAAAGAGAACTCGCCCGAGATTACAACTATCAATGTTAATTACTAGATCGTTTCATGCAATCAATCAATACATGGCCCCGGCGAGTGAGGGCGGTCTCCGACCTTACTCCAAATGTACATGAACATGTTTGCTTGTTTAATATTCAATAGGTGATGATGCAATTCATTTATCGTGCAATCGTGCGATAGTGTAATCATATATCACGTTCATGAAATGGAAATCATGCAATAACCCGAGGCGCATCCGTGGTGCCGGACTCGTCCCCAGTCTCCTTTTTCCTCCGGTTTGATGAAGGGATTGCAAGGCCCCAACATCCAATCTCATTGAGCAGAGGGTACATGAATCCCTAAGCCCGGAGCTCCTTCCTCCACTAACCTCCTAGTGGATTCAGGGGTGACCCCTAGTGTGGTGAGGATAGCGCCAGAGTTACCCGTCAGCCCTTGCTTTCCCGGTTGGCTCCAGTCACTACCCTCGGGCCCAAATGTATCCGTCATGCTACTCGCCTAAACATGCATGAAACAATACCTGACTTGCTTGCTGGCTTGCTTGAACATAACTTGAAATGATCAATGATTTATAGAAAGTATAACTATAGATACCTTTTTGGCCAAAATATCACATAAAGGGTATACAGGTTCTATGTAACTAACAATTAAACCTCACCTATACCGACAAAGACAAGTAGGCACGGCCTACGGGGCTTGCTCCTCGTCCCTACGAAGCTGGTATGCTCTTGAAGGTAAAGAATGGATGGAGAAGATGATGATGGATGCTTGAGCTTAAAAGCTTGGAGTTTATTGAATAAACTTGGATGATTTGATGCAATCTCTTCTTCCCTTCTTTGGAGTTGTGGTTCGGTGAGAGCAAGAAGCAAATATGATGAAAGATCAAGAATGAAATGAGTTTGGAAGCTAGGAGATGATATACCGTGATATTTGGGAAATATGTAATATTTGCAATTAAACCCTCCAAGTTATTTAAGTTATGCAATTAAGGATCTCAAGTTTGGAAAGTGATTACTTTAGTCCTCAAAGGTTTTCATGCAATTTGGTCCCTAAGTTTAAAAGAATGGACAAATAGGGGCAAGTTGACAATTAAATCATTTTCGGTAATTATTTCACGAAATAAACATTTTCAAGTTATGAGATAAATTATAAGTTTAATATGAATTTCATGAAAGTATTATAAAATATAATTTATAAAATTATTTTAGACATAAAATATTAATAAATGAAAATCGGGGCGTTACAAGTTGATTCCCTCGATTTCTGTAAATTCAATAGTACGAGCAATAGTTACCCTTGTCTCGCCTTAAAAGGAGTGAACCACACCTTTGATTTTTGGGCATTCACCTTGAGCCCAGAAGAACTACAAAAGTTATTCATGATACCATTTATCACCTTAGCATTATCCACCGAAGCTTTGGAAGTTAGGATCATGTCGTTTGCAAAGAAAAGGTGGATGATTTCAGAGCTCCTCTACAAACCTCAACTGGTTTCCATTTCTTCGAGATGACTGCTTCTTCAATCAAATAGCACTGTCTCTCCATGAATAACACAAATAGATATGGACATCACATCCCCTTAGCGTAGGCCACAAATAGGTGTGATACGTTCCGTCGGGTGACCATTCCATAGAATTTGTGGCCTTACACTCTTGACTCCATTCATGATGAGTTCGACCACACAATTTGGGAACTCAAAGAAAACAAGCGTCTCACAAACGAAATTCCAGTCAACCCTATCATACGTTGTCTCCAAGTCAAGTTTCAAGAGCATACTTCCCTTTTTGCTTTTCGAGTAATTCATCGTATGAAGGAGTTCTTGGAGAACTAGGATGTTGTCATGTGTACTCCACACCAGGATAAAGGAACTTTCATTTGAAAGGGCCCAACAATATTAGCAATGAAGGGTTTTATTCTCATAATGAACAATTTGTCAAAAATCTTCAAAAGGACATGGCAAAGTGCTACCGATCTAAATTCACTAACATTCTTTGAATTTTCAATTTCCGGAATTAGACAGACAAACGCGTACCCCATATCCTCTCGATAAAAGAACATATTTATTCTTCCCTATTTCACAAAACACACTAACACAAAAACTTCTCAAAAGGTATGAACACATAAATCATCTTCTCTAACCTCACAAAACTCATGAACCCGAGAAATCATTTCCTTAATCTCAAAAACTCATGAATTACTAAGAATTCTCTCTCTATTTTGATTTTTCACCTTTTCTTTGCATCCTAGTAGCAATGTGTCATCTTCTTAGTTTGTTTATTCCATGTAGTGGGCCTTTTTTTCAACTCGGGTCCTCGATTCTCGGTATTCATAGGAAAAAATTATGTTTTTTGACAATTGTAAAATCGGGATTGAGGTTTGTCATGTCTAGACCTCAAGTTACCTCCACCTTGATCATTCGTTGAGCTTCCTCGTCCTCATACTTGGCCACATCCTCTTCCTTGTTGACTTGTGTCATTCTTGAACTTTTCTTCTTTCTCATTGGTATTAAGTTGCATTTTGAGAAGTTGCTCTTGAATCTCTGCTTTCCTTTTATCGCTTTTTTATAGGCTTCAAGCAATCCCACGAGTTGTTCGATCGTCATCTCCTTCAATTTTTTTGTTACTATGATATGGATGAATTTGGGACCCAAAAATCGTAGTATTCTCTCCATGATTCTCACATCATTTAATTTTGCTCCGTTCCTTTTCAATTGATTAGTAATAGATAAAACTCTTGAAAAGTAATTGGAGATGGACTCACCCTACTTCATATGCAAATATTCGAATTCTCCCCTAACTCTTTGAAGGCGAATCTTCTGTACTTGCTTCACTCCTTGATATGATACTTGGAGTTTCTCTCATGCCTCCTTTCTCTCGAGTTCTCCCCTAACTCTTTGAAGACGAATCTTCTTTACTTGCTTCACTCCTTGATATGATACTTGGAGTTTCTCCAATGCCTCCTTTCTCATAGTTACATTCGACACCTTCTCGAATTCTTCCTCATCTAATAACGCTTCATAGATAAGATACAGATTCTTGTTTCTCATTCGCAAATCTTTTATATCTTTTTTAATTTCAGTATCATTATCAGGTCCATTGTAACCTTTAACAATAATGTCTCATACATCTTATGCTCCTAAAAGAGCTTTCATCCTAATCCTCGAATTATCATAATTATCTTTGGTGAACATTGAAACATGGAAGAGAGTCATTCTGCTTCCAATCATTTTCTCAAATCTTAGCCCTAATGTCACTTTGTTAGGAGGGAAAGTTTTATGAAAGAGAGTTTAAGAATTATTTAGTAAAGAAGAGTAGAGGACTAGAGAGAGTTTTTCTAGAAGAGGAGAACCTTTAATTACTTAAGAGGATTCTTATTTTTAGTTTGGCTATCAAATGAGAAGGACTCATATTTATATTAGTTGGAAGAACATTCTAGCTACTATATTAATTACAATTCATCAAACTATCTAACCACTTGATATTTGGCTTTAGTGTTCAATTTTGACAAAAAAACATTTTCTCTTTTTTTTTTTTTAATTTTTATTTCAAGCAAAAAGTTCATATTTGTCTATATCGTCTACAAATTAATCTTAATAACTACTATGACATTTAATTGTGTATTTGTGTTAATGGAGTAAAACTACCTGTAATTACCTTTGAATAAAAATATTAAGAGTTACAAACAAGGAAAAAATTATAATTATTAAAAAAATTTATTACCAAAAATTATATTATTTTCCATAAAATTCCATTAGTATTGTATATCATTAATATCGGCTAACCATATCATGTGTTTTCTCAATTGTTGCTTCTTCCTTGGAACAGTTCATTTCTTTGCTTAATTATTTATTTTCTTTCAAATCTTCTTTTTATTTTTCTACTTCAGAATTGCGAGCCTTTTTTTAATTATCTCATAAGTAGATATATCTACTACTATTACAAATTCAAATTCATAAATATTGGTAATGTTTTGAAAAGAAAATATTAATTTATTGATTAAAAATTAGATGTTTTAGTGTAGTTAGTTGTAAATTTAATAATATTGATTATTTTGTAGAAAAACATTAATACAAAAATCATAGTTCATACATTAGAAAAATAATAACATTTTAAATAAATTCTTGCATAGCACAGGATGAAAGCTAGTTAAAGAATTAAAATTTGTTCTTCTAGTAAAAGAATTAAAATTTGTCCTATGTAAATTACAATATAAATAATCAATGTACATATTATTGGCAAGTATACATATATGAGTGTGTGATACTTACGGTTCCAGTTAACCGAGGCCAAGGTCCGTGGTCGAATGCGTGACGGGCTGCTTTTACAGCTAAATCAACATCTTCCTTTTCTCCTAAAGCAACATTTGTTATCACTTCCTCTGTTCTTGGATCTATTGTCTCAAACGTTTTTCCTGTAATTACATATAATATTCATATAATATTCAAGTAATTTAGTTTGTAAATCTATCGAGTCAATTGCAATTTGGTAAAAAACGTCACTATTATCCTAATTCGTTGTACATATCATGTCGAGAAATTAACTGTCTGTTCGGTTCAAAGATTTTGGAAGCAATAAGAAAAGAAAATGATTAGGAAAATAAATTTGGGTGTTTGATGTGATCGACCAAATTATTTTCTTGTTTCTTGAAAATTCTTTGAACCAAACAGTGTTAATGTTTGGACATTATATATATATATTTGGTGAGGAAAAAGTTAAGGAAAAGGCTTTCTCCATTTCCAGATATTTTCAATTTTTGTTTCTATGGCTCAACTGCCCCCTCCTCTCCCTTTGATTTCTATGCTCTTCTTTGATATACTATTCTTGCCTTATTATTTTCTTTTCCTTTTTAAAATTTCCGAACCAAAGACAATGCGTGAGTTGAAGGTTTGTCCTCGCTGTTAGGGAATGGAACGGGGAGCCATCGTTCCAGTTCAGTTGCAACGTTGTGGAACGATCGCAACCTATGTTTTGAAACCCGGACTGGATGTCGAACCGAAAAGGCTTACTGGTTACTGGTTTTACTGGTTCGACCACCGGTCAGACCGCTATGACGTCATAATTAAATAATATTTATATTTAATTATATATATTATATAATATTATAAATATGAATAAAAAATAACCAAATAAACTAAATTATATAAAAGAAATTATAATTTTAAATACTTTGAGTTCTTTATTAATTTTCAAATAACATCTCTAATAATAAATTTTCAAATTATAAATGTACAAATATAATACAATATCTAACTAAATAGAAAAATAATCAATATCTAACAAATTAATAATGTAAATAAAAGATTAATTCAACAATATCTTATTTTTATTATAGAGTCATAAAAAAAAAAGAATATCACCCGTAATTTATATTTATATAAATATATATTATAAAAAACAAAAGAAATATTAAACATTAGTTTCTTGTTTTGTTAAATGAATTCAAAATTTTTCCCCAATATGATATTTGGCACATGAAAAGCATTATATATATTTTACTTTGAAAGTAAGTTAACAACAATTGAAGCAGCGGACATGGTTGTACCTAAGGGTTTGGGGTTCGATTCCTTGCAATTACCAAACTCAAAACATTAATTTTTGAAAAAAAAAAAAAGAAAAAAAATTTAAAAATCCGGGCCATCCGGCCCGCTAAGGCGCTAACCTGTCCGGTCCGGTTTCAACACCGGTTCTTGACCGGTTTTTAGCGGGGTCAGACTGGTTTGTGAGACAACTGGTTTTGAGCGGTCAACCGGACCGGAGTGGCGACCGGTCACCGGTCAAACCGGTCCGACCGGCCGATCCGGTCCCGGTTTCAAAACATAGATTTCGCAACCAATTGAGGCTAGAGCATAAAAAATTTAAAAAAATTTCAAAAATATTAAATCTTATTAATTTATAAATTAATGCTTATATCGATTAATCTTTTGTATGGATTTGTTGTTTTTATAATTCATACAATTGATATTCATAATTTAAGTGAGCTATAATTTATAAAGAGAGTAAGTTGTGGTTGAACACATAAAGTAATAATTATATCATAAATAAATAAATAATAAGTGTGTTTTGATATAAAATAATAAGTTTGCCAAATTAAGAAAATTTTGATAAACAATAACAAAGTAAAAGAATATTTAAATTGTAAATTTTATACATGTATTTTGTTGACAAGTAATATCTTAAATTAATATGCTCCTACGTTATATGCTATAGATATCAATAATAAATAGTTATTAAGTAAATATAGATATAAAAAAGTAATAATAACAAAAAGCTACCCTAAGAGAACAAGACTTTGGGCTTCAGAGGAAAAAAGGCCCAGCAGCCGAGTTCAGTGGTTAGCTTTTCTTTCTCACCTTTTATCCCTTTCTTTGTCTCCACACAAAAATTCCAGACCGGAAAATAAAGGAGAAAACGATGGGTTTGTACAGTTAGCTGTCATGATCTGGCATAGTAATCTCAGAAATTGGGGTAATATATTCCATAATTTGATAACCTATGCGATAGAAGAATCTGATAGAAGATGATATCGGATAATATTGCAGGAGAATTGAGAAGAGAAGGAGTTGAGAGAGAGAGAGAACGCAGAAAACAGAGAAGAAAGAGATGAGAAACTAGAAATCTGATTTCATTACTTGTTCTCCGCAAAACCACACAACAACCTATTTAATCTGCTACATAAGAAACGTAATTGAAGACAATGTAAAATTGACACTTTTCTCTTCCTTTTACACGTTTTCTCCCTTTTTCCAATTGAGCCATACTTTTCTATTTTATATCCCGAAGTTACCCCTGAGCCTATGTCGTGGTCATGACATTTCTCCCCTGTTGAAAAGATCCTTGTCCTCAAGGATCCTAACTCATGACGCCTCCAAATCCTTATTCGAACCTTGTGCTTTTTCATGAAATTCTTCAAGTTTACAAGATCAATGAGCTGCTGTTTCAGAGCATAGTTAGCAAACCAGAGAACATGAGCAAGAATATATTCAGCCTTGATTGCTTCTGCCCCAATAACACCTTTGCAACCTTTAAGACAAAAATTTAGCACCCTGCAGACTTTGAGCTCCACTATCACTCCAATCAATCCATTTGTAATGGCTACTTGTTTTTGTGAACTTTTATAGCAAACAAGGTTTCCAATTTTTCCAAGGCTAATCTCAGTTATACGTAAGGACTGAGAAACCGGAAAATTAGCCAAAAGAATGTCAAGGATAAGATTTTGAACCATAAATTGAGCATGATCATCACTTGCAGCAAGATCCCATAAAATACATCCATACCCTTCCCCAATCAATCTCAGCTTTTCCTCAGCTACATCCAACTCTCTCAATTTCTTCTGTTGGTATAACCGGAATTCATCCTCCCCTTTTTCAAGTTCTTGTGACAGAATATTTGCTGTTTCTATGTTGAATTCGACATCTTTTGCACTAGCAATCAATCTTTTAGGGGCCTCATCAAGAGTTTGTTTCTGGAATTCAATTTGCTTAAGCTTCATCACAGCCATTTCATTGAAAGACTCCACAAGCTGATCTTGCAATTTCTCCATCTCAATCAATTTTGCATCTCTAATCATACCTTTATTTGATGATTCTTGGATTAAATCAGCTGCTTTTGAGAGTGCGGATAACAATTTATGAGCTTCAATCTTCTTCAACTTCTCACACGCAGAATTCCCACCATTTCCAGAAAAATTCATACTTCCAAAATATGCAGAACTATGATCAGAGGCTGCTTTTGTAACAAATTCCACTTTTACCCAATCCTGTACATCATCAAAAATCATGATCAAACATTTATTTATCTCCTCAGCTTTTTCATACTCAAAGGCATATAACCTGAATCCAAACATCCGTCCCATAGCTTCCTTTGAGATAAGATTCTCAGACTTAATTGCATCAATGAATTGTTTCATACTAGCAATGAATTGCCCTATGTTGGTAATGCTGCAAAACCCAAAGTTTGTTCCACCATGTGCCAAGCAATGAACAGCAGATCCATTCTTCGTGATAATCCTTTCCTAGTTCGCAGCAGTATAAGTTGCATCCATACTAGCAATGTCCCTCCCCAATTCGTAAGCCAACTATTATATAACTCATTTGAAAAATGATGTGATTTTGCCAGCATGTTGTACTCTTCCTGCAACTTGAATATGGGCCATGGATTGTCACCGGTTGTGAAGTTAACAGCTGAGCAAGCTGCATCACCTGAAAGTGTTCCTTTCTCAAGAGTTTCTCTAGAACCTCCATCAGTAGTACATAATATTATATCATCTCTGAGACATTTTCGAGCTATTTTGACCAAATAATGCAAGTAAGCTTTGTCATCTCCATATAAACCATATCCATTCTCAGCTTGGATTATTATTATAGGACCCCTATTACTGTAAAGAAGAGGCAACACTTTTGAAAGTAGAACGCCCCACCATTTTTTAACTAAGTCAAGGAAGGCAAGGTCCGATGATCTTAGACTAATAGGAGGTTCCTGAACAAACACCCATGCAGGGAATCTGTTCAAATCCCACTCTTCACAATTATAAAGGCCAACAAGCGATATTACCCAAAAATTCAATTTCTTGCTTATGTTGAGAAATGAAATTATATCAGCAAAACCATCAAACACCCTATTATCTTGCCTCGATTCCTGCAAATTCCCACCACTTATTCGAAAGGGCTTACCATCTTCCCAAAACATGTCCTTAGCTATCTCAGATCTGCTTGGACCATGTTGCATATTTTCTTTTATTCCCATTCAATCAATTTTCGCATGTCAGATAGCTGATCAGTCCAGACAGAACATCCTTTTTCACCAAATACATAAGTCGTGTAACATCCCGACTGATCAGACTTTTCAGGTAACCTCTTATGTGCGCTATTTAATTATTATTTTAAGTGATTATGCGATATTTAATTTCTAACGTGGATTAATTGAAGTTATTTGAACTTAATTGCTTTGGTATGAATTTGTTTAACTTGAACGTTTAATTTTCCTTCACTTTGTATTTTGCTCGTTCTAGATTCGTATTTAACTCTGATTTTGTGAATTCGTGATAAGTGTTCATTATATGTTTTATGGATTCGGTTATGTGCTCGTTATATGTTTTGGTATTTGTTTTGATTTCCTTTTTGGGGTTCGTTTTGGAGTCGGGACCTAAAGGAGGCTAAAGAGCATTTACCGCACCTTGGGTTCCGGGACACGTATCTTGAGCTCGGGAATTCAGATTTGAATTTCGTCACTTCCGTTGAACTCGTTTCGACGATTCGGGTTTAATGGGATAAGCCTCATATTTTTCTAAGCTCATTAAGACCTTCGAATTTCACCCGTAACGAGCCCCTTATGCTTGAGAGACACCTTTTGACCTAACTATGAATTTGTGGACCCCACTAAACCTTAACCAAGCCTTAACCATGAGTTAGACCTTGAGTTGAGCCTCTCTTATCCCTTTTGCTGCAGTAAACCGAACCAAACCTCTCTCTCTCCCACCATAACCGATCAGCCAAGCAAAGCAAGGAGGAAGAAGAAAACCTTTTGTCCCTTTTCTTGATTTTGAGCTCAAATCTTCACCCAAGCTTCTCCAATTTGAAAGGTGAGTTCATGGTTGTCATCTTCACTCTCTCTTCTCTCTTTTATGTGCTCTTAAGTTCATTTTCATGGTGGATTGGTGAGATTTGGCAAACTTGTGAATAGTAGATGTTGGGAGATTTGTTGATCTTTGCTTCCATTCTTGTTTTCTTGAGTTTTGATGTTAATATTATGCTCCTAAGACTTGATTCTTAGCATTTATTTCAATTCCTTGCTTGGTAGTTGGAGCATGAGTGTTTAGTTTTATTTGGGATTGCTGAGTTTGCTGTTTGAGCCGTCTTCGTTTTTCTGTACCGAGACACGGGGGTGTCTCGGCTTACCCCTTTGTTGGTGACACGGGCGTGTCACCTTTTGAGTTCGTTGTTCGTTTTCTGTACCGAGACACGGGGGTGTCTCGGTTTGCCTTTTCTTGGTGACACGGGCGTGTCACCTCCGGTTTCTGTTGTTCGTTTTTCTGTACCGAGACACGGGGGGTGTCTTGGCTTGCCCTTCCAGGGGGGCACGGGCGTGTCCCCTAGGAACTCTAGTTTTCCGTCCGTCTTTGCTTGGTTTTGTTTCCTTTCCGTTGTTTCTTGTTGTTCCTTCTTGCCTCGTTTTGGTGTGTATGCATGACCAACTTGTTATATTTTGTGTTAAGCCTTATGTTATGAATTTGTGCTTTGTTTTATCTCCTTGTTTATGATGTATGTCCGAATATGTATTGAATGCTCATAAATGATCTAAAAGTGGATTCATTTCATATCATTTGCATCATAAACATACATACGCATGTACCGAGCATCAATGTGGTTCATATTGAGTCTAAGAGTGTTTCTTGTTGTTTGTCTTGTTCAGAGGATCTCCCTGTAGAGGACGAGCTTGCACCGTAGGTGTCCGGTTGTCACACTTTTGTCTCCACTTCGTTCGTTGACAAGGTGAGGTTTTGTTCTTTTAGTTATTCGACCTATAACCCTACTTGATTTGAAGCCTCGCATGTGGATATGTATAATATATGGTAAATAAATGTATGATACTTATGTTGCAGGATTTGCCCCATTTGTTATAAGAGTTTCAAACGTTTTGTATAAGTATATAAGCTATTTTGCTTTTGTTTGAAAAGTTTAGTTTTCCGCAAGTGTGTGGGTGTGTGTAAGCGAGATGTAGCTTTGAAAGATAAGCTTTGAGATGTTTGTGTGACTTTCGTGATATGTTTGGGCCCCGGAGTGTGGTATGGTAATCTCGGGACGACCGAGGGGTCGCCGAGCTCTTCCATCAACACCTCCATTTGAGAGTCTCGCCCAACCTTGGGAGGTTGAGGAAGGGTGTTTCTCTTGAGCCGGCGGAGGCAACCGCCGAAGGTTTCAAGGTAGTAATTAAACCTTGTCTCGTCTGTGTATGTGGATAGTTAGGGCCGATCAACCCTTCTATCAATCGATGTTGGGGATGGATTCTGATTTGTTTTGCTTTGCTTTGATTTTTGTATATGGAAGTTGGGTTGTGTGTGACTCGTACTCGCCGAGTTGGTTTAGCTTTGTCTGATCTATGGAACGAGAGTGGATTCTTAATTTACCTAAAACTTGGAGTTTGGCTTTTGGCCTTTTTCCTTTGCTTTAACCTATGTATATCTATATCACGGGAATTAATTTGGCTTGCAAAAACCACTCTCGGTTCAAGGATTCTTCCTTTTTGATTAAATGCTGTGCTTTATATACATATATATCGGGTGCGTGAGTTAGCCCCCTCACTAGTCGCTAGGACTAACCTTCGTTGTTGTTTTTCCCCTTTTCCCTTTCTTTTGAGTTTGCAGGTTCTCCCGAGTCAAGCTAGGCGGCAAGTGTCTTTTGGGTTTACTTGTGGTATAGCTTGAGTCTTCATGCATCGTAGTGGATTTCTTCTTCTTTTGCTTATGTATTTTGGATTATGTATTCGGTATACACTTATGCTATTTTGGCCGTGATGACATTGTACATTTGTATATAAGCTAGCTTGTTGATTGGAATACTTGACCCTTCCCTATTTTGATATGTATATATGTGATCTTGGGAATCATGTTTGGTATATGAATTGCTTCCGCTACTCTGATTTTAATTCTCGCAGTTCTTGAGGGTCTAGGCCGCCTAGCGAGGGTGTGAGTTTTGTGTGTCTCCCGTTCGCTAAGGTTTGATATGGGTGCGAACTTCCATTTCGTTACTCGCGTTGGACCTTAGTGCGGGGGATGTGGCACCCTTCGCTCTGGGGGTGTTACAAGTCGTGCACGAGAAATGTTTCATACAATCAGATTCACATTCGCCCTTGTCATTCCCACATGATAAACTGAACTCCCACACGTATTCAACCCCACCATTCTTCAAAAACTGATAATAATCTATAGATATATACTTCTTGTTACCCATTAAACATTTACAAAAGGGCACTTGCTCATCATTACACAAGCCAAACATCTCACAGCAAGCATAGACTGCACATGGTTGCTTTTGTTGAGACCAAAATGAGAACCAAACATCTCCAACCCAAGATAACTTCCTAATCCAATACTTCACGTGTAAACTACAATGCATATTTCCTAGCAAGTTAAATGACCATCCACCTGGATCAATCTTAAACTCAGTAATTGAATCAAACTTACAATATGGGAAGTGTATTCCATCAATGAAGGGATCGTTGGTGTTGAACTCATTTGCAACATCTCGAATTTTCAGTCCAGTTGCAATTTGATTATTTCCATTCGTTAAGCTCTCACTCAACACCCCAATACCAATTTCTTCCATCATATTTTTCCCAATCTTAACCTCTGGTACCTCGTACACATTGTAATAAATTTCCTTTGCCATTGATTCCTTCTCTTTGCAGACATGCTTATCATCTAACCTCATGTCTCCGGTTTCTGCTTCCAACAAATCCTTGGCTTCTCTCTCGGGCATTTCATCGAACACTTGTGTGTCGATATCTTCTACAACATCCTTTATTGTAAATTTCTCATCCTTCAAGCCACTATCAAAATTTGATACAATCATTCCAGTATCCTCTGTATCAAATTTCTCTAAGATAGCTACGGTTAGCTGTTCCCAACTGATAATTGAATGGTTTTCACTGAAACTTTGAAACCAAAGCTTAGCCTTACCTGAAAAATACACTGATGCCACGAGAACCTTGTTTTCTTCAGCTAATGTAGGGACAAGTTGAAAATACCTCTGAGTCTCTCCAATCCAAGCATTAGGGTTTTCCCCATCAAAAACTGGAAATTCCACTCTAGGGGATATTGAGCCCTTTTCTTCATTAGAGTGAGTCTTCTGATCAATTGAGAGTGTAGTTTTAGGGGGAGGTTCAGACAATTTATCCATGGAGGTAGATGAATCATCACCGAAAAACGCCGGAAGTTGATCCGTAATCCATCGCAACTGAGTGAGCATGTGCTCTCCCATAGCCAACATTCTCTCCACCGATTTATCAGCCTCACACCGAGGTTTACTCATGCTAACCACAGAACCGTCCGGATCGGAACGACTCTGATACCATTTGTCATGATCTGGCATAGTAATCTCAGAAATTGGGGTAATATATTCCATAATTTGATAACCTATGCGATAGAAGAATCTGATAGAAGATGATATCGGATAATATTGCAGGAGAATTGAGAAGAGAAGGAGTTGAGAGAGAGAGAGAACGCAGAAAACAGAGAAGAAAGAGATGAGAAACTAGAAATCTGATTTCATTACTTGTTCTCCCCAAAACCACACAACAACCTATTTAATCTGCTACATAAGAAACGTAATTGAAGACAATGTAAAATTGACACTTTTCTCTTCCTTTTACACGTTTTCTCCCTTTTTCCAATTGAGCCATACTTTTCTATTTTATATCCCGAAGTTACCCTTGAGCCTATGTCGTGGTCATGACATTAGCGAGCCGGAGTTTTAGCTTTTTTTTCTAGCCAGACTCAGAGGGGCTTTAGTTCGGGCTTGTCACGAGTTGGCTCATCAAGCTCGCGAGCTGAATCGACTTGTTTGCACCCCTAGATTTGGTTATCATCAGCTCCGCCGTGGATGCAACCTCCTCCTCTTTCTCTACTATACAAGTCTTTCAGCCCAAAAAACATTACCGTTCCACAAAGTTAGTGCACCGGAACGCCGATTTAATACCGTTCCAGGTAGATCTCCGCTCCACACTGAAACAGCGGAACGACGACCTCCGATCTAGAGGTTACGAACCTCCGGAACGGCCGTCAGAGTTGAACATGATTCGTGAAGGAGACAGTATATATATATATATACACAAGGGGAAAAGAATTAGGAAAACAGTACTGTATTAATTAGGAGACAAAGTTAGAGAACTAGCATCTTCCTTTGAAAGAAACGAAAGTTCAAATACAAAGCCATCTTTTCTTTTTCTTTCTTTGTTTTTGCTTGTCAATAGATGATAGAATTGCATTTTAAGCAGAAAAGGCAAAAGTTGAGAACCTGAGATGGAATCGACGAACTCTCCATTTATGAATAGCTTTGTAAACTTTACTTCAGGAATCTTGAACGTGGAACTATCCACACGGTGGCCATTGCTCACTTCCGTCATCACTTTCTCTAGCGCTCTCTCTCATCTCATTCAATGAATGAAACTACTTACTGTAGTTTTAAGATTGTATTAAAAAGGCCAACGAGGTTGATAGGGTCGGGGACTCTTTCTCGAATGGGGGTTCGAATTTCTCTTTATACTTGGGGTGCGTGTGTTAAAAAAAATAATAAAGATTATATTAAAAAGGACTTTTAAGATTTTTTTAAATTAAATCACCTTCAAGTTTTAAATTAGTTAATGGATAGTCCTTTTAATGATTAATAGAAATAATTATTTTTAAATATTTTATTTTGATACTCAAATTTTAATATATTACAAATTAGATCTAAAGATTTTCTCTCATTATAAATTCATTTCTTTATTATAAATAATTATTTTTGAATATTTTATTTTGATCCCCAAATTTTAATCTATTACAAATTAGATCTAAAAATTTCCTCTCATTACAAACCCATTTTTTTATTTGTTTTTTCTCTCTATCGCGATAAACCTTTCTTCTTTTTTTTTCATGCTTCTTTAGGGTTTGATTGATCATCCAAACACTTTTTTATTCAATAATCAAGATTATTTATATGATAAAAGGAAGTCTTGAAGCTAATTCATACAAGAAAAATTGGTTTAAGAACTCAAGTTGCAGTGTTGGAAGAAATCTTATGAAAAATACATTGAAGGTAAGAAATATTTATATTTCTATCATTAAGTGAGAAGATTAGAGATAGATATTATGTGTATAGCATGTTTTCTTGATATATATATATATATATATATATATATATATATTTTAATGAAAATTAGTCAGCACTTATGAATTAGCGGCGAAATTGAAACGTATTGGATCATTCACCTCTTGCAAGCTAATCAAGTCCAACTCAGCCACATAACAATTCTGAATTGTCAACTTGGATTGAAAGCTCAAGCATCTAGAGCCGCGGAACTTGGAACTAATCGGAGAAGTTACTCATAAGCAACTCGACATTAGCCCGATGCTGGGTTAACATGTTTTCAAGACATAATCAACTGAAGGGAAATTTGTATAATTCATCTGGGCCGTTTTGCTTACTTGTAATTTCAAGACATAATATACTCAATTGACAATTTTGGGCCCGTATAATTTAAAATCATGAAATTAGAGGACCTTTCCCACCTGAAAAACCCACGTGATTATCACGTGATTCGTCGAAAATCCACGTGTGATGCCACGTAATATTAATTATGCCACATGTGACCAAAAAAAAAAAAAAATTGACTAAAAATTGAACGAGTTTTTCCTTTGCTTTTCTGCATTGGGTTTATAACCCAAACTTAAGTTTACCATTTTCGCTTTAAATATCACAATCAGAGGTATCAAACCCCAACTTTGAAACATGTCTGAAACTCGACCCACAACCTCCAACATTATCTGAAATTGAGGGTTTTTTGTTGAAAAAATTTAGATCTAGGGACAAAATTTCGAAAATACCCATTATCTAGTGAAGAATACTGCTGAAGCTTGCATCGTACTGAACAATGGCGGAAAAAGTTCGAAAGGAAAACAATGCGGTCCCCCCACCCATCTATGGTATGTAGCAAAAAACTGACTTCTTTTTTGTGTCTTTTGTTGTATCATGGTTTGCTAAGAGAAATACTGGTTGGGATTAAAGAAATTTTGGGATCTGACTGTTGTGGGGTTTTATGTGGAGAAAAAGTTCTTGTTGTGTTGTTTTGGGTATTGAAGCTTCGTGAGTTGAATGTGTGGTTGGGTCGAGTGTAGGAAATATTTCTTATGTTCCGATTCTCAAGTTTTTTGGAGCTTTTATTCTTTTGTGGTTATACTTTTTGGTTGTTTATGGTACATGGTCCCCATGTATGTCGGATGTTTGTCTTTGAGCGTGTGGTTACTGTTTTTGTTGTGTTTTTTCTGGTTTCACCTCATTAAATACCATTGAAATTTCATATTTAATGTGTTTGGTTTTTTAGTTGTACACCTCACCAGAATATTGACCAAGAAATACTACAATATGTTTTATTTATTTATTCATTTTTGAACTTTTTTCCAGATCCAGACAGTTCCAATCTCAGTATATCTATTCATTATGGAGGGACTTTTATTAACGTGCCAATACCTAAATTTGTTGGTGGGAAAGCCTTAATTGCAGACTATATAGATGGCAAAACCTTTACAATTCAAGATCTTGAAGACATGTGTGCCTCAACTCCTGGATTAAGTGAACATAGGCGTTTCTATGTCGAATGTTACGATAACCCAGGATTTAAAATCATTCTGTCAGATAAAGCTTTAGTAGAACACTGTATGTTGTTTGCTGGAGGATGCATTGCAATGCCCATATATGTGGATGTTGTTTACGTAAACCCAAGCCAAGTGGAGGATAACTTTGATGTGACCGTTGAGGATGTTGTTAGGGCAGTTGAAACTTCATTTAATGAAGTGGTGGCTCGGGAGGATGATGATACTTCTTATGAGATGGAGATGGAAGATATTGATGATGATTCAGAATTTGAGAACTTCGTTGATGATGCAATACAAGAGAATGTTGATGAACTACTACAAGATGTGGATCCTTCTGGGCCAAACCTGGGGAGTTACTTCATCGATCTTGACAATGCTGACATGCTCACTTTTGAAGAGTTGCCTGATGTTGCAGCTGAAAATGGTAATACAGAACATTCTACAGTTGATTGCAACATGATGGAGGAAGAAGATGACAACAGTGATAGTGACTTCATTGTAGAGGATGAAGTGGAAGAAGGTGATGATGACAGAATATACCTAAATCATGTTGATGCTGATATTGAAGATAATCTTGATGAAGAAGGAGATCGTGCAGAGATTGATGCTGATGTGGTTGGGAGCGATGTAGAGCTTGATGAGAATGTTTTATCTGATGAGGAAGCAAATGAGCCACATTTCATTGATTTTGACATTGCTACCATATATGATCCTATCTTCAACGTTGGGCAGGTCTTTGTCAACAGGGCTGATTTCATGAAGGCTGTGAACTCCCACGCTATCCGCACAAAAATAAACTTATGGTTTTCTCGAAATGATCCGGAACGCGTGTATGCAAGATGTAGACTGGAAGATTGTGAGTGGCGAATAAATCTTGTAAAGAGAATCAATCAGAATGGTTTTTTCATCCGTGAGTACTTTACGGAGCATAATTGTGTCCCAACTTGGGATGTGAAGAATTTGACTAGTACGTGGTTAGCTGAGAAGTATTTACACACATTCAAAGCTGATCCAAAGAGAAACGTGGAGGGATTTAGACTTGATGTTGTCAGAGAACTACGAATTAATGTCTCAAGAGATCAGGCCTATCGGGCAAAAAGGCTTGCTTTGAGAACATTACAGGGAAAACCGGATGAACAATATGCTAAACTCTGGGACTACACCGAGGAATTGAGGACAACAAATCTAGGCTCCACAATCATACTGGGTACTGACAATAGATCGGGCGAGACTAGGTTTTGTAGATTTTACATATGCTTCAAGGCTTTGAAGAACGGTTTCAAGTCCGGCTGCCAGCCTATTATTGGAGTTGACGGATGCCATCTCAAGGGTCCCCATGGCGGTGTCCTATTATCCGTCGTTGGAGTCGATGCAAGCAACTCAATTTACCCTGTTGATTATGCGGTTGTAGGCCAAGAAAAAACTGAAACATGGGCTTGGTTTTTAACTATTTTGAAGCGTGATTTGGAAATTGTGAGAAATGAGTACTTTACAATAATGTCCGACAAACAGAAAGGTTTGATCAATGCTATAGCAGAGGTATTTCCTGGAGCTCCAAACAGATTTTGCATGCGCCACATTCTAAACAACTTCATAAAAGCTGGGTTTAGAGGCGCGACATTTAAAAATGCTTTATGGCTTGCTGCAAAGTCGAGTACAGCAGGGCATTTTAGGGCTGCAATGCAGAAAATGAAAGACTTGGACGAGTGAGCAGTGGAGTGGTTTAATGACAAGTCTCCAGAGAAATGGAGTTGGTCACATTTCTCAACCACTTCAAAGAGCGATATGCTGCTGAACAATTGTTGTGAGTCTTTCAATAGTTTTATTTTGGCTGCCCGCGACAAACCTATCATAACAATGCTAGAATGGATTTATGAGCATTTGATGACAAAATTGCAAGAGGGCAGGGATGAAGCAGCGAAGTGGAATGGACTTTTATGTCCTAAAATAAAAGAAATTCCGAATGAGCATATGCAGAAGGTGGCTGATTGTATTCCGATAAAGGCAGATGATTATCACTATCAAATTTCAACATGTGACGGAGGAATGTTTGCAGTGGACTTGGCTAACAAAGTTTGTACTTGCAGAAAGTGGGAAATAAGTGGAATCCCATGCAAACATGCTCTAGCAGCTATCATTAGGCAAATAAGGGATCCTAAAACCTTTGTGGATGAGTGTTATTGGGTTGAAACTTACAAGAGATCCTACGCGCTTGTCATTTTCCCAATCAGTGGGCAAGAGGTATGGAGTCAAGCTCTATTCATCCCTCCAATGCCACCAAATTTTGGAAGAGGGGTAGGCAGGCCTAAAAGAGTTAGAAAAAGGGAGCCTGAGGAGCCTAACACTCATGGAAGAAGGAGAGGAAGGGGTAGGCAACCATTACTAGCAATCCGAAGACAAACACCTACTGTCTATTGCAGTTGTTGTGGTAATCCAGGACATAATGTACGAGCATGTCCATAAAAAGGTCTTTTCTCTGCTTTTTGGCCTGATTTGGTTGGGTACTTGTGATGCACAAAACAATGATATCTGGTGCTTAAGTTAGCTTGGATGCATATTAGTAGGTTAAGTTTATTACTAAGTAAGCATCAGTGATGCTATGCAAGCCTTTATACTGATGTTGTGCAATTATGCAAGCCTTTTGTGGACTAAGAATGTGCATAATTGTATTATTGAATATGTTATTGGCTAAAACTTTATCTGATGTTATTCTTTTTTTTTTTTTATGGGATTATTAAGTTTTCAAGTGTTAAAACTAGATGACTTGTTAAATAGGCTATAACATATCAACAAATGAGATTTTTTAGATTCATTCTGCTCCAATTCTGAAAATTTATGCTTTTATCATTGATACTGCTACTCTGAGCTTTGTCTTGGAGCTTCATGTTGCATACTAGCATAGATATTGTTGTATCATTGCTCTGTACATTAATCAATATTCTATAGCTTTCCAAAAAAAAAAAAAATTATAATGATCACAGGGCTTCAAATAGCTACTAATTACGAGACATGTTAATGCTATATTAATTCTTAAATATTTAACATGATGCAAATTTTCTCTTATGGATGCCAAAGTTGAACTTAAATCACATTATAAACCTTTTATGCTACAGAATTTAGTTTTTCCTTAGGTTGTAGGAAACAACGTTCATGTGGACATTCACATTCTGCATAAATTCTCACCAAAAAGCTTACTTTGGAATCCTGAGCACCAACATTCATCAGTTATTTTCAAAATTAAGCAAACATCACCTGAAAATTTCTCAAGATTAAACAAAATTCAAACATAATGATTGACAAAGAAACCTTCTTTGATTCACGAACACATGCATTACAACATGTTAGTACATTAAATCCGAGACCATTGAGGTAAAATAGGTCCTACAATTCATACATAGAACAAAATATTCCACAAAAACAACTACTTGGATCTCTAATACATAAACCTATGGCAAAAGGGGTTGATAAGCAGCCTACTACAGTAACATCTCAAGGAGCTACAGCAGTCTTGCCATCACTGCTAAAGCACATTAAAGCAACAAGCAGAACAATAATAACCCACGAAAAATTCAACATCCTTGAGGCTTTCTTGTTCTTATTTTGTAGGTTTGTGATTTTCACCTCCATTGAGTTAATTCTTCACAGCAAGCCTGGTATAATAGTCCTCCCCCGTTCACATATTGGTGGGCCAATCCATGTAAAGAAACGGACACCTCCACGCTGTTATTGGATAGCCCAGATTCGAAATTAACAAAAAAACAAGAGTTAAAGATTAAAAACAGTATGAATCACACGAACCCTAGAATTGATGCATATCAGAAAACGCTTGCCTGGGTTTTCGTCAGTCCATGAGGTTCGCGTAATAGCCCTTCTTCCACAAATGCAATCTTCCTCGCCTTGTATCTCAGCCATCTTCGCCCAATTTTCTTTTGATGCGAAAACCCTAATTTTTCTTCAGCGTTTTTACTTCTCTTTCCCAAAGCAATATTCTTCTGATAGAAAAAACCCTAAATCGTACGGTACTTGAGGGGGTGAGAATTGGAGGGAATTTTCCCTCCAATATCTGCTTATTTCGAGGACACGCTGCTAGCACGTGAGTATTTTTGGTAATTTTTTTTTTAATTCCAGTATTGGCCATGGTGGACAAGATATATTACGTGGCAGCACATGTGGATTTCCGACGAACCACGTGGATCTCCGGTAATCACGTGACTTTTTCAGGTGGGAAAGGTCCTCTAATTTCATGATTTTTAATTATACGGGCCCAAAATTGTCAATTGGGTATATTATGTCTTGAAATTGCAAGTAAGCAAAACGGCCCAGATGAATTATACAAATTTCCCATCAACTGAAATATTTTGCACTGACGGGAGAATTTACTTTTGAGGTAACGTACATTAACCTGATTCTGGGTTAATGTATTTTAACTAAATTGCTTAAAACAAACGTAATCATTTAAATAATTCTTGTATTTTTCCTAAACCGTTTAAACCTCAAACTAAATCGTTTAAACGATTAAAGTCAATATCTTAGAAATTTAATTTTTGTAAGTTATAATAGGCATCAATCGAGTGAATTATTAATATTTTAATGAAAATTATGCTAATAATCATGTTTTAGTAAACAAGAGGGCTATGATGGGTCTGAGTATGGGGTACAGAATCCAATCACTTTACAATTTGTTTAGGTGAGGAAACCAGTTGTTGATCACCGGAAAAGATGGGGGGTTCTACCTGCTAGGACAAACACCAAAGCAAAGTCAGAAGGCCAAGTTGGGGGAACTGGGGGTGATTCCCAGTTTGGCTCTCCGACGCTCAAGTCAGATGATGATCTGAAAGAGAAAGCAAAGAAGTAGCAAAAGTGCAGTAATGGAAGTTGCTTACAGTGAAGGAGATGAATCCGTTTATTTATAGTTGAGGGTCAGGGACCCTTTGGTCATTTGCACAGTGTGGTCCTGACCAGCTGTTGCCCTAACACATGGCGTGTAGCACCCGGAACGCTAGGCACCACATCCCCCGCACTATAACCCCAATCCACATATGAAATGGGCAACCCATACATGAATCAAAGCTATAGCGAACGGGAGACAATAAAATGACACAAGGCTAGGCGGGTACCCTCAATTAAAACCAAACCAGCAACTAGAAGAACAATTCAGAGTAAATAAAAGCGGAAGCAATAACATTCATTAAATACTTATAGGTACCATATTTATTTATTTACTAATAGGTACCAACAATTTCACTATCAATACAATATCATCTCCAAAATAGGTAACAAAGCATGATACAAAAATCCCAAGCTATACATGAACAAAATGTGGGAATGAAGTGTGCTAGACCCAAATTTAAGGACCACTAGACTCTAAATTCCCGCCTAGCACGCCCTGCAAAACAACTGAAAAGTTGAGGTGTCAGTCCAACACAGACTGAGAGAGGGGTATAAATAAATATAAGCGCACAAACATGCAAGTTATAATCTCGGGTAATAGTTTTTGTCAAACAATACAATTTAGTAAAATAAAAGATTCTATCGCCCGAGGTTACAACTAATTCAATTGCAATTTAATCAATTCAATACAATCAATTGTGGCCCGGCGAGTGGGGCAATTCTCCAACCTTACACCGACTGTGTACAATCAATCAATCAATCAATTATTAGGTGATTAGGTGATCAAGCAATTCATTACTGTACACAATTAGCAGTTTCAATAACACCTTCTTCCTCCGGGTGATGGTGGGATTGCAAGGCCCCACCATCCAATCAATCTTGGCAGAGGGTACATGAATCCCTAAGCCCGGAACTCCTTCCTCCCCTAATCTCCTAGGGGGTTCAGGGTTCATCCCAATTTGGTGAGGATAGCTCTCGAGTTACCCGTCAGCCCATGCTTTCCCGGTTGGCTCGAGCCACTACCCTCGGGCCCACAGTGCAATACAATATTCGCCAAAACAATCAATCAATCAATCAATAGTTCGATAAATCCTTTGAAAACCAATAACATTTGCAAACTATAGATATATAGATAGGTTTTGGCTTAAAATTTCACATAGGGTTATACGGGTCCTATGTATCTAAAATTAAACCTCACCTGAACGACCCAAAAAAATCCAAGGAAACAGCTCACGGGGCCTACTCCTCGTCACCAGGAAGCTGGTCTGTGCAAGAAAGACAAATGTCCGTGAAACACGACTCAAAATGTACCAAATATGACGAACGGTGGAAATGCAACGAGAGATGGGAAAAATACAATGTACCATGAAAATATTGCGTTTCGACATGCATTCAGTCATATAATAGCAATTAGGGGTCAAAGAAGCCATCGGAACGAGGTGCTAAAAATACAATTTTATGCAGTGAATTTTGGACACTTTCTTGACTATGGGAACGGCCGTTCCGGCTTCCCTTTGAAAATGGGAAGGGCCGTTCCCATGGCCTACAGAAACGCGCCAGCGTTTTCTTAAAAAGGGAAAACGTTTTAGCTGGGAACGGCCCTTCCGGCTTAAAGGCCAAAATGGGAACGGCCGTTCCCAGTCTCGCTGGCCAAACTGTCTCAGAATAATGGGAAGGGCCGTTCCAGTTTTGAACTGGGGTTGGGAAGGGCCATTCCCAAAATACGTGAGCAGCTGAATATGCAGAACAAAACAGGGCAGCAACGAAGCAAAGCTCAAACCAACAAAAATGGCTTCAAGCCAAGATGTAATGCATAAATTTGATGGAATAAATATACTAGCTTACATATAGATCAACAACAAGTCATAAAAACACATAATTCCATGTTAGATCATCAATAATCCATCATTTGAAACCCATACCAACACTCATGCTCTAAGTCCATAAAACTCAAGATACATGCATCAATCTTAAGCTCATAGTTCACAAATAAATTTCCAACAACAAATACACAATTTATTCAAGCCAATACAAAGCCCTATCTATGCCATATTTTCAAGAAAATCATCCAATCTCCATAATTACCTCAAATACAAGAAATGGAAGCCAAGAAGAAGAAATGATGATGATGATGCTCCAATGTCCACAAAACCCACAATTATGATGCTTGAATGATGAAATCTCCCTCTTAACTTGGTAGGGTTTGTCTTGTTTGAAGAAGGAAGCAAGAACAAGGGATGAAATGTTTTGTATGTAATGAGAAGCCAAGGTACGTGATTGCTGCTAATGAAGGGGAAAGAGATGGCCAATTTGTAATTAAATCCCTTCATTTTGTAAGTTATACAATGAGGTCCAAATCCAATATTAAATGATCAATTAGGTCCAATGCAATTAGATCCCAATTCATGAAAATGATCAATTAAGGCCATAAAAGAATTAAATCACATTCGGGAAAATAATTCACATAGCAATCACGTTCAATATATTCGATAAATATGATATGATATGAATTTTCAATAAAATGTCAAGAATATAATTTTATAAAATTATGTCATGCTATGGGAAATGAAAGAAATGAACAATTAATAATTAAAACCTAACTCTCGAACGCACACGTGTCGATCATACCTGAAATGCCGAAAGCTGGGGCGTTACAATCCTCCCTCCTTAAAAGAATCTGGTCCCCAGATTCACTGATCGGAAGGGAATAACTCTGGATGGAACCATCTCATTTTGTCTTTGGTCTCCCATGTGGCTTCTTCGGTCTTGTCACTTCTCCAAAGAACCTTAACCATGGGAATCTTCCGGTTTCTTAATTCCTGAAACTTCTTATCCAAAATCTTGACCGGTTTCTGAACAAAGGTAAGACTCGGTTCCAATTCCACTTCTTCAACAGGAATGATCTCGGTGTCATCGGGGTAGTATTTCCTCAGCTGAGACACGTGAAATACGTTATGAATCCCCGTGAGGCTCGGTGGTAGGTCCAATTTGTAAGCAACTTCTCCAATTCTTTCCAAAATCTCATAAGGACCTAAATAACGAGGTTTAAGTTTACCTCCTTTCCCAATCCGAGCAAATCCTTTACGTGGAGACGCCTTCAAGAAAACCCGGTCTCCAACCTCGAATTCGAGATCCCTTCTGGGACGATCGGCGTAGCTCTTCTGTCTGTCCTGAGCTGATTTCATCCGTTGTTTTATTAATTGGACTTTCTCAATCATAGCTTCAACGGCCTTGGAAGGTTTTTCCAACTTCTCACCTTTCTTAACACCTTCTTGCTTAGTCCATTTCCACTCTTCCAAGTCGAAGAACAACGGAGAACGACACTTCCGACCATAAAGTAGCTAATACGGTGCCATTCCAATCGAAGCTTGAAAACTGTTGTTGTACGCAAACTCAATCAAGGGTAGTTGATCATCCCAAGAAGACTGAAAATCTAAAGAACAAGCTCGAAGTAAATCCTCGAGATACCTTATTAATCTCTCGGACTGACCATCCGTCTGAGGATGAAAAGCTGTACTAAACTGGAGCTTCGTACCCAAAACCACTTGCAATTCACGCCACAACCTCGAAGTGAACCGTGGATCTCTGTCAGAAACTATACTAATCGGAATCCCGTGAAGGCTAACAATCTCCCGGTTATAAAGCTCGGCTAGCTTGCGAATCTTTTACGACATCCGAACCGGCAGAAAATGTGCAGACTTCGTCAAACGGTCCACAATTACCCAAATCCCATCAAATCCACCTTTCACCTTAGGTAATCCGGACACGAAATCCATCGTCACCTGTTCCCACTTCCACTCAGGAATAGGTAACGACTGAAGAAGACCTCCCGGTTTCTGATGCTCGGCTTTCACTTTCTGACAAGTGAGACAATGCCTCACAAACTCGGCCACATCTTTCTTCAATCCACGCCACCAATAATATTTCCTTAAATCCTTATACATCTTGTTTCCTCCGGGGTGGATAGAATAAGCCGATCTGTGAGCTTCCTCGAGCAATACCCGTTTCAACTCTTCGGGCACAACCACTCGGATCTTGAAACGAAGAAGACCGGTTTCATCGAACCCGAATGGACACTCCGGATCAGCTCTTGCCTTAGCTACCAATCTCTGAACTTCCATATCCGTACTTTGAGCCTCAAACAACTTGTGTTTCAAATCTGGCTGAACCGAAATATTAGAAACTCGAGCCTTTAAAACAATTGGCTCGATTCCACTACTTTCACCCACTTCCAAGCTCGACACACTAGCCTTCCTACTAAGTGCATCGGCGACCACGTTGGCTTTACCAGGATGGTACTTGATCGTGCAATCATAATCTTCCAACCTTTCCATCCAACGCCGTTGCCTCATATTCAAATCCTTCTGAGTGAATAAATACTGGAGGCTTTTGTGGTCGGTGAAAATCTCGAAAGACACCCCGTACAAATAATATCTCCACTTTCCAAGTGCAAAGACTACGGCGGCGAGTTCAAGATCATGTGTCGGATAATTCTTTTCATGCTCTTTTAACTTCCGGGATGCATAAGCAATTACCTTACCTTTCTGAGTCAACACACATCCCAAACCTTCCTTAGAAGCATCCGTATAAACAGCATACCCTTCAGAACCTTCCGGAAGGGCTAACACTGGAGCAGACACTAACTTCTCTTTCAAGAAAGTGAAACTCTTCTCACAATCTTCACTCCACTCAAATTTCACATTCTTCTTCGTCAACCGGGTTAAAGGAACCGCTAACTTGGAGAAATCCTTAACAAACCTCCGGTAATAACCTGCCAATCCCAAGAAACTCCTAATCTCAGAGGCATTCCTAGGTTTCTCCCACTTCAAAACCGACTCAATCTTGGAAGGATCGACTTCCAAACCATTGCCCGAAATCACGTGACCCAAGAATGACACCCTGTCAATCCAAAACTCACACTTGCTGAATTTGGCAAACAACTGATGCTCCTTCAAAGTCCTTAATACCAACTGAAGGTGTCTTGCATGCTCTTCGGCAGACTTCGAGAAAACCAGGATATCATCAATAAAAATGACCATGAACTTATCCAGAAAAGGCCTGAAAATCCTATGCATCATATCCATAAAAGCTGCTGGGGCATTGGTCAAACCAAACGGCATCACAACAAACTCATAATGCCCGTACCGAGTGTTAAATCCTGTCTTAGAAATATCCCCTGCTCGGATACGCAACTGGTAGTATCCTTGTCTCAAATCCAATTTCGAATAGACTTTCGATCCCTGAAGTATGTCAAACAACTCCTCGATATGTGGAAGAGGATACTTGTTCTTGATCGTCATCCGGTTCAACTCCCTATAGTCTATACACATTCTCAAGGTTCCGTCCTTCTTCTTTACAAACAAAACCGATGCACCCCAGGGAGAAGAACTCGATCTAATATACCCAATCTCTAACAATGCATCAAGTTGAGTCTTCAACTCTTTCAACTCGACCGGAGCCATACGATACAGAGTCTTGGAGTACGGCTCTGCATTAGGGTACAAGTCGATCACAAACTCAATTTCCCGTTCTGGAGGTAAAGAATCTAATTCCTCAGGAAAGACCTCGGGAAACTCCTTCACTACTTCCGTTTCTTCCAGCTGACTTTGATCCTTGGGTTTGTTGAGAATATAAGCAATGAAACCCGTGGCTCCCTCTCGAACCAACTTATGAGCTTCAGAAAAGGAAAGTAGAGGCATAGTCTTGGAACTCCAACCCACTACCAAATCCGATCCCAACTGCACCTTCTTCGCTCTACAATCAACTGTGGCAGAATGTCTGTACAACCAATCCATGCCCAAAATAGATCCATAGCAAGTCATCGGCAGCTCAACGAAGTCTGACAAGAAAACTCGACCCTCGATGCTCACCGGAACCTCTCTGAACACCCGATCAGATTCAAAACTACCACCAAACGGAGTACTAACCACATAACATGCAGAAGAACGAGTAACAGGCAAAGGCAAAGAAACAGATATAGCACTCGAAAGAAAGGAGTGAGTAGCTCCCGGATCAAACAACGTATGAATGTTCGTGCCATGTATGCAAATGGTACCTTCAACTACCGCGGCTGGATCAATATCAGCATCCTGCTGCTCACCCTCCAAAGCATAAGCACGAGCCCTAATCAGTGGTCTCGGTGCTCCCGATGGTGGTATCCTGCGATCTAGATAGCCGTCTACCAAATGCTCATCGCTCCCACAAAGTAGGCATAAACCCAGATGCCTCCTGCAGTTATCATAGACGTGTGTCCTCTGTCCGCAGAAGGTACAAGAAGGCCTCTCGGGTGGTGGTGGCAAAGCTGGAGCAGCTGGAGCTCGAATCACTGGTCCTGCTAGTCGGGGTTTCTTCCCTGGGCCCTGTGGAGCTGGTGGTGGAGAAGAATAAACCATCGGCCTCTTGCCTGGAGCAGAACCCGAGCCTGAACCCTTATACCCTGATCCGACACCTCTGAAACCCGATCCAGAACCTCTGAATCCCGATCCAGACCCTGAGCCCGAACCTGAACCTAAACGGTAAGTAGATCCCCTCGCATTCACTGAATCCTCAACCAATAGTGTCTTCTTGGTAGCCTTCACCCAGGTGCTCGTGTTGACAGCCTCAATCGTTGCCTGAATATCTGGTCTAAGGCCCTGAACAAACTGCATCGCCTTATGGAAATCATCACTCGCTATATTAGGAGCATAGCGGGACAATCTCTCAAACTCGGCGATGTACTCTGAGACCGACCTGTCTCCTTGCTTCAGTTCTGTAAATTCCTTCAATCTTCTAGTGCGAGAAGATGGAGGAATGAACTTGTTCCTGAACTATCTGACAAAGACTGCCCAATTCACTTCCTCGCCTGCAGCCTCTAGCACAATTCGGGCACTCTCCCACCATGAATATGCCTCACCCTGGATCAAAGAAATAGTACAACGGGCCTTCTCCTGGGACTCACAAGGAATGAGCTCCCAAATCCTCTCAATCTCCCTGAGCCACTGCTCGGCCTGAATATCATTCCCTTTATAAAACTTGGGAGGATGCTGGTTCTGAAACTCCCTGAAAGCTAGTGAAATCTGGCCTCCAGGCTGTGGTGGTGGAACTGGTGGTGGTGGAGGAACATAATCCTGGACTCTCTGATCAATAAGACCCACCACGACGTTCAAAAAGTCCTGTGGCTGAGCCTGAGGAGGTGGAGGAGGAGGTGGTGATCTCTCCCGGCGATGATGTCGACGATGTCGGGATCTAGGAGAACGATCACAACGATGTCTATCGTGAGCCATCCTAAAATCAAATCACTATTATGCATGTTCGGTTAGTAATGCCAATGTGTGCAAATAATTCAAGATTGCACATAAGTTATAAAGTTCGAACAATTTACCAAATTCAAGTAAGTCCAAAGAGGGCAAGTAGGTTCAAATATATCAAATAAAGATGCAAGACTCTAAGATTGACAATTAGTTCCTATACCGTGCGACCTAGACTCACAATACCCGACACTAGAGACCCGGTTTTGCAACCGAGCTCTGATACCACCGTAGGATGTAGCACCCGGAACGCTAGGCACCACATCCCCCGCACTATAGCCCCAATCCACATATGAAATGGGCAACCCATACATGAATCAAAGCTATAGCGAACGGGGAGACAATAAAATGACACAAGGCTAGGCGGGTACCCTCAATTAAAACCAAACCAACAACTAGAAGAACAATTCAGAGTAAATAAAAGCGGAAGCAATAACATTCATTAAATACTTATAGGTACCATATTTATTTATTTACTAATAGGTACCAACAATTTCACTATCAATACAATATCATCTCCAAAATAGGTAACAAAGCATGATACAAAAATCCCAAGCTATACATGAACAAAATGTGGGAATGAAGTGTGCTAGACCCAAATTTAAGGACCACTAGACTCTAAATTCCCGCCTAGCACGCCCTGCAAAACAACTGAAAAGTTGAGGTGTCAGTCCAACACAGACTGAGCGAGGGGTATAAATAAATATAAGCGCACAAACATGCAAGTTATAATCTCGGGTAATAGTTTTTGTCAAACAATACAATTTAGTAAAATAAAAGATTCTATCGCCCGAGGTTACAACTAATTCAATTGCAATTTAATCAATTCAATACAATCAATTGTGGCCCGGTGAGTGGGGCAATTCTCCAACCTTACACCGACTTTGTACAATCAATCACTCAATCAATTATTAGGTGATTAGGTGATCAAGCAATTCATTACTATGCACAATTAGCAGTTTCAATAACTCCTTCTTCCTCCGGGTGATGGTGGGATTGCAAGGCCCCACCATCTAATCAATCTGGGCAGAGGGTACATGAATCCCTAAGCCCGGAACTCCTTCCTCCCCTAATCTCCTAGGGGGTTCAGGGTTCATCCCAATTTGGTGAGGATAGCTCTCGAGTTACCCGTCAGCCCATTCTTTCCCGGTTGGCTCGAGCAACTACCCTCGGGCCCACAGTGTAATACAATACTCGCCAAAACAATCAATCAATCAATCAATAGTTCGATAAATCCTTTGAAAACCAATAACATTTGCAAACTATAGATATATAGATAGGTTTTGGCTTAAAATTTCACATAGGGTTATACGGGTCCTATGTATCTAAAATTAAACCTCACCTG